>CM062811.1:666537990-667737990 GCA_031772625.1 Pinus tabuliformis | reverse complement strand
ACAGTCAAGGATTTAAAACCATAGTTCAAGATGCAAGGAATGGCAAGCACAAGCATGGGTATGTTCAACACCCAGCTCCCACACTTTAATGGGAAGAACTATGACTACTGGTCTATAACCATGAGAGCTTTGTTCATCTCTCAAGATATATGGGAACTAGTAGAATATGGGTTTGAGGAACCAGCAGATGAAACAACATTTAATAACCTAACTCAGGGAGAGAAGGACCTATTGAAGCTCAATAGGAAGAAGGATGCAAAGGCCATTGTCTTGTTGTATCAAGCAGTGGACCAGAGTATATTCCCAAGGATAGCAGCAGCTACAACATCACACAATGCATGGCAAACCCTAAAAACTGCCTATCAAGGCATGGAGAGAGTGAAGACAGCAAAATTGCAAATGCTGAGAAAGGATTTTGAAAACTTGAACATGAAGGAGTCAGATAACATTGACTCATTCTTCACTCATGTGATTGGTGTAATCACACAAATGAGAACTCATGGAGAAACAATTGAAGATAGAAGAATAGTGGAGAAAATATTGAGGGTCTTACCCTCAAGGTTTGATGCCATAGTCACCACCATTGAAGAGGCAAAGGATCTCTCAAACTATTCAGTTGATGAGCTACATTCATCACTGATAACTCATGAGCATAGGTTGAGTAGGAATGAAAACTCATCCCTTGAGCAAGCCTTCAAGACCCAGATGTCCTTTGGAAGAGGAAGGGGTCAAGGAAGAGGAAACCGAAGAGGAAGAGGCAGAAGCCAGAACAGAGGTGGAAGGAACAGCCCATCAAATGCACAAGGAAGAGGCAGCAATCCAAATCAGAACCAAGGTCAAGGCAGCGTCCAACAAAGAGATCAGTATCAGGCTCAAGGACAAAGGTATGATAAATCTAATGTTCAATGCTATTATTGCAAAAAGTATGGACATTATGCTAGTGATTGTAGAAAGAAACAGCATGATATGAACAGCAGACAAAATGCAAATGTTACAAGAGAAAACAGCAGTCAAGAAAATGCCCTGTTAGCTTGTAACATGGCTGAAACACATAGTGAGGACATATGGTTTTTAGACTCAGGTTGCAGCAACCATATGACAGGGAATATAGCCCTCTTTTCAGCCTTAAATCAGAAATTGAAATCAGAGGTCACACTAGGCACTGATAGTAAAGTGTCTGTTATGGGAAAAGGGAAGGTAAAAATATTTACAAAGCAAGGAGAAAGGAAAACCATAGCAGATGTCTATTATGTCCCCGGAATGAGATGTAACCTCTTGAGTATTGGACAGCTTGTCCAAAAGGGTTACAATGTTTACTTTGTAAATGATGTGTGCACCATCATGGATATACCACCCAGCAAAAGATGCATTGCTGAAGTGAAGATGACAAGGAACAGGATGTTCCCTCTCCGGATCAAGGCAGATTTGAAGAACAAGAAGGAAATGGCAGCAGTCACCCAAGAGGCCTTCCAAAGCGTGCCAAAGGATGAAAATTGGTTATGGCACTTGAGATTCGGACATCTAAATTTTGGAGGTCTAAACTTATTGAGCAGAAAAGGAATGGTAAAGGGATTACCATTGATAGAGAAGCCGGATAACCTTTGTGAAGGTTGTATATTGGGCAAACAACATAGAGAGAGTTTTCCATCAGGGAAAAGTATAAGGGCAAAGGCACCCTTAGAGATTATCCACTCAGATTTGTGTGGACCAATGCAAGCTCCATCATTAGCTGGCAGCCTATATTTCTTGACATTCATTGATGATTTTACAAGAAAGACTTGGATATATTTCCTCAAGAACAAAAGTGAAGTCTTTGAGAAATTCCAAAACTTCAAAGCACTTGTGGAGAACCAAAGCGGGCTGCACATAAAAGTATTGAGAACTGATAGAGGAGGTGAGTATATTTCAAATGAATTCCTAAAGTTTTGTAGAGAAAATGGAATACATAAACAGTTCACAACTCGGTACACCCCACAGCAAAATGGAGTTGCTGAAAGGAAGAACAGAACCATCATGGAGATGGCAAGGAGCATGTTGAAGGCAAAGCATTTGCCAAATGAGTATTGGGCTGAAGTTGTACATTGTGCAGTTTATATTTTGAACAGGGGTCCTACAAAAGCAGTCATGAACAAAGTGCCAGAAGAGGCATGGAGTGGGAGAAAGCAAGGAGTCACCCACATGAGAGTTTTTGGGTGTGTGGCCTATGCACACATTCCAGATAAGCTAAGGAAGAAATTGGACAGCAAAGGGAAGAAATGTATCCTTGTTGGATGCAGTGATGAATCCAAAGCCTACAGGATGTATATCCCATCTACCAAGAAATTTTTTGTAAGCAGGGATGTTCAATTCATTGAAGAGGAAGCTTGGGATGGAAGCATAGAGAAAACAGTGAACATTAAAAACTGTTTGTCTCATGATGAGGATGAAGAGGAGGTGGCTGAAATGAATCCCCAAACAGCAGCACCAACACAAGAACAGCGAGGTACACCATTGAGGATCAATGAGAGTGCTTCTCCAAGCACACCACAAGGAGGAAATTCAAGTGCATCTTCAAGCACTTGCACACCAAGTGAACGAGGTAAAAAGTTTAGAAATCTAAGTGAAATTTATGAAGAAGGAATGAATTCCTTATTTGCCTTGTATTGTCATGTTGATGATCCTATTCATTTCGAAGAAGCAATCAAAGATAGGAAATGGATAGAAGCTATGGATGAGGAGATGAATGCCATAGAAAGAAACAAAACATGGGATTTGGTTGAGCTACCAAAAGGCAAAGAAGTCATTGGTGTGAAATGGGTCTACAAGACCAAGAGCAATGCTGAAGGCAAGATTGAAAGGCATAAAGCAAGGCTGGTTGTCAAAGGCTACAAGCAGCAGTATGGGAGAGATTATGAGGAGACTTTCGCCCCAGTTGCAAGAATGGAAACTGTGAGAGCAGTGTTGTCCATAGCAGCACAAAACAAATGGAAAGTCTACCAAATGGATGTGAAATCAGCATTCCTAAATGGAGTGTTAATGGAAGAGGTGTATGTGGAACAGCCTCTCGGATATGAGAAGAAAGGAGAAGAGCACAAAGTGTGCAAATTGAAGAAAGCTCTTTATGGGCTGAAGCAAGCGCCAAGAGCATGGTACAGCAGGATAGATTCATATCTATTGGATAATGAATTTGACAAATGTGAAGGAGAACCCACAGTCTACATCAAGGAAAAGGATGGTAAAATTTTAATTGTTGTCTTGTATGTAGATGATGTTATTTTCACTGGAAATGATATTTATCTTATTGAGAATTTTAAATCAGTCATGAAAGATGAATTTGAAATGACTGACATGGGTTTGTTGAGATACTTCTTAAGCATAGAAGTAGATCAAAATGAAAAAGGAATTTTTATATCTCAAGCAAGATATGTAAATCAAGTTTTGGGCAGATTTAACATGCAAGAATGCAACGAAGCCATCACTCCCACAGTGATGGGATTAAAACTCAGCAGAGAGGACAGCAGCAAGGATTTTGATCCTAGCTTGTATAAAAGCATTGTGGGCAGCCTTATGTATTTAACAGCAACTAGGCCTGATTTAATGTATGCTGTTAGTTTAATTTCCAGGTTCATGGAGAGGCCGAAGGAGGCACATTGGCAGGCAGCAAAGAGAATTTTGAGGTATGTCAAAGGTACCAAAATGTTTGGAATTCTATATCATGCCTCAGAACATTCAGATTTGGTTGGATACACTGATAGCGATTGGGCTGGAAGTGTAGATGATCGGAAGAGCACTTCCGGTTATGCTTTTAATATGGGTTAAGGAGCCATTTCATGGGCTTCTAAGAAGCAATCCATTGTAGCACTATCTACAGCAGAGGCAGAATATGTGGTAGCGACAGCAGCAGCATGTCAGGCAGTATGGATGAGAAAGATGTTGAGAAGCTTAGGCCAAGAGCAGGCAAAAGCGACAGTGGTCTTTTGTGACAATAGCTCTGCTATTGCTTTGTCAAAGAATTCAGTGTTTCATAAGCGAACGAAACACATCGATACAAGGTTTCACTACATCAGAGAATTAGTGAACAATGGAGAAATTGTCCTCGAACATTGCAGGACCCAGGAACAGGTTGCAGACATCTTAACAAAGCCACTGGTTCAGAAGAGTTTCGAATTTTTGAGAAAGTGTTTGGGAATGACCGAACACGCGGCTGTTAAAATTAAAGGGGAGTGTTAAATTGTAATTTCAACAGCGCGGTGGTTTTGGAAAACCGCCCGGTCTTCCCCGCACCGCCATTTGCAAATGGTTGTTTCCGTATGAAGGGAGCCGCCGCAATCACACTCCGCCACGCGTCCCCAGTACGAACGACGAAACCGCTTTCCCCGGACGGTAAAGGTCGTTTGGTTTGCCCGAGGAGGGTGTGCGAACCACGTCGGATCAGCTGGGCGCGCGATCTCAGCCGTCAATTTTCCGAAGGTGCTGTCCGCCCACGACACATCAAATTTTGTCGTCTTTCCCGTTGACCGCCGTAGGTGATGAATTTATGGTTTTTAATGCTGTACGTAGATTAGATGGATGCCTTCAATATCGTTATGGGCATATCATTAATATAGTTATGGGCATACGCTTTGTATTTTTTTTATATATTTTTTATATACACGTTGTCATATGTTAAAAATATAGTCTACGTGCGACAGTAGTGGAGCGTAGTAGTTCCTTTTGTATTGTGAGTGGTGGCTACGCACGATAGTGCAATTTTTTTTGTAAATGCACAGCAGTGCGATATAGAAATCAGAATGTAATGTTTTCCTCTTCCCATTGAAGAACAGAGGAACACCATGATGTTTATGTAATCTCCACAGCAGTGGAAAATCTGTGAGAGCAGCAGAGTTTTTTTTGAGATTCCCTCTTTGCACAGAGGAAGAAATATGTAACAGAATGTTTGTTTTTAATTAATAGAAATGCTTTGTGACTGTGTAATGGTGTCATCTGAGTCATTTTGGTTTTAAGAGGTTCCCTGTCAAAAGATCTTGGACAGAGTAAACAGAGCATTGTCTCTGTGGTGAATTTTTATTTTGGTTTTGGTATTTCTCCATTTAAAAATACCCAACAATACTCCCAATCCAGTATTGCTGGCCCTAAACGGCAGCGCCAACCCCAGGTATGAAATTTCATTTTCTAATATTGACACTATATTCAATACATGCCTCGTCATGCGGTGATGAGCAAATTCATGGACATCTTCTCCTTCCAAAAATTTGGGTAGGTTGGATTCGCTTAACGTGCTATAAGTAATGGTATAGTTATTTTTAGTCGCTCCCTTTCATTCAAGCATTCGTCTGGTTGTTAATGTGGGTTGATTTTATTATTTGGTCGTTAAAAATTTTAAAAAATACTTTTTGTTTTTTGGAATTGATTTTATTATTTGGTCGTTAAAATTTTTAAAAATTATTTTTTGTTTTTTGGAATTGATTTTATTAGTTGGTAGTTAAAAATTTTAAACATTATTTTTTGTTTTTTGGAAATTTTATTTCTAATTTTATATTAGATGAGCCAATTTTGATGTGACATAATTGTTATGGGGAGGCATTTATTTTCAATATTTCTCAATGTCTTACAAATCATTTTGAAATAAAATAAAAAACTAATTTTGTAAGTTATTCCATCAATGAATGAGTAACGGGGCTGAACAAATCTCCATAACCTTGATACATTGGGTGAAGTGCAAAAGAAGAAAGAAAAAGTGGAAGGAGATAAACAAATCTTCATAGCATTGATATATTGTGTAGAGCTTGTGGTTGTTAAACACAAGATCAGAGATTCAAGCCCTCCTTCTACAGCGTTTTCATCATTAGCTTCTTGAAAATTATTGAACAAATCTAACTTCAAAAATCAAAATAACTTATTTAGTCCTAAAAAATATTTTTAGTCTAGTGGACTTTAAAATATCGTTTCATTTCATAGAGTGTAGAGGAAAAAAAAATTCTCTACAACTCCGCACTCCACACAATGTATTAATATTTTTTTTGGTTGATAATGGTAATTTTCAGTTGGTATTCTATCATGAATTTCTATCTTAAACAAGTTTATATTGAAAAAATGTGAACCAGAGTGACTCCTGAGATTCCTGAAGATCTATGAGACAATCTGCTAGAAATGAGAAGGGATAGGTGAAGTGAGACCACTCTGAAGACAATTGAGTGGGCGGAACTCATATGCCATCCGGATAAAATAAAACAAGCCCGGGCCAAGTTGGACGAGGTAGTTGGGCACAACGGAAGGGTAGAAGCTTTTCGCTAGCAGATATCAACTGAGCACTTGACCTAGTGCGGGAGCGCAGAGAAGGGTAATTCCTCCGCACTTCTCCACACTCCCACACCTCTTACCATGATGAATGAGTAGTCATTTTAGGATAAAATTTTCACTTTGCAGGGATTAAAGAAATAGATTTATAATTGGTGAAGATTTCAATCTCACAGTAAACATGTTCCAAGTTTGGGGAGATACAACCACTCAGTAAAGAATCTATTTCGATCAATATCTCTATTTCCAGCTTAGTAAAGAAACTATTTCACGTTTTTAGTGCGAGGGCACACATGCTCGGCTACTAAAAGCAGTGAACAAGACAGCACCATGTGTAACCAATTCATTATGGACCTCACACCTGCCAAACATAGCACCATGTGTAACAAATTCATTATGGACCAGACATGTGCCAAACTACAAGATATAACATAATATAGGAAGTGGAAATGCATTAAGTTCAGTAGTGCTTTTATGTTCACATCATTCATTTATGAAATCCCAACTGATCGATTCATAAACCAACTACAATCCATGTTCCTCAGATTTGATGAGTGAATATATTTTGTTCAAGTCGAACGACATCCACTCGGATATATTACATCGTTTAACTCTAGATCCTGCGTCCAGTTGAAAAGCGCAAGTGAACCCTAATTCGAACTACTCACTCTTAAAGCAGGAGTTTCGGTCACAAATGGAGACAGCTCCCGGCCTGGTCAGGATATTCCAGTCAAACCTATGTGTTAACTAGCGTGATTCATTGTTGCAGTGAAACCAAACCTGTCATGGCACATTCCTTTCATTTAAGAAGGAACGCTTTTCTTTCCCCCTCCCTCACTCACAGAGCTGATAGCAAGATTGTCCGATTCAACCAAACGAAGTTTGCTCTTATGTTTGGTTGTTCGTCGCAATATACCGTAATTCTAGTGTCAAAATCACCTTAAATTGTACTCGAAACACAACAACTCGTTTTTTTGTTGTGGACCAAAATTACATACCAATGAATGACTATCACCTGAGGATTAAAACTCTCTCTCTGTAGATGATTAGCCACAGGTAGAATAAGGATTATAAACCACATTCCCTGAGTGCTCAAGACTACTCTTAGGCAGCATAATACTAAATAAGAATTGTTGAAGTGTCCAACTAGGGAATTGATCTAATCGATAAATAGTAAACCGTCATTAAATAAGCGTAATATGCATATTATTTTCTTGCTTTATATCCTCATCTTATGGAAGAGTTATATTCTGATTATGTTTTGCGCAGTGTGGAGGTGCGAAGAAAGAAACGATTATGTTTTGCGCAGTGTGGAGGTGCGAAGAAAGAAACGAGCGTGTGGGAGGGGAGATTGAATAAATATCAATAACGTGGACATACTGTGCCGAGTGCAAAGGTGCAGAGGAAATTTTCTTTCCCCATCTCTTTTTTTTCTTTTTTCTTTTTTGTAAGCTGAGGTGGTACTCTTTCTATTATTGGATAGAAAATAAAACAGAACATAGTATCAAAAACATATTGACTCGCCCATATGGGGAAACCGAGTAATTAAGCCATCTAAAGTTTTTAATGGCCGACCAAAAATAAAAGGCCCAAAGTCTGATTATCCTAGCAAGATGGACTAGACAGTCCTGAGACCTTCTAATCCTACTGGTCTGCATAAAATATATTTCCTTATCTAGAGCATGCAAAAAACTATAGTTAACAAGACTATGAGCTTTCCTATACATATCTTTCCTCAGACATCTTCAGTTGCAGGTTGCTGGTTTGCTCCTCCGTCTGCTCCCTGATGTTCTCCCTTCAGTAGTTGATGTAATCCATCCAGTTTCTTCTCTTGCCTCTCTAAAGCAATGTGGATGAAACTCAGTTCCCTACGCAATTCAGGGCCTCCCTGTGCAATCTCCACCATCTCCGTAGCAACTTGCTCTAATGCTTTTGCCAATAACCTTTTCATTACCCAGTAAATGTGGAGAGATTGTTTGAACAGAGACATTCTTCCCCTGGTGTTGCCTGGGTCATGTAGCAAGAATTCCAAGTCCTCCATTTCTTCATCAGATTGGCCTTGAAGAGACTCCTCCTCCAAGTGTTGCATAATTCTTCTAACCTCTGGATTTGTATTCTGCTGATAGGCCCTCTCCGTCTGATGAATTTTCTGTTCCATCGACCTCCTCGTTTTTTTGGCTGGTCCCACTTCATGCTTGGTGTTCTCGCCTTTCTCGTCTTCCTTCCTACTCTGCCCCCGACCTCTCTTACCGCCTATATCCACCCTATTTCTCGTTCCACTATCTCTTCTTCTCATGCCGTATCTCCTAACTCGCTCCATCTGTGGTGCTGGTTGGTCCTCTTTCAACTGCTAGTTCCCACCTCCTGTTAATCTGCCCTGAGCATTAAACTTCCTATTTGCTTCGCGTCGGGGCTCCTCCTCCTCAGATTCGTCCGCAATCTCAAAAATCTCGGTCGAGAGCTCCTCTATCGCTATTGCCTTGCCTTTCCGGTCCCTGCTCTTGTCAACTGCATTGTTCAGCTCCTCTGCCACCCTGGTTTTCATCCTGGTTTCCATGCTATCTCCAATTATGCCACGGGGTATGCTCTGGTGCCGACTAAAAACTCTCCTGTCTCGCTGTCTCACTACTGTTCTGACCTCTGCTCGCTGAATTGGGGAAAAACTAATCTGCTGCCTTTCCTTGCCCGTTTGGGTATTTATCAGCTTTCCGCCCTCGAAGTATGCCACTAAATCGGCGTTGCATTGCTGCCGTTTATTTTCTGGGATGATGCCTCTTCTAGCCATCATACCATGATTAACAATTTCCGTCTGAGGATCTGACATGCCACTCCACCATCCTCTCCGATCGCATGCATTAATTATATCACAATGGGGGTGATCCTGAGATGTTTTCCACGCACGCCACCAATGTACTGCATTGTGCATTGCCATCATATCAATCCTCTGTCCATACTGACCTGCATTCATTAAACGAGATCTCCAAACCCGCTCATCTATCCAGCTCATTAATCCTGACGTTCTCGCTCGTTTCCTGATCATGATCTTCATTTATAATCTTTGCCAAGTCTGCCCAGTCTCTACTGTCACACACCACTTTCCATTGGCTGTCTACAATGCTGCCTCGTCCTTTACAACCCCAGTTCGCCATGAAGTCGGCCGCACGGTTCCCATTCCTCCTAACATGATTAACTAGTTTGTATTCTATCCTTTTTAACAGATCTGCTATCTCTTGGACAATTCCGACAGTTCTCCAACTGCTTGTAATTCGTTCCCAATCTCTTCCATTGCTAAGCTTCTTCAACATTTCAATCGCGATCTGGGAGTCACCAACTATTTCCAAGTTTGTATAACCATTTCGGATTGCAATTCGCAATCCCTGGTGGATCGCCCAAAATTCAGCCTCATTATTCGTCATTTCTCCACCCCAATCAGCGTAAATCCACCTTACCTGCTTCTGACGGTCGCGGAATATGCCACCGAAACCAGCATTGCCAGGATTCCCTTTCGATGCTCCATCAAAGTTTAATTTGATGAAGTTATCTCTGGGATAAATAAATTTATCTGAATTTTGGATTCGCGCATTATGTCTGATGTCCTGCTTATGATACACCATCTCATATTTTAGGTTTAAACTGTTCAGGATCATCTCCTCAGTTTGATTAGCCTTCCAGTCCTCCACGTCCCATTTCTCTACCAAAATTGTTTCCCTCATTAGATTGACCGCTCGTCTCCATATCGTTTCCGAATCCTTTATTTTGTTCTGGAATAATCGGCGGTTCCTTTCTTTCCATATCATCCATAGCACGAAACCTGCAATAAGATCCCAAGCTCTGCTAACAACTTTACATTGGAATTTCTCTTTATTCCATTGGAAAATTATTATGTTAAAGTCTCTGGGACCTATCTCAGATTTGCCGAATATCCTTCTTGTATCCATCCAAAGTTTCTTAGCGAACGAGCAATTAATTAGGAGGTGATTTCGGGTCTCCTCTTCGATATTACAGAGACAACATCTTGAGGGACCACTGAAGCCTTTTTTTTTAATTCTGTCCCAAGTTAGAATCTTGTTCTTAGTTGCAAGCCATATGAAAAGGGATACTTTCGGCCACCAGTTGCTTCCCCAAATAATCTTCCATTCAAGATTCTCCTCATTTATAGCCTGTGTGTCTGCTAAGTAGTATGCCTCTTTGATGGTGAAAGATCCTTTCATGGAGTTCCCCCATCTAAGAATGTCCCTTCCTGTACGAGCTCTAATTTTCCTGAAATCCACCTCTTTCATATAAGCTTCTTATTGTTCTTGATTTAGCTCCCCGTCCCATTCAACTGGTTCTATCCATTTTCTCCAGATTCCGTCCAATTCATTATCTTTCCAATAGTCTTTGACACATTTTCAATTTCCCTCAACTCTTTCCTGAAGCTGTTGGACCGTCTGAATTTTGTTCATTTTTTCCTTCTGCTGCCATTTGTCATCCCAGAAGTTGGCTTCATCTCCGCCTCGAATCTCCCAGAATGTATGGTTTTCTACTATATCTCTGTTTTGACGAGCTAGATCCCAGATTGCTGAACCCTTGGGGGTTTCTCTCTGTCTTAAAATGTCAACTATTGTGTCAGGCATATTGTATTTGAGTCTCCAAATGGCTTTCCACAGGTCATTACCCTCTCTTAACCATCGCCACCAGAGCTTCGCTCCTAACACTTTGTTGAGTTTTTCCGGGTCGCGTAAACCCAATCCTCCTTTTTCCTTCCTCTCTGTTAGGTGATTCCAAGAAACTAGGGCCCATTTTTTCTGTTGATTCGCCCCTCCCCAAATAAAATTTCTTATGATCTCTCTAATCTTTGAACAGACCCCTAAAGGGGCCACCATTATCGACAGAGGATATATGGGAATAGCTTGGAGGACTGATTTCGCCAATACTACCCTTCCTGCCATGTTTAAAGTTCTAAAAGCCCAATTCGCCACTCTGTTTCTCAATTTGTCCAAGACTCCTTGCCAATTTTTCAATTTTTTGGATGTGAAGTCCAATAAATTCCCCAGGTATTTCGTAGGCAGCTCTCCTCGCTTAAAGCCCATCAGTCTTATAAGATGAGTTTTAATCTGTTCCATAGTATTAAATATAAAAACACAGGATTTGTCTCTATTAATTTCCAGTCCAGAAGCTTTAGCAAATAGGTCCAAAATCCTCTTCAGCTGTCTCACTTCTTTAACAGTTGGTTCCCCAAATAGCATAATATCGTCAACGAATTGCTGATGGGTTAAGGGCAAATTATTACCCCAAAGCTGTAAACCTTTGATTTTGTTCGCTGCCCGTTCTTTTTTAATATATCTGCCAAGGCCTTCTGCTGCCAATATGAAAAGAAACGGAGATAATGGGTCTCCCTGTCTAATTCCTCTAGACGCATTAAAGGTTTTCGAGGGGGTTCCATTAACAAGAATGGAGAAGTTCGGAGTTGAAATTAGACTATGAATCCACTTTACCCATCGCCTGCTGAAGCCAAAACTTTCCAGGACTTCTTCCAAATATTTCCAATTCAGTCTGTCATAAGCTTTCGATAGATCTAATTTAATCATCATACCCTTTTGTTTTTTCATTTTTAAAGAGTGAATAACTTCTTGGGTTACTACAAGGCCATCCAGGATTTGTCTACCTTCTACAAAACCCATTTTTTCAGTAGATATTAACTTGTCCAGCAAGGGTTTCAGTCTTTTGGCGATCAAAGTTGTTATTATCTTGTAAATAACATTACACAATGCTATGGGTCTAAAGCCGTTGGCATCTTCTAAATTATCACTCTTAGGAATCAGAGCATAGAAGGTAGAGTTAATGGCAGGCCATACCTTCTGGTTCATCCGAGATTCTTCTATCAATTCTAGGATTTCTCTTCCCAGAAAATGCCATCCCACTTGGTAGAATTCAATCGTGAAGCCATCTGGACCTGGAGTTGTACCTTTTTTCATGGATTTCACAACTTCTTCTATCTCCTCTAAGTTGGCAGCTCTCATCAGAGCCTTATTTTGGTCTTATGTAACTAAACGAGGAATGGCCGAACATATTTCCTTTATTGCTTCCGATCTGTCAACTAGAGGCTCTGCAAGGATATCTTTATGATGTTCCACCAGCACTTGCTCGATTCCTTCTTGCTCCACTACTCTTTCACCATTCTGATCCTTGATGGATAATATCCTGTTTCTTTGTCTGTATTTAATGATAGTATTCAGCAAATGGCATTGAATGCAAGAACTCTCAATTTAGCGGACTGCTTCTCATTTCCTCCGTGTTTGGACATTCAGGGTGTGGTACGTAACATGTGAATGTATGTTAAGCCTGTTATATGACATTCTTGACAAATTCGTAGAGGACCACCTGGTCAGAAGAGGAAAAACCATGGACATGAGTGATGCTCCTAAGGATCTGTTGGATGCTTTGCTGGAAATGAGAAGTGATGTTTTTACTGTCACAGATATCAAAATCTACATAGTTGTAATTATTATTTGCGTTCTCTGTTGTTGGCATCATACAAGAAGGTTGATGTAATTAATGATAGATAGTATATTACTTTGAATTATTGTGATTAACTAGTGAATTCATACTCTGCGAAACTAATCTCTTATGGTTAATTACTTGTTACACGATATCTTTGCGACAGGAAATGACACCACTATGAAGACAATTGAGTGGGCGATGGTGAAACTCGTATACAATCCAGAGAAAATTAAATGAGCCGAGGCCGAGTTGGAAAAGGTAGTTGGGTGCAACAAAAGGTTAGAATTTTTTTGCTCACAAATATCAGATGAGCAGCTGAACGAGTGCAGAAGTGAGGGATTGCAGAGAATGGTGAATCCTCTCCACTTCTCCACACTCCCACACTTATGCATTCTCTCTGTAAGCATTCTCTGCTAGGCAAGCGAAGAGAATCATTATACTTAGCCAAAAGAAATCTCGGAACGAATTCCACATGCTTATCTTCAAGAAGTTTCTTATTTCCCTACTATCTGAAACGGGTTCTTTCTCTTCCCTCCTCGAGATGGAAAAGACGATGCATGAAGCAACTAATTGTATGAACCAACCAAGAGAGCCAATCGAGATTATGGAGGGACAACGAAATTTAGAGGCACGGATTTTCTTCGGAAGTGGACTTGCTTTCCAAAAATACAGGTACAGTTGGAACTTTAATGTTCTAGAAACACAGTTTCAGAATGTGAAATCAAAGCCAAAATGACTAGGAGATACACGTTGACACCCTATTAAAAGAAATGACAACAGTTTCAAAGGAACTTCAATGGATACATAAGCTCATACTTAAAACCTCGTGTTATGCGGAATCTACGACTGTGCACAGAAGTATCTTAGTTAGGCATGGTTGACTAACCTAGAACAACAGAAAGACCAAGAAGTTGACGTTTTCCTTAAAGTAAATAGATAACGGGATGAAGCCTACCCGGAATCTGTCGTATGCTTCGCTCCTTCCTTGGATTGTATGCTCCAATCCTAGCTTCGATCGTTATAATTAGAACTTGCACAATTAGACAACACGAGCCAATGATCTACAGGATCTATGTAGCATCATCTAATCACTTTATTCAATAGATCAACATGGTATTAAAATACATGAAATCATAACATCATATATAGGAAAACAAAGAACTATTTGCATTAATATAAATGGAGTGAGTTACAACCAAAAATAGGTGTTGATCTTGTAGAAGAGCTCCTCCAAGTTGACTTGTCCTTTCCTTGCCACAAAGTGCACCTCTAGTCACCCTAATGCATGGAATAATGTCTCTCATAGCAATAGCATAAGGGTAGAATCAATCTCCAAAATCCAACCCCTTTCCTATGGATGGTTGTAAATATATAGATGAGGGAGGTAGTTCATGAATTCTTATCATTTTACCAATCTAGGCTTGAGATCCACTCTTGATGGGAGGATGAGCTCAAGGGATAAGGGATGAAAACTCCAAGGTAGGATAGGATAGGATTCAAGACTTTTATCCAAGGTAAATAGTTACAATAGATCCTTGAAGAGGAAGCTTCAAGATTCCTTTTTGTTTTCCTGAATTTCTAGAATTAATGCACCCCCAACATAGGACAACTTGCAAGTGATCAACTCACGCCCAGAGTAGGACAACCTGTAGGTGACTGCATGCAAATGAGGTGTCGAGGTGCATTGGGCCTAAAAATCACTTAAATGAGGTAGTTTCACGCAAAAACTTAGGGATATGAGAGAGACATACTTAGGGATTTGTGTAGGGAGGATGACAAAGTGCTCAAAGGATGTGAATGATCTTGTTTGAAGGCTTACTGACCATATGTGACAAAATGGCCTATAACAGATTGCCCCCCTAAAGTGAAAAGTCAAAAATGGTAGTTGATGATTGAAGTAATTTACCTTGTGACAATTCAGGATCAAGAACAACTGGCAAGATCATCATATGTTACAATACATTTACATCATGACATCTTTTCTGAGGAAGGCATGCCCATACTCAACACGTAAGCTAACATTACATGTACAATAATCAAAATACACGTTCACAGATGACAAATGGTGGACTCATGACTGGATGACTATCTGTATGGTCATGGCCATCATACATTGTGATCTTGTATTTCTTCTGAAATCGCAGCCCAGATGGATGAAACTAGATTTGGTGTCTTCCATCTCGTTCACATGACTAACTACTGTATGATTCTAACCATGTGAATCAATGAGTTGAGGTCGAACATGGTAGACACCATCTAATTACAGGCCAATGATGTAAGCCATTAACAGACGCGAGAGAAACCACCAATGATGTTAATGGCTCTCAAGGCACTGTAGTACAATCTGTATGGTGTGAATAAATGAGTTGATGTCAAAAACCACAAAGAATATTTCGGTCAAAGGCCAATGATGAAAACCCATTTCTGATAGCGAGGAAACTTGTCATTGATGTATGCAAGCACCAAGGTACCAAAGGAGTGTTTCTAAGTCAACTTATTGGACAATGAGCTGATATCGACAAGAAGCGACCCATTGTAGTAGGGCCTTGATGTATCCCCCATCAACAACACGAAATGGGTATCATGATTTGAGACAGAATGAGGTTGATACAGAACTGGATCAGGAAAGGCAGACATGAAATGAAGTCTTAAGAGTATTGTAAAAAATATTGATTAAAGGACTTCTCTTGAACACAGCGGTGACACTGGAAGGAGTTGGCAGCATTGACCCAAAACCGAAAATGGAGGCTTTGAAACGGTATGATAAACCAAAAGACAAGCAGATTTCCCAACCCAACATCCACGAAGATGAAGTGGAAGACTGTCGTGTTCAAGAGTGAATCGCTGCCATTAACGGATAGAGCACCCTGTTTTTCCAATTTCCCTAACCATATTGGTCAATACCTCTTTATTTTTTAACAAGCTTGAGGATGATAACATATGCTTGATATGTAAGTTCATCCTTCAGATGAATCCCTCTAAGAATATTTAACGAACCCGGAGATGGAGTGGTTCGGTCCCATCATGATCAACAAGTTCATCGTTGTTTAATGTTTTAACGAGTCTAGCGAAGGTATAACTTGACATATTTTTTATGTTTATAGGGTTTGAAGAAGAGGCGAAAAAGAAAACTCCAAAGGTTCATTTTTGTAGATAGTCTCTCGAGTCCAAAAAGACAGAAAATTATACTCAGGAAAATCTCTTAGCCATGTTCGATTAAGGTATTCCTTTTTTGTAAATAGTTTATCTCAGTCAGGAAAAGGGTTAAACTTATACTGATTAGATGTCTTTTCATTTACTTTTATGAATTCGAAAAGGCAAGTGCTTGGCAATATTTTCATGTTTAGGGAGTCTGAAAAGAGTTGAAAGAGGACTCCTCCTAAAGGAACGAGTGATATAAAGGGTAGAAACTGGTTCCAATCATGATGGAACTTTTCAAAACATGTAGAGGTGAAGAGGCATACTAATAAGACCTCTCATCGCAGTGGTTCCTGAGGAAAGGGTACAAACAACCAAGTGAAAGTGTATGATCGGCCAAGCAGATGGCGACAATGGAAAGAGAAAACCAAGGCTCATCTAGTAGAAACATTCTAATAAAAATGGAAATCATGAGGGATACAATCAGAATGATTTCATTTTTACACAAGCATGAAACATGGGAAACTATGCTTGAGAATAATTGAAGATGGTTTCATTTTTTCACAAGCTTGAAACATGAAAAAAAACTATGCTTGAGAGTGGTTTCATTTTTACACAAGCTTAAAAAAAAAAAAAAAAAAAAAAAAAAAAAAAAAAAAAAAAAAAAAAAAAAAAAAAAAATTTAAAAATAAATAAATATTAAAAATAAAAAATAAAACATAAAACATAAAACATAAAATAAAAATAAAAAAATAAAAAAATAAAATAAAAAATAAAAATAAAAATAAATATGCTTGAAATAAGTTGGCATGCCCCCAACATAATGACTCAAATCGAGGCACATGCCCCCCAAGATTCATTTCATTCACCTAAGTAGACTATTGGTTACTAACAGGTGGATGGAATGAAGGTTCATTTACAATATCAAGTGAAAGACTCGACTAGGAATTTACTAGATCTAATCAAAGACTCGTTTTGCAAGGGGATCTGTGTTTCATTTTTTAACGAGCTTGACATAGTAAAATAACTATGCTCATGACACCTTGTTTCATTTTTTAATGAACTTGACACAAGAAAAGGAAATTTGCTCCAGAATCATATCACGACCTCCAAGAGACCATGGCTTCCAAGAGTTTCTCATCAGATCGAAGAAAAACATTCTGGAAGGGATACATATCAAAGGATCCAATGGAAATATTAGGTTCCAATGCCCCCATTAAATGATTCACCATATCACCTATTGGATCTAGGTCCAAATATGTTGAGCAGACAGTCAAAGGCTCGTCCTCATCAATAAGTATGTGAATGGGATAGGTTGCCACATTATTAACCTGTGGCGAGGAAGATACCACTTGCACATTTGGAATTCTTAGGGAAATAAAATGATTGGCAATCAAATAAGGACCAACAAATGAAAGTTGATCGATAGTCACAATCCTTCCATCATGCTGGAAGCACATCACTCAAAAGAGTGTGGACACAATGGCATTCATAGTATAAACATAATCTCGCCCCAAGAGAAAATTGAAGTCCAAAGGGCCCATGACAACCATAACATAAATACATAAAAATTTTCCTCCCAAGGTAATAGGAAACTGAGGAAGGATCCCTAAGGGTTGACTAGTTCTTCTGTTAAAATCTAACAGATTCAAAGCGATTAACACATGTTGTGGGGAACCCAAATCTTTCCAAGCAGTGGAGGATATAATACTAATATAAGCTCCCTCATATATAACAGTGTCATGGATATTCTTATCATAAGCCTTTACCATGATCTTAAAAGGCATGTAAGAAGGGAGATGAGGTTCTGTCAAACAAATCCAATCAAAGGAAATGTCATGTTTTCTCAGAGGAGGTTTCATGGGAATGGGAGAAATGCCCCCTTGTCTGGTAGAATCAGAAGAAACAAGGAGAATCTGAGTGGTATGATCCTCAATCTATAAAAGAAAGGTACGATCAACTGAAGGTGGAAACGATTCAATCATTTTCTCAACCAATGGTTGGTTGAGAATGGACTCATGGGATGCACGTTCAGAGAGAGTGGGATTGACTGGAGATGGATTTTGATCAATCACTTCATCAAGATTCTGAACAATTGCTTCATCAACTAGTGGAGGATTGGGAAAAAAAAATCGATAACCAACCGGAGAATGAGGTTGAGAAGATGTAAGATTTTCCAACACTTTTGAGGCTTCATCCATATAAGGACAAATATGAATAGGATGATTCTCTTCACATAAATTAGAGAGAAAATTGATTTTACCCATTTTTCCATGGACCTTACTATCACTAGGTGATGGTTTCTCACCATCATGATCTCCGGAGGCTGAAGTGAGCATGTAGACCATAATTCTAATATCTTGGGAATACCATGATAATCTCGAAGAAGGTGGTCACCCTTACATAACTTTCAAGGGAATTTAACTTTGTGGGTCTGATTAGAAGGTTCTCCATACTAGTTGCATTCATAGCAATGTTTGATTGGTTGTCCCCTTGCTTATTTTTCTTCTTCTTAAAATTCCTTTTCTTCTTCTTCTTATCCACCTGGTTACTAACTTTTAGGCTTTCACCATACGAAGAGGAAGAAGACTGAATAGGTGAAAAAGGCAAAGGGTCAACTTTAGGATCAACTTGAGATTGATATTGTTCAAGTGGAGGAGATCTTGCTTGAGGAGCAGTTTGGACATTTAGAACCATAGGGGTCAAAAACAACCAAACTAGAAAACCAATGGTAAATTTAGGAAGGGACAATGTTATCATATAAGGAGTACCAATATTTCCAAAAGAAGGAAAAGGACCATGATTCCCATTAGAGGGGTTTCCTTGACTAGTGGACTTGGGAACTGTTGCCATTAGTCTCAACCTAAAATCTACTAAGGAGTTGTTCCACGAGAAGCATGTTGTTCTGTGGTCAATTAATTGATTTTAGAAATTAAAGACACAAAATAAAACAAAGGGGTAACTAGGCATATAAGGATTATCAAGCAACTGTGAACTGCAATATACAACCTTGGACAACCAAGGATTTATGTGTGGGTAGGAAATCTCTCTAATTGTTGTGTTTGGTGTATCACAGTGTGCAAGGCAACCGACTCGGTTACCTATGGCAAAGATAGCAACCTATGGTGGACTTCCAAAATACACTCGATGGTACGTGGAAGTGCAGTTCGTAGTAGTGTTTTCTAATGTGGAACCATTCGATGAGAGTGTTCCCATATACTTTTCATGTGTGGAGCGCCATCCAATAAACCCAAAAGTATGTGGAGAATGGTTTGACACACTTACGTACGTGGAACAGGATACAATGGTGGAAAACAATGATAGCTCCTACATTTAACGACGTTAGAACACATCTCTACCCTAGACCTCTATGTGTTTGTGTTAATGTTAAAAATGCTCCTTAGGTTGATTCAATAAATTTTAATGTTTATCTTCAATTAAGTTTCAGTTTTGGGGCTCACTGCGAATTTCACCTGAATATCCTAAAATGAAAACTAGCATGAGGAAATGAAATTTTTCTCATTCAATGAAAATCTATCTAAGGAGGGGAAGGGACAAAGAGTATGCAACAAAAAATGTGCAAATTACAATCCCCTTTTAATGCAATTGTTCCAATGTTGATGCACACATAAAACCCTAAATGCCAATGCAAATATTTTTCTTTTCAAACCACTTAATTTTCGAAAAAGATGAAAACTAAGATGAAAAGTTTAATCATTGATTCAAACAAACTTTTTAGAATAATGACTAAAACACCAATTCATCTAAGCACTCAATAATTAAACAAAATCAGTTTGAAAACAGCCTATTGATAAGAACAAAGGAAAATCTAAACAAATCCTTACCAAAGGCACTAAAAAGCAAAAACAAGCCAAATGGAGGCTTCAGAGAGACCATAAGACACTCAAAGACTCAAGGAAGAGCAGCTAGAAGAAGGTTGATTAGAGAGAAAATCAAGACAAAAGCAAATTTATGCATGAACAGGGGCTGACACAGGAGCAAAGGAGGCACTGGTGATTTCCAACACATGCACAAAGAAGGCTCAGCTAGGTTCCAATGCTTTGTCTCTAGACCAGAGAGTGTGTTGGTCAGGGGATGCAAGGTTCTAACACATAAATTACAATTGACACTCAGTGAAGGGTCTTCCTATGTCTTTTCTTGACTAAATAAGATAGTAAAGGTCTGAAGAAGAGGTAAGACAAGTAGAATGGACAAAAAAACCACCAAGGAAATACAATGTTCTCCAGTGGAGTCACCAATTTGTTATACGGAATCTACGACTGCGGACAGAAGTATCTTCCCTAAGCCTAGTGGACTGACCTGGAACAACGGAAAGGCAAATAAGTTAATGTTTTCCTTATTTTAAGTGGTGAATCCTACCAAGAATCTTTCATATGCTTCACTCCTTCCTTTTCTTGTACGCTCCAATCCTATCTCTGATCATTATAATTATAACCTGCACAATCAGACAACACGAGCCAACGATCTACAGGATCTATGTAGCATCATCTAATCACTTTATTCAATAGATCAACATGGTATTTAAATACATGGAATCATAACATCATATGCTGGAAAAAAAAAATAACGCTTTGTAATAATAGAAATGGAATGAGTTACAACCAAAATAGGTGTTGATCTATTAGAAGATACCCTCTAAGTTGAATTGTCATTTCTTTGCCAAAAAGTGCACCTATAGTCACCCTAATGCATGGAATAATGTCTCTCATTGCAACAACATAAGGGTAGAATCAATCTCTAAAATCCAATACCTTTCCTATGGATGGCTGTAAATATATAAATGAGGGAGGTAACTCATGAATTTTAATCCTTTTACCAATCTAGGCTTGAGATCCACTCTTGATGGGAGGATGATCTCAAGGGATAAGGGATGAAAACTCCAAGGTAGGATAGGATAGGATTCAAGACTTTTATCCAAGGTAAATAGTTACAACAAATCCTGGAAGCTTCTAGAAGAGGAAGCTTCAAGATTCTTTTTTGTTTTCCCAAATTTCTAGAATCAACGCACCCACAACATAGGGAAACTTGTAGGTGATCAACGCAGACCCATAGTAGGACAAACAGTAGGTGAACGCAGGCTAATGAAGGGCTAGGGTGTGTTGGGCCTAAAAATGATTGAAATGAGGTTACAATTTCAGGAAGAAACTCAAGGATATGAGAGAGGCATACTTAGGACTTTGTGTAGGGAGGATGACAAAGTGTTCAAAGGATGTGAATGATCATGTTTCAAGGCCTATTGACCAGATGTGACAAAATGGCCTATAACACCTCGCCTCGCCCCATCTCACCTCACCCATGTTGAATCAGAGGACCCATAACAAATTTGACGGGCCTACTGGTACAACAATCGACACGTTGCATAACTAAATTTCCATTTTATGTTTTGAATGAATTAATTAATCACAAATAAATTTATGTGTAGGTCACAATTTGCCAGCCATCTCCATCGCCAATGTCTACAACTACATGGAGATTTGACTTTTGTGTTTTGTTTTTGTTGACGGTGCTGGACCTGCCAACATTCAGGGGATCTCCCTGGTATGAAGTCCCAACTAGACCTCACACCATTTGGTGTGGGAGTCCCATTCGGTATGATGGCCCGATTGCCATTATCTTAAAGATATGCCTTAGATCTTGCTTGTCAGCATGTTAGAGTGGTATGCTTTGTCTTTGAACAGCGAGGTTCGCGTGCTTGGTGAGTGTTAGTGTTACTTGTGTCAAGGTTCTTTCACCGCAGAGAGAGAGGGTGGGAGTGAGTCTCCAGTCGAAGGGGAGGAACTCCAAACTCTGTCAGGGACACACAACACAACAGGATATGCACATCTTCTGGAGGAGAAATCCTCATGGATGCGGCATTCACAGTACACAAGGGAAGATATCACCCACAACACCCAGGGGGACAACCAGTGTGAGTGCAACGATCATTATAACAAGTTTACGTCAAAGGTTTTGTCTGATGTCCAGGGAGGTAACCAACATGGGCAGGATAATGTTAGAAACTTATACAAGATATTTTCATAAATAAATATATATATATATATATATATATTAGAACAGTTTAATGAGTTCAATTGTGTAAAAGAGGTTATAGCAACATGTATTACAAGTGTTCAAGATTAATCTTACAAACATTTACAACGCATATGTGAAAACGTGTTGGCCTATTATCAGGCTTCTGAATTAAGAAAAATTTCCAAGACATATCGATACACCATACATCACTAACCCCGTGGGCGGGGCATTGGAGCCACTACTCGCTCCTTAAAGAAAAGATTACAGACTCTCAAGGCTATGTGGGAGGAGCCAAGGTGAAAAGTATTTTGCATGTACAAATGAGGGCTATTTATAGCCAAGGGTAAAACTAGCCCTTGTGACTGTTTGACTTCCCTCATGACTATTTGACTTTCATGACCTTTCAACTTTACATGACTCTTCAAATTACAAGTGGGTCTCTTGGACTTCCACGTTACATTACATTGATTTACAACAGTATGGCCCACAGTAGTGATGTGGCTGACATGACTCATGACACGACTCGACATGACAGTGTTGGTATGTTCATGTTGCTGCTGGTGTGCATGTCGAGTTGCAATGTTGTTGAGTGATGGATGTCCTCTTGGTGTATCACAGCTTCACCTCCACATGGCAAGGTGTGTGGAGTCTTTGATGGTCATTGGGGTTCGCTTGATGTTGCATGTGCACATTGCTCCTTGCTTGTACTTTTCCATGCTTGACATGTTTGTTCGTTCGCGAAAATTTCTCCTCGCATGTTCGTCCATTGACAAACACATCTCCTCGCATGCATCTTTCATTCGTTCATTCGCGAACACATCCTCTTGAATGTTAGTTCGTTCATCCATTCGTGAACACATCCTCTTGCATGTACATCCGTTCGTCAGTTCGCGAACACATATTCTTGCATGTACTCTCCTTGTTCATTCCATCTACCATCGCGTCATGTATATTCATGTACCTGTATCTGCAATCACTAATGATGAGATGACATCAAATCCATAAACCTCCTAGTTTACCATGATGCATGGTCATTGCTTTTGGATGCAGGTGACTGGGAGAGAGGACAAGGTTATAGAACTGCGCGAGGCAAGTTTCAAACTCGATGCAAGTTCCAGGAACTGCTGGTGAAAACTGCACAAAGGTCACAGGGAGACTGAGATGGATAATCTGTTTCAGCAGTGACTGTCTGCATAATGTGGCTCGGTTGGAGGACAGATCTGCACAATTTCTGGAGGGAAGCAGTGTAGGTAGCAGAGGGCCTTGGCAGCAAAAACTGCGCAATTTCTGGAGGGAGATGGTTGCGGGCTGCGGGATGGCTTGGCAGCAAAAACTGCACAATTCCTGGAGGGAGCTGGCTACGAGCTACGGGGTTGCTGGAGACAAAAATTGCACAATTGCTAGGAGGTTGGCTTACTGAACACCTCTGCGTAGTTTCTGAGCTGAGAGGTATGCTGGGAAGTTGAGGGCTTTCTCATGAAAACTGCGCAATTTTCTGGGTGAGCAGTCAGTCGACTAACTAGGTGGATGGCTAGAAAAACTACACAATTCTTAGAGGGAGATAGGGACGGACACTAGGTGTCTGTATAGTCTGTCTCCACAATTTCCTCAGTCAGCAGAGCGGGAAAGGTCTATAGCTTCTGCACATTTTTTTAAGGGAGTGAATCTCGAGGTGACTTCCTGGTCAAACTGTTAGAAAATTATATATTACAGAACAATGGAACACGTAAAATACATTGCAGAAATACAAATAAAGAAAACACTTAAAACAAGA
This sequence comes from Pinus tabuliformis, assembly GCA_031772625.1. NCBI lineage: Eukaryota > Viridiplantae > Streptophyta > Pinopsida > Pinales > Pinaceae > Pinus > Pinus tabuliformis. The sequence goes on along the minus strand of CM062811.1, from coordinate 667,714,286 downwards.
TAGATACAGATACATGGTTCACCCAATTTGGGCTATGTCCACAGAGAAACAGCCAGCCCTTCCTTTTATATTATCCAGCAAACTGAAGAGATACAACCTACAGCAGATCCGGTGTAATTCCCTCTTCGCTATCACACAATCTCCTCTCTCTTTCCCACTCAGAATATAGATCTACATAGATGCAATACAATTCCCTCATATATAGCGAGGGGTTTCCTTCTAGGGAAAAAAACCCTAAATTAAACATAACTTCTACCATTAGATATCCACCTAATGAACGGCTCAAATTGACTATGAAATTACAACATTTTACAAGGCAATTTTACATCTATTTTTAACTTCAGGGGCACTACCCCTGATCCCCCCCAAGGGGGGCTCCCAAAGGTCGCAGCCGCCCCCCCTTACGCCCCCCCCCCCCCCCCCCCCCTACAATAAATATTGTGGGTGGTGTTGCTGCCACATTATGAATTGGGGTCCAATGCTTTGATACCTCTAAATAAAGAAGATAATCAGGCTCCACACCCAACAATCTCCCACTTGGAGACTGATTATAGCAACTTCACCACTGCTTCATTTTGTAGAAATTTTGAATAATATGACACATATTCACAGAGATTATCCTGATCATACAATTATAAGCGGAACATGTATAATACATAATCTCCTCTACGTTGATCATCAATTTACAGAAGCAGAAACATTCACAGGCGCACATAGAAGCATCAATCAAACTCATAAACACAGTATGTATCCCGGGGAAAGCATCTCGCTAAAAACCCCACACTATCTGTATATTATATTGATTGAATCATGTAACAATACAAAGCATAATACTTCTCACAAGTATCTCCACCTGTTACACACAATACAGCTCAGATTTGATCTCCAAATCTCTTCCACTGCTTGCCTGCCTCCACTGCTCAATACCTGCTCAAGAACTGATGAGAATGGCTCACCAAACTCGATTTTCACCTGCAAAATAGTCACTCACTCTTTGTGGACGTGAGAAAAGGCTAAAATGTGGGCCAAATACGTGAGCAAACTCATTGGCATACTCAATCCCTTGATTGTGCAAGATCTGATGCACAACTATAGTCACAATTGATAGCAATCTGATTCTCTACCACTTGTCACTGTTGAACTGAACATGCACTGACATGCAACTGAGTTAACTGATGTATTCTTTAGTTGTATTATGAGTTAATAATTAGTTTAACAACTCATCATTATTCTATCTGCAGTTAGACTAACTACAACTAGTTTAACTAAGTCAAACTGAACACAACTCCATCAACTATACCTCCAGTCCACTAAACTCAACTCACTTGAGTTCTAACTGAAGTCATGCATGCAACAACTCAACTGGCTCATAAGAAAAGCGTATTTCCTTCTGATAGCTGCATGTGCCACCTCTGTAGCTCAAACTGAAGTGCTCCAAGAGAATAAGATCAAGTTTATAGTCCAAATATTATTGTGAGATAATAATATTTGACTTTTCTATTTTTGACAGCCAGTCTAAAAATAGACTTTGATCACTCACACTGTGATCACTCACACTTTCATCAAAAATAGAAGTCCATCTATTTTTCCCAACTTGATCAATCATCCATAAACATAGACATGATCCATATGTCTAAAAATAGACTTGCGCCAAAAATAGCCTGCGGGCCCACTTAGTGAAGGCGACTCTTTTCACTAAGCTCCATCATCTTGTTGTATTCTCAACAAGCATTTCTTGTTGCACACATTTCAACACTCCCTCTCAACAAGAAAGGCTTCCTCTCAAACCCGATCCTGTAACTCTGGAATGTTCTCCATGCAACACATCTGGCTGGTCCACTTGCTCTGTCATCAAAGTCTCTGACTGCTATTGCCTCTGTCGACTGAAACTATGCATCTCTGTGCTCTTCAGTATCTGACTACTCTAGCCTCTGTCACTTTGATCTCTGACTGCATCTATGCTGCTGCTGGTTCTATCTCCCAGCATTGCATCCGCACTGCACCTCCCAACTGACCTCCCTGTTGGGATAGAAACACCCTCTGATGCTGAAGCTCTACCTGCTGCTGACAAGTGCTCCCTCTCTGACATCTGCGCTACTGCAACATCTCCATGCATCTCGCACCATTGCACACCTCTCTGTGCCACCTAGCACTGTGCAAAACACTTGTGCCTCTCGCATTGCTGCAGCCTGCTAGCTATGCGTTGTCCTGGGATTCCCTGCACTGTCGCTCTCTCTGCCGCTCCATCCGCATCTGTCTCTACCCAATCAGTCAGTTCCTGCTACTACACATCGGGGCTCCCGTAGCAAGGTCTCATCCAAGAGGTTGGGTACCTCAAGGATCCTGCCCCTCCTCCTTGGGACAATCAATCCACATCACCCCACCTCCTACCTGGAGGTATGGCTGCATGCGATCCCTCAGCCCACCTGGCTTGAAGTTTCCCCCTACTGGAGGTCTCTGGATGAGTAGATGTCTCTACTCGATCTCCTTTCAGCTTCCCTTGTTGTGGCTCCTCCACAACCTCCTGAAGCTGCTGCACCAATCGTGGCTCCTCCACAATCGTCTGAGACTTCTTCTGGCTCTGCATGTTGAGAGGTAATATACGCTCCCTCTCAACCACCAAGTCTCCATCAGTCGTCTTGCTGTTCAAGGCTTTGCATGCATCTTGAACCTCAAGAGCATACAGGTTCTTGACCCGTGAACCAATCTTCTTCACCTATCTGGTGATGATGTGTCTAAGGAAAACCTTTCCCTTACTGAAGACTACATCATAGCCTCTATCTTCCAGCATCGCGATCGACACCAAGTTTCTCTTCAATCCTGGTACATACTTGACATCGGTCAAGGTAAGGCGAGCTCCATGCTCCCTCTGAAAAATAACCGTGCCTACACCTGAGACACTATACTTCTCATCATTACCCATCCCTATGAGTATCTGGAGATCTTTCTCCTCCAAAGTATTGAACAAACTTTTGTCACCAGTCATGTGGAAAGAAGCTCCACTGTCAAGAAACCAACCACTTCCCATCATGGATGAAACCATGCATACGAAGAGTGTGAAGTCCAACTCAAACTGTGAAGCAAGTGAGGTTGCCTCACCTTCAGATCCTTCCCCGGATCCCTTCTTGGACTTCTTCTTTGGGCAATTAGTAGCATAATGACCCAACTCATGACAACGAAAGCATCTCACCTTCGCCTTGTCAACCTTCTTCCCATCATTGGAAGAACAAGATTCGAAAAGAGAAACCTTCTCCTTCCCCTTCTTCGCCTTACTCGCTAAGGCATAGTTCTCCTCATCCTGCATGGATGAAGAACCGTCTCTGGTGCTCCGTCTAATCTCCTCTTGCATCAAATCCGACCATAGTCGTTCCCAATTTGGTAGTTTCTCCCTTCCATTCACCGAGTCCTGGTAGCTATGCCAACTCTTAGGAAGGTCAAGGAGTGCTAGACTCACCATCCTCATCCGACAGTCACCCCCACACTTCCTAGCTCATCCCGGCGTTGGGTGAACTTCGTGAGATACTGGGGCATACTGTCTCCATTCTCACACTGAATGTTTCTGAGTTTTATCTCTTGCTTTGGAATTAAATTCGAATTCCACCAGCACAAAAACTCAACTGCTTCCAATCTAGAATTCGTGAGAACATAATATTTCTCGTACAGAGATTGACTGTATGGGCATTCACCGGATATCTCACCTTCCAAAGGAAGGATGAATCCAGAGGCTGCCTGGCCCGATTACAGACTCTGCCTGAAGAAATAGAATGTAAACACTTCCTGAATAGTAGATCTGATGATCAATCCTCGCTTGATATCCTGTAAAAATCTCTTCTACAAATCAAGCAGCTTCGATACCATGTAGAAATTTTGAATAATATGACACATATTCACAGAGATTATCCTGATCATACAATTATAAGCGGAACATGTATAATACATAATCTCCTCTACGTTGATCATCAATTTACAGAAGCAGAAACATTCACTGGCGCACATAGAAGCATCAATCAAACTCATAAACACAGTATGTATCCCGGGGAAAGCATCTCGCTAAAAACCCCACACTATCTGTATATTATATTGATTGAATCATGTAACAATACAAAGCATAATACTTCTCACAAGTATCTCCACCTGTTACACACAATACAGCTCAGATTTGATCTCCAAATCTCTTCCACTGCTTGCCTGCCTCCACTGCTCAATACCTTCTCAAGAACTGATGAGAATGGCTCACCAAACTTGATTTTCACCTGCAAAATAGTCACTCACTCTTTGTGGACATGATAAAAGGCTAAAATGTGGGCCAAATACGTGAGAAAACTCATTGGCATACTCAATCCCTTGATTGTGCAAGATCTGATGCACAACTATAGTCACAACTGATAGCAATCTGATTCTCTACCACTTGTCACTGTTGAACTGAACATGCACTGACATGCAACTGAGTTAACTGATGTATTCTTTAGTTGTATTATGAGTTAATAATTAGTTTAACAACTCATCATTAGTCTATCTGCAGTTAGACTAACTACAACTAGTTTAACTAAGTCAAACTGAACACAACTCCATCAACTGTACCTCCAGTCCACTAAACTCAACTCACTTGAGTTCTAACTGAAGTCATGCATGCAACAACTCAACTGACTCATAAGAAAAGCGTATTTCCTTCTGATAGCTGCATGTGCCACCTCTGTAGCTCAAACTGAAGTGCTCCAAGAGAATAAGATCAAGTTTATAGTCCAAATATTATTGTGAGATAATAATATTTGACTTTTCTATTTTTGACAGCCAGTCTAAAAATAGACTTTGATCACTCACACTGTGATCACTCACACTTTCATCAAAAATAGAAGTCCATCTATTTTTCCCAACTTGATCAATCATCCATAAACATAGACATGATCCATATGTCTAAAAATAGACATAGTCTAAAAATAGACTTGCGCCAAAAATAGCCTGCGGGCCCACTTAGTGAAGGCGACTCTTTTCACTAAGCTCCATCATCTTGTTGTATTCTCAACAAGCATTTCTTGTTGCACACTTTTCAACACATTTGCTAGACAATGACTCCACTTTGGACCTAGTTGTTTCTCATCTTCTTCATCATACTTGAAGACCAATTGAAACTGAGTAAAATCTCATTTTCTCCCTGGTTACAACTTTTGTTAACATATTTGGAGGATCCTGGCTAGTGTGTATCTTTTTGAGTTTCAACTCTCCATCTTCCAATGTTGACCATATGAAATGATACTTGAGTTGTATATGTTTTGTCTTGGAATGAAATGAAAAGTTATTTGCAAGATGTATGGCGCTTTGGTTGTCATTGTATAACCTGCCCAACTCCTTCTTCTTACCCAATTCATCCAGAAACCTTTGTAACCAAATCATTTCTTTACTAGCCTCTGTAGCAGCAACATACTTTGCTTCCGTTGTTGAGAGTGCAACAACACTTTGCAGTTTTGAAACCCAACTGATGTTGTTTCACCTACAGTAAACACATACCCTGTTGTGTGTTGGCTACTTGAATTGTTTATTGATTAAACAGTCGAGTACCACATTAATTTGTCAACCCGGTAAAGTCCTTTTATTTCAAAGGTGACCTCGTACTGTATGTACTTAACTCTAAAAGCATTAAAAGCTGTAGTATACACAATTCTATTTTCTGTCAAACTCCTTACTCTATGTTATAGCAGTTAAAATATATTGCAGAGATGAAATGAAAGCAGTTAACTAAGAATACAAATCTACAAAGAAAAATAATGGCTGCTCTGTTAGCAGAGGATCAGGACCCTATCCTCAGGGTAAGGATGTTCAGCACCTGCCCCTGTAACCAAATTGCCAATACACACTACAATTCCTAATCACCGGTGAAGTACTCTTTTACAATATCAAGCAACTAACAAAACAGAGTATCAGCAAAAGGAAATTATCAGAGGTAATGCTACAGAATTCAAACACACTCACACACTAACAAAAAATAAATGGGTGAATCTTATGAAGAAGGTGGGCTCTGTCCCTCTCACAAGATTCCCCAGAACACAGATGCTGAATTAGATGCTCAGAACAACCTTTTATTCATCTGCCAAAATGTCAAGTTACAATAAAGATTCAGAGTTGCAAAATTTCCCTTACAACGTGTTTTCTTTTCCCCCCCTTTGTTCTAATGTAGATGTCTCCTCTTTATAGAGGAGACATCTATTACAATAGACTGTCATGGTTCATTCAGTTTAACCTTTTAGTCAAAAATAAGAAATCCATCCTTGTTACAGGATGCCGTTACAACAGTGTGACGGTGTATTCTTTCTTGGGTCTCTTACTGTTACACAGTTGGTAAAAGAACCTCAACCATCTTCTTGGAATCCTCGTACTATCCTTTTCCACTTCACCATTGTTTCTGATTTAGTAAACTCATGCTGTTCCTGGTGTTTCAGCAACTGTAAGTGTGTTTTACCCTTTCTGGACAGTTGCTGATCATGTTGTGTCAGCATGTCGATCTTCTGATAGTTGTTGTTTCCGCTTGTCATTTCTGGTGTTCCAGTTGTTGCAAAATAACGTTTTCCCTGCTTTAGATAGTTGTTGTTGTTGGTGTTGCAGCAACTGCGTAGTTGTTGTTTCTGGTGTTGCAGCAACTACGACTTATAATTTCTGCAGACTTTAGAAAGTTCAACGGTTACTTAGCAACTTGGTTAGCTTCTCCAAAGATTAATTATAAAGATAACATGAATATGTAATGAATGATTAAACATATAGTAATGAGGAGAGTTACTTCATACCTTGGAATGATTAGGTCATTATATAATCAAGGCTTTCAACTTATGGATTGAAGAGGGTAATATTATAGCAAAAATACAAGGTCAAAAGTGGTCAATTTGGAGTCCTAACATCCCCCCCAACTGAAAGGGTTGCATGTCCTCATGCAATGCTTACTCTGAATCTAAGTCGGAGTACTGGGATGAAGAGTGTAAATTACTGATACAGTAGCTATGGAAAGTGTTATCAAACCTGTCTCTAAACCCACAGACACTCTCTAGTTGCCTCCATGCTGCCACCTCTTCCTTTTTGGATGATCTAAATTGACCCTTGTATTGCTGACCAGATAACCATAAGAGGGGAAATTTAAATCTGTAGCCAATCCATTTTTCAGCACATTGTTCCATACATCTAACATAGTAAGGTACCCTTGAAATTGCTGCCTGTAGATTGGGGGGATTGTAGGGATGATACTCCTGTCTTTCCTTGGGACAGTTTTCCCAGAATAGGTTGTTGGCTTTAATAGCCAAAGGTGCCTTTGTTTTCACATAGTGTTGGCAATCTCGCAAGACCACTGCTTGTAGTTGCCTAATGTGATCAGTCATTCCAGGTTCACTTAAAATTCTTTGGTGTTGTGCAATGAAAGTAGCTGCATTTTGGGGTTCAGCCCTAATCCAAAGGAGGCAGTTCTGTTCATTGTGTTGTGCTGAGATGAAAGCGTTTTGCCAAGTGAGTTGGTTGGCTAGAAAGGAAATGAAAGCTCTGAGTTGTATGTCGCCAACAAGAGGGAGTATATTCATTTTTCTGTCTTCAGACATAGCTTCGTTGTGGAGATAAAGCTCACACAACAAATTCTGATCATTCTTGGGTGCTTCTGCAAAGGTTTCAATAAATTGTTCTGATGTAATCACCTGATGAGGTCTACCATCTCTAACTGCCTTTATATGTAAGAATGTTAGTCATTCCCTTAAAAATGCTGCATAGTTGAAAGAAGGTCTTCTTGTAGCAAGTATTCTTTGAACCAAATCAAAAATCTGGGACAGTCTAGCTTTTAGTTCCTTAATTTCTTTGTATTGAGCTCTAGACTGCTCAAGTGCTTCCCAATTATTATATGCATAATTGAACCAGATTCCCTTTTGCTGTTGGAATGCTTTCCCTTGTGACAGCTCATATCTTTTCCACCATATTCCCTTTAATTCCTGAAAACTAGCGGTCTCTATGCATGCATCGCTGACAGAGGGAGATTCAGTTTGTGTATAGGCATCAATAAGAATTTTCCGTTCTGTGATAATTTGAGTAGGTCAGGGTGGTTCTATGTCTTCTTCTCCATTTCCTGTTGATTCCTGTGTAACAGCCAATTCTTCTTCTTCTTGTTCCATAACAATTTGGGTAGGCCGGGGTGATTCTGTGTCTTCTTCTCCATTTCCTGTTGATTCCTGTGTAACATCCAATTCTTCTTCCTCTTGTTTCATAACAATTTGGGTAGGCCAGGGTGATTCTATGTCTTCTTGGTCATTTTCTGCTGATTCCTGCATAACAGCAAGTTCTTCTCTTTCTTGTTCTGTAATTTTTGGGGAGCCTGCTGGTTCTTGTGTTACAGCAAGTTCTTCTACTTCTTTCTTTACACTTTTTGGAGATCCTGCTGGTTCTTGTGTTACAGCAGGTTGCTCTGTTTCCTCCTGCACTGTTTTTGGAGAGCCTGCTGGTTCTTGTGTTACAGCAGGTTGCTCAGTTTCCTCCTGCACAGTTTTTGGAGAGCCTGCTGGTTCTTGTGTTGCAGCAGGTTGCTCTGTTTCCTCCTGCACAGTTTTTGGAGAGCCTGCTGGTTCTTGTGTTACAGCAAGTTGCTCAGTTTCCTCCTGCACAGTTTTTGGAGAGCCTGCTGGTTCTTGTGTTGCAGCAGGTTGCTCTGTTTCCTCCTACACAGTTTTTGGAGAGCCTGCTGGTTCTTGTGTTACAGCAGGTTGCTCAGTTTCCTCCTGCACAGTTTTTGGAGAGCCTGCTGGTTCTTGTGTTGCAGCAGGTTGCTCTATATCAGCAGAGGGTTGTGGTGGTTCTGTTTTTGCTTCTGCAATTTGTGTAACAGCATGTTCTTTCATTTTAACTACAACAGCAAAAGGTTCTGGAATGACTCCAATCACTGGTGCTGCAATTATCTTGTATCCTGCTTGAGTGTAGATCTCACCACACTTGGTGCACATATATTCACTCTCTTTACTCTTCTCCGCTGCAGATGCTACCCATGCTAAAATGTGCAGGTTGCGTTCATTTTGATAAGCTTCTTTGACCCTTATTATTTCCTCCTGATAATCCTGAATTTGGGATTTCAGAAATTCAATTTCTTCCTGCAGGGCAGATATGGTAGGCTGAGCTTGTGGAGCTGCAGGTTCCAGTGGAGGCAGAGGTTGTGTTTCAGCATTCATTTGAACATTTATACCCCCAACAGGTGGTTCTTGTGTGTCACCTGGTGGGGTGGTGGTTGCTTCTTGTGTTGCAGCCACTTGGTCAATATTATCTTGGGTGTCGGCAGCTGGTTCTTGTGTGACAGCTGCCTCAAAAGATAATGTCACGAAACTGTGAACACTCTGCATCTCAGCCCCAGAGGGTGAGGAAGGGGAGTGTTCAGGGCTGGTGGAAGTACGGGTTCTTAACATGATGGGTGGAGAGCTGGGGAGAGTGGGGCTAGGGGATTTAGCTGTTATAGACGATCGAGTCCTTTGCTTGGGTAGAGAAGTAGGGAATTCAGATATTTTTCTTTTTCGGCTAGCTTCCTTTAAAATAGGGGCAGTGGCGGAAATAGCAGCTGTCTTGACCGAAGCCCTAGTTCTTCTTCTTTTCGGTGGGGTTTCATTTTTCTGCTGCTTCTTTCGTTTGAGAAGGGTAATAGGGATGTTATCATCAGAGTCGTCGGTAGAAATACCAAGTATGGGAGTGGATGGGTCGGTTTTATTGGGGGATGGGGTTGTTTGCACGGGTATTTCTACTGCTGATTGTACATTTTCAGCAACTTGTGGGGGAGTTTTTTCAGTTTGCTGGGGAATTTCTTGGGGTATTTGCTCTGAAGTATCCTCTGTTTGCTGAGGAATTTCTTCATCCTGCTGAGGTATGTCCTCAACTTGGTGAGGAATTTCCTCTTCCTGATGAGGAATTTCCTGCTCTGGCTGAGGGATTTATTCCTATTGGTGGGGATTAATGAGGGGAGGGGGGTTATTTAAAGCAAGGCCTTTATTTATCAATAATTGAGCTAGACGGTGGTGTTTCAAGGAATGGAGCGGATGCTTTGCGTTGACAGTGTAACATGACATATTTTTAAGACATCCCAATAGATAGTATGCCATATTTATCAACTAAACATGCCTCAAGTGATTCAACAAGACGAAATCGTGCTGGTAAATTACCTGGTACCGGCCTTCGCACGTCAAGTATTGCTTTACAAACTCAGCAACTTTCGGCCATGGTTGAGGCAGTGATTGAAGTGCTACGCCTTTGCCCTTGGGTTCCACCTACTCGCCTGGTTGAAGAAAATCCTGTTGCGCGTTGAGGATCAGATGCTTCCTACTGAACCAGCGCGTGCCATTAGCTGGTAGCCCAGTAGCTTGGGCTATGACTTCCTCTGTGACTGGAATTTGTACTCCCTAAACGACGGAAAACCCCTCTGTTAAATTGCATGCAAACTCAAGGACTTGTTGTGCGTCGAAATCTGGAAGTCTCCTAAAATAATCTAGCCATCCCGCTTGCAGGAAGATTTGGTAGGCCTCGGGATAGAGCTCAAGAAGTGCTGTTGTGCCAGGTTCGTATGTGATGAGATTTCCTCCCATAGCTGTTGTTTCAGTAAGAATTCTCAATACAAAGCCGAGTTTCCGATTTCAGTCCAGAGTAAACTGTTGCAAATGGTAGCATGACACGATGAGGTGACTTTTACATATTACCGGGAGAGTTAAGGGCGGCGGCAGTTGGCGTGCTATATAATTATGACAGTGCTTTGGTAATCCCCCCCAAAAGCTACGACTAAGTGATATGATTGGAAGTACAATTATTCGGTAGTCCTATCAATGTCTCCACATTAACTATTATTTAATATCAATGCATAATCATGCGTACCTTTATATTTTACCTTTTTAGTTGCTACATCGAAAAGTCTTATCTTGTCTTTTGCTGGATTAATAATGATTAAAGCGGGTCTAAAAGTATGAGAACACCGGCGGTTTTTATTACTGACAAGAAGTAATAGTGGAGGATTGTAATCATCATAGTGTATGGCTGGTTCTTTTGGTAGGAAATGGTATGTTTTATGCAAATAATAATTCATTTCTTGGGAACTGAAGTGGAGAAATTGGTGCTTTTTTTTAGTATAAATGAGAGAAATACTGAAAAAGGCATTACGGCATCGGGAAGTGGTGTTGCAGCAACGGGAGTTGGTGTTGCAGCAACGGGAGTTGGTGTTGCAGCAACGGGAAATGGTGTTGCAACAACGAGAGTTGGTGTTGCAGCAACGGGAGTTGGTGTTGCAGCAACGGAAAGTGGTGTTGCAACAACAGGAAATGGTGTTGCAGCAACGGGAGTTGGTGTTGCAGCAACGGAGAGTGGGTTGCAACAACAGGAATTGGTGTTGCAGCAACGGGAGTTGGTGTTGCAGCAACGGGAGTTGGTGTTGCAGCAACGGAAAGTGGTGTTGCAACAACAGGAAATGGTGTTGCAGCAACGGGAGTTGGTGTTGCAGCAACGGGAATTGGTGTTGCAGCAACGGGAAATGGTGTTGCAGCAACAGAAAATGATGAAAGACTGATTTATGGTCCAAAAAACGTTCCCAAGTCCGCAAAGTGATTCTTTTGAAGTTTTTGTTCTCAGCCATTTTCCAAAACTAAGATCTGCAAAATAATGAATTGTAATATGGCAACCCTTGGCAGGGATTATTAGTTGAAAAGAATATCTAATCTAAAAAAATAAATAAATGAACAGAAATTTAAGTGCCTTGAGGGACAGCAAGTTCCCCCAGGAAAGCATAAAACAGGTCGCTGATACAAATGGAGTCGATACCCGTTCACTAGTAGTGGTGTTCTGCTATCATCAATCATTAAAAGTCTGACTGTCCCATTTGGAAAAACAGCATCTACTTCATAAGGCCCTAACCACCTTGTTCTTAACTTACCTTGGAAATTCTCAAAACGGGAGTCATAGAGTAGAGCCCAGTTACCTTTCTGGAACTGCTTTTGCTTGATGGTTCTGTCATGCCACCTACTTCTTTGTTGTTGTATCATGGTTGTTTGATGGATGGCATCCAGTCTCTTCTCGTCCAATTCCTGAAGCTGCTGCAACCTGGCTGTCTGTGCATCAGTCAAGTCAAGGTTAACAGCTAAAGCAGTTCTTAAAGTTTTGATTTCAAACTCTACAGGGAAAACAACATTTTTTCCAAAAACTAATTTATAAGGTGAAAAGCCCGTAGTATTCCTCCAAGTGGTTCTATAGGCCCATAATGCCTCAGGAAACCTTTGAAACCAGTCCCTTCTATTCTCCTTTATTGTTTTTGTCAAGATGGCTTCTATGACTTTATTGGTGCTTTCTACCTGCCCATTTGCCTGGGGGTGATAAGGTGTAGTCATTTTGTGCTTAATATGATATTTCTGAAGTGTATCCTTGAAGCCATGAGAGTTGAAAGGAGGTCCTCCATCCGTGACTAGTTCTCTAGGCAATCCAAAACTAACAAAGATCTCTTCAAATAAAAATGTTAGTACTGATTCTTCATTAGCTTTAAGGAGTGCCTTAGCTTCTACCCATTTAGTCATATAATCTGTGCACACTAGTATGTACACTCTTTGATTGGATGGGGGATTAATGGGACCTATAAAATCTAATGCCCATCTCTCAAAAGGTTCGAGAATTACCTGAGGTTTGAGTGGCATTTCATCCCTCTGATTAGGCTGGCCCATTCTTTGACAGATATCACAGGCCTTCACATATTTCCTTGCATCTTTGAAGAGTGAGGGCCAATAATAACCCATTCTGAGTACCTTGTGTGCTGTTCTTTTATCTGCAAAATTCCCTCCACAAGGGCCATCGTGACAAGCTTTTAACACATCATAAATTTCATCTTCACCAATGCATCTCCGGATTTCCTGATCGAGTCCTGTGTGGAAAAGACACCTGCTTATCCAGCTGTACCTAGCACTTTGTTGAATGATCTTTCTTTTTTCCCTGTGTGATAGGTGCGATGGTAATTTTCCTGCAACTAAATAGTTGGCAATGTCTGCATACCAAGGTGAGTGAGCAGATACTACAAATAAATATTCATCAGGAAAAGAATCATATACTGGAATATTTTCATCAGTTTTTAATCGAGAAAGGAAATCAGCAACTACATTCTCTTTTCCTGGCCTATCTACAATTGTGATGTCAAATTCTTGTAATAATAATAACCATCTGGTAACTCGAGCATTTGTAACTGATTTATTCATTAGATGTTTAATGGCCGAGTGATCAGTATGCACAAAAGTAATGTAGCCAGTAATATAATGTCGAAACTTATTGATAGCATAAATGACTGCTAGGAATTCCTTCTCAGTGACTGTATAATTCAGTTCAGCTGGTGTCATATTCTTGCTAATAAAATAAATAACATAGGGAATACTATTTTCTTCTTGGCCCAAGACAGCTCCAATTGCAGTATCTGAGGCATCAGAGGATATATGAAAGGGTAGTGCCCAATCAGGTCCTCTCAAAATGGGAGTTGTAGATCACTGATGTTTAATTTCATTAAATGCTTTTTCACAATCATCAGTCCACTTAAATTCAGCATTTTTTGTTAATAACACAAATAGAGGAGAAGCTATTTTGGAAAAATTCTTGATAAATCTTCTATAGTATCCCGCATGTCCTAAAAAGCTTCTTACATCAGTTTGTGTTTTGGGGATAGGGAGGATCTGAATTACCTGTATTTTGGTTGGATCGACTTGAATTCCTAGGAATGAGATGAAGTGACCCAATACAATACCTTGATTCATCATCATATGACATTTTTCAGTGCTTAAGGCAAGGTGTGCTTCTATACATCGCTTAAGTATTTTTTCAAGGTTCTGCAGTGCAGTCACTCCATAAGGAGTAAAGTCATCCATAAATATTTCTAAGGAATCATTTAGCATATCAGAAAAAATCCCTATCACTGCTCTTTGAAATGTTGTTGGAGCATTACATAGCCCAAATGGAAGAACTATGTAAGCAAAGGTCTCCCATGGGCTAGTAAATGTGGTCTTGTCCTGGTCTTGGGGTGCAATCTTAATCTGATTGTATCCACTAAATCCGTCCAAAAATGAAAAGAATTTCTTACCTGCCAAATTATCTAATACCTGATCAATGAATGGTAAAGGGAAATGGTCTTTCTGGGTGGCTTTATTTAGAGCTCTGTAATCCACACATACTCTCCATTTGCCATTTTTCTTGGGTACAATTACAAGTGGGGAAACCCACTCACTATCAGATATAGGATATATAAATCCTGCATTCAACAGTTTTTGAAGTTCTTCCTTCACAATTTCCCTTAAATTGGGATTCATCCGTCGCTGGGGTTGACAGACTGGGCGAGATCCTTCTTTAATATAAATGTGGTGGGTGCACAGCTCAGGAGAAATCCCCTTCATGTCTGTATAATCCCATGCAAATGCTTCTTTATTCTCCCAGAGTAACTTTATTAACTGCTGTTTTTCATTATCAGTTAAGTTAGGATTTATATTTAATGTTTTGCCAGGCTCAATTTCTATTGTTGTACTTTTGGAGGAGCTGCCTGCTATTGTCTGAGATAAATTTTCAATTTTCAGGTTCTGCTGAGATTCAGATTCCAAGATTGCAGTGAAGTGATTATGCATTTTTGGGCTGACCGAAGAAGGTTCAGAAATGAAGCTACTGATTAATTCATCTTCGGTAGAATCTTTGAAAGTTAAAGCTTGTCCGATAGTCAAGATAGGTTGGGTTTCTTCATCCTCATAATCTACCCATACAGAGTTGTCATTATTAATCATGGGTGTAGCATGAGGATAAAGGGTAAGTTGTTTGGTTTCCTGCCCATTAGAGATGGTCATTGATCCTGATCTACAGCTGATGAAAGCATCTGTTGTAGCTAGCCAAGGTCTTCCTAGAATCAGTGGATGACCCCCCAACTTTGTTTTAGTTTGTAACACCACAAAATCAGCTGGGTAATTCCAGGATTCTACAGAAATTATTAGGTCTTCAATGACTCCTTCAGGTTTAATTGTAGAGCGATCAGCCAGCTCTAGAATGGTTGGAGTTTCCCTAATAAAGTTTTTTAACTGCAGCAATTGTGTTGTTTCAAGCGTCATAATGTTTATTGCAGCACCCAAATCTACTAGAACTTTAGAGACAAAAGTTTTTCCAACCTGAACTGTTACTGTAGGGTGACCAGGGTCACCATATTTCACAGGAGGATCTTTTTCTGTCATTAAAGCAGTCAGTTCTCCCATCACATGAACTGTGAGGGGGTCCTTAGCTTTTCTTCCAGGTTTTTTTATACAGATATCTCTAACAGTCCTAGCATAAATGGGAACATCTCTTAGCGCTTGCAACAATGGAATTTTAACATATAAATTCTGCAGTTCGCCTAAAAGGTTAAAAGCAGGTTGCTCAAGTGTTTTGGTGAGAGCCAGACGTTCAGGGAATGGCGGATCTGTTGTTTGAGCATTGTTGTTAGATGCTGATTCAACTGTTTCAGCATTATTGTTAGTTGGTTTTTCTTTTCCAACTTCCTCTTTATCAGAGTCAGTAATGTCATCAATGATGGGTTCAACAATTCTCCCTGAACGAAGATGGATATCGTTACATTGCATAGGGGAGACAAGCTGATTTTGAACATCAATTACTTGCAGAGCTTTATTATTATTTGGGTTGGGGTTAGGTTGCACAGGTAGCTGTGGTCTAATTGCTTGGTTATTCGGAGGAGTATTGGATGGTAAGGAAAGAGATTGTTGATGTTGAGGAAATGGCATCTGCTGGGCTGGCCAGTTCGCATTCCATTGATTAGAATACGATTTCTGGGGAGCCCAAGGATTTCACATGGTAGGATCAGGAAAAGGAAGACTTTGTTGTTGCATGGGTAGAAAATTCATCGTATTAAAGGGTGGGTACTGCATTTGGTTCATGGGTGGGTAATTCGTTTGAAAAGGAGAATGATTATTCCAACGACTAAATGTTGTGTTAGAATTCATACCTTGTCTTTGTGGCCATTGCCTCCTCTGTGTCATCAGGTACACTGCTTCAGCCTCTTCTTCAGTTGACTGCAGTGCTGCTTTTATTCCCGGCAGAGAGGGGCATTGCTGGGTCTCATGGTCCTTTTCACAGATCGTGCAGACTGGTACCTTATCTAGTGGGCATTCCCTGAGTGGGTGTTTTTCTCTGCATTTAGAACAAAAAATAGCTAGGGCAGCTTCTGCTTCTGCCTGTTTCTTTTTTACCTGCAGAGCATCAATTTGTGAAGAAAAAGAGCTTAACATTTCAGTTTTAAATTCTTCCAACAAATTACCTATTTCAGCCCTTGTTGCTCCTCCACTTGCTGACTTCTGGACTCTTGAATATACGTTGTCCCTGCTTTTTGGTCTGCTTACTGCTCCTCTTGAACATCTCATACAGAGGTTGATAATTTCATCAAATGGTTCCTTGGAAATGTCCCCTTTTCCAAGCATATTCAACATGTCCAAGCAGTCATCTCGTACCCCTTTCAACAGTATTGTTTTCAGAATATCTTTACTCATGGTAGGGTGGTCAGGCTGCTGCAGATTATACTGCAGTCTTTCCACAAAGTCCTCCAGATTCTCGTCCTCCTTCTGAACCATTTTAAACAACTCTTCCTTCCTCTCTCTTGTTCGGCAGTAATCCTGATATTTGGCCAGAAAACTTTCTTTCATCTGATCCCAGGTAGTGATTGCCTGAGCTCCTAAGCTCATAAACCACCTTAACGCATTCCCTTTCAGTGTTGCTGGAAACAGTTTTAGTTTCTGATTAGGGCTCACATAATCATAACTCCTACATAGTATATCAAATTCAAAGAGGAATTCATCTGGGTCTTCAGAGGATAACCCATGAAAGTTGGGTAATGCTGAAAGTGGAATGTTCTTCATAGGGGTTGCCCCTCTCGGGAGCTCCCCAATAGGGAACTCCAGGGTAGAGAGTGAGTTTTCCCCCCTTCCTTCTGCTCTGTTATCCTCCATTGGTCTTTTTCCTGAATCGCTTGCTCTATCTTCAGTATCTTCTGTCTCTTCAGGTTCTTCTACCGGTTCCTCAGTGTGCTCTGGTACTTCCAGCTTCCTTTCAGGTCCTAGTACTTCCTCCGTCTGTCGATCTGTTTGTGAGGAATACTGGATCTGAGGTCTCCGGGAACTCGTCCTCTGTGATGTCTCGGCCTTTGAAATAATTTCGTCAATGAAGGTCTTTCTTCCTCCCCCGCCTTTGCCGCCTGTGAAATTAGGTTTCCTGCGTCCTCTCATGCACCTGTTATTCTTAAAAGGAAATCATTAATGCTTTTAAAATCTCTAGTCACCTTCCCCGGCAACGGCGCCAAAATGTTGGCTACTTGAATTGTTTATTGATTAAACAGTCAAGTACCACATTAATTTGTCAACCTGGGAAAGTCCTTTTATTTCAAAGGTGACCTCGTACTGTATGTACTTAACTCTAAAAGCATTAAAAGCTGTAGTATACACAATTCTATTTTATGTCAAACTCCTTACTCTATGTTATAGCAGTTAAAATATATTGCAGAGATGAAATGAAAGCAGTTAACTAAGAATACAAATCTGCAAAGAAAAATAATGGCTCCTCTGTTAGCAGAGGATCAGGACCTTATCTTCAGGGTAAGGATGTTCAACACCTGCCCCTGTAACCAAATTGCCAATACACACTGCAATTCCTAATCACCAGTGAAGTACTCTTTTTACAATATCAAGCAACTAACAAAACAGAGTATCAGCAAAAGGAAATTATCAGAGGTAATGCTACAGAATTCAAACACACTCACACACTAATAGAAAATAAATGGGTGAATCTTGTGAAGAAGGTGGGCCCTGTCCCTCTCACAAGATTCCCCAGAATACAGATGCTGAATTAGATGCTCAGAACAACCTTTTATTCATCTGCCAAAATGTCCAATTACAATAAAGATTCAGACTTGCAAAATTTCCCTTACAACTTGTTTTCTTTTCCCCCCCCTCTGTTCTAATATAGATGTCTCCTCTTTATAGAGGAGACATCTATTACAATAGACCGTCATGGTTCATTCAGTTTAACCTTTTTGTCAAAAATAAGAAATCCATCCTTGTTACAGGATGCCATTACAACAGTGTGACGGTGTATTCTTTCTTGGGTCTCTTACTGTTACACAGCTGGTAAACGAACCTCAACCGTCTTCCTGGAATCCTCGTACTATCCTTTGCCACTTCACCATTGTTGCTAATTTAGTAAACTCATGCTGTTCCTGGTGTTTCAGCAACTGTAACTGTGTTTTACCCTTTCTGGACAGTTGCTGATCGTGTTATGTCAGCATGTCGATCTTCTGATAGTTGTTGTTTCCGCTTGTCATTTCCGGTGTTCCAATTGTTGCAAAATAACGTTTTCCCTGCTTTAGATAGTTGTTGTTGCTGGTGTTGCAGCAACTGCGTAGTTGCTGTTTCTGGTGTTGCAGCAACTACGACTTATAATTTCTGCAAACTTTAGACAGTTCAACGGTTACTTAGCAACTTGGTTAGCTTCTCCAAAGATTAATTATAAAGATAACATGAATATGTAATGAATGATTAAACATATAGTAATGGGGAGAGTTACTTCATACCTTGGAATGATTAGGTCATTATATAATCAAGGCTTTCAACTTATGGACTGAAGAGGGTAATATTATAGCAAAAATACAAGGTCAAAAGTGGTCAATTTGGAGTCCTAACATTGTGCTCCTCCTGTTATCTCTATCACCCGCCATATCTGCATCAACATATCCATGTCGATCAATGTTTGAACCACCAAAGCATAATGCTTGATTTTTGGTACCTCTCAAATACCTGAGAATCCACTTCACCGCCATCCAATGTTCTTTCCCTAGATTGCTCATGTACCTGCAATATCAGGCCTTGTGCAGACCATTGCATACATTAAGCTTCCAACTGCTTATGCATATGGAACTTTAGACATACCAGCCATTTCTTCCTGAGTCTTGGGACACACCTCGTTACTTAGTTTGAAATGGCTAGCCAAAGGTATACTAACTGGTTTTACATTTTGCATATTAAATCTTTTCAACACATTTTCTATGTACTCACTTTGAGACAATGTTAATTTTCAATTCTTCCTGTCTCTAGTTATTCTCATACCAAGGATTTGTTTTGCAGCACCCAAATCCTTCATTGTAAATGAGTTCACCAATTTTTTTTTTAGCACATTTATTTCCTGCATGTTAGAACCTGCAACAAGCATGTCATCTACATACAATAACAATATAATATAGTTGCCATCATTTTGCTTTTTGAGATAAACACAATGATCAGAGTGACATCTAGTATAACCTTGTTCGGACATAACCCTGTCAAATTTTAGATACCACTGCCTTGGAGCCTGTTTTAAGCCGTACAAGCTCTTCTTCAATCTGCATACTAGTTTATCCTTACCTTTTACCTCATATCCTTGTGGCTACTGCATATATATCTCTTCCTCCAAATCCCCATGGAGAAAGGTTGTCTTTACATCTAACTGTTCAAGATGTAAATCTTCAACTACTACTAGACTTAAAATAGTTTTGATTGAAGTCATTTTAGCAATAGGAGAAAATATCTCATCAAAGTCTATACCCTTTTTCTGTGCAAACCCCTTCACCACAAGTCTAGCTTTATACCTTTTTCTACCTCCATCTTCTTCCTTCAACATGTAAACCAATTTATTCTGCAATGTTGTTTTACCTGCAGGCAACTTGACTAAGTTCCAAGTCAGGTTATGTGCTAAGGATTCCATCTCTTCTTTCATGGCTTGCTCCCACTTCTTCCTGGTTTCTATCTGCACTGCTTCTTCATAACATTCTGGTTTACCAGAATCAGTCAACAATACATAATATAATGAAGGATAGTGTTGAAAAATGTGCAACAAGAAATGTTAAATTTAGAATGTGCTAAAAATAGATCTGCTAAAAATAGCAGTTTGGCCAGTGAGGTCATTGGCCACATTGGGTGAGAGGTGAAACTGCTAAAAATAGAAAGTTCTAAAAATAGCATTTTTGGGTCCCTTCCTATTTATAGCAGTCCCTAGTCTATCTATAGGAAGTAAAATTAATTTTGGTCTTAACAACAGTTTGAAATATTAATTAATTAATTCAGTTGAGTTAATTAATTAAGGAAATTTGAATTTGAAGTCTTTGTGAGCATGCACATGAGTTTCCTCCACTGATTGAGGGAATAAGCATGAGTTCTATAATGAGAGAATCAGTTGACTTAGTTCTAACTAGTCAAGTCCAGTTAGATTATTTTAACAAGTTGTTAAAATAATAAAATATAGTTTGTTAATGCTTGCATGCATGTGACAACTATTATTTTAGATAACTGAGGATTCACTCATGGATAACTGTTGCATGTCAGTTCTGTCAGAGACCCAGTTGAGATCAGATGTGGGACAATGTACTATCAGATGCTTAACTATTTCTAGTAAGTAGTTTTTGCATGGTTGAGGAACTAGTGTTCTCAAGGAATACGTAGTTGGACCATTGGTTGTTTTTGGTATGTTGGAATTAATAGCATATGCTTTTGCTATTATTTCCTAAGCAAACTACGTAAGGACCATAGGGAAAGCCTATATAAATAGGGCTTGGGTGGTTCATGAGACATATCTTCATAGTTCATTGAGAACTGAATAGCTTGAGAGCTAATTCTTCTTCTATTGTGAAGAGGATTTCCACTTGATTGATAATACATGGTTGGGGTTTTATGCTGGTGCTTTCCCCTGGATATATCTTGTGTTATGTATGATTAATTCTCTTGATCAGTTATGCATGTTTCTACTTAATGTTGCTCATGATTTCAATTATGCTTCCGCTTAATGTTTTGTAGAAGTAGAACAAGTATTATGCTTTAGGACATTGCATATTGGTTTGTTCTACAGGTGAAATTTCTACATGGTATCAGAGCACATGTGATCAAGCAAGAACAGTATACTAGCAGGAGAAATTCGAAGTTTATTATTTGGGATATAGATCTCAAGTTCTTATCACATCTATTTCATCGATGGCGTTCTATGGTTTGAGGCTTGAGTATGCCCTTGATGGCAGCTCAAACTATATAGCTTGGAAGGATCGCATGGAGGCAGTTTTGGAAGATAATGGCCTTAAGGATTTCATTGATCAAGAAATTCCTAAGCCTACTGACAAGACTGAGCAGGTGGAATGGAGGAAGTGTGTGGCTAGAGCTAGGAGAATTCTCTTGGAGGGAGTGCGAGATCACATTGTCTCGAGCCTCCATGGGAAGGAGACTCCACATGCAATGTGGAAAACATTGAAAGATTTATATCAGAATAGCAGTGATCAGAGGAAGCTGGCACTGAAGGAAAAAATTCAAAAGATCAAGTGTGAAAGGGATGAGACGATCTCTATGTATCTGACAAGCTCATCACATGCAGGGATGAGCTTGCAAGTGTAAGGGTCATGACATCGGATGAGGATATGGTGAGTCTAGCACTCCTTGGCCTTCATAAGAGTTGCATAGCTACCAGGACTCAGTGAATGGAAGGGAGACACTACCAGATTGGGAACGACTATGGTCGGATTTGATATAGGAGGAGATCAGATGGAGCACTAGAGACAGTTCTTCATCCATGCATGATGAGGAGAACTGTGCCTTAGCAAGTAAGGCAAAGAAGGGGAAGCAAAAGGTTTCTCTTTCTGAATTTAGTTCTTCAATGATGGGAAGAAGGTTGACAGATCGAAAGTGCGATGCTTTCGTGCTCATGAGGTGGGCCATTATGCTGCAAATTATCCACGAAGGAAATCTAAGAAGGGATCCAGGGAAGGATCTGAAGGTGAGGCACTTTCTTCACAGTTTGAGTTGGATTTCACACTCTTCGCATTCATGGTTTCATCCATGGTGGGAAGTGGTTGGTTTCTTGACAGTGGAGCTTCTTTCCACATGACCGGCGACAAGAGTTTGTTCAGTACTTTGGAGGAGAAAGATCTCCAGATACTCGTAGCGATGGGTAATGATGAAAAGTATAGTGTCTCAGGTGTAGGCACAATTATTTTTCAGAGGGAGCATGGATCTCGACTTACCTTGACCAATTTCAAGTATGTACCAGGACTGAAGAGAAACTTGGTGTCGACTGAGATGTTGGAAAACAAAGGCTATGATGTAGTCTTCAGTAAGGGAAAGGTTTTTATTAGACACATCATCACTAGACAGGTGAAGCAGATTGTTTCACGGGTCAAGAACCTATATGCTCTTGAGGTTCAAGATGCATGCAAAGCCTTGAGCAGCAAGGCAACTGATGGATACTTGGTGGTTGAGAGGGGGGTATATTACCTCTCAACATGCAGAGCCAGAAGAAGTCTCAGACAATTGTGGAGGAGCCACGATTGGTGCAGTAGCTTCAGGAGGTTGTGGAGCAGCCACAACAGGGGAAGTTGAGTGGAGATCGAGTAGAGACATCTACTCATGCAGAGACCTCCAGTAGGGGGAAACTTCAAGCCAAGTGGGTTGAGGGATCACATGCAGCCATACCTCCAGGTAGGAGGTGGGGCGATATAGAGTGATCGTCCCAAGGAGGAGGGGCAGGATCCTTGAGGTACCCAACCTCTTGGATGAGACCTTGCTATGGGAGCCCCGATGTGGAGTAGCAGGAACTAACTGATTGGGTAGAGACAGATGCGGATGGAGCAGCAGAGAGAGCAACAGTGCAAGGAATCCCAGGACAGCACATAGCTAGCAGGCTACAGCAATGCGAGAGGCACAAGTGTTTTGCAGAGCGCTAGGTGGCATAGAGAGGTGTGCAATGGTGCGAGATGCATGGAGATGTTGCAGTAGCATAGATGTCAGAGAGGGAGCACTTGTTAGCAGCAGGTAGAGCTTCAGCATCAGAGTATGTTCCTAGCCCAACAGAGTGGTCAGTTGGGATTGTTTTTGTTCCAAGTGTTGTTGGAGCAAGTGGAACGGGTAGATGTGTTGCATGCAGAACATTCCAGAGTTACAAGATCAGGATCGAGAGAAAGCCTTTCTTGTTGAGAGGGAGTGTTGAAAAATGTGCAACAAGAAATGTTAAATTTAGAATGTGCTAAAAATAGCATGTCTAAAAATAGTAGTTTGGCCAATGAGGTCATTGGCCACATTGGGTGAGAGGTGAAACTGCTAAAAATAGAAAGTTCTAAAAATAGCATTTCTGAGACCCTTCCTATTTATAGCAGTCCCTAGTCTATCTATAGGAAGTAAAATTAATTTTGGTCTTAACAGCGGTTTGAAATATTAATTAATTAATTCAGTTGAGTTAATTAATTAAAGAAATTCAAATTTGAAGTCTTTGTGAGCATGCACATGAGTTTCCTCCACTAATTGAGGGAATAAGCATGAGTTCTATAATGAGAGAATCAATTGACTTAGTTCTAACTAGTCAAGTCCAGTTAGATTATTTTAACAAGTTGTTAAAATAATAAAATATAGTTTGTTAATGCTTGCATGCATGTGACAACTATTATTTTAGATAACTGAGGATTCACTCGTGGATAACTGTTGCATGTCAGTTCTGTCAGAGACCCAGTTGAGATCAGATGTGGGACAATGTACTATCAGACGCTTAACTATTTCTAGTAAGTAGTTTTTGCATGGTTGAGGAACTAGTGTTCTCAATGAATACGTAGTTGGACCATTGGTTGTTTTTAGTATGTTGGAATTAATAGCATATGCTTTTGCTATTATTTCCTAAGAAAAGTACGTAAGGACCATAGGGAAAGCCTATACAAACAGGTTTTGGGTGGTTCATGAGACATATCTTCATAGTTTATTGAGAACTGAATAGCTTGAGAGCTAATTCTTCGTGTATTATGAAGAGGATTTCCACTTGATTGATAATACATGGTTGGGGTTTTATGTTGGTACTTTCCCCTGGATATATCTTGTGTTATGTGTGATTAATTCTCTTGATCAGTTATGCATGTTTCTACTTGATGTTTCTCATGATTTCGATTATGCTTCTGCTTAATGTTTTGTAGAAGTAGAACAAGTATTATGCTTTAGGACATTGCATATATCGGTTTGTTCTACAGGTGAAATTTCTACATATAGTATCGTTCAGGGGGTCTACATATCCTAGTAGATCTTCTAACACCACTTTCAAGTGTTTGAGGTGCTTGTTGCTGTTGTGGTAGTTTTTGATGTTCTGGTTGTTGATCATTGTGATTTTCAGGCACCATCACTTTTTTTGTGATCTCTTCAAGCACTGTGTATTCTCTGTTTTCTTTTTCCTATTTCTTTTCCCGCAACTGATCCTTATACAAACCATTTCATTGAATATGAAATCTCTGCTCCTAATGATTTTGTGTTTTTCATAGTCATAAAAGCGATAACCAAAATCATTAACACCATATCCAATAAAGGTACATTTCTTTGATTTTGCCTCAAGCCTTGTTCTATTTTCTTTATTAGTGTGGACAAAGGCTTCACAACCAAAAGTCTTTAAAAAAGATTAGTTTACCTTTTTACCTGTCCATGCCTCCTCTAGAATACCACCATCCAAGGAACTTGAATGCCCTATGTTTATTAGATAAACAACAATATCTACAACATCTGCCCAAAATTGTAAAAGCAATCCTGCATGCAATCAAATGCACCTTGCACGCTCCATGATTGTCCCATTCACCCTTTCTGACACACCATTTTGTTGTGGTGTTCTTGGAACTGTCTTCTCTCTGTGAATTCCATTTTCTAAACTATACCTATCAAATTCTTTGCTACAATATTCACCTCCATTGTCTGATCTAAGACACTTCAACCTTTTTCCTGTCTCATTTTCAACCAAAGCTTTCCAGTTCTTGAAATTATCAAATATATCATATTTATTTCGAATACAATAAATCTAGGTTTTTTTGGTTGCATCATCAATAAAACTAACATAAAACGAGAGCCACCGAGAGATGATACCTTAGAAGGTCCCCATACATCTGTATGCACAAGCTCTAATTTTAAGCTCGTCTTTTCTTTCCCAACTCTGAGGAGTTTGACTCTCTTATGTTTTCCATAAACACAATTCTCACATAATTTTAAATCAACATGATTCAAACCTGACAACAAATTTCTTGAGTGAAGAATTTTCATCACCTTCTCACTCATGTGTCTGAGCCTATGATGCCACAATGTTGTATCTTCTCCTATAGAGGTTAAAGCATTAACATAATTATAAATACCATTTCATAAATACAATGTACCAACCTTTTCTCCTTTCGCTACTACTAGGGCTCCTTTAGTGACCTTCCAGGTTTTATTTGTGAAAGTAGTTACACAACCTTCACCTCCCAACTGCCCTATTGAAATCAGATTTTTCTTCAGATCTGGAACATGCCTTACCTTCTTCAATAGCCATTGATTTCCATTCTGATGTTTTATGAAAATTGTACCCATTCCAATGATTTTATAGGGTTTATCATCACCCAATTGAACCTATCCAAAATCTCCTTGAACATAATCATGAAAATGTTTCCTATCAGGTGTGGCATGGAATGAGGCCCCTGAATCTACCACCCAGGCATCAATAATATTTTCTAATGAAAGAATCAAAGCATCTTGCAACACATCACCTGTCACATTCGCTTCATGATTGTTTTCTTGTTGTGTGTCTCCTTATTTTCCCTTCCAAGACTTGAGTCTTTCTTCAGGTGTCCTTTCTTCTGGCATTTATAGCACACTATCCCCGATCTGGACTTGGATCTCCCTTTCCTTGACTCGCTCCGATATCCTGGGCTCTTTCCTCTTTCCATTTTTCTTCCCCTAGTCTCTGCAGTCAAAGCATTACCTGATGTCTCACCAGATCTTTTCCGTCGCATTTCCTTACTAAGGATTACACCGAAAACATCAACAAACTTTAAAGTACTGGATCCAGAGACAGAGTTACTAATGGCCATAACTAAACCATTCCAACTCTCTGGAAATGAGCATAGAAATAACAAAGCCCTAACTTTATCATCAAAAGTTACTCCTATAGAACTTAACTGACTGGTAACTGTATTAAATTCATTTAAATGATCAACAACAGATCCACCTTCTGACATCTTCATATTAAATAAACGCTTCATAAGAAATATCTTATTTGAGGCCGAGGGTTTTTCATATAGTTTTTCCAATATTGACATTAAACCCTCTGTTTTCGTTTCCTTTCAAATATTAAAGGCTACTGACACCACTAGGCATAGTCATATTGTTCTAAGTGCCTTTCTATAGAGAATATCCCATTTTGTGACTGTCATACTCGTCAGCTTATTTGCCTTTCTACTCAATGGTTGGTACAGATCTTTCTGGTACAAATAATCTTCCATCTGCATCTTCCACAGCTGGTAGTTTTGGCCGTTAAATTTTTCAACCCTAAACCTACCATCTTCCGCCATTTCTCCCACTTGAACCAGGAACCCTTCTCTCCCGCAAGTTTATCAACCAAATAGACCTTCGGCTTTGATATCAGTTGTTGGAAAATTATATATTACATAGCAACGAAACACGTAAAATATATTGCAAAAATACAAACGCAGAAAACACATAAAACAAGAGAGACAAAGATATACGTGGTTCACCCAATTTGGGCTACGTCCACGGAGAAACAGCCAGTCCTTCCATTTATATTATCCAGAAAACCAAAGAGATACAACCTACAGCAGATCTCATGTAATTCCCTCTTCGCTCTCACACAATCTCCTCTCTCTTTCTCACTCAGGATACAAATCTACATAGATTTAATACAATTCCCTCATATATAGCAAGGGGTTTCCTTCTAGGGCAAAAAACCCTAAATTAAACATAACTTCTACCATTAGATCTCCACCTAATGAATGGCTCAGATTGACTACGAAATTACAACATTTTACAAGGAAATTTTACATCTATTTTCAGCTTCGGGGGCACTGCCCCCGATCCCCCGCCAAGGGGGGGCTCCCAAAGGTTGTAATTGCCCACCCATGGACCCCCCCTGTAGTGTAAATATTACGGGTGGCATTGTCGCCACATTATGAACTGGGGTCCAATGCGGTGATACCTCTGAATAAAGAATATAGTCAGGTTCCACACCCAACACAAACTCTATGGTTGACCAGTAGGGGGGTTCGTTGACCTGTAGGGGGGTTGGTTGATCAGCTTGTGAGCAGCGCATATTGAAATGGTTTGTTAGACACTTCTACAATGTTCTAGGTGATAGTTGTTCGAGTCAATTGTAGGGTAGAGGTTCAGCTGTTAGAGGGTGATCCAGTCGTCAGAACTTCAGCAAAATTACTAAGTTTGTCAGTGAGTGAATTTGTGCATACGTGACCTTAAAAACACACACTCAACATGACTTGACGACAAGACGCCTCAAATCATCAAGACAACATATGACATATGCTCAACATCACTGACTGACAGTGCGAGCGATAAGCGCGACACTTGTGATAGATCATTGAACGACCGCGATGATGCTTACACGACAGTGCATACAACATTGTGTGTGAGTGCGATAAATGTGTATATTGTGAACACAACTCAAACACAACCTTCAACACCACCAAAATGAGGTCGCAAGCATGACATAGAAATCAACATGTAGAAGACGACAATTGGTCAAACTAGTGAAAAAGAAGCAAGACATGTAGAAGAAACACATGAGATGAATTTTCGTGTTTGCGCACATGCATGTTGCTGAGGACATGATGATTTGAAAATGAAAAGTAGTCCTACAAACTCAACTAAAAAGTGTACTTCGCAAGATGTTCTTTACTTACCATACTTACCCTCAAGATGATCATGCATCTCGCGAAGTTTTCATGCAGTCCTGATCTTTTCCATTACTTGTTTCCTTGGTCCTTCTCCTCAACTCCTTGGAAGCGATTTCGTCATGTCACCTTTTCCTGCAGTCACTGAGAGGTAGATCTACACAATTTCAGTGGGTAGTGACTGTCGCTGGAATGAGGTCTTGGGAAGCCCGTCTATGCAGTTTCTGCATGCAAGACGATAAGACAATTTGGACACCATTGCGCAGTTTAAGGCTCAGGGAACTACTGCGGGACAAGGGTCTCGAGAGGACACCTCTGTACAATTTCTGAGTGTAGTGCACTTGGACTGCTCTATGCATTTCTAGAGAGTAGTGTTGGTTGGGTCCTCTGGAGGCTGCGGGGTTTCAGCAAGTAAGGGAGGTTTGTGTCTCTGCGCACTGTGGGGTTTCAGCAGGCAAGGGAGGTTGGTGTCTCTATGCACTACGGGGTTTCAGCAGGCAAGGGAGGAAGCCTTTTGGTTGCAGAAGCAAAGCGCACAGTTCCGTGAAGCTGGACGAGGCTACGTTGCTTGGGAAAATGACTAAGTGTGAGATAAGTGAAACATATGCAAACATTGATAGGACTCAACTGTGATCGCACACGAACACTTAGTGACACAACGTAGACCATCCAGAATACATAAGACATACTTTTCTTGATGTAACAACCTTTGTGACGTGAGTGTGTGAGGTGAGTGTGAAACATATCTATGTGATGACAACCACTCATACGCACATAATTCTCTTGAAGCAAGACAACATTCCCTTTGCATGACAAACAACAACCTATGCCCAAATATGACACATGCTGTATGAAGATGAGAACACGGACAACTCTTAAGATCAAGGAGGGGAGCTTGAAATCATCAGCTTACCAACAAGTGACCAAGGATAATCGATCGCAGGATCCGAGGTAGGCTCCGAAATTTGCATGCAAGCCAAAATTTTGGAGGGTGGTTGTAGCCACTACAATAGTATCCATGTGTCAAGTTTGAATTTTCTGATATATATTAAATGGAAGGCAGGTAGAATGTCTTCATTAGACTTTTTTACATTGTTCCTTCTATTTAAATTCATTCATATATGTGAATTATCCAACCTAACATCATCGACTTTAAAATGGCTATAGAAAATATTGTATGGTCATATCATGCATCGCTACAGGCTCCAACCATTGGATTTTGAGTGAACGACCAAGTAAAATATTCTCAGAAGACCAGATATTCAACGTCAGAAATGGTAGTGGCTAGGCATTCATTTGCTGGTAGAGTCATAAAATACTATGCTAAAGTGTTGAGATATTATTGGATATGATAACATTTAATATTTGCAGTAGATTCATAAAGACTATGGGATCTGAGAACCTTTAATATTGGTAGTAGAATCTTTCATTATGCAGAAGTGTAGAGGAATATTTCCTTTGCACTCGGTCAACAATTAGTTGACCAAGTGTGGAAGTGTGGGACTACATAGAAATCACCATTCTCTGCACTCATGCACTTCCACGTTCAATCTCTAGTGTATTAAACCTTTTAACTCTTGTAATTTCGAATCCATTCTACTCTTTAAACCTATTTTATTCTCCTTTTATGAGAATTAATTTCCAACTGAAATGGCCTCAAACTTTGACATCTATTTTGGATAACAAAGGCATAGAGTGTTGGGTTGAGGCATGTCAAGGCACATGTGATGAGCTGAGGATTTTCATTTCCTCCTCTCAATAAGTAGAATACATGAGTGGCCTCCTTTGATTGGAGCCACTGAAAAATCGTTCATTGCATATTACTAGGATATTGAAACCACACAAACCTATGATATGTGATTTTTTTTCTGTAGATGAGTCTTGTGCCACTGTCCATTTAAAATACAAATCAAGATAGTAAAAATATGATATCAATGTCCGTGTTACGTTTTCTTTTTTCCATGATACAGGAGTGTAGGTTAGAATATTAGAACCACTGATGTTTCCAATCCAAGTATAACAAAAAAATATTTTGCATAGTGGAATAATAAATAGCATTAAATCAACACATGCACAAATATAGACAAATTTTTACAATTTTTAATTGTCCAATTTTTTTGTATTAACAAACTGATAATACAATTGGCTAGGACTCTCGTACCAGGGATAATTTCCCTCATACATCCACTAATACAAAGAATATAATTGGAACTTAGAGTCAACAACTATGACAACCAAACTGCCCAAATAAGATACATTGACCATCTGGCTAATGTAGCGCGCTCTCTCGGTTCCCCTCAGTCATATCCTAAACACACATGTTTGGTCCTTTGGCTCTCACTCTGTAACAACACAACTTTTCCTATATCAATGAATTGGATCCATTAGGTCACTGAACATGTCTCCAAATACTCTCTAGTTGATTGTTATTCCTTCAACACATCAACATATCGATACTCTTGTCGAGTTGTTCACAACTTCATTTGTGAATAACTCTCAACTTCTTATTGTTGCTCCTCAACTCCTTTAGGCCTTCTTGCCCACTAACTGCTCCTTAGTCCTACACCTCACAACTATTAGGGACTTATTCCCACTAGTTCCTTATTGTGTTTCCCGATGAAGACACACTTAGGGCATGGAGGGCTTCCACCTATTGCTATCAAAAGTCCTTATCTAATAATGAACTTGGGAACATGTGATCTACTCCCTTGAACGCTTTTCTTTTTCCTTCAAGAATAAGTCCAAAGCTCACCCAATTTTGACTCTTTCAACAATCCTCTTATTCCTTCAACAAATTATACTTAGGCTTGGAGCAAGCCTCTATAGCCCTCCTAACACCTGCTGTTTTGGTTGCTCCAGCACTATCCTACACTAGTACAATGTACTCTTTTTGTTGCTCCTTGAAGTCTGGTCCTATTCTACTTCTAAAGTCTGAAGTGGCTCTAGTTACAGCTTATGTTTGCCTAAATTCTTCCTTCAAACCTTCGTTTTCATCCCTCTCCTACTCTGCCCAATAGTCACTAGAAGAACCACATCAAGTAGACCTTCTTATCTTCACTAGGCTTCTTGTAGCTCTGGCACAATCACCGAGATGTTTGATGTTTTCTCTTTAGATGATCTTCACAATTGCTACTCCGGCTTCCTTAGGAACAACCCTCCAACCCGCAAACTTTCTCCACAAGCTTCACATCCTTCAACCTTCTTTTCTTCCTTCTTTATCTGCCTTTGGCCCTCTCTGAAATCCTAAGGAACCATAGGTTCAAACTTCATACAGTGGTTGCTTCTACACATCCAATAGAACCTACTTTCTTTCACGCATTACCCCATTCCTTTTACTTTTCATATTCATTAGCATAACCACACATAACATATAAAAATATTATCTTGCATTTTAGACCTCCTTTTTTAGTGCTCTTTGCATTCCCTAGTTCATTTTAGGGTCCTCTTCCATCTCCATAAGTCAAATCAACAAATATTTTCGTAGTTTTGACCCCACACCTTTGCGTACAAAACCCCAACCTTGGATTCTAAATCCACAAAATATATTTTTGAAGCCCATTCCTCCAAAACCCTTTATCCTAGGGTTTGGAGTACCTCCTAAGATACAAATATCAGCAATCCCTCTTATCAAGTGAGTTACTTCCAACACTAGGAAGTCTCCACCATCATTATCAACCATGACACTAACAAATTTGGCATCCATCTTTGCAACATACTTTTTAGAATGAACCACGCTATCTCGATAGTGCCTCTGTCTCATCTCATCTGAACTCGAAGACCTAAACATTTCCATAGGGCTACTCCCTCTAAGTCCACACAATATCCTCTATCTTAACCTCATTAGAGGGAATTTCAGCCTCAAAGTGTCCTCCTAAGGAAAAATATTAAAATAATAGCTAAAATGATAAAATAAGAATTATGAATTTTAGAGGGAAAAGAAGAAAACTATTCTTTTAATGTATTTTTGGCTTATCTCCTTATAGGTTTACTCAAATTTCAAGTGTAGACACTCGTTGGATGCAAAATTAAATTCCCCATCCAACGGGTACCCATTATTCATACTTCTGATAAGAACCACATTTATTAAACTTGAAGATATATTAAAAAAATATGTTCAACACACTTTTCTAATGTATCTTCAATTTTTATCAATGTGGGTCTTCTCATAAATATGCATATTGGGTACTCATTGGATGTGGAATTTAATTATGCATCCAATGAGTGTCTACACTTGAAAATTGAGTAAACTTGTAAGGAGATAAGCCAAAAATACAATTAAAAAAGTAGTTTTTTTATCTTCCCTCCAAAGAAATTACGTCTTTTTAAATTTAAAGGAATTTGATTGGTTTATATATTATGTACATGGAAATTTCATGGGCACTTTTAGGCTGAAATTTCCTCTAATGGCTACTGATCTTGTGCCCTACAAGGTCAATCTAAGTTGTAGTCAAACATGGGTCATCATCACTGCAACTCAGTCCTGTAAGCACTCATCCTCTTGGATCAAACACAACACGTGCTCATCCCTCCAATAAAGGATATGCAACATCATGATCCAATAAAGAAACTATCATGTTAATGTGTAGTCCATCACGTGAAGCAATCTCATCCATGCCAAAGAAATCCTCGAATTGTCTCAACGATCCATGGAAAGTCACAGGAAGTCCATGATCAGCAACCTTTCCTACAAAAAATTCGTGTTCACTAGGTTCTCCACCAATCCACCAGAAATCCTAACCAATATCATTACCAAGCTAGTCAATACCACATCTCCATGTCTTTAGTTAAACCCTCTGCTCCATGTTCTAGACAATCTCAACTCCCTCTAAGTTGCTTCGTAGTGCACACTCTGATTCACTGGCCCTTCAAACATGCCTCTGATACCATGTTGTTTTTCCATGATACTGGAGTCTAGGTTAGAATCTTAGAATCACTGGCGCTACCAATCCAAGTATCACAACAAACTATATTTCACAACGAAACAATAAATGGCAGTGAATCAACACATGCACAAATATAGAAAACTTTTTATAATTTTTAACTATACAGCTTTATTATATTAACAAACTGATAATACAATTGTCTAGGGCTCTCGTACCAAGGATAATAGCCCTCATACATCCACTGATACAAAGACTACAACTAGGACTTGGTGTCAACAGCTATGACAACCAAACTGCCCAAACAAGATACATTGACCATCTGGTTAATGTAGTGTTTGGTAATTTAATTAACCTTAAATTACTTGTATAAATTATCGTCCAAGGCTAGTAAGATGATGAAGTGTAAGTGCATTGTATGTGCTAGAAGTCCTTGGTTATTCAAACTAATTCTAAATTAAGTTGAGTTATCAAAATATAAATTCTAAATTAAGTTATTGAAATGCATGTGAGTAAAGCAACTATTCCTAGAAAATAAAATGATCACACTCTTTTATCGAAGACTACTTATGGAAAATCTCACACTCTGCTTCCAAAGAAAATCTCACAACTATGCATATAATCCCACACCTATTGTAAATAAAAATTAATTGCACTCTAATAAAAATTATAACTAATTATGAAATCCACACAACCAATCAAATCCCAAACTTATAAATCAATCTCACACTTCTAAACTAAAATTCAATTCATAAGACACGCACACACTATGCTATATATCTGAAATATGCTATCTAAGAATCAACTCATCTATCAAGATAACACACTTGCATGAAAAACCAAAGTAAATTGAATCTCTACTTAACTATGTTCACACTTGCTCATTTCTTATAAATCACTCAAGCTTGAAATATAGCCCACAAACAAATCCTCTGTTTTACGAAATACGGTTTTTATTCTAAGTTCAAACTCACACTATTGTTGTCACTACTGTTAAAATTAATTCATGTGAATTTATAATAAAAAAAGGTTAATAAAGCGATCATAATTTGAATCTAAAGGAAATTAAAAACAAAACTACTCAATTGAACATAACAGAAAACTTATGAAATTATACAGAAATTCTATCTACTGAAAATGAAAATAAAAAATCCTTACTGCTCGAGGGATCCTTCCATGAGAAGCAGGTAATCAAGCTATCGATCAAACACTCAACCACACATGGAAATGAAAAGGTTCTTCATAAACTGAATTAAAAACAAAGTTTTAAGTCTTCATTGTGCATACATAAAAATCGTTGTGTTTATGTTTGTTGCGAGATCTTTTTATAAAGCTCATATCATTAAATGTTCATATCTTTATGCCTATCCTCGCTAACGGAATGCTAAAATTAACTATGAAAATATAACATAACAAAGTTTGCTGATGATTTGCTATTAACAAATACAATCATGAGGTGTATAGCACGTTCCTCGCTCGCCTGTTATAACTGACAGAGTTGACTTTATCCTTGACCATGTAACTGGAAGCTTTGTTTATCAATCTGATTCATGAAGGTAGGAGGGAATAATTGAGTGCATTGATCACCACCTTTCCATATATTTCTCTATCCAGTTGGCACCTTCGAACCTATCAAACCATGGACTTGACTACGGAATTAGACATTAGCTATAAAATCATCCTAATTCAGTGGCTAAAGAAAATATTAGGCTAATAATAAAGAACATTATCAACCTATGAAATACAGAACAATTATATACCTGTCATGCCATAAATCATGTGATTTGATGCCCATTGAGTGATTATGATGGTTAAAGAAGAATAAGATAGGTGGAAAAAAGTGTTAAAAAAGAAGCAATTATGAGGCTCAACATTCCCCCACACAGAGGTCATTACATGTCCTCATGCAAAAATTCAAAACTGATAGCCTTTCTCTGTCACTGTACTCCTTCATAAACTTGAGCCAAAACATCCAAGTTTGTTTTCTTTACCTTCTTCTTAGCAACTTCCATCCTGGGCTTCTTCATCAAAATTTTGTATTTCAAACTTATGACCTTCCTCTTGAGAGACTTGTTCTTTTCCTTTAGCTTTTTATTCTTATCATACCATAGAGAAAGATGTAAGAGAATGTTGTCATTTTGAGTCCTTTGTATTTCATTCTGCACTTTCAATGTTTCATGTTCTTGCTTTAAGTGTCTGTTTAGTGTCTCCAATTCAAAAATTTCTTGTTTGAGAGTATTCACAATTGGAGGTTCTTGTGGACTATCAGACTGAATTCCTTGATTTGAGGATGTAGTGGCCTTTTTTGTAGCTTTCTTCTCCAGAGACTCAATGTAGTCATATATCTCCTATTGGACTGGGTCAATCTCTGGTGTTCTTCTCATTGTATTAGCAATTGGTGATGAAATTGGTGATAAAGTTGGTGATGGAACTATAGGCGATGGAATCTTCAGTTCTTCATCTTCCTCCAAATTGACAAACTCTACAGATTGTCAAGATGATTCCTTTGTTGATTTGTTGAGTCTGGCACTTCTCCTAACAGTAGATGAAGTTTTAGTAAGAGGAGTTTTCTTTTGAACTTTTTCTTGTTCAATCTTTTCCTGTTCCATTTCCTCTTATTTATGTTTGGGTGTATTTTCTTCTTTTTCACTAGATTTCTTTCTTCTAACACCTTTCTTCTTTATGTTTTCTAAAACATTTACAAGGGGAATTTCATATTTTGAATGCTAATCTGGTTGTAGATGTGAGTTATCAGTAGGTTTTTCAAACAATTTTCTTATGCTTCTCTTTACCTTACTGTTACTAGGTTCTTCTTTCCCTTTTCCCTTAAAATTATTTCTGATTAGAAAACTCTCCCAGTTATCTCCTAATCTCTCAAGATGGGCTTCAATAAGCATTTTTACAAGACCATGGTGATACATAGTATTTTCAATGAGCTCTATTTTTCATTGAGTATTGTCAGACACCTTCCTCAAGCTATTAAGCGGAAAATAGGGTAAATTGATTTCATTTCCTTCAACAAAGTGCATCATTAAACGGACATGATAGACAAACATACTACCAAATCTACCCTCACAAGTAATGAATTTCTGAATAACTAACAGTAAAGTCCTCCATTTACTTTTGAGAGTTATGCTTGGAATGCCCTTTTTAAAGGTATTAGTATCCATATCTAGGCTCTTTATAAATGTCTTCCATTCATTCCCTTCAATTCCTCTGTTTTTGAACCACCTCTCGCCAACCATGGGCAGTCCAGTTACCTCGGCCATGAAGGATTTTGTCACCACTATTTTAATGTCCCCGATTTCTACTTCAGTTCCATCAAAGGCTTGGGAAAAAGACTTGGTTACCTCTCTGTCATAGCCATCGAATTTTTCTATAAAATCAAACCACTGTGCTTTTTATAGCATCTTCTTGACCTGTGCGTACCCTTCCATCAATTTATTTCCATTTGGCTCTATTCTAACAATGACTCCCATGTTGGTGCAGTTTTACTCCACAATTGGTTCTTTGATAAGGTTTTGGAATGATATTAGTTTCAGAAATATGAGTATGGATGAGTGAAATGGTAAATGGAAATGAGTAGAATGGCTCTTGAGAAAACAAAGTATGAATGGATATGAGTGAGCGGAATTATCAATGAAACAGGGTTTCGAAAATGAAGTGTTTGCGTAATGATGAATGGAAAATGGGCTTTTCCGGCTAACTTCATTGATATGACATGATATTTATAACTCAGTGTAATGAGATTTAATATGAATACAAGTGATAACAAGCAAATAATACATGCAGTAAATTACAAAAACGAAATATTCAGCAAACACCCATATAAAAGCTGCAAATGGAGAACTTTTGAGTCATTTTATTATATTTCAGCAAGTCAAATACAATAGATGATGGAATGGTGCAACTGGGCTTGTTTGAAAGGACAAGTAGGACCAAACCCAGGTAGGAAAATGGTTGAGTTGAAGGCTTCCCAGCTACTGCACCAATCTGTAATGCGCTACCCAGGAACTATTACTCTACTAAAGTTCGAATGGCTGGAAGGTGCATTGAAACTACCTAGAAACTTATATGCTTTTAACCCCAGACTCCTTGACCAAAACCCACAAAAACCTAGAAATGGTTTGGCCCGATTTGGAATTCCAAAAATCGACCCCTAAAGGCGTTATTCAATCCCCAACAATTCCACAGTGTCTGCTACAAATATACGGCTTAAAACCCCACCTCCAGTACTTAGAAAATTATGAAACTTTATATTTGGGATCCTTGTCAAAAACCCAGAAACAAAAAAAAAAAAAAAAGGATTTTGGCTGGTTTAGACTTTTGATTTTCGACCCCTTGGAACCTCACCTCAACTCTAGCTGCCAATTTCAACTTGCGGGAAATTGCCTATAAATCCACCTGAAAACTTATCCAATATGTTGAGTTCACCCATGCTATCCAATCCCTAACTCCCCGGATGATCTCTTGGCCCAACTCAGTTGCTCCCAAGTACCACGAAAATCTGTTGTGTGGCCTTTGCATTGTCCCCCAACCTAGCAGTTCGAATTGTTGGAATGCTATCTCATCTAGCTGTAAAACCCAACAAGAACGTTGGTCTAATGTTGCTACCTCAGCTCCCAAATCCCAGATAAGAAATCAAATCTCTGCTTGCCTCAATCTCCCTCTGCGTGTTTCATGGCTGCCCAAAAATATGCACTCCTTGCTCTGCACTGGTTGGTGGTGCTATGTCATTGCCCCAGAACTCCTGAAATCCTTGTAGAACTACCTCTCTAGGGTGGGCATGGATGGTCCCCCGAAGTAGAGGTTGAATCTCTCGCTTGAGAGATTTGTGGCTAAATAGCCAGTTGACTCAACTAAATAACAGAGTGAACAGTCAAGTGATTTTGTTTGCAAGATGTATGAATGAATCCCAAAATGAGAGTTGCTCCCTCCTTATAACTCCTTGGGCCTCCCTTGCCTCATGTGGGCCCCTCCATCCATCTATTCGACTTTCCCTCCAAGCTATTCGAATGGGCCAATTCAAATTCCCATGTGGGTGGCCCCCACATTCCACTAGCAACCAAATTAAGTCGAATTTCCTCCTAAGTCCCTAAGTCGAAAATGATGGGTTCTCTTCCTTAGCCAAAATTGTGCAAAATTGTGTAGCAGCACTTTGTTACAAATGTGTTTGAGAAGGGACATGACAGGCCTCCCCTCCCAGATGTTGCTTGCTCTCAAGCAACCTCAAATATGGGTTCTCCAATATGTGCTCACCCTCCCAGGTGGCATCCTCATCCGAAAATTTCTTCCAACGCTCCAAAAATTGCTTGTCCTTAAGTAATGCCTGAACGAGCATCCTCTCTAACTGTTGCTCCCCACTATCACTGCAACATGTGCCAGGGTCCCAGATGTGCTACTAAATTGTCCCTAACCTCATAACTATCATGATATGAAAGAATCCTTCAATACCAAGATCCCAAACCATCCTGTCCAACATGAAGCTCCCCTTGCTCCACTCACTATCCTGCATAGTGCAAGTACCAGAAGTCCCTTGCTCCATCAATGACTCGCTAAAGCCCAATGGAATATTTGTATGATATCCCATTCCAGTAGCCGGTGCATCCCTAAATTTTATTGAGCTATGAAGAGTTGTGATGCCCCAGTTCCCTATTAGTCCCAGAGTGGTGCCACCATGCTGACGTTGCACACTCTAACTATGTCATAGTCCCCATCGTGCGCAGACAGTATCCTCCTCTCCTGGAAGTCGATGGTGGAATATTGAAAGAGGCGAGACACATCATGCATGGGCATCTCCATGGCACCAAGGCCTACCCATCTAAATCTAACTCTAAACTTGTGCAGCAATATAGAATGTCTGCCTCCCCAGATGATGAAACCCTTTGTGAACCCCCATGTGTCATCCCGACATCGAACTATATCACTCTTTGCCACGACTCCGCTCATCATGAGTGATCTATTGATCAACTGAATCCCTGCATCCCATAAGTAGACCTACTACGGCATAGCCCTGACAACCGATGGAATCCTTTTGGCCCTCATCTCTAGTCCCTGCATGCCACCCATATATAGGCTCCATGCATCATGAACTAATCTGAGGCATGCTAAACTGTCCAATGCCTGCCACTGTGTAGTACTGATGACTATTGGAAACCATGTGTTCCAAATAGCTACCCCTTGAATGCAACCAATATATGGGTATCTGATACACGTAATCAACTCAGTGTATGCAGATCCATCCTACTCCTGCCAACCATCGCCACTGGTTCGGCTACCCGCCCCCCAAAGAATGTGTCGATACATTGTCGGGAACCCGGATACATACTGGAAAACTATCTTATCCATACATCGTATCCTATGCTCATGCATGATCCATACATGCCCTGTGGAAAGAGTGAAACATGTCTCCCCTGTGACCAGCTCCCTAGGCATAGGATCAGTGATGAATGATATGCCATTCCTGTCGGTGATCACCTCATACATCAACCTGTGGTTGTCAACTTGCACACTGACTCGGTGCCCCCACTAAGAAGTCTTCCCTCTATCACACCAAGTGTCATCCAAATACCTTGGGTGAGCTCCCCGTCCCCTACTACTCGTGCCCAGAGTGTTAAGGACAACAACCAGATCGCCAGTTCCTGTAAGTGACGTAGAAGAGGTTAAGGAGTGTGAGTCCCCGCAGATACCATCAAGTATCACTCATTTGTGTCCCCATCAATCTTGGTGAACTACACCCAAAGGTCTGCTTGGTATCCCCGTCCATAAGTCTCCTTAGAGGCAACCCTCCAAGATCTCGTTGTGCAACACCATATGCCCCTACATCCCACCAAGTATCCTGGTAGGTCCTCGACCTGGCACTGTACCCTGCAACCTATCCTTGTACACCACTAGATACCACGTGCTACTGATGTACCATCCTGTACCGTCTCGTATCCTACCTATGTCACTGTATCTGGCTCTCCCCATGTGTACTCGATGCGAGGTGAGTTACTCGATGAAAACCAACATGCTACCTCAAACAACCATGCATCTCCATGCTCTTTTCCAGGCCACTACTCATCGCGGCATACCTCTATACAGCATTGGATGTTAAGTTCTAAAATTGGATCTGTATGCATCAGGTCGCATCCCTCTGCATAAGACTGGACTCTATGGCATATCCTTGTGCACCCCTACGTACCACTACCTATTGTCGTACCACCTTGTATCATATGCCATCCTACATGTGCCAACGCTTCCACCAATCTGCTAGTAATCCCTCCATCATGTGGGCTA
Organism: Pinus tabuliformis; assembly: GCA_031772625.1. Taxonomy (NCBI): domain Eukaryota; kingdom Viridiplantae; phylum Streptophyta; class Pinopsida; order Pinales; family Pinaceae; genus Pinus; species Pinus tabuliformis. Next base: position 667,674,425 of record CM062811.1, on the reverse strand, counting down.
CATCTCCCCATCTACCCTAAAATACCTTAGCGGTCTAACTCCTCACATGCCAATGGGAATGACACTATTGTGCCTATCCTCAATAGCTCCAGTGTCCAATATACCAATGAGATAGCATCGTCTCCATGTAATGCCCTATCCGGTGGTTTGTTGATGCCACCTCCTCCTACCAGCTCCTGCTAGAGTAGGCTAATCACTCTATGACTCCATGCAAAATCAATATGCCAAGACAAATCATGAAATTGGTCTACTCACTTATCAAACCATCTTGTCACTAGTGTTGTCCCAGGCTCTGATGGAGATCTAAAAATGTGTGTGCACCCAAAGGTCAGATCCATCACACAGCTACTACCATCACCTAATGACTCTATGATGTGATGGGAAATCCCACCTGGATCCCAACAACAGTCTGACCCTCAAGTCCCTATGGTTATCCATGGCCTCTGTTGAAATGTGGCCATGGATGTATCCAACTGCCTAGCCTACTTAATCGAGTACCAGCTCAGTGTCTCTCGCCACCCAATCCCAAATGAGGGATAAAATGTACAATCCCCTGTGGAAGAAACAAGCCCTCCAAGATGATGTAGTGTCATACTCATCTCATGTCGCTCAGTCCTGCTAACTTGACCATCCCGTAAGGTATTTCTAGACAAAACTGCCTCCCTCAATCCAATTCATAAGGGTTGGATAATAATGTTGTAGATCTCATCAATGTGCCTCTGAAACAAACTGTGCTAAAATCCCAACGTGAGGTCTCTATGTTGCCCCTCATTAATGGCTAGCCCAAAGGATGGTTGCACGTCCTCCTCCATCATGGACTCAACATGAGCCTCTAATTGCTCCTCCATAGACAATCCAACACGCAATACATGGTCGCCAATCAACTGCAGGTGACTGTCATCTGGTAACTCTGGCATAGATCTAGATGCCTTTGTACCTATCGGCTCCTCATCAATGGTGGAGATGTCTCCCAGCACCTCATCAACCTGTGGTGCGCTACTATCACCTGAGTACTCAATCACAACCCCGGATACCTCATCAATGGATACCTCAACAATGGATGGCACCTCCTCAATGGTGGACACCTCCATGTCTCTTGGAACCTTGTCAATGGAAGGCCCTATGGGTGTGTGTTGTACTCTCTCCCCCAAGGTGTCAGCCAGAGCTATCAAAGGAATCTCCAACAAGGGTGACTCTTACGTCACACTGGACACATCGACATGATCCTCACACTCTAGTGTGCCTAAAAAGACCTCCTCCTTAGGCTCCTGATATCTAAAGCCTGGTCTCCACCAACAAAAGTGCCCCCTAGTCTCACCCTCTAATTGTCCATGTCATGTCTGCTCCTTTTGAGGAGATATGATGCCCTGATTCTGTCGAATTTCCCCACACAATGTAGATGGTTGCACCCCCATAGCTTGCACACCACTAATGTCTTTGTTGTAAGGATGAGAATGGATTTGGTCTGACACCTTCCTCAACTGGGCCAATCTCTCATCATTCCAATGGATTCCACCCCAGAATTCCTGCATACTAAATCTTCTTTGAGCCATAAGTTGTCTATGGTTTAACCCATCACTATGCATACATGCTCAAATCTTCCATGATCTAGATGGCTACCCCATAGCTAGCCAAGATCATGGCTCTGATACCACTGTAATGATCCTTAATAGGAATACAAGTGATAACAAGCAAATAATACATGTAGCAAATTACAAAAACGAAATATTTAATAAACACCCATACAAAAGTTGCAAATGGAGAACTTCTGAGCCATTTTATTATATTTCTCCAAGTCAAATACAATAGATGATGGAATGGTGCACCTGGACTTGTCTAAAAGGACAAGCAGGACCAAACGCAAGTAGGAAAATGGTTGCGCTGAAGGCTACCCAGCTGCTACACCAATCTGCAATGCGCTACCCAGAAACCACTGCTCTACTAAATTTTTAATGGCTGGAAGGTGCAATGAAACTACCCAAAAATTTCTATTCTTTTAACCCCAGACTCCTTGGCCAAAACTCACTAAAACCCAGAAATGGTTTGGCCCGATTTGGACTTCTCAAAATCGACCCCCAAAGGCACTATTCAATCCCCAACAATTGTACATTGTCTGCTACAAATATTCGGCTTAAAACCCCACCTTCGATGCTCAAAAAATTATGAAACTTTATATTTGGGATCCATTTCAAAAGCCTAGAAAGGATTTTGGCTAGTTTAGACTTTTGATTTTCGACCCACTTGGAGCCTCACATCAGCTCTAGCTGCCAATTTCGACTTGCTGGAAATTGTCTGTAAATCCACTTGAAAAATTCTCCAAAATGTTGATTTCACCTGTGCTATCCAATCCCTAACTCCCCGGATGATCTCTCGGCCAAACTCAGCTGCTCCCAAGTACCACGAAAATCTGTTGCGTGGCCTTTGCGTTGTCCCCCAGCCCAGCAGTTCGAATTGTTGGAATGTTGGCTCAGCTGGCTGTAGAGCCCAGTAAGAACGTTGGTCTAATGATGCTAGCTCATCTCCCCAACTCCTGGACAAGCAATCAGATCTCTTCTTGCCTCAATCTCCCTCTACGTGTTTCCTGGCTGCCCAGAAATATGTACTCCTTGCTCTGCGTTGGTTGGTGGTACTATGTCACTGCCTTGGAACTCCTAAAATCCTTGTAGAACTGCCTCTCTAGGGCGGGCACAGATGGTCCCTCGAAGTAGAGGTTGAATCTCTCGCTTGAGAGATTCGTGGCTAAACAGTCGGTTGACTCAGCTAAATAGCAGAGTGAACAATCAAGTGATTTTGTTTGCAAGATGTATGAATGAATCCCAAAATGAGAGTTGCTCCCTCCTTATAACTCCTTGGGCCTCCCTCGCCTCATGTGGGCCCTTCCATCCACCTATTCAACTTTTCCTCCAAGTTATTTGAATGGCCCAATTCGAATTCCCATGTGGGTGGCCCCCACATTCCACTAGCAACCAAATTAAGTCGAATTGCCTCCCAAGTCCCTAAGTCGAAAATGATGGGTTCTCTTCCTTAGCCAAAATTATACAAAATTGTGTAGCAGCACCCTGTTACAAATGTGTTTGAGAAGGGACATGACACTCAATTTGAAGTTAGAATAGTAATCATTATTTCAAATGGCGGTACAACGTCTATATTATTTCATAATCTAATGTTTTTACCTTTATTATTAAATCCAATATTTACATACCTTCAAGTTTTTTATTCTAATACTTGATTGTTCTTTTTGAATTGTCCTCAGGTGCTTTCAATTGTAGGCTTGATCATTCCCTTCTGCTAGAATCTTCAATTATCCTAGTCAGTGATTCCTGTCAATATCAGCTGCAAAATTTTGTCAAAGTTGCAGATTCTCAACAATTCTGTAGCTACTTATTCTGAAAAGAAAAAGAGGGATATAAAGAAAATGGGGATTAGAATAGGATTGAAAAATAAAATTTAGGGTGCCAATAATTCCTAGTTTTCATCCTAAATTTTCTGTATAAACATGCCAATAGAGTTGGTTTTCATGTTTATACAATTTTATTTTATTTTTATTTTTTTTATTTTTTATTTTTTATTATTTTTTCATTTTTTATTATTCTTTTAGAAAACAAAAATCTTTACAGATCAAGTTGGAGAGAAATGAAAATCCTTCCTAATCATCTTCAAATCACTATGGTCTTGTAGGTTTTTTTTTTTTCTTTTTTTTTTTTCTTTTTTTTTTATATATATTTATTGTGGTTCACGGGCACTGAGTGGCCGCTACATCCATAGTAGAGAAGCGGGGCAGTTCCACCCGAAGGGATCTGCCCATCGGCCTTTATAGACCTAACCCCGAGGGCGTCGAGGAGATTTGACCCCGTGACCTCCCAACTGGGAAAGTACTTAGCAACGGGAACTCGACCATTTGAGCTATCCCTTGGGGCTTATTGTCTTGTAGGTTTATAACAAATTCTTCCTTTAATTAAATATTTAACCATTTTATTTTTGTATTTTATTAAAAAAATTAATTTATTTATTCATTTTTTCTAAGGGTCATGTTAGTTAGATAGAAATTAAAATAAATTAATAATAAATAAATAAATAGTAAATAATTTTATTTTTAGGGTTCGGTTAGTTAGATATTATTATATCAGATTAGTTAGATATTATTATTATCTATTTAGTTATGAGTAAATAAATAACAATTATTTCATTTTAAGGGTCAGGTGAGTTAGATATTATTATATAATGTATTTATTTTTTATTCATCTTTAGAATAAATTAAAATAAATAAATATTAATAAAAATAATAATAAATAAATTATTATTTCGGTCCTTTTTCCCATCCGATCAAAAATAGCCATTATCTAGCTGTTTTTTCCCTTAGTTGTTAGAAGGCCTGGACTCCCTATTTAACTTTATGCTTTGATCTGATTTTTCATTTGGTCTTGATGATGAACCACACTGGCTGGTTCGAAACGCGTCGACCTAAATCTACCAATGTGATTTCTTCTGAAATTATTGTCAAATCAATTCTTCCTTTGTCAATGGCTTGTGATAAATTTTCAATTGATGGCCATTTACAAGGAAGGTCACTCTTTATTCATCAATGGTTCTGATCCTGACCGCACCATTATCAAAGATAGTTTCAATCTCATAATGCCCAAGCCAATGAGTTTGAAATTTTCCTTGAAAATATTTAAACTTTGAGTCAAAAAGTAATGCCCAATCTTCTTGCTGAAATTTTATTTCCTTTATGTACTTGTCATGCCACCTGGATCTTTGTTGTTGAACTATGGTTCTTTGAATAGATCCTGTCTTATCTCATCTAGTTCATTTAGTTGCTCCATTCTTTTTTTTGTGCTTTAGATAGGTCAAGGCCTAATTTAATTGTTGTCTTGAAGGTCTTTACCTAGAACTCAATAGGAAATAAGACTTGCTTCCCATAAACAAGTTCATAGGGAGTATGTCCTGTGGTGTTTCTCCATGTGGTACGGTATGCCCATAAAGATTCTGGAAGCTTTTCTGCCCAGTCTCTTCTATGCAGATGCATAATCTTGGTAATAATTGCTTCAATTAATTTATTGGTGGATTCCCCCTATCCATTTGCCTGTGGATGATATGGAGTGGACTTCTGATGTTTGATTTTATATTCCTCCATTATCTTTTTTTTTCCATAGGAAAAATCGTAATTTCATTAAAGAAAGAAATTACATTTTGTAGATGCATATGCATATGCTGAACATGTCAATGACCAGTTGTCATCATCAAGAGACCAATGTTCTAAAATGTTGTTACCTTGATCCACGCAGGGAGGTAACAATCCAGAAAATACTGAAAGATACAAATGATATAAAACCAGAACTGTCCAAAAGATGATATATATGTACATAATCAAAAAACCATATGCCCTGTAAATTTATGCATTAATGTCCATAAAAGGCCGATGGTAATACTGATAGTGTGCTCCATCGAGCAGTTCCCGGATCATCAGAGTGCCCGGCTCCCGGAGCGCAGCTTCTTTGGAAAGGTCGTCAGCTGCTGCGTTCCGCTCCCTGTAAATGTGTTTGCAAGTAAATGTGTCAAAAAATGAAATCAGTCTCAGAGTCTCTTCCAGAATGTGACTCAATGAGTAAGTAGAGCATCTAGCAGTCCTATTCAACCAATCACAAACAATTTTGGAATCCCCAAATAATTGTAAGTCTCTGCAATTTTTCTCCAATGCAAAATGAATAAGATGTTTTGCTGCTGATAATTCTGCAAAATTATTTGTGCCTCTTCTGAAACCCATAAGCATGCTAAAAGAGTGTTGAGGAGAGATATGTAAAATGCCCCCCCCCCCCCACAGCCATTCTCCTGCGCGGCCCCATCGAAGTATGCCCACGGCTTGTTGTAGTCAATGTGTTCGAGGATGATAATTCTGGGTCTCTGGGGAGGAGGGTCTTCCGGGATGAGAGCATAATCAGCCAGCACCTTGGCCGCAATGATAGGCCAGCGAGGAGGTAAGTTCTGAAAAATGAGGATATTGCGGGCAATCCAAATAGCCCAACAAATCAGAGCTGGGAGGTTGCGCTGCTTGGGGGAGGTAACAGTGGTAAACCAGGTGTTCCAGGCCTCAACGACAGATGCAGCGGTCCAGTTGCAGGGGGGGCGACATCCGGGATGACCAATTCCCACAGCCTACGAGCTTCCACATAGTCAAGGAAAAGGTGGTTTACAGATTCATTATTGCATTTACAGAGGTAGCACCAGTGTGGCCCGTATTGTGCTCGTTTGAGGAGATTATCCCCAGTAGGGATCTTATTTCGTAAAATGCACCACATGAGCAATCTGGTTCATGGGGGAGCCTTCAGCTTCCAGAGATGTTTCCACCATGCTTCAATAATTTGTGGCTTCCTTGTCTCAGACAACACCAAATATCCATCTTTTGGAGAGAATCTTCTATATTTTGAGAGGGCCCAAATAATCTCATCATCTTCATCAGATATGCGAATATGGGCTTCTGACAGTGCCTGAGTGTAATCCTCCCAAAGTTGGTGCCATTGAGGGGGAATGTTAAGTTGTTGAGTTGTTTTCCAGGCTTGATGTAGGAAGGTGGAGTTTTCTCTATCAGCAATATGAGCAATATGAGTGACATTATGTTCACGTAGCTATAGTAGAAGGTTTACAGGTAGGCTGTGTGTATTCCCGCACCCGATCCACGGGTCAATACCAACCCGTACTCTTTGTCCTGAGTGGATTCTCCAGGTGAGTCCTGCCCTGATAGGATCCAGTGCCTTTCCTCCATTATCTTTTGTACCAACTTGGATGTAAATTGAGTTCCTTGATCTGTCACAATCTCCCTTGGGACACCAAAACGAGTAAAAATATCCTCAAAAAAAAAAATGAAACTACAACATTTTCAATAGTAAAAGAAAGTGCTTTAGCTTCTACCTATTTTATAACATAATCAATGCAAATAAAATGTACCTTTTTTTCTGGATGGTCAATTAATTGAACCAACAAAATCTAAAGCCCCATTTCTCAAAAGTTTCAATGAATACCTGAGGTTGTAGAAGCATTTCATCTGAAGGAAAAGGTTTCCCCATTCTTTCACAACTATCACATCTCTTTACATATTCTTTGGCATCCTTGAAAAGGGAAGGCCAATAATATCCTAAGAGAAGGATTTTGTAAGAAGTTATTTTATCAGCGAAGTATCCTCCACATGGTTCATCATGACAAACCTTTAATATCTCTAGTACTTCATCTTCTCTAACACATCTTCGAATAATCAAATATGGCATGTTTTGTACAATTCTCCATTTATCCATGAGTAAAATGCACTAATTTGAATTACCTTTCTTTTCTCTCGACGAGACAAATATAATGCTAACTCCCCTGTAGCCAAATAGTTAGCAATATCTGCAAGCGAAAGAGGTTTAGTAGATACTGCAAATAAATATTCATGAGGGAAATTGTTTTCTACAAGTACATCATTATTATCATTTTGAATCCTAGATATAAAGTCAACAACTGTATTTTGTTTTCCAAGTCGATCCAAAATAGTAATATTGAATTCTTGTAACAACAATAACCATCTTGTAATTTTTCCATTTGTAATTAGTTTATTCATTAAGTACCTAATTACAGAATGATCCGAATGTATAAATTTTTCATAGCCAGTGATGTGATGTCTGAATTTTGTGATGGCATGGACAATAGTTAAAAACTCCTTTTCTGTTGCATTATAATTTAACTCTGCAAGAATCAAATTTTTACTGGTATAGTAAATGGCATAAGGAGTTAAATCTTTATGTCCTAGTACAGCTCCTAATGTTGTATCTGAAGCATCAGTTGAAATGTGAAAAGGTAATTTCCAATTTGGCCCTCTCAAAATGGGTGCTTCAGAAATATTTTCTTTCAATGTTTCAAAAGCTTTTTGGCAATTAGAATTCCAATTGAATTCACAATATTTTGTGAGCAATTTGAAAAGTGGAGAAGCAATTTTTGTAAAGTTTTCTATGAATCTTCTATAGTAACCAGTAAAACCAAGAAAACTTATGACATCTCTTTGACAAGTTGGAATTGATAATTTAGAAATAACTTCTACTTTAGATGTGTCCACTCTAATTCCATTTCCTGAAATATGGTGTCCTAAAACAATCCCCTCAATAAACATCATAAAAAAAAATCATGGCTTAATGATAGATTTGTGTCCTTACATCTAATGAGAACTTTTTCCAGATTTTTAAAATTTTCTTTAAAATAATTTCCATAGACAGTAAAATCATCTGTTGAATTGAGACTTCTGTGATCCATAACAGTTATAAGAAGAGCTTCGGCATAAATCACATATAGAAAGACCTTTGTCGACACGTTTCGAACCAACAAGTGTGGTTCATCGTTAGGACAAGTTGAAGAAACAGATCCAGCTTAGCATGTTAAATAGTCCGAGCAGAGACTCCAACGGCTAATTTTGACCTTAGGACCCAGGTCAAATTATTATTCATTAATTTAATAATATTATTATTTTTAATATTAATACATAAAATATTTTTAATGGTTAGTTTTAAAAATTAATTAATTTATTTATTAATAATTATAATTATAATTATTAATTAATTAATTAATTAATTTTTAAAACTAACCAGTAAAAATATTTTATGTATTAATATTAAAAATAATAATATTATTAAATTAATGAATAATAATTTGACCTAGGTCCTAAGGTCAAAATTAGTCGTTGTTCGATTTAGCCGTTGGAGTCTCTGCTCGGACTATTTAACATGCTAAGCTGGATCTGTTTCTTCAACTTGTCCTGACGATGAACCACACTTGTTGGTTCGAAACGCGTCGACAAATGTCTTTCTATATGTGATTTACGCCGAAGCTCTTCTTATAACAGTAAAATCATCCATGTAAACTTCCACACAATCATGAATTAGGTAAAAATTTGTAAAACTTCCCTTTAGAATGTTTCAGGTGCATTACACAACCCAAAAGGAAGTACTCAGTAGGCATAGGTTCCCCATGAATAGGTAAACATGGTTTTATCTTGATCTTCTTGAGCTACTTGGATCTGGTTATATCCACTAAAACCATCTAGAAATGATAAGTATGTGTTTCCTCTCAATGTGTCTAAAACTTGATCTATGAAAGGAAGTGGAAAATGATCTTTTAAGGTAGCTTTATTCAATTCCATATAGTCAATGCATATGCTCCATTTTCCATTTTTCTTAGGAATAATTACCAATGGTGAAACCCATTGGCTATCTCATATTAGATAAATGAAATTCACATTTAACAATTTTTTTAATTCCTCTTTAATAATTTCTCTCAAATTTGGAAGCATTCTTCTCTAAGGCTGTCAAATTGGTTCATCATTTTCTTCAATGTAAATATGATGTATACAAGTATTAGGATCAATTCCTTTCATGTTAGTTTATTCCCATGCATAAGCAGAGGAATGTTCTTATAACATCTTTATTAAGTTTTTCTTTTGAAATTCTTCCAGAATATTATTGATATTCAAAGTTCTTTCTGGAAAGATTTCTATTGGAGAATTGCCAAATTTTTCCATAGAATGTAAAGATAATTGACGAGATGATAAATACTCAATATTGCATTGTTCTTGAAAATTTTGATTAGATTCAAAATATGAGGAAGACTCATTATTTTCTATTAAATTAAAAATATGATCTTCTCATCTATTTGTGAAGTAACAAAGATTTGTCGTATATCAATATCATCGTTTATATGTTCTTCACTTTTTGCTTCTATTGTTGTTTTTGCAGGAGGATATAATGTGAATTTTTTTGTTGAACTTCCATCAGAAATAAACATATCACCAAATCTACAACTTATAAAAGCATCAGTTGTAGCTAACCATGGTCTTCTTAGAATCAATGGATGTCCTCCTAAATTACTCTGGGGTGTTAGAATCATAAAATCAACAGGATACTCCCAAGAATCTAAGGATACAAATATGTCTTCTAATACATTGTCAGGTGTAATAACAGATATGTCTGCTAATTTCAACAATGTAGATGTATATTGAAGTTTCAATTGATTCATAGTTTGTTTACTCATTATGTTTATAGTTGCTCCTAAATCAATCAATGTATTTGGAATTTCAATACCATTGATATGTGTTTTCACAATGGGACTTCCTGGATCAAGGTATTTCTAAATTGTTGTTTTTCCCATCATGATATTTGCAATTTTTCCAACTAACTTAATTCTTTTGACTTCTTTTCTTTTCCTTCCTCGTCTTTTAATACCCAATTCCCTAATTGTCTTTGCAAATATTGGTATTTCTTTAATGGCTTGTAGCAAAGGAATTTTTATACTAACATTCTTCAATTCATCTATCATATCATAATCAGGTAATAAAATATGTTTTTCTACCCCTTTATCAAATTTTAATCTCTTTGGAAAAGGTGGTGTTTGAACAGATATTGAAGGTTGTTCTATGATAGGAGTTGAGTTTATTGGAATATCATCAGAATGTACAGGGGTGGTTTGTTTTTGAGATTTTTCTTCTTGACTAAGAGACTTCCCTTTTTCATAGAGATTATCCTTTTCATATTCCTGAATAACAACTGATGGAGACTTATTTTTCAATACTCTACCAGATCTAAGTTGGACATTGCTTAGATCTAGTGGATTTATCATGTAGGTTTGGAAATTATGTCCTTCCATATTGTAAACAGGTTATGAATTTTCATTATTATTTGGATTTGGAAGTGGTTGAGAAGGCAATTGATTTGGTCTTTGCAGGAACAAGAATGAAAGTTGTGGATTTGGATTCTAAGGTTGAGTTGGTTGAACATGTTGAGGAAAATATTGTGGTGGAAAAACATGATAAGGTTGTTGATATTGAGGATATTGAGAATATTTTCCATAAGGATTTTTCCATCCTTGTGCCCAAGGTTGAGGCCAAGATTTCCAAGGCATGGGTGCAGTACAATTTTTTTGTGATGGTTGTGCAAATGCTTGAGTGTTAAATCCTTGATTCATATTTGGTTGTGAATTTTGCATTGGTCTCTTAGCAGTAAAACAGAGGGGATCTATTTGATTTGGAATTATTTCCTCTTGATAAACAGATTTAAGACCTGGTATTCAAGGACATTCTTTTGTATCATGATTTTCTGCCCATATAACACAGGTTTCTACACTTTTTAAGTCAAGAGGGAATTCTCTTATAGGATGTTTCTTTCTACATTTGGGACAAAAGATTGACAATGCAGCATTTTCAGCATTTTGCTTGCTTTTCACTTTAAGGGTATCTATTTGTTCACTAAGACTTCCCAAAATTTATGTTTTAAAATTGTCAAGCAAATTTCCTAATTCAGCCCTACTTACAGTCCTAGCTGCAAATTTATTAATTCTAGACATGAGAGGGTCTCTTGGATTTTTCCCAGTTCTTTCCTTACCTCTTGAAATGTGTATGCATAACTCACAAATTTATCCAAATGATAACTAATAAATATCTCCCTTACCCATGAAATTGAGGAGATCAATCCACTCATCTCTGATGGATTTTAATAAGAGAGCTTTCAAAGTTTATTCATTTATTTCATGCATTTTAGCCCTTTGAACATTATAAGAGAATATTTCAATGAAATCTTCAATATTTTCATCTTCTTTCTGCATCATTTTAAATACTTCATCCTTAATATTATGAGGCATACAATAATCCTTATATTTCTCTAAGAATGCAATTGTCATTTCTTCCCATGTTCTTATAGAATGTGCTCCTAAGCCCATGAACCATTTTAATGTTGCATCCTTAAGAGTTGTTGGAAATAATTTCAACTTTTGAAGATCAAGCAAGTAATCATAAGATCTACACAAGACTTCAAACTCAAAGAGAAATGTTTCAGGATCCTCACTTCTTAATCCATGAAAATTTTGAAAGATGGAGGGTGAGATGTTTTTCATTGTAGTTGTTGTATCTTCATCGAGGATAGGAAATCCAAAGGTTTTGGATCTCCTCCACCTCCTCCCTTCCCTTTTCCTCCACCTCTATTTCCTCCTCTTCCTCCTCCAATCCTAGGTTGTTCACCATTAACATTATGTACCTCTCCTTCCCCTTCTCCATCCATTGTATATTCTTCAGAACTAATATAGGGTTCCAAAATTAGGTTTTCCAATTCTTATTCTAACTCTTCTAGTTCAGGTTCTTCTATCATTGGTAAGTTAAAATAAGTTTATTCCTCTTCTTCTTCACTATGGATCTCTAGCTCTTGTCCTAGAAGTCTTTCTCCAGTTGAAGATAGGAAAAATACTCCTGTTGGGGATGTAGGATCTTCTTCTTCTATTACTGCTTCGATTGATGAGGTTGGTGAATCTCTAGGTTGGATTTTATATTTAAGTACCTCAAGAAGTTTATGTTTTCCTGCAAATGATGGAATGTGAGTTTGAGTGGGTGGTGTGGAACTACGAAGTCGTGGTGGGGTGAGTGATGAGGTTGGAATTAAAATTTTACCTCTACCTACAAATCTACTTCTAAAATCTCTTTCCCTCTGCATATCATTTTTGTTTTTTTTTTTAATAAAAAGAAAAGACTCCTATTTACACTTCCCTAGCAACAGTGCCAAAATGTCTGGTAATTTAATTAACCTTAAATTACTTGCATAAATTATTGTCCAGTGTTAGTAAGTTGATGAAGTGTAAGTGCACTGTATGTGCTAGAAGTCCTTGGTTATTCATACCAATTCTAAATTAAGTTGATTTATTGAAATATAAATTCTAAATTAACTTATTGAAATGCACACGAGTAAAAAAACTATTCCTAGAAAATAAAATGATCACACTCTTTTATTGAAGACTACTTATGGAAAATATCACACTCTGCTTCAAAAGAAAATCTCACAACTCTGCATATAAGTAAATCAATCCCACACCTATTGTAAATGAAAATTAATTGCACTCTTATAAAAATTATAACTAATTATGAAATCCACACAACCAATAAAAATCTCAGACTTATAAATCAATCTCACACTTGTAAAATAAAATTCAATTCATAACACACACACACTGTTATATATCTAAAATATGCTATGTAAGAATCAACTCATCCATCAAGATAACTCTTGCATGAAAAACCAAAGTAAATGTAATCTCTTCTTAACTATGTTCACACTTGCTCATTTCTTATAAATCACTCATGCTTGAAATATAACCTGCAAACAAATCCTATGTTTTACGAAATACAGTTTTTATTCTAAGTACAAACTCACACTATTGTTGTCACTACTGTTAAACTTAATTCATGTGCATTTATAAACAAAAGAGAAGGTTAGTAAATCCATCATAATTTGAATCTAAAAGAAATTAAAAATGCATCTACTCAATTGAACAGAACTGAAAGCTTATGAAATTATACATAAATTATATCTACTGAAAATGAAAAAAAATCCTTACTGCTCGAGGGGTCCCTCCACAAGAAGCAAGTAATCAAGATATCGATCAAACAGTCAACCACGCATGGAAATGAAAAGGTTCTTCATAAACTGAATTAAAACAAAGTTTTAAGTCTTCACTATGCATACATAAAATTCACTTTGTTTATGTCTATTGCGAGGTCTTTTTATAAATCCTGTATCATTAAATGTTCAGAGCTCTATGCCTATCCTCGCTAACAAAATGCTAAAATTAACTACGAAAAGATAACATAACAAAATTTGCTCACGGTTTTCTATTAACAAACCAAATCATGAGGTGTATATATCGTTCCTCGCTCGCCTATTATCGTTGATAGAGTTGACTTTATCCTTGACCACGTAACTGGAAGCTTCGTTTATCAATCTGGTTCATGAAGGTAGGAGGGAATCATTTCATGCATTAATCAACACCTTTCCATATATTTTTCTCTCCAGTTGTTATCTTGGAATTTATCAAACCATGGACTTGGTTGCAGAATTAGACATTAGCTGCAGAATCATCCCAATTCGGTAGCTAAAGCAAATATTAGACTAATAATAAATAACATTATCAATTTATGAAATACAAGACAATTATATACTCGTCATGCCATAAATCTTGTGATTTGATGCCCATTGAGTGATTATGTTGGTTAAAGAAGAATAAGATAGGTGAAAAAGGGTGTCAAAAAGAATCAATTATGAGGCTCAACATGTAGTTCGCTCTCTCATCTCCCCTCGGTCATATGAACACACTTATTTGGTCCTTTTTCTCCCAATCTGTAGCAACACAAATTTGCCTCTATCAATGAACTAACTCCATTAGGTCATTGAGCACGGCTCCAACTGATCTCTACCTAATCGTTAGTCCTTCAACACATCAAGACTCCTATGGAGTTGTTCATAACTTTGTTTGTGAACAACTCTCAACTTCCCATCGTTGCTCCTCAACTCCTTTGGGACTTCTTACCCACTAGCTACTCCTTAGTCCTTCAAGGACACAACTCTTAGTGACTTCTTCCCACAAGTGCCTTCTTCTATTTCCCGATGAAGACACACTTAGGGCATGGAGGGTTGCCACCTATCACTATCAAAATTCCTTCTCCAACAATGAACTTCGTTTGATGTGATTTGATCCCTTGACCTCATTTTTTTTCCCTTCAAGAATCATTCCTAAGCTCACCCAATTCTATCATTTTTGACAATCCTCTTAGTCCTTCAAGAAGTTGTAATTAGGGCTTGGAGCAAGCCACTACATCCCTCCTAACACCTACTCTTTTGGTTGCTCCAACTTTTTCCTACACTAGGACAACATCCACTAGCAACAAATCAACATACATACCTCAATTAGTTTCTTTTTGTTGTTTCTTGAAGTCCCAGCCTATGCTACTTCTGAATTTTTATGTGGCTCTAGTTAGGTATTATGTCTACCCTAATTTTGCCCTTAAAACTTCGTTGTCAACTCTCTCCTACTCAGTCCAATAGTCACTAGAAGAACCACGTCAAGTAGACCTTCTTCTTATCTTTGCTAGGATTCCTATAGCTCTGGCACAATCATAGAGATGTTTGGTGTTTTCTCTTTGGATGATCTTCCAAACTATTGATCTAGATCCTTTAGGAACATCCCTCCAACCTACAAACTTTCTCCACAAGCTTCACATCCTTGCAACATTTTTTTCTGCCTTCAACCCTCTCTGAAATTTTTAGGAACCATACGTCTGAACTTGAGACCATGGTTTCTTCTACATGTCCAAAAAAACCTATTTTTTTTTACACAATACCTCGTCCCTTCAATGATTGAACTAGGCCTACTAATCCACAAGTTTTCCAAGTGTATGATCCCTACAACAAGCCTTGTTGTGACTTGCTCTTGCACTAGTTCACCTTCATATTTTCGGCGCAATTATCATTTCATATCATAGATAAGATAGATTGCAATCTCGGATTTGTATGAATCTTCCTCACGTCAAAATAGAGGCACTAAATGTGGCTTATATTCCAGTTGAAGGCTCTCACAAAAGTCAATTTCTCTTCCTCTTTTACATGTGCCAAAATAGATCCAAACCAAAGACAAAACATGTCCTTCCTTCAACTTTTGATATGCTCAGATTCCTGAGGCATGTGAAGTATTTCTCAAGAGATATATTCTCTTGTTGGATGACAAAATTAGGTCTACACTCTCTCTATTTATATGTTCTTGTGTGGTGTGACTCTAAGCCCTTGAGGGCACTCCTCCAACTAGGCCGACTTGTCATCTTTATTATCATAACCACACATAACATATAAAAATTATTATCTTGCATTATAGACCTCCTTTTTCCCTTCTCTTTGCGGTTCCTAGTTCCTTTTAGGTCCTCTTCCATCTCCATAATTCAAATCAACAAATCTCTTCATCTTTTTGGCCCCACACCTTTGGGTACAAAACCCCAACCTTGAGTTCTAAGCCCACAAACCATATTTGTGAAGCTCATTCTTCCAAAACCCTCTAGCCTAGGGTTTGAAGTACCTCCCAAGTTACAAATATCAACATTAGAGATATTTAACATGTACTTTATGATACAATCCTCTATTTGGTTTTTGTCTAGTTAATTCTCAAAAATATTCTAAAACACTCAAATTGAGTAAATCCAATAATTTAAAATTACAATTTTCCTAGAATTTAAATAAAATTACTATAACATCAACCAAAAAATTTATCAAACTCTTATTTGAGTATTGAAATGAATTAATGAAACTAGGAAAAGACAAATTTGCTATCATGTGAGCCTCAAATGCGTTCACTTGGTGATCCATGACACAATTTCCATTATGTTCCTCTGGTTTAAGATGAAATGTAGCCACATTTTTTAGAGGGAAAGCTAGTGGCCATATTTTTTTAATTAATAATATTGAGCAGAGGCTTATTTTTTTTGTTGAAATCATTTAGAAAAAAAGATTAAAAAAAGAAAGATTAAAAAAAAAAATTGATATAGTTAAAAAAAAAAAATTGTTGATATCGTTGGGTAGTTCTAAATGTCACTTACTTTGGTTTAAATCTTGATTCATATTGTTTGATATGGTTTCATAATTATTATATTGAAATAAAAACTTTTATTGACATTGTTACATTATTCTTTATAGTTAAAATAATTATAATTATGTTCTCGTTTAAAAAAAATCACAGCAAATCATCATCCTATTTCAACTTGTCACAAACAAATGATCCTTCAATTCAATTTAATGACAATTTCATGTATAGAAATAATCTTAAAGAAAACCTCATCATCCTATTTCAACTTGTCGCAAACAACTGATCCTTCGATTTAATGACAATTTCATGTATATAGAAATAATCTTAAAGAAAACCTTATTTCAGTGCAGTCTTAACAAGTATGTTAAACGAGTTTCTAGCTTCCAAAATTATTGTTTCTGTATTCGATTCTCAACGCACTAAGCGACAACGCGAAGAAACAAAATAAGAAGTAAAATAGTGAGCATGATGGACTACGTCGCCCATTAACAATATTTAAAAAATGAGTAAAATTTTTCCATTAACACAATTTAAGACATTGGATCTAAGAATGCACTGTGTAGAGACAAGGTGTCCATAATCGGAACAAGAGCTAGTCAACGAAATATACAATTCAAAACTTAAAAGATATAACGACTTAGCATATGCAGAGGAAGTGCCATTTAACCAGCCTCATTCCACGAATATTAAAATGAGATGTTCTATGTTATCATAGCACTTTGTGTTATGCAATTATTCAACAGTGATTCTGTATGCGGAAAAACTTAAAGAATTATGCAATTATGCAACAGCGATTCTGTATGCGGAAAAACTTAAAGAATCGTAAAACTTAATGCCCAGAAATATAAATTACCTCCAGCCATTGGTGACGTTCTTGATGCAAACCACAGTCCACTTGCTTCTTTACTGAAAACAACGCTCCAGCTTCTATCCAAGAAAAAGAAAAGAATACAGAAAGTCTGAAGGCACTTCCAAGCTCTACTCTCTCAGCTAGATGGTGTAAAAAACTGAAGGGGATTGAGATACAAGCTTGGGGACCAAACAGATAAATTTATAGCCAAGCTTCCATCAAGCTTCTGATGGCTATGTGTCAGGTGTTCCACAGATCAAGGTAGAGAACTCCAGATGGATTAATGGACCACTTCAGAAGCTCCCAACAAGAAAATTAATTAACTGCAATTGATTTCCTTAATTTAAGGAAATTACTGCAGTTGGTTTCCAGAAATTAAGGAAATACTGCAGTTGGCTTCCACAATTGTAGGCAGCAGTTGGTAAAGAACTTAATGGAGCTTAACATTCTCCCACTTGGTCCATACTTCCAAACTTAATGTCTCAACTTAAAACCCATTGATAATTTGTATTAAGTAATAGATACATGAATCATGGCGATAAGTCCTCTAAAGACGAGTATTATCTTCCATGTATTACTATGTATTTATTCTTATTATAATTTATGTGGCAACAATTTCTTAATGAATAAACCTTATGTTTATTCTTGGTCCTTCTTAAATGAATTTTCTCAAATCAACTTAAGGTGCACATAAATATGAGAAAAAAAACATCACAATAATTAAGAATTTCATTAAAATAACATTGTCCATACAATGAGAAACTACATAATGGAACCAAGTCCCATATTCATTACATGATCCTTGAATTTAAATGGTGGCATGCCCTTAGTCAAAGGATCAGCAATCATCAACTCAGTGCTGACATGCTTAATGACCACTTTATTTTCTTTAACACGTTCCCTTATAGCTAAATACTTAATGTCGATGTGTTTATTTCGACTCCCACTTTTATTGTTTTTAGCCATAAAAACGGCAGCTGAATTATCACAATATATTCTCAATGGCTTAGAGATAGAATCCATAATTCTAAGCCCAGAAATGAAACTCTTAAGCCATACACCATGTAAAGTAGCCTCAAAATAGGAGACGAACTTGGCTTCCATAGTGGAAGTGGCAATCAAGGTTTGCTTGGCACTCCTCCATGATACAGCTCCACCGGCCATCATAAAAATGTAACATGATGTTGATTTGCGTGAATCAACACATCCAGCAAAGTCAGAATCTGAGTAGCCAATTACTTCCAAGTTGTTCGTCCGTCTATACATAAGCATGTAGTCTTTGGTTCCTTGAAGGTACCTCATTACTTTCTTTGCAGCTCTCCAGTGGTCTAAACCTGGATCACTCTGATATCGTCCCAACATTCCCACAACAAATGCAATGTCAGGTCTTGTGCAGACTTGAGCATACATTAGGCTTCCGACAGCAGAAGCATATGGAATGTTCTTCATTTGTTCCCTTTCAAGGTCGTTCTTCGGGCATTGGTTCAAATTGAACCTATCACCCTTCACAATGGGAGCTATACTTGGTGAACAATCCTTCATCCGAAATCTCTCTAAAATTTTATTAATATAGGTTTCCTGTGACAGACCCAAGATGCCTCGAAATTTGTCTCTATGGATCTTAATGCCAATGACATAAGATGTCTCACCCATATCCTTCATATCAAAATTTTTAGAGAATAATTGTTTCACATCATATAGCAAACCCTTATCATTGGTTGCCAGCAAAATGTCATCCACATATAAAACAAGAAAACAAATTTTACTCCTACTAACTTTCAGGTATATACATTGATCCATAATGTTTTCTACAAAACCAAAAGAAGAAATTACATTATGGAATTTCAAATACCATTGGTGGGATGTTTGTTTTAAACCATATAATGACTTCTTGAGCTTGCAAACCAATTGCTCACCATCACTAGAGGGGAATCCTTCAGGTTATTTCATGTAAACCTCTTCCTCTAGATCTCCATTAAGAAAAGTCGTTTTCACATCCATTTGTTGAAACTCCAAGTCAAAATGGGCTACTAATGCCATAATAATGTGCAAGGAATCTTTCTTAGATACAGGAGAAAAGGTCTCTGTGTAGTCGATTCCTCTTTCTAAGTGAATCCCTTAGCAACAAGTCTTGCCTTGTATCTCTCAATGTTGCCTAATGAGTCTTTCTTTGTCTTAAAGACCCATTTACATACAATGCCTTTTGCACCATTAGGCAACTCAACAAGATCCCAGACTTCGTTACTCTTTATGGAATTCATCTCTTCCTTCATGGCATTGTACCATAGTTCTGATTCTTTGCAACTCATGGCTTGTGAAAATGACTCGGGATCATTTTCGGCTCCATTGTTGTAGTCAGATTCTTGTAGATACACAACATAATCATTAGGAATTGTTGATCTCTTTGGTCTAGTAGATCTTCTTAATGTTGTACCATCATCTTCCTGAGAAGTATGTGGTTCAACTTGCTGTTCAAAAGTTCTTGGCAACTCTTGAACTCCTTGATCTACTGGAATATCGTCAGCAGCTTGTGGAACTTCAACAATTGGTTGTTCAACACCAGTTTGTACTTGAGGGGTGCTATGAACAATAACTAATCTATCACTTGAAGTGGAAGGTTGAGATTCTGAATGATCCTTCTCAGAAACTATGTTTCTAGTTTGATTTCTCCCACTGATCAAGTCATTTTCAAGAAACTTTGCATTTCTTGATTCCACAATCCTAGTGCTGTGAGATGGACAATAAAATCTGTAACCTTTAGACCTTTCAGCATATCCAATGAAATATCCACTAATGGTCCTCGGGTCCAGCTTCTTCTCTTGTGGATTATAAATTCTCACTTCAGACGGGCATCCCCAAACGCACATATGTCACAAACTCGGTTTCCAACCTTTCCATAATTCAAATGGCGTTTTAGGAACTGCCTTGGTTGGAAATCGGTTTAATATATACATTGTCGTCTTAAGTGCTTCAGTCCACAAGGATTTAGGAAGATTGGAGCTGCTAAGCATACTCCGCACCATGTCCAATAATGTTCGATTTCTTCTTTCTGCTACACCATTCTGGTCGGGTGAACCAGGCATGGTGTATTGGGCAACGATCCCATGCTCTTGAAGAAATTTAGCAAATGGCCCAGGTGCTTGTCCATCTTCTGTGCATCTACCATAATATTCTCCACCTCTATCTGATCTCACGATCTTAATTTTCTTGCCGCATTGTTTCTCTACTTTAACCTTAAAGATCTTAAAGGCATCTAATGCTTCGCTCTTTTTATGAAGCATGTAGAGATACATATATCGTAAGTAATCATCTATAAAGGAGATGAAGTATCTCTGACCATGTGAGTCCATGTCTGGACTACATATATCAGTATGTATGATCTCCAATATGTCCGAACTCCTATTGGCACCTTTCTTTGACTTGTTGGTCTGCTTTCCCTTTATGCAGTCCACACAAGTCTCAAAAATCAGTAAAATCCAGAGTATTAAGTACCCCTTCATTTACCAATCTTTTAATTCTTTCTATGGAGATATGACCTAGTCTCCGGTGCCATAATTTAGAAGAATCTTCATTAATAACACATCTTTTAGTGCTAGTGTGAACATGCATTGAATCATAAGTGACATTGTTTTGTAAATTAATGCAGTAAAGACCATTAGACAAAATACCATTCCCAACATAATCAGATTTATAGAATAGACTGAAAGATTTTTCTGAAAAGTTTAAGGAATATCCAAAAGGTACAAACCTTGAAACTGAAATCAAGTTTCTAGAAAAACTTGGAACATAAAAGGTCTTTTCTAATTCCAAAACAAAGCCACTATTTAAAGTTAAATAACATGTTCCTATAGCTTCCACATGCGAGCCCATCTTGTTTCCTGATAAGATGCTTTGCTCACTTCCCACTGGCTTCCTTAGGTTTTGCAAACCCTGCAAGGAATTCGAAATGTGAATTGTTGATCCAGAATCAATCCACCATGCGTTAATATTAACGTTAACCATATTAGATTCATAACAAACAAATGAGATTAAATTACCTTTGTCCGCAAGCCATTTCTGAAATTTGGCGCATTCCTTCTTCATGTGTCCCTTCTATTTATAGAAAAAACACTTGGAATCCTTCTTGATATCGGCTTGGGGAGGTACTTTACCTTTCCCTTTCCGATTGGCTTGAGATTTGCCCTTTCCATGCGTTGCCAGCATTGCACTCTCTCCCAGTTCCATCACCAGTCTCTCTTCCTCTTGAACACACATGGTCATGAGTTCATTAATTGACCATTTATCCTTATGTGTGTTGTATGAGATTTTGAAAGGTCCATATTGGTGCGGAAGGGTGTTCAGGATGTAGTGCACTAGGAAGGACTCTGATATATCAACCTCGAGTTTCTTCAATTGAGCCACAGTGTCCCTCATCTGCATGATGTGCTCGCGTACACCTTTCACACTAGTGAGCCTCAGGGATGAGAACTTCATGATTAGGGTGCTTGCTAGTGCCTTGTCTGAAGTAACGAATTGATCATCAATGGCCTTCAACAAGTCTTGGACCTTTTCATGCTGATCAATGGAACCACGAATACCCGCTGAAATTTTAGTCTTAATGAACATCATGCTTAGACGATTGGATCGCTCCCATCGTTCATAAAGTGTGATGTTCGCTGTAGTCCTGGTATTAGTGAGTGCCGATGGTTCATCTTTCCTAATAGCATAATCTATGTCCATCCACCCTAAATGAAGGAGAATCCTCTCCTTCCAAATCTTATAGTTATCTCCCTTAAGTTCGAGAATGTCACAACGAATTTCAGAGAAATTTGCAGGTTGTACTACTGCATCAAAATTAAAAATCACATGCTTATGTTAAAATTGAGGCTTAATAAACTTTCATGTTTTACCAATGTAAATCATGCTCAAAAATTGAATCTAATGACATAAAAATTGCCTGTGGGCTAAATTTTCAATTCAAACAGATTCAATAAAACTTTATGATAAAACTTATTAATTCATAACTCATGTGGGTAGGTTATGAAATTTTATCCTAATTAATTATATAAATATAATAAAAATTCATGTGGGATAAAATTTATTATATTTAGTCTAATTAATTACAATTTAATGTCTAAATAATATTTATGTGATCTAACCAATCAAAATATATAATTTTATTTAATTAAAGATGTTGTGGCTATTCTCTAATTAATTAAAATTATATGGATCACTAGACATTATTTTTGTTGCATAAACAAAACTTAACCAGAGAGAAAAAATAATGTTTACTGAAAGGAGTAAGTCAAAATGACATTTTAAATAAACTCCATATAACTGTAATAATTCTTCACAAAATCAAAATTAAGGTTAAAGCAGTCAGCATTACCGTAAATGACTGCAAATTGATTATTCAATTTATAAACAAAACAAAAAAATAGACCAGCAAACAAGCTATTTTGCTCACAAGATAAATAAAATTTAAATTAAATTTAAATTAAATTTCAACAACGCTAAATCTGAACTTCATGCGAAATAAACATAGAATCAAAAACTGAATGCCCAAATGAGAAATAAACCATTTCTTATTTAATTACAAATGTTCATTATTATAAATGTACTCTTGCAATACAGTCCCAAAGAGTAGAAAACTGAGATGCAGAAGATAAAGTTCAGTGTTAAACAAGCAATGTAAATTACGTAATTCCCCATCTTAACATTTAGTGCTCTCAGTCTCTAGATTAGTAAAACCATCAAAGTCTTAAATTGAAATCGACTGAATTTAGATGCTCCCAAGTATCTATGATGCAAGCGGAATGTAAATTTTACAATAAATATTTAAAGTGCTGAACAACGCATTTACAAATTCTACACAAATATTTCACATACTGCGTATTGCTGATGATCTAAAACTTTATTCATTAATATATAATTAATGCTATTTTTCATAAATTTCATTCTCTACCATATAAGCTACGTCTCTCCTTATTAAAAGCAATAAGTGGCTTAGTCATGCCGAGAACCCACGGTACTGACCAGGGTTCGATTCCCTGGATGCACATTGTGTTCCATCATTGTAATTTTTCAATGAAGTGCTTGTGATCAAACACAAGATGTGAGAAATAAATTATGAATAATATTTCATTACAACAGATATAAATGAAAGGTACCCAGTTCGATTCTGTGCTCAGACATTCAGTCGAATAAATGAAAATAATTTTCTATATACGGTTCAAATCAAATCACTTCAAAATATTTGAATCCAACCAAGGCAAAGATAAATGAAAATTTCACTCTGATACCAATGTTATGCAATTATTCAACAGCGATTCTGTATGCGGAAAAACTTAAAGAATCGTAAAACTTAATGCCCAGAAATATAAATTACCTCCAGCCATTGGTGACGTTCTTGATGCAAACCACAGTCCACTTGCATCTTTAGTGAAAACAACACTCCAGCTTCTATCCAAGAAAAAGAAAAGAATACAGAAAGTCTGAAGGCACTTCCAAGCTCTACTCTCTCAGCTAGATGGTGTAAAAAACTGAAGGGGATTGAGATACAAGCTTGGGGACCAAACAGATAAATTTATAGCCAAGCTTCCATCAAGCTTCTGATGGCTATGTGTCAGGTGTTCCACAGATCAAGGTAGAGAACTCCAGATGGAGTGATGGACCACTTCAGAAGCTCCCAACAAGAAAATTAATTAACTGCAGTTGATTTCCTTAATTTAAGGAAATTACTGCAGTTGGTTTCCAGAAATTAAGGAAAGACTGCAGTTGGCTTCCACAATTGTAGGCAGTAGTTGGTAAAGAACTTAATGGAGCTTAACACTTTGGTCATAATATATATATAATTTTATTTCATTTCATGTGTTTTTTTATTGTCCTATGACAGATAACTGTGTTTCAGTGATGTCTTGTCTCTCTAGTTTTAACGATTATGTTTCCACATTTTCTCTCTAAGAATTAATGAGAACAAATTACCAAACAAATGCTTTTCAATATTTGTACTTGACATAAATTCATTAACCAGCGAGCATTTAAACGACAATTTTTTGATCGAGTGGAAGTGTGGGATTATGAAGAATCGGGCCCGACACAATGTTGTTCGGCCACGCAATCCACTTCAAGGCGCTCCATGATTTCTTTGTAGAAGTCACGAACATATGCAATATATATTTGAATCTGTTCGGTAGAGAGCGGAAGTATCTTTCATTGTGAGGAGTACTGATGTGTGTCTTGCGAAATGATCGTGGAAAAGGAGCATATCTATATAATGACAAAATGCCAAATTTCTGATACAACTGTAGTTTATCAAATTTCTAGGATTTGTTAATCGAGGCACTCTCATGTGAAGTTTATACTAAATGCTTATGTAATCAGCAAGTAGGTTGATATCATTATGGGGAGTTTGAATCTACTTTTGCACTCCACACAATGAAAGCCATTTCTGCATTCCACACAACGATCCTCGGAGTGCAAAGGTAAGGAGTTGGCTTTCTGATCTGAAATCTACAGGATTGATTATTTGTGTAACTTTACCAACATTAACTAAGGTTTCATATGTGTGAATGAAAGCGACAAATTGATTATTAATACGCCTTAAACATAAACTTGAGAGAAACAAATAACATAATAGTAGAAAGAGAAGAAATAACCACAGCAAAATTTTGGCGGAGTTCGTCCCTCCTTGACTACGTCTTCGGGTCCACTTCCAAATGAGCATTTGGTCTATTAGGAAATGCTCCAAAGATTTTCTTTACATGAAATTTCACGAATTGATCTGTGCAGGCAGGCATTGTTGGCTACTATAAAAATAAAGCCTTATCTCTCAATTTTCCAACGCATGTTTCCATTCTCAATTTGGCTCAAGAATGGCCAAGATATGATTACATGAACCAAAACCATCAATAATATATCCCAATTCTGCAACTTAGTATTCACTCTTAACCTACTGGTGTAATGGTTGAGTATTTTATAAGCTTTGGCCAAGTTCCAGGATCAAATCTCTCGAGCTATACATAGCATATGTTTGGTTGTAGGTTGAACAACCTAGTCTCGGTGCAATAAGGTTTTAACACCATATACTAGAACTAGGTTGAACAACCTAGTCTCGGTGCAATAAGGTTTTAACACCATATACTAGAACTTAGGTTGTTGCATTAACATCAAACCACCTTATCCAAAAACTTTGGTGCATAGTTAATTATATGGTGCATTAACTTAATACATTACAACCTTTACGAAAACATTAGCCCAAACAAATAATACCACATGGGTTAACATTAATGAAGGTTGTTGGACGGATAGAGTGAACTCGGCGGTCAACAGGAACCCCAACCCGTGGAATCTAACCCTGGCAGTCTCAACTCCAGTGGCAATCAAAACTGTGTTGAGTACCTGAAACCTCTGCTTCCATATACCTGTTGGCTCCGAAGTCCGACGGTGGTTTGCATTGCTATATTTCCAGCTGACTCGATTTACCGTCGTGCCACATGGGTCGTCGCATTATCCGCCACATGAACCTGTTTACAACCTGAATACTCCGCCATTAGACTGTTTGTTATAACAATCTATATCTCCGCCATAGTTTAACATATGGTTTCGTCTTGATTATAATTCTGCACCACACCATAGTATATGTCTGCTCCATCATTTTACCATAGGTTTGATACATATTCTCCACTCCATGGTTTTATTTACATTGTTTTTTAACATATATATGCTCCAAAGTTTACACCATATATATATATATATATAGATATATAGATATATCATGAACTTTGACATATACCATTTTCGCTAAGTTTTGTTCCATAGTTTATAACCATTATATATATATATATATATATATATATATATATCATGAACTTTGACATATACCATTTTCGCTAAGTTTTGTTCCATAGTTTATAACCATTAACATATATGCGCCCACCTTGTAATGTATTTATGCTCCCTGTGTGCCATGACCCTTAGGTTAACACATCATAAAGTTTTGTCATATGGTTTTAGACCATAGGTTAATAACTTTTGCGCTTACCTTAGTCCTAGGTTTAGAGCCTTAGGTCTAATAAACATTTTTGCACCAAATTTATGTGCCATATTAATGTATCCATGACTTCCAATATGAACCAAAACCCATAATCTCACCATTCAACCTGGAGATATGCACTAGAAATGAGATTTGACTTGATGCCACGTGTTGAACTGCAGAAACGCCACATGACCATCAAGGCCCCTTTGGCACCTAAACTTTGACGGACGATTTCTCCTTCATCGGAGACCAATGGAGAAACTAAAAGTACTATCAGATTCAGAACAATGGGCTCTACCGCTTGGCATTATTTTTGGGAACAACTGAAACCTTTGAACTTGGAGCAATTGAAGATCCTCCTAGATCATTCCTCTCCACTGGAAGCTTTTGGACCATGAAAAGTTTGGTTTTAATCTGACATGAGGTGAGGGTACAGCTCCCTCACCCTTCTATCTCCATCCACCTTATTTTACCTGGATTCATGCCTTTAAGCCTCACTTGACGATACTTGACATCTCCATGCATGAAAGTGCGTACCTTCCTGTTACCTTCACCTTTCATCCTTATCGTGCTGATGTAAAGCCATACTTGATCACCAACATGAAAGTGATGACCCTTCAGATGCTTGTCATGGCACATTTTGAACCTGTGAATTGTTGCATTCATCTGCGGAAAATATCAAAACCTTTGTAGTTGTGCCACTGTCTAGCCAGGATAATTAAATAACCTGTTATGAACATGGTAATGTACTTCTTCACCTGTGAATCATGAGTTAGTGATTCACAAATATATTTGAAAACAGTGTCTGCAGCATATTGTTCTATATAACTTTCATGTGCTAAAGAACTATTTTGCAGAATAACTGAAATATTCAAAGAAAATCTTGACAACATATCAGCTACTTTGTTTGTTGTACCTTCCTTATACTTGACTACTAAGTGGACGTGCTGCAAAAAACCCATCCATCTATAATGTTGAGACTGTTGTAACTTAGTTTGAGTTTGAAGGTATTGAAGTCATTGATGATCTGTTTGAATCACTGTTTCTTTTCCCATTAAATAATGTTTCCATTGTTTAACACTTTCCATTAATGCACATAATTTCTTATCATCAGTTGAATAGTTTTAAACTGCTATAGAAAATGCTTCGAAATGAAAACAGATAGGTTTCTATTTCTGAAACAAAACTGCACTCATTGCATACCTACTAGCATCAGTTTCTATTTCATATGGTTGTTGAAGGTCTGGTGGAGCTGTTACAATTTTTTGCTTTAAAGTTTCACATGTTTTTTGTTGTTTTCCTCCCCACTGAGATGAGGCTTTAAAACTTGTTAAAAAATAAAGTTGTGATGCAATAAAAGAGAAATTAAAAACAAAATTCCTCCAATACTGATGTGCACCCACAAAACTTCTAACTTCCCAAATTGAACTAAAAGTAAGAATATCATCCATATCGACTATGACAAACTTATCAAGAAAATAACGAAACACATCATTCATCATTCTCGTTAAAGTTGTTGGAGAAACGCATAAATCAAACAGCATAACCAACCATTCATCAAGCCCCTATCTAGTCTCACATGCAGTTTTCCAAACATCATTCTTTGCAATACACATCTGTTGATAACCATTTCTTAAATCTAGTTTCATGACTGATATATTATTCATGCCAATATTCAGAAGAGGTGCAATAGATAGTAATTTCTTCCCATGTTCTATTTCTCATTTTGGAAGGAGATTTTTTGGTTCTTTAAACAATTCTTCATAAGAATCTACCATTTCAACCAATTTTTCCTTAAACTGAGAATTACACCCTTGAAAAGCATCATACTTGTCTTGAGGTTGTTTTTTAACAATCATGAGAAAATACCTTTTACTTGAATTTATTAACCTTTTCAAATCATTGGCATTGATTAAATCAAGTTTGACTTACTTTTGTGTGCCCTAACAATGTATTCAATTCCTTCTTTAAAAATATGATACTTGTTCTCCCTTCTATGAAAAATAGCATGTCTATCATAAAGATACGAACTACCCAACACAACTCCACATATATCCAGAGGAATCACATCTAGCTCAACTTCATCAACAAAATTAGTTGTAATTGCAAACCTTAAACGACACTGTTTTGTGACATGCATCTGAGTGTTTTCTTTCAACCATCCTAAAGGGTATGGTTTTGGATGATTTTTAGTTTCCAATTCCAATTTCCTTACTAGTTCCTCAGATATTAAGTTTGCTTGTGACCCACTGTCAAATAATGTGTCTATCTTAGTGTGCTTGGAAATAATCCTTATGTGAAAAAGTTCAACCCTCTTCTTTTCATCAATCACATCATTAGATTTTGAAGATGATGCAAAGTAACTAGAACTAGAACTAGCTTCAAAAAGTATACTTGTTAGACTCATTGCGGTAATCTTTTGTTTGTCACCAGAGTCAGATCCCATATCTTGTTAGACTGCAGCATTCGCTTTCATTTCACCCTTCTCCTTAAGGAACTTATTTGGCTTCCAACACTTGGACTCATCATGTTTGACCCTCTGAAACTGAGTACATGTAGGCCTTTCCCCTTCTTTCTTTGTTGTTGTCGATTTCTTTCCTTTAAACTTACCCTTTCCTTTGCCTTATTTGGAGTCTTTGTGTTCTGGTTGTTTGAATGGTTTCCAATGAAATGGTTTTCCACCTAATTCAATATGAATGGCTTGCACGCATACTTCATCATAGTCATTTGGATTAAACATAACCAATGTATGTTGTAAATAAGAATGCAAACTTCCAATCTACTTGAACAAAGTTTCCCATGTGTTTAATGGAATATCAGGTGCTAATGCATTTTTCCTAAATCCTTAGTAAACTCTTGCACACTCTGTCCTTTACCCTGCCTCAAATTCTACCAATCTATTACAGCCTGTTGCATATATCCTAAAGGATAGAACTGCTTTCTAAGAGCTTCAATAAACTTAGACCATGAAGAGATAATTTTACCTTTATGCTTTAAATATGACTGTGTTTTACTTTCCCACCAAATCAAAGTTGTTCCCCCCATTCTAAGTGTAGCTAACTGAATTTTTGTAGAATCATCAACAATATTATGAATTCTACAATAAACTTCAAGTTGTTTCATCCAATTATCTAACTTTTCAGGATTCAATTCAGCATCATATTTTGGGAATTCAAACTTAACATCAAGCTTCAAAAAGGAGATTTCTTATGTTTCTTCTTTGATTTGAAATCTGAACTTAAATCTTTAGAAGAAGAAGAAGATGAAGATGGAGGAGAAGGCGGTTCATTACCATCAGTTTTCTTCTCATCCTTTTTCTCTTTCATGCCTTTAGAAGACGAAGATGGAGAAGGAGGAGATTCGTCACCATCAGCTTTCGCCTTACCCTTTTTATCATTCTTACTTTTTGAAGATGAAGATGCATCTCTAGTCTTCTTGTCTTCATAAGTATCCGCAATCATTCGTTGCATATTAAGGAACATCTTCTGAAATTGCTCCTCTGACTTGGGCTCAAGAGCTTCTCCTTTGTTTTCACTCGACATCTTGTGAATGACTTTCCTCTTTCCAATGTTTGGATTGGCCTCTTCAAGTTTCCCTTCTCCACGTTGCGACCTAAATCTAGTCAACATTCACATTGGAAAATATCTTGCTTAAACATGATCAACCTCGCTATGATACCAAAATATGATCTGAAATCTACAAGATTGATTATTTGCACAACTTTATTAACATTAACTAAGGTTGCATATGTGTGAATGAAAGCGGGACACTGATTATTAATATGCCTTAAACATACACTTGAGAGCAACAAATAACATAACAGCTGAAAGAGAAGAAGAAAACACAGAAAATTGTTGACGGAGTTCATCCCTCCTAGACTATGTCTACGGGTCCACTTCCAAGTGGGCCTCTATTTTATTAGGAAATTCTCCAAAGAGTTTATTTACATGAAATTTCACCAACTGATCTGTGCACTCAGGCACTGCCAGTTACTGTAAAAATAAATCCTTCTGTCTCAGCTTTCCAATGATGTCTTCGTTCTCAACTTGGCTCAAGGATGGCCAATATATGATTACATGAACAAAAATAGTCAATAATACATGTCAGTTCTGCAACTCACTATTTCCTCTTAACCCACTGGTGTAATGGTTGATCTTTTTATAAGCCTCGGGTAGGTTCCAGTATCGAACCTCCTGGGCTATACATAGCATCTGTTTGGTTTTAGGTTGAACAACTTAGTCTCGGTACAATAAGGTTTTAATTCCATACTAAAACTTAGGTTGTCGCAGGAACATCAACCCACCTTATCCAGACTTTTTGGCACATAGTTAATTACATGGCGCATTAACTTAATACATTACAACCTTTACCAAAGGCTTAGCGCAAACAAATCATACCACGTGGCTTATAATTAATGAAGGTTGTTGGATGGATAGAGTGAACTCGACGGTCAACAGGAACTCCGACCCATGGCATCTAACCCTGGCGATCTCGACTCCCGTGGAAATCCAAACTGTGTTGAGTACCTAACACCTCCGCTTCTGTATACCTGTTGGCTCTGAAGTCCGACAGTGGCTTGCATTGCTGGATTTCCAGCTGACTCGGTGTACCACCATGCCACATGGGCCATCGCATTATCCGCCACATGAACCTGTTTACACCATGAATACTCTGCCATTAAACTGTTTGTTATAAAAATTTATATCTCCACCATAGTTTAACATATGGTTTTTTCTTGATAATAATTCTTCACCACACCATATTATATGTCCGCTCCATCATTTTACCATAGGTTTCATACATCTTCTCCTGCTCCATGGTTTGCTTTACATGGTTTTTTAACATATATCCGCTCCAAACTTTGCACCATAGAACTTATATATATATATATATATATATATATATATATATATATATATATATATATATATATATATATCATGAAATTTGACATATACCATTTACGCTAAGGTTTGTTCCATAGTTTATAACCATGAACATATATGTTCCCACCTTGTAATGTATTTATGCTCCCTTTGGCCATGACCCTTAAGTTAACACATCATATGGTTTTAGACCATAGGTTAATAACTCTTGTGCTTACCTTGGTCCTAGGTTTAGAGCCTTGGGTCTAATAAATTTGCACCAAATTTATGTGTCATATTAACCAAAACCCATAATCTCACCAATATGAACCAAAAACCATAATCTCACCAATATGAACCAAAAACCCATAATCTCACCAATATGAACCAAAACCCATAATCTCACCATTCAACCTGGAGATATGCACTGGAAATGACATTTGACTTGATGCCATGTGTCGAACTGCAGAAACGCCACATGGCCAGCAAGGCCCCTTTGGCACCTAAACTTTGACAGACGATTTCTCCTTCA
This sequence comes from Pinus tabuliformis, assembly GCA_031772625.1. Taxonomy (NCBI): domain Eukaryota; kingdom Viridiplantae; phylum Streptophyta; class Pinopsida; order Pinales; family Pinaceae; genus Pinus; species Pinus tabuliformis. The sequence goes on along the minus strand of CM062811.1, from coordinate 667,642,767 downwards.
TCCAACGATCAAATGAGAAATCGAAAGTATTGTCGAATTCAGAACAACGGGCTCTACCATTTGGCATTCTTTTCGGGAACAACTGAAACCTTTGAAATTAGAGCAACTGAAGATCCTCCTGTATCACTTTCATTATGCGGAGTATGAAGGTGCAACTTGCAAAAATGATTGCGGAAATGAAGCGTTCTCAAATAATGACAAAACATGGACCTCGCACAAAGAGGCAGGGACTATATAGCTATCACCCTTATTTTTAAAGCAATATTTACATGCGTAGAGAATGGTTTTGAAAAAAGTCCTTATTTCAATTATGTAGGTCTTCATTGAAATATTGGATAGATTGATTTAGATCCAAGGAGGAAATCTTCAAAGAGGCTACAATCTGGATTTGTTTCTATTTTTTTGCTTTGGGAATTTTAGAGCTCCAAAATTTAGAAAGCATTGGCAATTATTTTGGTTCTTTGTCAAGGAGTTTCAAAGGCCTCCAAACAAGAGTGCACTACATATCATATGTTAAGATGTATATTTTACCTATGTTAAAATGTGTGTTCATAAGAATGTCATAGGCACCTTTCAAGACTCTATTTCCATTTGGTATCATGACTCCAAGTGGGTACAAACTGTAGGTTACAAACACATTCCTTTCCACTATCAAAAATGTCATGAACATGGTCACCGCTTTAGAACTTTTACCCTAAATGTGAAGAGAATTGAAGGTAAGGCCAACAAATCTTCTAGTATGGAAAGTTCACCAAGGCCCCTAATAAAAGGAAATCCACCAAGAAACCTTTTAACCCTAAATATTCCAATCATCCACTAAGCACTAAAAATAGCTTTGAAACCATAAACTTCATTGATCATGTTAAGCCCCACAAAATAAGGAGGTAACTAATATTCCTAGACTATCTCTAGACCAACTCCCCTAACTAAAGAGGCATCTAAACACCAAAAAAACCCCAACAACCCTACTCTTGATTCCCTTGGAAAGGTGTCAAAGGACCAAACAATGGAAATCAAAGAGAAATATCTATTGAGCTGAGGGGGAGATCCTAAGTTGATAGAAATGGAAAATGAAGCCTTGGAAATTTACTTCTCAACCCTCATAGGAGATTGTGGAGAATCAAAGTTATCAAATTTGCAAATGACCCAGTTACAATATATACATTGAGACTTGTTAAGGAGAAAGCTTGAATGTAGGCAAGATAGCCTCACACCCTAGCCAATCGAAAGGATTATGAGTTTGAACCTCACTCAAGGCTCCAAAACATTTAAATGCATAAGAAGAAAAAAGAGGTCAGAGAATAGTTAAGAAAAGGCTAGAGGAAGTGGGGGTAGTTCTGGTAAATCCTAGTGCCAATCCTCTCTTTTGATAGAATTTTGATATGGTTTTGGCTTCTTTGGCCTTAGATACACCTCCCTTAATCATTTATGATAAAATTTTCTGATATTTTTCCAATATAATCACTTTCCAAAATTATTTTATAGATATTAATATTTTTAAAATTTTATATAAATAATTGCGTTGTAAAATAAATTTACAGATTTCAATAGAATTCAAAATTTTCCTTTATTATGGTACTTGCAAGAGTTATAAGTAAATTCTAAGGCATGGGTTTTGGTTTTGGATGTCCTAACATTATGAGATTCCTATTTTACCAACTTAAAACAACTTTGAAATATCCAATCAATGTGTGGTTAATGTGAGTACTCGAACAAGAAAAATGCAACACTAGTTGGAAAATCAACTCATGTCTGATTTTTCAAGATCCAATCCATGATTTAAGCACCAATAAGGTCAAATTGATCATATTTCATCTCTAAAATAAGATGCAGTTAATAGTTAGTTATATTTTTGGGCATTTTGTTAAGTTTTTGCCTATAAAGGAAAGCAAAACTTGCTTGCCAATACATGTTTATATTGTTGATACTTTGAATTTCGACTTGAGAGCTTAAAATTTGTTTTTAGACATGTTTTAGTCTATTTTAATAAATTCATGGAGTGCCTTTGAGTTTCAATCACTAATAAAACCTAAGTGTGCTTGCTGAGTTGTGGAAAGGCCCCCACCACTCAAGTTGGTGCACTATTTTATTGCTATGTATAAGTTTCGTATAAATTTTCTTTCTAATACTATTTATTGTCATATTTATCGTGTTTATATGCTCAGATTATATTTTGTATATTCATGTGTAAATTTGTTCATAAAACTAATTTCCTAGTTGTTGTGTAGTTATGTTTACAACTAGTTTTAAATCCATTGTTTATGAGAATTATTTTTTGGTTATACCATGATTATATCATTTATTTTTTAGTGTTTTCAATGTTGTTTTGATTTAGTTACATCAGTTTATTCTTAGAGTGATCTCACTAAACATCATAAGCTACATATCACTAGATATTGTAACTATATTGCATTAGTATATCAAATCAGCCACATTCATTAATATATTATTAACTCTCGATCTATCAAGCATCGAGAGTGATCAAATCTCTCTAGGTGTAAATATATTTTTGAGTCCAAAACTTGAAAGGTTTGCACCTCAAGAAATTTGATCCCTCTGGACACTTGATAGATCCAGAGTTATCCAGAGTTAAGATGGACCTAGGCTAGTATAAATTTCACATCTCTATATATAAAAGTATTCTTATTTTTAATTTTATCAAAACCCTGACGATAGAGTGTTTAAATATATCTCAAAATTAATTATAACCCTTTTGCTTTTAGATTTAATTAAAATAATGTTATAAAATTAAGTTAAAATGAAATCTTTATTAAATATTTTGATTGTGAAATAGGTTATGGTTTTTGGGCATGTAGTATTGATAAGACATGGTATTGGCCCATGGTATTGTAACTATCCTTGGTAAAGTGGGGGTGAATATCCATGGTTAAGAATCATGTTATATTGTAATTTTATTGTATGTATTAAGTTTGTATGTGCTTATGAATTATATTTAAATATAGTTAAGAATCATTATCTTATTTCTATGGTAAAATTGATTATAATTTATTGCTACTATGTATATGTTATATATTTCAAATGTGATGTGTATATTATGATTTTCTTTTATCTAAAAAAATTGCTTGTAATTTTATTAATAAGAACAAAATTACAATATAAAAAATTGAATTTTATTAAAGTTATTACTTTTAACTTTTTATTGCTAATTGAGTCAACATTTAAATGTTTGCACTAATTTACAGACACTACTACATCTCCCCCATATTGGGATCTATATTACTTTTAACCTTTTATTATGTTTTAATTTAGTTGACACATAAATGTTTACAAACATTTACACCACTACATAATCTCTCTCATATTAGATTGTAGAAATCCCCAATTATCTTGACAACCTTTCCACTTAGTCTTGGGATAACAAACACCACAATTCCATATTTTCATTTCTTGGTTTCCATATATTAGATTACTACTTTGGGAACATACTAATTAAGAGGATGAGTGGAAGACTATGAGTGATTGTCCATTTTCACTGTCACAAATGGGAAAGGTCGTAATACATTCTCAGCTTCTAAATTAGCATTGTGTCGACAACTGACATAAAGGATTATACATGTATAAGTTACTCAAGGTACATATACCATAAATTAGAGATTTTTTAATTATAAAACATTCCTTCAAACCTCTAGAATCAGTGACTAGGAATTAATAATATATCAATATATTCCTAAAGCCTATTGCATAGCACAAGACAAATGATAATAATGCATATAGAAAATTTTCTAAGATACCATTGATATTGTGCACCAAGGGGATTGAACTTGAAACTCGAATTTGTTGATTCCATGTGCTCTTTTGATGTAGTCCTCATGCATGCATGGAATTCTTGTGTCCCGATCGAACATCATTGACTCATCGGTTGACCTCCTACCCTTTCCTTGGGAATTATTCTTCCCCATATACCCAGGATTTTTGATGGGGCTATATGGAAGAAGAAAACACTAGCAAGTGGAAAAGATCACCCAAGCTCAAGAGTTCCCACTCACAGATCTGCCTCTTCTTCCAAACTCACCATATATCTCAATAATCACTCTAATTACACAATGGCATTAAGATAATCATCCAACTGTAGGGTAAAGAGAGAGTCCCCTTTAACATAACTTACTCCTTCTTTTATAGAAGGTTTCAATAACGACACTTGTCACCTCATGCAAAATAATTGTTTTCTTTATTCTAATATTTTGTTTATTCATTTATCCATGTGTCAGCCTCTTACCAAAGCTCTCCTAAAAATATTTTCTTAATTTCTTAATAAAAGGTTATATCAAGGTTAAGATAATATCAAATTTAGTCAACCAAAATGGGGCACTACAGTCTCCATTTCCAAGCAATTGAGTGTGAACTTGATATCTTGAACATGATTGTGTAGAGAACTTTAACTTGTGTAAGAAGTCTTAAAGTGAATTCCTAGTCCAAAGTGTTCATAAATCGAGTACGTGTGAGCCAAATTGGATCATTATATTGTTTTTCATCCATCTCGATACATTTGGAGTGAAAAAAGTGGAGGAATCATCTCATGGGACTGTTTTTACCAGTGGGTCCCAGTTTGGCAAAACACGATCTGAAACCTTCTAGGAGCATTTTGAGGCATCAAAAGATTTTTTTTTGGGTAAGACTTTGTGATCCGGATTTAAACAGGAATGCAACAAATTACAGAGATAAACATAAACACAGAGATGTAGCGGAAATAATACTTCATTTCATTAATGTAAAATATTGAAATATGCTTACAAACAGCAATGGAAATAAACCAGCTAGGGCTATGGTAGCTTATCTCTAAGAAGAGATGTGGCGGCTACATGCCTCTGAAACTCTGTTACAATCAGGCTCGAAGGCCTATTTATTGTTGAGAAATAATGGAAAACCCTAAACATCCAAAAACCTAACCCTAGAAGATGAAACGCCAAACTGTGGGCCCTGTTTTGGGTAAGTTGGTACATCAACTTCCCGGGGTCATAACTTTGGCATACAATCTTCGTTTGACGCGTACAATAGCTCGTTAGAAAGATCTATCCGAGCACTACAACTTTGAGAAGAGCAACATCAGTCATCCACGGACCCATGTTGCTCCCAGATTTCCCAAAAAACATCGTTTAGGGCCTCAAAACGGCTCCGGAAGTTCAGGACCCGAAAAACTACTTAAAATAGTAAATTTTGCTGCAATTACAGAAACTGGAAAACTAAAGAGACAGTTGTGGGGGTACAGATGGGATAGGTGGGTGGCCACCAACATCCACCTGGATCATTCCTCCCCCCTTAGGAAGCAATGGTCCCCATTGCGTTGATTTCCTCCATCTGCTGAACTTGTTATGTAATCTCTGATGTGTCCACTAATGGTGGGAAGCATGGTCGATGACGGTCCCCATTGAACACTTGGTGTAGGCGAAGGGATGGAGGAATGTTGTGATACAAAGCATTTTTCTCCACAACCTTGGTACTACTGTAAGGACCATTTCGGAGTGGCCTGAGCTTCTGATGGGCTCTTGTAAGGCATTCTTTCTGCAGATGTAACCAAACTTTGTCGCCCACCTGAAACTTGTGTGGTACCCCTGTGGGTGAGGAGAAGTTGTTCATGTGTTATGTCATGACCGTATCCCTTTGCCGCTGCTACTGCGTGGAGGAACCCTTTGCAGGGGTCTTGGATGTAGCAATGATCTTCCCCTTACTTTGGGAGCGAACCAGACAGAAAATAAATTTCCTAGTCTGTGAGATGAGCTTGTTGCCTTTCTTGGCGGTGATCAAAGAGGTGGCGATAGGTGAGGCTACCTCTGGTATCCTATATAATGAATTACCCAAATAAATAATGACAGCGCAAGGCCTTGACTCATACACAGCATGTCGCCTCCACAAGTATGGCTGGCCTAACAGTACATCACAAACATCCAAAGGTGTAACATCACACAATACCTCATCTGTGAAGGGCTTGATGCTGTAGGGAAAGCGGCACTGTTGGCGAACTTTGAGATCTTGTCCTTCATGAAGCCATCCGATATTGTACGGCTGCGGGTGTGGTGTAGTCGGTAGGCCCAACCGCTTCATGACATATGCTGAAATGAGGTTCTTTTAGCTGCCACTATCGACAATGAATTGCAGCGGTGAACCCTTCACCCACATCTGTGAGTGGAAAAGACGCTCCCCCTCCTCTGGGTCTTCGGGCTCATTCTTCTGGATCTTGGTGGTGGCAACAGTGACGCTGGGCTCCGCATCAATGATCTGCTTCCCTTTTCCATTCCCCTTGTTAGGTTCTGACTCAGGGTCGGAACATGCATCTGATTCTGAAGCCTTCAACTCGGCCACCAGCGACTGCTTGGTCCGACACTCACTTGTGTTATGAGTGGGACTCTTGTGGAACTCACACCAATTTCCAGTGTCCTTCTTCGAATTTGTGGTGTTGTTCTTTTCTTGCGGCTTTGACGGGTTGTCTTGGGTCACCCCACCTTGGCTTTGTCCTTTGTTCTTCGGATTTGCAGATCCGAAGTCTCGCTTCTTCTGTTTGAACTTTTGCTCGATTTTGACAGCGTATCGGTACGCCGTGCCGAGCGAGGAGATGTTCAGGAACTCCATCTCTTCCTGGATGTATCTGTGTAGGCAGCCACGGTATTTAAGTACCAAATGCAGCTCAGAGTCCTTGATACCCAACTGTGTGCGAAGGGTATGAAAAATGTTTGTGAACTCCGGCACATCTTGGTCCCTTCCCTGTCGTAGTGTGGTCCATTTGATGTATTTGTCCTCATAGCTTTTGACAAGGTAGTACTACTCCTTGACGGCATCTCGAAATGAATCCCAAGTGGGTGCGGCTGAAAATAGTGAGCCCATACTTTCATTCTTCTGCTCGCAGTAGGTTTCCCACCAGTCCTTGACGTGGGGGGCTGCTTTGAGAAGAGCGAAAACAATCTTTTCCCGACTCGAAAATTCATGAACAAAAAAATACCCATCTAGCAGATTTAACCATTTATCTACGGCATCTGCGTCTATCTGACCCTCAAATATGGGGATTTCAAAATTAAATTGTACCTTAAAGGGCGTGGCGTTTCCAGAGTAGTTGTTGGAAGCTGATGCGTCGCCTCTAGGTAGTCGCTAAAGGATCTACGCAAAGTTGTCCATCATCGCATTCCTTTGTCGCTCAAGGGCTTCTTCGAGCAAGATTTTGATAGGATCTCCTGCCCCCTCGTCTTTCTTTTCATCTGCCATGGGAGGCCGTCGGGATTTGCGAGGCTGGTCTTGCAAAGGTTCGACCAGTTCAAGCCCTAACTCCTTATATTCCGACCTCGTTGGGGACATGCAAAGAAAAACAGAGAAAAGCAGACCACTCCGATACCACTGATCCGGATTTAAACAAGAACACAACAAATTACAGAGATAACCATAAACACAGAGATGCAGCAGAAATAATACTTCATTTCATTAATGTAAAATACTGAAATATGCTTACAAACAGCAATGGAAATAAACCAGCTAGGGCAATGGTAACTTATCTCTGAGAAGAGATGTGGCGGCTACATGCCTCTGAACTCTGTTACAATGAGGCTCGAAGGCCTATTTATTGTTGAGAAATAATGGAAAACCATAAACATCCAAAAACCTAACCCTAAAAGATGAAACGCCAAACGGTGGGCCCCGTTTTGGGTAAGTTGGTACATCAACTTCCCGGGGTCGTAACTTTGGCATACGATCTCCGTTTGATGCGTACAATAGCTCGTTAGAAAGATCTATCCAAGCACTACAACTTTGGGAAGTGAAATACTAGGCCATGGACCCATGTTTCTCCCAAATTTCCCAAAAAACGTCGTTTAGGGCCTCAAAACGGCTCCGGAAGTTCAGGACCCGAAATACTGCTAAAAATAGTAAATTTTGCTGCAATTACAGAAACTGAAAAACTGAAAGAGACAGTTGTGGGGGTCCATATGGGATAGGTGGGTGGCCACCAACATCCACCTGGATCACTTTGCCTCTTTAGAGCTACACCATTTCATGTTTATCTACACATAGAGATATTTCCAACGGCACAAGAAGCGCGTCAATCGGACACCGTATGCAAAAGTTATGCTACTCAGAAGTTGACCTTCATGTTTTCACACCTATAATTCGGGAGGATGTCACGTTAGCCTCCATTATTCATGGAAAAGGGGATAGCCACGTGTTTTTGATGTAAAAGTCTCTAGAAGAGTGTATTTTGTAGCTCTAGTTAAGAGTTGATGTAGTCAAACTTAACCACTGATAGGCTAGATCTAAGACTTTTGTGATCCATAATGTAGATAGATATCTTTCGGATTAATCACATTATTAGGATTTGGTTGATGTTTCGAACCAATTAATGTGGTCCATCCTCAGGACAAGGTGAAGAATCAATCGATCTTAAGGAATAAATAGCATGGATGCATCATTGCCCAGAATTAGCTGTTGAAAATTAGTCGTTGGTAAATTAGTTAATAAGGTAAGTAAAATATTATTTAAAAATTAGAGGTAAGGAGTTATCTATTAAAATAATATATATTTAGTTAAAAACTAGTTATTAGGAATATAAATATAAAATATTTTAATAATTAATTATTTAATAAGGTAAGTAAAATATTATTTAGAAATCCAAGGTAAGGGCTAATCTGTTAAAATATTATATATTTATTTAAAAACTAGCTGTTAGGAATAAATAAATATAAAAAAATTTAATCAAATATTTTAATAATTAATTAATAAGGTAAGTAAAATATTATTTAAAATCCGAGGTAAGGAAAAATATTATATATTTATTTAAAAACTAGTTGTTATAAAATATTTTATTCCAATATTTTCATAATTAATTAATAAGGTAAGTAAAATATTATTTAAAGTCTGAGGTAAGGAGTTATCTATTAAAATATTATATATTTCGGAGTAAATAAAATATTTTATTCTAATGTTTTAGTAACTAATTATCTCTCACTACATAATTAGTTACTAAAACATTAGAATAAAATATTTTATTTACTCCGAAATATATAATGTTTTAATAGATAACTACTTACCTCGGACTTTAAATAATATTTTACTTACCTTATTGATTAATTAGTAAAATATTGAAATAAAATATTTTATAACAACTAGTTTTAAATAAATATATAATATTTTTCCTTACCTCGTATTTTTAATTAATATTTTACTTACCTTATTAATTAATTATTAAAATATTGGATTAAAATATTTTATATTTATTTATTCCTAACATCTAGTTCTTAACTAAATATATAATATTTTAATAGATAACTCCTTACCTTGGATTTCTAAATAATATTTTACTTACCTTATTAAATAATTAATTATTAAAATATTTTATATTTGTATTCCTAAGAGCTAGTTTTAACTAAATATATATTATTTTAATAGATAACTCCTTACCTCTAATTTTTAAATAATACTTTGCTTACCTTATTAACTAATTTACCAACGGCTAATTTTCAACATCTAGTTTTGGGCAATGATGCATCCATGCTATTTATTCCTTAAGATCGATTGATTATTCACCTTGTCCTGAGGATGGACCACATTAGTTGGCTCTGTTGGACACCTAATCCTCTATGGATTGATGTGGAATGTGAACAGCCACCGGAGTCCAAGAGAACATGTGGAATATGAATCCAAGGGTCACACCATGTACTATAAATGTATATTATGTCAATAATATATGCAATGAATGCTTATCTTTCATATTTGTTGTTTGCATTTCATGTGAGTTTAACATGATATCAGAGCGTATGCCCTGGAAAATTTTAGATTCTGTCAACTCTACATCGTTTCCATAACTTGTCTTCCATTTCTCTGTTTGGCTTGTCAGCTATAAAAATAATGTTACTCTGATCCACCTCAGTGTTTGTATGGTAAATTATTTATTTTCTCTGCGTGCCATTCTACTCAACGTTCCTCTGTCATTCACTCGGCCCATGAGACTACGCCTGTGTTTCCTATCAACACAACGCAATTTTTTGAATCCCTGACAATCGGATTCAGAAGGGTGTTATTTAATGGAAACGGCTATCAAGACTCGGATTCAGAAGGGTGTTATTTCATGGAAACAGCTATCAAGACTCAGATTCAAAATGGTTTGATGAAGGAGCAAGTGAAAAAAACGATCAGCTTCAAAATGTTGCCAGGATCCTTTCAGTAATGTCTGTAATTTAGTGGAGTATATCAGTGCGGTCACAAATAATTTATCTGGGATTGAAAGTTGTTTATATATGTTTTGGATTCATGACATTTGACTGAGTATAAGTATAGGAGTTTTTATATCTCGGCCTGCTAAATTCCATCCCTTTTTATTGTATTTGTTCCTATGCTTTTGCAAGGTGTTTGACCTAATCAGTTTTATGGCTATTTTTGTTTAACAAGCATTATATTTGCATTTAATGTACAGTGGTAGTGGACAGACCGAAGCCTGAACATTATTTTGGAACAGAACTTCGACTTTAAGGAGGATCATTTACAATGTGATTTATTTACATGCAAGGACATTTGGTCACTTTCTTCAGAAAGGAAATTTGGGCAGAAACAATTTCCTATCTTAGAACCAGTGAAGTTTAACAGGCTAGAATTGCGAGAAGCCTTGTGTAGCCAACCACGTTTTGGAATGAATTATTGAAAGAACATAGTTGGAGATGCTATAGTCATCTATTGTACATTATAGATGGATGGATTTTCAATCATTGCAGTGTGCACATTATTAATGGTATTTATATGAGACACCTTATCTTGATTTCAAATTTTTGATAGACCTGAGCTCTGAGAGCGTGAGTGTGAGAGATGGAGAGGAAATATGTGAGAAAGAAAAATTTCACCAAGATTTCATCCATCCATTGCAATGACATTGTTCAGTAAAATGCTTAATACTCCAACCATGGTATTTATAATAAACGTTGGCTTAATTATACTACTTTCATTAGTGAGAGTTGGCATTTCTAATTCTCTTTTATTTTGAACGAAGATTTATATTTTAAAAGTTGTTTGCAACACGAATAATAGTTTCAACAATGTAAACTTTGAAACGGGAACTGATACTGTTACCCGTTTTGTAAAGATAGCAAAAAAGTGACCCGATTTTGAAAAGGGGTGATGCAGAACACACATGTTTTTTTAAAGCATAGTTTTTGGCACTTTAATTTTTTTATGTACATTGCGTTTTAGAATGGTAGTGAATGGTAGTGATTTTCATGCTGATTTAAAAAAGTGGTTATTCTGCATTGCACCCTTTTTTTAAAAGACTTATTTTTTTACTTTAAATTTTTTTGTTGTATGAAATGTAAACAATTATTTTTTAAATTTAATAATTTTGGAATTGGTCTTCTTCTTCATATTATCTTGTTTTTAATTATTTTTTTAATTTTTATGTAGTGAGGTTTTTATTGTTTTGCATACTTAAAGAAGAATGTCGATATTTTGCATTTTCGATATTCTACATATTTATACATTGTTAATTAAATTTTTAATCCAAATGAAATAATTGTCTGTAAAAAACAAATATAAAAAATATATATAAAAAAGAGAAAAATAAAAAATAAAAAATGTTCAAAAAATTTATCTCATAAACCCTAAAAGAATTTGGAAACAAAAAAAAAAAATATATATATATATATATATATATATATATATATATAAGTACGTAAAAATAGAGAAATTAAGAAAAAACATTAGCAAAACTAGGAAAAACAATTAAAAAATTAAAAACAAACTAGTTTAAAAAAAAAAAAATTGAAAATTAACGAAAAAATGAAAAAACTAGTAAAATTAATATTAAAAAAAAAAAAAATGGCGGAAAAAATATGTCTTTTCAAATGAAAAAATAAATAAAAAAATTAAAAGAACATTTACAATTTATAAAAAAGAATACCTATTTTTGATTTTTTTTTAATTCAAAAAAAAAAAAAATGCATTTTTTTTATTTTTTATAAGTTAATAATAATATTTTTTTTTAAAACTAACCTTTTAATTTAAAAAAATAAAAATAAAAATTAATTTTTTTTTAAACAAACTTTTTATTTTTTAATTAAAAAATTACAAATTTTTTTAAACATTATAATTTTTAAACAAAATTTTAAACATTGTAATTATAATTTTTTTTAAACAAACTTTTTTTTTAATTAAAAAATTATAATTTTTTTTAATTTCCATATTTAAAAATATTATTAAAAAAAAAAAATTAAATTTAAATATTTGTTTAACGGAATTTTTTTTTTTTAATTAAAAAAAATTAAATTTTTTTGGGCCCCCGCCCCCGGCCGCCCGTGGTGGCGCGGTCGTGGGCGGATGGCCTGCGGGGAGGCACCTCCCGCCCACGGCCGCGCCACCACGGGCGGCTGGGGGGCGGGAGGTTGATTCCGAGAATCGACCTCCCGCCCCCCGGCCGCGCCACCACGGGCAGCCGGGGGGAGGGAGGTCGATTCCCGGAATCGACCTCCCGCCCCCCGGCCGTGCCACCACGGGCGGCCGGGGGGTGAGGCCCAAAAAAATTTATTTTTTTTAATTTTCAAAAAAAAAAAAAATACCCGTTAAAAACATATTTAAATTTTAAATTTTTTTTTTAATAATTTTTTTAAATATGGAAATTAAAAAATTAAATCTTTTTTTATTTTTTTGTTAATTATTTCTATTTTTAAATTTAAAAAAAAATGTTTAAAAAAATTATAATGTTTTTAATTAAATAAAAAATAAAAATTTGTTTAAAAAAAAATAATAATAATAATTTTAATTTTTTTGTAAATAAAAAGGTTAGGTTTAAAAAAAAAAAAAAAAAAAATTAAAAAAAATTAAAATGTTTTTTATTATTTGTATTTTAAAATTAAAAAAATAAAATAAAATAAAATGTTTAAAAAAAGTTTGTTTAAAATAAAATTTCAATTTAAATTTTTTTTTTCCTTTTTTAAAATAAAAATTGTAGGTTTAATAAAAAATAATTAGATTTTTTTTTTTAATAAAAAATATGCATTATTTTGGTTTTTTTTTTATAATTTGATTTTCTTTTTTTTTTTAATATTAATTTCACTAGTTTTTTAATTTCTTTTCGTTAATTTTCTAATTTTTTTTTTAAAACTAGTTTATTTTTAATTTCTTTTTCTTTTTTTCCCCTTTTTTTGCTAATGTTTTTTTTTATTTCTCTGTTTTTACTTACTTAATTTTATATATATATATATATATATATATATATATATATATATATATATATATATATATATATTTAAATTTATTTTTTTCCAAATTCTTTTTCGATTTGTGAGATAATTTTTTTTTTACTTTTTTTGTTTTTTATTTTTGTTAATTTTATATTTTTTTAAATCTAGTTTGTTTTTAATTTTTTTTTTCTATTTTTACCTACATAATTTTTTTTTTTTTTTTTTTTTTTTTTTGGCCAATTTTTTGATGGTTTTTTATTTTTTTATTTTCACTATTTATTTGTTTATAATTTATAATTTTTTTTGGTTTTTTAATTTTTACCATTAATTTTGTTTTTTTACATTTTTATGATCGATATTTTTTTTTTATATTTGATTTTTTTTAAGTTTTATATTTTTATTTTGTGTTTGTTTTTATTATATATCTTAATTTATGTTTTGTTATTTTTTTAAACTTTTTTTTTTTTTGTTTTGTGTTTTTCATTGTTTTAATTTTTAATTTTATTTTATGTTTTCAGTATTTTTTTAAAATTTAATGTTTTTCGGGGTCATGAAAAAATATTTTATGCCATTATTTCGAAATGTTGAAATTTTACTTTCGAAAAAAATAAAATAAATAAATAAATAAAATGTTCTTCTAGAATTAACATTATTTGTTTTGAGGGTGTTTTTTGGATAATTTTTGTGCAAAAAATTGGTTTTCACCACCATTTTTAAAACATGTTGAAAATTTACCCAAGAAAAAAAAAAAAGGTGTTATTCCAGCATCAACACTTTTCATTTGTAGCACTGTTTTTGATGTTTTTTTGGGGTTTTTTTGCCAGAGTTCCCGTTTTGAGTTTATAGTTCCTGTTTCAAAGTTTACATTGTTTTTCATCTATGTTGGTGGATGTGCATAGTTCTTTGTGCATTGAATGTCGAATGGAGTTATTAAATGGAGTTGTATATTGATGCATTGGTTCATAATCTTGCTCCTCCACAGTCACAGTAAAAAATTGTGAAATTCCTATGTCTCTCTGTGCGTCTATGTTGCATTGAAAAGATTGTTTGGTTGGTTGTTGCATTGAAGGGTCGTTCCATTTATGGCTGCTACCGCTTCTAGAGTCTGAAGAACTGTGCTCCTAGAATTTGAAATCACTGTCACAGAGAAGAGTTTGCAATCTGCAAAAAAAATGGAGTATTTTTTGGTAAAAGTTTATTTTTTAGTGACATTGATTTGAAGCCTTTGATATTTTTAGTTGCTCCACTATTTTTATTCTTGATTTTTTAGAAATATGGCCAAACTTGATGGAATATTAGAGTTTTTGAATACTCTAATACATTCCAGTGTTGATGGGATGGTAAAAATTAGCAAGGATATTATGTCTGATATTAGAATTTGTGTACAAGATGCACAAGAATAGATTGATTTTTTGCAACTTGAATCTCAGTTCCAACAAGATGAGTTTCAACAGATATGTCATTCTAAATTGTTTTTTTCTCAAAACAATCATTTGTTCAAGGTTAAAATAAACACCCATCAACAGCCAGCAAGTGATGAAATTAGTAAGATTGAGGTTGATTTAGATCCAGTACCCAATGAAGCAATGTAATTGCATGCAGATGCCGAAATTTATCCTGCACTTCCCAAGTCGATCATCAGACCTTGGGAAGAGATTGTCCATAACAAGAACAGAACATGTCTTGGATATGATAAGGAGGTTTCCTTTCACATTCCAAATTACTCAAAGCCCATCCAGTTTCAGAGTGTTGGATTCCTTCATGACAGTTCACCTTCACCTGTTCCATATTTTGCTCCTCCACATTCGCAACCAAAATTTGTTAAATGCCAACACTGTGACTGAGTTGTCCATATGAAAGATCATTGTTTTGATCTTCATCCATGTCAGCACTGTCATAAAATCACTCATTCTTCAAACAAATGCTTCAAAAACAAGCCTGCTGCAAGAACAAAGATTCATCTTGCATGGATCGCTACTTGACAATGGGCTTCAACAACCAAGAAGATATTTCAGTCATATGTCAGAACTTTTCTAGAGTATTGAACAATATTACAGTTGAGTTTTCTCCATCATCTCACCTTGTATCTGACAGGGGGGGGAAGTGATGGTCATCTACGAGCTTCAAAGCCACATCAAGCAAGCCTGAGCCACAACCTATGGAATCCTATACTGGATCAATCTATGGAATATTCTTCTGAAGCACTCTCTCCCCCACATGAAACTCCAACCACTGATGATACTTTGAGTGATGTGATTGACAAAATTGGGAGACTCAATCTTGATTCAGTCCCAACTCAATCAACTGAGAAGCCTGAACCATCTCAGAAAGGTCCCCCAAAGTGGCTGACAAAGACACTTGAAAGTGTTCATCCTCATGAAGCTGGAAAGACGAGAACAAGAAATTCACCAAGGCAAAATGGAGGTGATGTATATGATTATGATTCACCGTTGATATGGATTTTTCTTATGATTGTGAAATGAATTTGTCTACAGATTTTGAACCAAGTTCCTTCAAAGAAGTTGCTTTCCATAATGAATGGAAAGAAGTGATGCAAAAGGAGTATGATGCCTTGATAAAGAATGACACTTGGAAGTTGGTTTATCCTCCAATGGGAACCAAACCAATTGGCTGTAAGTGGGTCTACAAGAAAAAGTATAAAGTTGATGGCTCACTTGACAAGCACAAATCCAGGCTTATGGCAAAAGGTTTTACACAGAAGGAAGGGGTCGATTATGAGGAGACTTTTCCCCCATAGAAAAATGGGCTACCATCCAGACACTCTTTTTCCCTAGCAGCTCTAAATAGTTGGAAATCCATCAAATGGATGTAAAAACTTCTTTCTTGAATGGGGATATGAAAGAGAATGTTTTTATGTCCCAACCTGAAGGATTTGATGTGAAGGGACATGAACATAAATTATTCAAACTTGTGAAATCCTTGTATGGCCTCAAGCAAGCACCGCAAGCCTCGTATGAAAAGTTAACTAAGCATCTTCTGAAACTCAACTTCAAACATTATGATCTTGATGATGCAACTTTGTTTGTCAAGAAAGTTGGCAAAACACTTGTATATCTTGTGGTATATGTAGATGATCTTTTGATGACAGGGGACAATGAGAGCTACATTTCATCCATAAATAAGGAATTGAGGAAAGGTTTTTAAATGACTGACTTGGGCTATTTTCACTACTATCTTGGTATTGAAGTAACTCAACATCCAAAGTCTATATTCCTTTCTCAAAAGAAGTACATTGGAGATCTGTTGAACAGGTTTGGCATGGCTGAGTGCAATATTCTAACTACTCCAATGGAACAAAACTTAAAGCTCACATCCATTAAAGGAAAAGAATTTGAGGATGCAACAAAGTATAGAAAGCTTGTAAGAAGTCTCAACTACGTGACTACTACCAAACCAGACATTTCGTTCGTTGTTGGAATCCTCTCCAGGTTTATGCAAAAGCCTTGTGAGGGATATTGGCCTACTGCAAAAATAGTTCTAAAGTAGTTGAAGGGAACTCAAGACTTTGAACTGAAGTATACAAAGGTGGGCAACTTCATCTTTATTGGATACTCTGATTCAAACTTCGATGGAGACAAAGAAACTAGGGCATCTACTTTTGGTTATGCTATGAGTCTTGGATCCGGAGTTGTCTCCTGGAGATCACGCAAACAATCAGTTCCAGCAGATTCCACAACAGAGGCAGAATATGTGGCAGTAGTTGAGGCAACAAAATAAATTGTGTGGCATAAGAAAATTCTAGAAGATTTGCAGGTAAAACAAGTACATTCAACTCCACTCATGATTGACAACACCTCTGCAATAAGGATGCCAAGGACCCAAAGTTCCATGATCGAATGAAGCACATCAATACAAAATACCATCTTATTCAACTTCATGTTGAGGCCAAGACAATCCATCTACGACATCCGTCACATTGTTCCACTAATGAACAGATTGCAAACATATTCACCAAAGCGCTTGGAAGAGAAAAGCTTGAAAGATTCATAATGATGCTTGGACTCACCAACATCCCTTCAGATTAAAGGGGGGAATGTTGACACCTAATCATGGGGATTGGGTGAACACTTGTAAATAATGTAAATAGTAAATAATGGAAAATGAAGAGTCATCGGGAGGTGAAACCCAAGAGTCACTCCCTCATGTATATAACCATGAGTAATATTAATGAATAAGCACAATTGATTTGAGGAGTTACCTCCTGGCCTGACAGGTTCGAAACGTCAACCAAATCCTAATAATTTGATTAATCCGAAAGACATCTATCTACACTAATAGGCTATCGGGTTGTGTTATAACTGGGCCACTAGGAGGAAGAGACATTCCATTCTTTCGGGGGAATTTTGTTCCATATCTGAGTAAAGATATCCAGGTAATATAGGAGGTAGAGCACACAGAGAGGATATGTGCACTGTAGCTACCCATGGGCCACAGACATTACTTCTTTGTACCTGCATCCATATTTCCAGACAGAGAAAGAGAGTGAAGCAGCCTCACCTTCCAGCTGGGTTTTCTCCTGAAAGGGTTTCCTAGAGCATATTTTGTGTCTTAGGTGTGTGTGTGAGCTTATTTTGTCATTCTCTATTTTTTTGGATAATTTCCATTCTCATGCATGCACTAATTACAGTAAAATCTACAAATCTAGAAAATGAATAAAACTGTAATAGCGTAGAATTTGATATTTCTAATATAATATTATCAAATTTGTTGTGACAAATTGTCCAATGGAATATCCACGGTAGTTTACGGATGATTTGGTATAAGATCATGTTTATTTGGGTATTTTTTAGAGATTGCATGGATCTAGTTCGGCAGGGCCGAAAATCGTAAAACCCTAATCATGGCCGACAAATCTGTAAATGAACCTCGTGATCCTTAAGAGTTGAGGTTTACACAATTGGAACAACAAGTCGCAGATCTAAACTGCAATGTAAGTCTCCTCATGGCGGCCTTGAATAGAAAGATGGGGATATTTGGAGAATATGGGGGTTCGAATGCAAAGGAAAAATCAGAATGGCGATTAGGAGATCGGGGAGAAATGGAGAACCAATCGAAGAAAGGACCTGAAAAAGATCAATCCAGTTCGAGTGTCATGAACCAATCATAGTCCCTATTTAAAATGGAAAAAAAAGTCGATATCAAGCCATACCACGGTGAGATCGATGCTTTGAAGCTAAACCACTAGTTGCAGCAACTGGAAGTTTATTTCAATGTCCATCAGATCGGGGAAAGGAAAAATAACTCATTCACGCGGTTGAAATTAGAGGGCCATGCACTAAATTGGTAGGAGAGCCACACGGAAACCCTGAGGTTGGAGGGAGAACCTCAAGTGACTAAGTGTTACAGGGAAAAGTGTCTATATAGAACTGCTCTATCCCACTAAGGTGTGATAGTTGCCTTAGAAACAAACACAGAAAAGCTACTTTCGTTTTTCCTTTATGAATTATAGATAGAGAGGAACAGAAAGACCAACCTCTGTCTTGCGCTAATCTCCTGATTTGATCCCTCTTTGATAGTCCTCAGCTACCTGCTCCCTTACACGCCCAGCTTCACAAAGTACCTGTAAGATCATAGAAGCATAGCACTATACAAAGACATGGATATATAATCATAAACAATCTAGGATTAGATGTAAATTGACCATACAAATGTAGCAAGCATCAATGACACAAAAGCATGGAGGAAAACTCGAATAGCTTTTATTGATAAACAAGAAAAGAGCCAAGAGGAGTTACAACCAGTTGTTCTGACCCAGCATCAACCTCCCAGCAAAGAAGCCCCTCTTCACCTCAAACAAAGCTTAGATCACCCAACAATCTGCTGTTTGTCTCAAGAAACCAACAGCAATTCCTTACAATATGCAAAATTCCAGCCTCTGGATCTCTGGGATGAGGGATCCATATATAGATATCTGTAAGGGGGATGAGTCAGCTTTTGATTTGATTAGTGTCCTCCCTCTGATAGTTCTTTCTTCCACTTGGAGATTGATGGTCTCTTACTCATCCTTGGTCGAATTCAGTGAGGCAAGTGTCACAGGAGAAGATTATGGAAGCTTCCATTGCCTCTCCACCTCGCGGAATGACACTGCCATTTGTCATTTCTCGCCCATCGCACCCCACAAAAGGGATTTTTGAAATGCAACGCACCCACACAGTGTCTTTAGGTGAGATGCGACGCACTTAGCCAGTGGAGCAGCTGAAATGATCTTGTTTTGACCAATTCTGAGCAGTTTTTCATGGAGAACTTCTGGGAGAAGCTGTAATCTGTTGACCTTGTTCCTTTAGGGGTTAGAACAACACTTTTAGGGACTTAGGAGCCCTTGGTTTATGGAAATTTCATGCTTGGGGTTGTAGGGCCCAAAAATGTCTATAACAGTTGCCCCCTAAAGCATGAGGTCGTTAATCTTTTGATGTCGGGTGAAATGCTTTATTATGAGGATCCGAAGTTCTTTCAATGCTGGGAGGAGACCTGTAATAAGATACAATACAATACATTATCTTCATAATATTTTCATGATCTAGCTGAGGCGGGCATTCCCATGCTCAGCTTTATAAATTCATTTTCATGTACATAGGATAGACAATCGTCTGAGTGTAGACTGATGATTCTGATAGAGCCATCATCCTTTTGATTGGATGATTATCTGTGCAGCAATGATGTACATTTGATGTCTTTATTTTCCCTGAATATATATCGCAGCCCGGATGGATGAAACTAGATCCGGGGTCTTCAATCTTGTTCGATCTTCACTCGGAGTACAAGTCGATCCATGTGAGAAATGTTCTGAAGTCGAACATGGAAAGACATCGCTTGATTACCAGTCAATGATGTAAATTGTTAACAAGCGTGAGAGGAATCACCGATAATGATAATGACCCTCAAGGTACTGCAGTACAATTCACGTGGTGTGAATAAAGGACTTGGCGTCGAACACCACGCAAAATCTTTCGGTCGAAGGCCATTGATGTAAACCTGTCGTCGAAAGTGAGAAACTTGCCATTGAGGCATGCAAGCTTCAAAGTACTGAATGGGGTGTTCCTAGATCAACTTCTTGGATAATGAGCTGATGTCGACAAGAAGTGATCCGTCACAGGAGGGCCTTAATGAATCCCCCATCAATGACACGGAACGGAGCAAATTATTTTAATGGAGGTGAAAACGATCTGATGATATAAGGTTTAAGGTGTCGGTCATGAAAGAATGGAGCATAACTGTATGGTAGTGGGTGAGACACAGGTGAATTCTCTGAATGACTTCTCTTGAACATATCGGTGACACTGATGTGATGGATTGGTAGCATTAACCCCAAATGTGGATGGTATGATGTGACCATGGTGATGTGACCGGTGAATGAAACAACCCAACCCGACTCGGACACGGAGTGGAAGTGTCATGTTCAAGAGTGACTTGCTACCAACAAAGTTTCTTCAAGTTTTCTTCCCAATTTTCCCCAGTCATTGTTGACCAGTACCTATTTATTTTTGTCAAGCTTGAGGAGGATAACATATGCTTGTTCTATAATTTTCCCTTCGGGCAAACCCATCGCTATGTTTTAACGAGCCTAGCGATAGTGAAACTCGTTCTCGTCTATAGACAAGTTTGTCGCTATTACACTTTTAACGAGTTTAACAACAAAGATAACTCGGTCCTTTTCAGTTTTAGAGAGTCTGAAAAGGAACGTAAAGGTAACTCCAAAATTCCTTTTTCGTCATCTAATCCCTTAAGTCCGAAAAAGTATAAAAAAATACAGAAGGGATGAATTTTCGATACTTTTAACGAGCCGAACAAAACAAGCGCTCGATCTTTTTGTGTAATAATCCCTCAGGTCCAAAAAGATTAAAATCTAGAGGAGGGATAGCACTTCCTGTCCCTTTAACGAGCTGGAGAGGCCAATGGCTCGGCAATATTTTCATATTTTACGAGTCAGTTGAAAAGAGCTTAAAGGAGACTCGTCTTTTGAGGAACGAGTGATAAAATGGGTAGCAGCTGATTCCAGGTAAGGTTTGGAATTTTCCAATCACGGCAGTGTCACAAGGATGGCTAGTGAGATCACTCTTCGCAGCTGTTCCTCAAAATGGGTAAACAATCAAATGGAGGTGAATGATCGGCCAATGAAAAAGTGGAGGTGACGGTGCAAACACGACCAAGGCTTTAATGGCTGAAGTACTACATTCACGATGGTTATTTACCGGGGAATAGTTCATTTTTTAACGAGCTTAAACGCGGGGGGAAACATTTGCTCATGGCTTATGTTTATTTTTTAACGAGCTTGAACTATGTGCTAAAACTACTCGATTAATCCAGTCGTGTGATAAGAATGTCTCATATAAAAATGGCAACTTTTAGAGTTTTGCCCCACATCCTTTCTTTATGCAAGTTAGGAAACGACCAATCCTACGAGTTTAAAGGGTTAGAGGACCTACAAATTTAAAAAATAAATAGTCGCTCTTCACTTGCATGCCAAAAGGCTTGCATGCCCCCAGGTATAAAACAGAGTTTCAAGGTTACCCCTTCTTTAGTCCGTTAAAACATTTGTTTTAGCGAGAGAGACCTACCTCTTACAGGTTACCAAAGATTGTTCTATTTACGGCGTAAAAAAAACACTTCTTCGGCGATGTCTACCAAAATAGATAAAGGTGAGCGGCGATGCCCGCCAACTCACATAAATTTGACAAGAGGATCTTATTCCAATCCAACTCCCTCTTCCAATCACGGACGAGAGTACGGAGGTCATATACTCTCGCGGAAACCTACCCTATACCCGAATTTTTCCTGCCGAAGCAGACCAGGGTGCATGCCCCCTGGGTTTCAGTCATGTCCCTCGAATCACTCGCGCTCATCGGGTGGACGGACTGGGGATTGAGACATTTCTTGCGTGAAAAGACCATTTAGGGATGGTATATGACTATTTGCTATGCGTGATCCAGGAAATGAAAGCTGGTCTACGAGCTTGACCACTCTTCCTTCGTGCGGAAAACACATCACTCTAAAGAGTGATGAGACAATGGCTCTCATGCAATAAATATAGTCTCGTCCAAGGAGTAGATTGTAATCTAGGGGTCCTTGAACTACCATTATGTTCATGTGAACGGTTTTCCCTCTCAATGTTATGGGCACATTGGGAAGGATCCCTAACGGTTGACTGGTTCCTTTATCAAAACTTGTTAGATTTCTCATCGCAGGGAAAAGCGATGGCAAACCAAGCGCTTTCCAAGCAGTTGAGGAAAGGATACTCACAGAAGCCCCCTCATCTATGATGTTACCAGCCATAACCATTCTATATATTTGAACAATGATTCGGAATGGTATACTAGCTGGTAAACGGGGTCTGCCTATTTGATTCCAGTCGAAGGAGACAACTAGGTTGCTTGGAGGTGGGACCGAATAGACGGCCGGGTATGACTCTGACAAACTTCCTTCCTGCGGTAAAGGAACAAGTAAATTGCCCCCATGTTCGTTGGAGTCTGTGCTTATGAAAAGAATTTGGACGGTGTCATCCTTGTTCTCTTCCGTGACTATATCATCTGAAGATGGAACCTCTGAAGGCAAGACCGGGTCAACTGTCGCCTCGACCTTTTGACTTTCGTCTGGTATGGGTTCAGATGGTTTGTCTTCAATGATAGATGCTTCGGCCGACCACCTAAGCGGGCCAGCCGAATTTTCAACTAGTGACGGACTCGGCAAGAGTTTTTATATCCAGGAGGAAGTCGTAACGGTGAAACCGGACGATCGTCCAAAACTCTTTTAGCTTCGTCTATGAAGGGACAACGGTGGAAAGCATGATCGCCTTCGCACAGTTTACAAGGAAATCTATATTTTCCTTTTTGTCCTGGGGCTTCACTTTCACTAGTTGACGGTGTGTTTTCAACATGACCATCAGAGGTTGACGACACCGGGTTGTGCAAACGAGGAGACCAGTCCCTTAAGATCCGAGGGATGCAAGGACAATCTCTGTGATAGTGGTCTCCTTTGCAAATGACACATGGCGATTTAGGCCTGGTCGGTGCAGTGTGTGGATTTTCGCTAGACGACACTCGTTTGCCCCCATTCGCTTTTGGCTCCTTCTTCTTCTTCTCTTTCTTCTTCTTTTCCTTCTTCTCCTTAGGTACTTGACTTTTGGCTTTACCAGCCCCATCAAGTGAAGAGGAAGGAGGAGAGGAAGAATTAGAGGAAGTAGAAGGTTGGTGGGTAACTCTGGACTCGTCTAGTTGCTGATTCGATTGTTCAGGAATTGTGGTGTTCTGAACGACAGAGGTTGAGAAGAGCCATACAGGCAAACCAATTGTCAGTCCTAGAAGCGACAATGTGGCCATATGGGGTGCACCAACATCTCCCCAAGAGGAGAAGGGACTAGGATTTCCTCCAAGGGGAATTCCTTGGTTGGTGGATTCCATTTTCTCAACCCAAGATCAATGTAGGAAAGGGTAATGAATATTCCGTTTAAAATAAATTTTAGACGCTTTGACACAACTTGTTTTTTCAATTTTTAAGAGTCGAGAAAAAACAAAAGATGACTCTAGTCTCCTTCGATTTTTAATGAGCCTGAAGTGACAAGTGCTCAGATGGACCTTTTCCGTTAAGGAGTCTGAAAAGGAACGAAAGGGACTGCTCTGGAAATCTAGGTAGAGGGATTACCAAACCAATCGCAAAACTGCAGAATACTTTTTACGGTACGGCAGTCAATCTTCCCGAATGCTGTGTTCAGTGCATTGCGATCGATAGGGCGGCAGACACAGCTTCCTATGGATAAAGGATTAAGCCTATTGGGGTCTCCCAAAATATACTCGACGGTACGTGGGAGCACAAGTCCATACTAGCACTTATCGTCTCAAAGTGGAGGAATCACCCAACCATCAGTAAGAACAACAGTTACCATGCTTTACGACGCCGGAATACGTCTCTAGCCTAGACTTCTAAATGTTGTGCGTTAAGTTCCAAAGCGTTGTTAGATTCATTGAATTTATTTTAAGTTGATCTTGTTTATGAAGTTTGCCTTTCAGGTTCACCACGAGATGTAGATGTAATTCCTAAAATGCAATCTAAGATGATAAACAAACTTTTTATCTCCTTTGTGCAATGAAAATCCTAGCTACTAGGGAAAAGAAAGACAGAATCTTTTCACAAAGAGCAAAGAGCACACTCTAAATGCACTTTCCCAAATCAAGCCAATCAAACTGTCTATATGCAAATGCACATGCATGTATTTGTTTTCGACTTTCTTAGTATATGAATGCTAAAAAGAAAGTTGATGCACAAATCTGAATTTCTTTTCAAGCGACAAATATCAACAAGTTTCTTTTCGAAATCAAAAAATGGAGACGATCACAACACTTTACGATTTTGAACTGAATACTTGTTCTCGACACTAGAAAATTACAAATTCAGACCAAAAGCAATAGTAACAGGATAATCGACCATCAACAGCAATCAAACTCTTTCCTACGATTGAAATCAACACTTGCGACAGTTTCAAATCAAAGGACGACAGTACAATTACGCTACTTTTGCAAAGGAGAACTGTAAATGACTCAACAAACACACAAAAAAATCTACAGTTCTTTTGTACAAAGGAGGCGGAATAACAGCAAGGAAAATGGGTTTCAAACAGACATATACTGATCACAGGTAGCAAAATTCAGGAATAGAACTGGAAAGAATGAACCACAGAAGCCACAACTACACAGAGCTAGTCTGATCAGCGCACCTGTAACACAGAGAATTTGAAATGCAGCGCAGCTTGTCCACTCAGGAAGTGCGCAGAAATTCAGAATCTCTGAACAGTACCTGCGATGGGCCAGAAACGAGACTCTGTTCAGGTTCCGGGTCACAGTTTGCAGTTCAGTTCTTGGGTTTTGGCCGAGCAAAAAGCAATCAGTAATGCAATAATCAGGGGTAGATCTAAGGAGGATCTAAGAGCTATCACAAGGGCAATCAAATAATTTGTGAATCAGTTGTTTAAATCATAAACAGATCCAGTAGATGGATTGAAGTAGCAGTTATCTACTTTGCATTTGCTATGGCAAATGCAGTTCGAATGCTACATGTAAGTTTATGAAATAGACAACAAAGAATGATAAACAAACAAACTAATTATCTCCCCAGCGGAGTTGCCATTTTGTTACAGGGAAAAGTGTCTATATAGAACTGCTCTATCCCACTAAGGTGTGACAGCTGCCTTAGAAACAAACAGAGAAAAGCTACTTTCATTTTTCCTTTATGAATTATAGATAGAGAGGAACAGAAAGACCAACCTCTGTCTTGCGCTAATCTCCTGATTTGATCCCTCTCTTCTTTGATAGTCCTCAGCTACCTGCTCCCTTGCACGCCCAGCTTCACAAAGTACCTGTAAGATCACAGAAGCATAGCACTATATAAAGACATGGATCTATAATCATAAACAATCTAGGATCAGATGTAAATTGACCATACAAATGTAGCAAGCATCAATGACACAAAAGCATGGAGGAAAACTCGAATAGCTTTTATTGATAAACAAGAAAAGAGCCAAGAGGAGTTACAACCAGTTGTTCTGACCCAGCATCAACCTCCCAGCAAAGAAGCCCCTCTTCACCTCAAACAAAGCTTAGATCACCCAACAATCTGATGTTTGTCTCAAGAAACCAACAGCAATTCCTTACAATATGTAAAATTCCAGCCTCTAGATCTCTGGGATGAGGGATCCATATATAGATATCTGTAAGGGGGATGAGTCAGCTTGTGATTTGATTAGTGTCCTCCCTCTGATATTTCTTGCTTCCACTTGGAGATTGATGGTCTCTTACTCATCCTTGGTCGAATTCAGTGAGGCAAGTGTCACAGGAGAAGATTCTGGAAGCTTCCATTGCCTCTCCACCTCGCGGAATGACACTGCCATTTGTCATTTCTCGCCCATCGCACCCCACAGAAGGGATTTTTGAAATGAAACGCACCCACACAGTGTATTTAGGTGAGATGCAACGCACTTAGCCAGTGGAGCAGCTGAAATGATCCTGTTTTGACCAATTCTGAGCAGTTTTTCATGGAGAACTTCTGGGAGAAGCTGTAATCTGTTGACCTTGTTCCTTTAGGGGTTAGAACAACACTTTTAGGGACTTAGGAGCCCTTGGTTTATGGACATTTCATGCTTGGGGTTGTAGGGCCCAAAAATGTCTATAACACTAAGTGGGAGGATTTCAAAACCCCCATTAATTCATAGTTTTATCACATTAGTTACATGGAGGACCAGCGGATCGGTGGCATTACTTCAAGCAAAATTTGGGCCAAAGCATGCAGGAGTACTCCACGGAATTCAAGAAAATGGATATAATGTTGGGTATCTCTCCAAAGAACCCAGATGTACTCCTCAAGTATTTGGGGGGTCTGCACCACCATCTTCGTGAGCAAGTGATGTTGTTCAAGCCCAAATCAGTGGATGAGGCTTATGTACAGGCACAGTACCTGGAGAACATAGGCCTCAAGAGAGTAAAATCAAGTGGATCAAAGCAAGAGCAACAAGAAGCGTCTAAGGAGGGGAAGAAGAAGAAAAAAGGGATAAAAGATAAGAAGACGATATCCACAGAACATCAGTGCAAATATCCTAGCAACTACTCAAACCACTGCAACATCGATGGTCATACAGAGGAAAAATGATGGAAGTTGCATCCAAAGCTAAACCCAAAGAACAAGAAGAAAGATAACAAGAAGAAGAATCTCGTGGTCATTGATTCGAGCAACCAAGTTGAAAGAAACTCAGACGTGGATGATAAGATCATCTATACGTCAGTGCAGAAGAAGGTGAATCTAAGTATTCTTCAGCAACAGGAAGACAAAGAAATGACCAAACTCTTCCATATAAAGATACAAGTCAATAAGACAAAGATTAATGCTCTGTTTGACTCAAGATCGCAGGCAAATCTCATTGCAGTAGAGTTGGTCAAGAAGTTGGGGTTGGAATTTCGTGATCATCCAAATCCATATCCACTGGGATGGGTAAATAAGGATGCCAAGCTGAAGGTAACAAAACATTGTAAAATTAGATTGCTATTAATGTTGTTTTTATTGATGAAGTAGACCTAGATGTGGTTCCCCTTGATGTATGTGGACTCGTGTTTGGTAATCCATACATGTACATGCGTGATGTAATATTCATGAGGAGAGGTAACCAGTATCGGCTCGTCAAGGATGGAAAATCATTCATCATCAACGCACACAAAGGAAAGTCAAAAAAAATGTTGTTAAGTTCCAACCAAGCCAAGAAATTTGATCAATTCCAGCAAGAAGTATGTTTTATTGTTTTTAAGAGAAATTCAGTCTATAGAGGAGTCTATAAGAGGCAAGGAATCCCTGGATGGGTGTACTATTAAAAACAAACAAAAATTGGCGGATTTGTTACAGGCATGCAAGGATGTGTTCCAAGAGCCTAAAGGACTACCACCTAAGAGAGAAGTGGAGCACTAGATCCAGCTACTTCCAGACTCCCCATTACCAAATATTTGGTTGTACAGGCAGTCTGTTATAGAAGCAAGTGAGGTGAAGAAACAGTTGCAGCAACTACTGTAACAGGGTGTCATTCGACCAAGTACATCACCATGTGGGTCACCTGTCATCATTGTGTCAAAGAAGGATGGGACTTAGTGGATGTGTATTACAAGGGTTTGAACAAAATCACGCTCAAGAAAATATACCCCCTACCCAGGATAGATGATTTGTTAGATCAGTTGCAGAAAGAAAAATACTTCACCAAGTTGGACTTGAAGTCTGGATATCGCCAAGTTCGAGTCAAAGAAGAGGACACCAGGAAACTCGCCTTCAAAACTAGGCAAGGTTTGTATGAGTGGTTAGTCATGCTATTTGGTCTATGTAATGCACCAGCTACATTCATGAGATTAATGAATGATGTATTGCGCCCCTTTATAGATTCATTTTTTATTGTATATTTTGATGATACACTGGCATATAGTTCTACATGGGAGGAGCATATTTCACATCTAACGCAGATGCTAGAAACATTGAAGAAGCACGAGCTACTAGCAAATCTCAAGAAGTGTGAATTTGTGCAGCATTCTTTGGTGTATCTGGGGTATGTGATCGATGCAAGAGAGCTAAAGATATGTCCTTCCAAGATGGAGGCCATCATGAAATGGTCGATTCCTACTAATGTTTCTGAGGTCAGGAGTTTCATTGGCGCATCACAGTACCTGAGGAAATTCATAGTCTCATTTTCAACGGTAGCAGCACTGCTCCATGCCATAACAACGAGTGGAAAGAGTTTCCAATGGGGAAAAGGTCAGCAGAAGGCTTTCGAGGAGCTAAAAAATAAGATCAGGCAAGCACCAGTTCTAGCATTACCAAACTTACAGCGACCCTTCGAAGTGGAGACAGATGTGAGTGGGTATGCTATGGGAGTTGTCTTTATGCAGGGCGGAAGGCTTGTATGTTACCATTCTGAATTGTTTCATGGGACATTCCTTAACTACCCTACTTATGACAAGGAGCTCAATGCCATGGTGCAAGTTGTGAAGAAGCAAAAGCATAATCTGATGGGAAAGGAGATAGTAATCCACACAGATCACGAGTCATTACAACACTTGCAGGCCCGGAGGAAGCTATAACAGATCAGGAATTACAAGTGGATGGGGTTTTTACAACAATTTCATTTGGTGATCAAGTATAAGGGTGGCACAAACAAGTTGGCCGACATCCTTTCAAGGCCACCCACATAAAATATTACATCTTTGGGGACTCTTATGCACATGGAATGATTCACCCATGATTCATAAAAAGAGGCATATTCAGAGGATGAGGAATTCAATGAGGTATATCAGCAGTGGCAAGTCAGAGCCATGTGCACGATGATGACAGCACTGTTGACTACCATCTCCAATATGGGTTACTCTACAAGCTCGATAATATATGTGTTCCTAAAGGTGAGCGATTGCAATTGATTAGAGAGCCTCGCACCTCCAAGGTTGCAGGGCACTTTGGTGTAGGGAAGATCATGGCTTATTTGCAAAGGTGCGTGTAATGGCCCAATATGCAAGAGCAGTTAGCTAGGTTCATAAGAGGATGCATGTTTTGTTGTACCAGCAAGCCTAGTAATAGGAAACGAGGTCTATATCATCCCTTACTTGTACCTACTTTTCCTTGGGAAAACATTTCCATGGAATTTGTGGAAGTTTTACCAACAACCAGGAAGGGACATGACTACATGTTTGTGGTAGTTGACATGTTTAGAAATATGTGTATTTTGATGCCCTATAAAAAGACCATCAACAGACTAGAAGAAACAAACTTATTCTTTGGACAGGTTTGGGGGCACTTTGGGATACCAAGAAGCATCATTCATACAAGGATATAATATTTCTCAATGCATTTTGGACTACATTGTGGGAGAATATGGCCACAAAGTTGAAGAGATCTACAGTGTTCCATCCATAGACAAATGGGCAGACAGAAGTAGTGAACAGGACTTTGGTGCAACTTATGAAGGGTACAACCAGAAGCATCTGAAGAGCTGGGATGAAAATTTGGTATATATACAACATTCTTATAACAAATAAGTCCACAATTATGCAAGAAAGTCCCCATTTGAAACTTGTTTTTGATATTTTCCACCTTCATCTTTGGATATTGCATATGGACAGCAAGGAGGAGTGAGGGAAGATATTACAGGAGATGCTTTGAGGGCTAAAAAATTTATATAGAATATCAGGTAGATCCATCTACAGGTACAAGAAACACTGTAGAAGTCACAAGAGAAGTATAAGGCCAGGCACGATCAACACGAGACATAGAATTCATTCAAGGTGGGAGACAGAGTATGGTTACAGTTGAATAACGAGAGGTTACAGGGGCCTGGTAAGAAAATCAAGGCTCTGAGGTATGGTCCCTTTGAGATATTGGGGGTGATAATGCCTATCGACTCAGTTTACCACCATATATGCACATTTACTCAGTTGTGAATGTAGATAATTTCAAACTCTATGAACCTTCCATGTTATACCAGGAAGAGGAATAAGGCTTACCTTCTATGGAGGATTTGGCACCAAATGCTCAAGAAGAGTTGACAAAAGATACAGTTTTGTAGAAGAGGTCCAAAACTATAAGACAAGGGTAGCATGACCTTTGGCAGATTTGGTTGAAGGGACAACTTCCAGATAAATCTAAATGGTACACCAAAGAGAAGGTGGAGGAAAAATTTCCTCACCTCATTCAATAGAAGCTTTTGGGGACAAAAATCCTCCCAAAATGGGGAGGTGTGATCCATATTGGATCATTATATTGTTTTTCATCCATATTGATGCATTTGGAGTGGAAAAAGTGGAGGAATCAGCTCATGGGACCGTTTTTACCAGCGGGGCCCAATTTGGCAAAACGAGGTCTGTAACCTTCTGAAAGCGTTTTGGAGGCATCAAATGACATTTTTGGGGGTAAAAAGTTTCCTCTTTAGTGTAGCAACATTTCATGTTTTTGTAAACAGAGATCTTTCCAGCGACGTAGAAATTGTGTCAATCGGAGTCTGTATGCAAAAGATATGCCACTAATAAATTGACCTTCCTGTTTTCACACCTATAATTCGGGGGGATGCCGCATCAACCCCCATTATTCATGGAAAAGGGGCTAGCCATGTGTTTTTGATGTAAAATAATCTAGAAGAGTCTATATTGTAACTTTATTTAAGAGTTGATGTAGTCAAACTTAACCATTAGTAGGTTATCGGGTTGTGTTATAATCAGGCCACTAGGAGGAAGAGCGATTCCATTCTTTCGAGAGAATTATGTTCCATAGCTGAGAAAAGATAGCCAGGAGAGATAGGGGGTGGAGCACATAGAGAGGATATGTGCATTGTAGCAGCCCATGGGCCAGAGGCATTACTTCTTTGTACCTGCAGCCATATAGAGAAAGAGAGTGAAGCGACCTCACCTTCCAGCTGGGTGTTCTCCCAAAAGGGTTTCCCAGAGCATATTTTTTGTCTTGTGTGTGTGTGTGTGTTTATTTTATCGTTCTCTATTTTTCTGCATAATTTCTATTCGCATGCATGCACTAATTTATATCAGCTAGATATTGGATCTTAGGATCTTTGGAAAGAGGGCTACATAAACATTGCATATTCCCACCTTTCATTGGCTATGAATATGTAATTCTTAGATATTATCCTCCTGTTAGGAACAACCATTTAAAACAACCCATGGATTATTAAAGGGTACTTCAGCATGATTACTTCTCTTGAAGGAAATAAAAGGTGGAGATTAAAGGATGGATGCAAAGAATGAAGTGTTTTAAAGACTGCATTAAGAAGCTCCAACTAATTGACATACCAACAAATAATGGAATCCATGCCTAGAATTAAAAAAGATGGGGTAGCCACCAAATTGTTGAATGATTACATGGATTCTTAGTTTCGGAAGTGACGTTCCAAACTTAGCAAACCATTTCAACTAAAATTTTGATCCTCGTCTCATGGAAACTTTGATCTCAAGTCAAGAATAAAACTATTTATAATTAAAAATTTCTATATGGATAACCTAGGTTTAATGCAAAACATTACGAACAAGTGGAAAGAATGATCAAATCATTATGGGACAAAGATGTACCAGTTACAACAAAAACTAAGGCACATTAAGGCCAAAATCAAAACATGGAACAAATGTCTTTGGAAACATCTTTAAGGAAAATATCAAATTGGAAAAGGATTAGAATCATTCCAAAGAATCATCATTACAAGAAATCAATTAGATTATCTAGTTAATTGGAGATCAATCAAAGGGATAATTAAGAAATATTATGGAAGCAATAATCATGCATTCAGTGATTGAAGGAAGAGATAAGAACATGTTTCTTTTTCATAACTCCCTCATTAAGAAAAGAAGAAAAAATTAAATCACATCCTTACAAACTACAACATGAAAAAAATTAGAACATCATGAAGGCATTGAAAATGAGTTGACAAACCACACCAAGCAACTTTTAAAAGAACCAATAGTTGATCAAGGGGAAGCAATCTAGACAATAATTAATGATATTTTGGCCTTAGTTTTCCCTAGGCATAACTTTAGTTTGACCCCTCTCATATCTATGGAAGAGGTGGAACAAACCATCAAAGATATGGAAACAAGATAATCCCCGAGACCGAATGGATTCACAGTTGATTTATTCTAGGCTTGTTAGAATATCATTAGCAAGGAGATTTTGGAGGTAGTTGAGGATTCAATGGTATTTGGTACAATCCTCTAGGATTTCAACACAACATTCATCACCTTAATCCCAAAGGAGAGGGAAGTAAATAAGGAAAATAAGTTTAGACCCATATAATTATGCAATGTTATTTACAAAGTAATTACAAAAGCAATTGTTAACTAAAAGCCAATTTTGAATAATATCATATCTATATAACAAGGAGGTTTTGTAGAGGGGAAACAAATTCTTCATGGTATTATTTCAGCACATGAGTCAATCCATTTTCTTAAAATGAATTAAGAGACTAGAATGTTGATTAAACATGATATGTCGAAACTGTATGATCACCTAAATTGGACCTGTATCCAAAGTATATTGGCCACCTTTATATTTTGTCAAGATTGGATCCTTTGGTTCAAGAACCTAATCTCCTCTACCTTTTCTTCTATCTTGATTAATGGAAACCCCTCTCACCTTCAACCTGTCATAAGGGAATAGATAAGGGGATGCCCTCACCCCTTTCTTATATATTATCATGGTTGTAAGATAGAATAGATTCATCAAATCAACCTTGTTAAATGAGCCTATCAAAGGGATCTCCCTTCATCCTAATGCTACCCCACTATCTCATTTACAATTTGTGGATGGTATTCTCATTTTCGGTTCAACCTACAGTTCAAGAAGCTTGAGTCTTCAAGTCCACTTTGGATCTATTTATGAAAGCCTATGGAGCCCTTATCAACCTCTCCAAATCGCAATTTTTTTCTTCAATACTCCTTTGTTGATCCAATGAAACACCTCCATAATCTTGGGCTTCCAAAGGGATTCTTTTCCCTCTAAATACCTTGAGGATCCTTTATTTCTCCTATTAAAATAAGTACTCCTTTGTTGCTCGTATGAAAATAATTAAGTAGGCCTATAATTTAAAAAGGCTTTCTCTGGGGGACTAAAGAAACGAAATGGACTTTGGTGGCCTAAATAAGGTTTTTGCTCCAATGCTTTTGGGGATCTTGGCATCAAACTCCTTGGCAGAGAAAACTTGGTGAAGATGGATAAAAGAACTAGGAGAGTTATGGGCAAAGGTATGGAGAGATAAGCATGCAACCCACATCCCACCTGAAGAGTTGGTTCATATGGAAGGTGAGCGCTCATATTCTCTAATATGGAATAACACTTGGATCAACAAAGTTTTTGTTCATGATCATCGTTTTAGGGAAATTCTAAACTGCCATTTTTCTCTCTTCTGAGAGGATGTGTGGGAGGAAGAACCCGGTCTTAGTAGGATGGACCTTTTCCAATAATTAAAGGATTATATGATTGTAAGGAGGTGTAGAAAGGTATGCCACGATTGGGAAGAATTTTCTAGTCCAATCCAAACCTTGGAGAGATCATGGAAACATTGTGAGGTCCTAGTCGATAACATGGGAAATAAAAGTTGGAAAGGAAGTGAAGGCTTAACTACAATCCATGCAAATAAAATTTAGGACCAAACAAAAGATATCCTAAGATGGGGATAGAGGGAGGGGAGTGGCAGTTAGAGTAATGGAAATTCTAAGGTCAAGCAAGCCTCCAAGGTAGTTGTTGTTTTGGACACCTTAGATAAAAAAGAAATATGGGTGAAAATTTAGAATCTTGATCTATGGCCAAAAATCTCATCCTTTCTATGTTTAGTGGCTAGCGAGAAATAGTTAACTTGGGATTATCTTACCAAATTAAGGTTATGAAGGTCCATATGTTTGATGTGTAGAGTAGAAGGGGAATTTGTAGATCACTTATTCAATAATTGTAGAGAGGTTCCCTTCCTTTGGGATAAAGGTACAACTTCTTTCAGGTAGTTTGGCATGGCTCAAGGTGACATAATCCAAACTCGAGAGAGAAACCCCTATAAAATCCCTATGTTGAATAAGGTATGGAAATCCTTTCTAGGGATTTTACTTTGGAACCTATGGGCTCCTTAAAGTGGTGGGTTCCAAACCTGCCACTCATTGGCATGGTCGCAAGTGGCATTGGGAGTGGAAGGGAGAGAGTGGATAGTCCTTGATATATACACTGTAAAATACTTGGCAATAATTTTGTTATAAAAAATCAAATTTCTAAAAAAATTATATTAGTTTCTATGAAACATTGAGATTTTTAAGGTAAAATAATTTTATCTTATAATTTGGGAAATCACTTTTAGGAATAAAAAAACCATGAGAAAAAATTACACCCTATTTTTGTAAATTTTACCATGTACATACATAAGGGTTAGCTCAAATGTTTGAGGTCCCGTTTCTAAAGTACATTTCCATTAGGAGGTCATAGGATCAATTCTCCTCGATGCCCTTGGGGTTAGGCTCTGATTAGTTTGGTTAGCAGGATGTGGTCCCTTCAGGTGGATCTGCTTAGATTTTCCTCAGGGAAAAAAAAAAAAATTGTAGAAAATTATAATAATATTTTGTCAATGTAAGAGTTGCAAATTGCTCAAAATTGATTTTTTCTCACTATAATCACTAATCTAACTTTGAGTATTTTCCTCCTAAATATAACTGTATTTTATTTTTTTTAAATAATTCTTAATATGACTACTTTTACTTCTATCCATTCCATATATTGTATTCTAAATTCAAATTCACATTTTTCTTAAATTTAAATATCATTTTTATCATAAGCGTAAATGATGGATAAACTTAATGACATGTGGTCCACACATTTGTTGAATAAATGAAAGTTTTTTAATATCATTGTGTTAATATTTGGATATCATTATATGAAATCCAAAGATTAATACAACAATATTTAGGAATTTGTACAAATTATAATGTATTGTGATAATCTACCTTCACTATAAAAAGATCTAAAAGGTTTAGAATCGCAAAACTTTTTAATCTATTTTAATATTTTAAAGACGTTTTATATAAAGACAAACTATTTTAAGTGGTAAGGTTTAAAATGGCAAAACTTTTTAATCCGTTTTAATATTTTAAAAACATGTTATATAAAGACAAATTATTTTAAGTGGTAAGGTTTTCTTTGAATAATAATTATAAATTATCATGTATTTACTAACAATAATAAATAATAACCATATCAACAATAATAAATGAGAATTATCTTTACTAATAACTGAAAATTGAATTGTAATAAAATTTACCACCACTTATTTTATTTATATATATATATATGAAAATATGATTATATAAAATACCTTTATTTTCAATTGGAAATCACCTCCCCCCAATCTGTTGCGCTGCGCGCGTTTGCCTGAACCGCGTGCCTCTGAACCCTGATCAACTTCGGCCTGGGCCTTGGCCCAGCCATGGGCCCTTCGGATCCGTCCCACGAGGATCTTGATCCGCAACGAGCGTTCTCAGATCTGGTGAAGTCCCTCCCCCCGCAACGACCCAGACCTGTTACCACGAAATTTGTAAAGAAACTCGATGTGTTGCAGGAAGTTCAACTGCTGCCAACTATTCCCCGTGTGGCAGCACTTTCCCTTGCCGAGAAAGGATTAATCGGGCAGTTTACAGGGCTTTGGCCATCGCCCAGAACAGTTCAAAGATGGGTCGAGCGAAATTGGTCAGACAAGATCCAAGGGAAAATATCCATCAGATTTTCTGGCAAAGGGTACTACACATTTCATTTTGAATCAAAGGAGGACAAAGATCTGATATTCAGGAACGGGCTGTACTTCATGGACTCAAGGGGACTCTATCTCAACAAATGGACCCCAGATTTCGACCCGGAACTGGACATCCCAAGTGTTGTTCCAGTCTGGGTTCGCCTACCTCACCTTCCTCTGCACTGCTGGGGGGATGATTCGGTCAAGGCAATAGGGAATGTTGTTGGCAAGTACATCGATCGTAGTGAGCCCAAGGACAACATGCAAGCATGCACAAGGATCTGTGTTGAAGTGGATCTAGGTCGAGGATTGCCGGAAGCGATAAAGCTGAAAGTGGACGATTGGAGCCATATCCAGCAGCTGGACTACAAACAGATTCCTTTTAAATGCAAGGTATGTCACGAATACGGACATTTCGCTAATAGATGCACAAAAGTTGTTAATGTAGACAATGAAGAGTAGGATGGCCACTGGGAAACTGTCAAAAAGAAGAAACCATCCCCCCCCTCCAAGCCGTCTTTGGATCCTGAAATCCCTGGACCATCCAATCCACGCCCTTCCTCCTCTTCCCCTTTACCCTCAGATCTTCAATCCCTAGAACCGCCCCTTCCTCCCTCTACCAATCCCTTCGCTATCCTCTCTGAGGTAGAATCTGCCCCAGACAACCCCTCCTCTGAACCCCCAATCTCTCAGCAACCTCCTTCCTTCTCCTCTCAGCCCCCCCCCCCCCCCCCCCCCCCCGATCCCCTATCATCCAGAATCACCAGAAGTTCTTCCAAGGAACATGGAGCAGCTAGTGATGTTTTGAAAAATCAGGGACCGGGCAGAAAATCAGCCAGGCAACAGAGGGATGAGAGTGCCCAAAAAGATATAGCTATGGGCACACAAACCCCAATAGAATCCTTCATCCTTGGGCATCAGGAAAAAGAAACAAGCAGTAAAGGAAAAGAGAGGCGAGCACCTCTCCACACGCCCAATTTCTCATGATGAAAATTCTTTCTTGGAACAGCAGGGGTTTAGGGCACCCCTCCAAGCTAGCTGCCCTCAAATAACTAATCCACAATGAAAAACCAGATATCATGCTAATACAGGAAACAAAACAAGATCAGCATGAGATGAAAAAAATAACTAGCCAGCAGAGACAGTTTTCTGGAAGCATCAGTGAAGCCAGAGGAGCTTCCGGAGGCATTGTTACCATATGGGACAACAACAAATGGGTTTGCAGTTCTACAAGCATTCATCAGAACTGGATCAAAACCACCCTCGACAGTAGAACAGGCAGTCAAACAGTAACCATTTACAACGTTTATGCTCCCAACCATTACAGAGAAAAAGAAATCTGTTGGGACGATCTGAAGGCAAGCATAGAAGGGGAACAAAACAACAATCTCATAGTTGCAGGAGATTTCAATCTGATCCTTCACGCCAATGAAAAAAGAGGAGGAACTTTCACTCCAGATCCTTCCAGAGGCCGGCTAGAAACCATCATCCAGGAGCACAATTTAGTTGATGTTATCCCCAAAAATCGCAAATACACCTGGAGCAATCGAAGGATCGGTGTTGGTAACATAATGGAACGATTAGACAGATTTCTTATCAATATAGCTTTCCTCTCCTCTTTCTCAGCGGGATACGCTAATATTCTCAACTCATCGGCCTCTGATCATTACCCTATTACGTTGACTATGCAAAATCACTGCCCTCTTGGTCCCATCCCCTTTAGATACATCCCTCTTTAGAACCGAATGCCAGCAGCTAAAGAAGTGGTCCAAACAACATGGATCCAACATGTCGAAGGCTCACCAAGCTTTATTTGGGAATCAAAGCTAAAAAGAGTCAAGCAGGTACTAAAATATTGGGCTAGGGACAGCTATCAGGAACCAGAAGAGAACAAAAAGAAAGTCAAAAGAGAGCTAGAAGATGTTCAGCAAAAAATAGAAGCACAAGGACTATCTCAGCAAAACAAAGATCACGAAGGCAACTTATATGCACAGCTAAGCCAAATTAACAGGGAGGAAGAGATAAAATGGCGCCTAAAATCTAGGCAACTTTGGCTTCAAGCAGGAGATAAAAATACAGCATACTTCCACAAACAAGCTACTGTTAGAAAGCTCAAAAATACAATAAGCATAATCAAGGATAATGAAGGAAATCGATAAAGCACTCAGGAAACTATAAAGAAAGTTGCCACCAAGCATTACAGGGATTTACTAACTGAAAATAAAGAGGAGGAAGACTATTCAGATTTGCTCCAGCATCTGCCCAAAGGGGTTACTCAAGAAATGAACAACAAGCTCAGCAAAGATATAGAGGAAGAGGAGGTCAAGGCAGCTATTTGGAGCTTGCATCCTGACAAGGCTCCAGGTCCGGATGGATTCCCCATCTGCTTCTTCAGGGATTATTGGAAAATGATAAAAAAAGACCTGTTAAAGATGATCCGTTGGGTGATGAAAAAAGGAAAGATAGGCGGATTCACTAACTCCACTTATCTTGCTCTCATACCTAAAGAAAACCGCCCCTCTTCCTTTTCTAGATTCCGACCCATTTCTTTGTGTAACTCGTCATATAAAACTATATCCAAAATATTAGAAACCAAGCTCAAACCTCTTCTTCCCTCCTTAATTTCTGAAAATCAAGGAGGCTTCCTCCCCAACAGGCATATCACCGACTCCATTCTTCTTGTCCAAGAAGCCATCCACTCAAGCTTAACTAGGAGAGAAAAAGGGTTTGTCTTAAAACTGGATCTTGCAAATGCCTTTGACAGAGTAAGACACTCCTTCCTTTTTGCTGTCTTATACAAAATGGGATTCGAGCCATCCTTCATCACCATGATTGCAGCCTGCATTTCTGGGCCCTGGATATCCCCCCTGATCAACGGGAGGCCCTGTGAAGCTTTCCAATCCTCTCGGGGGCTAAGACAGGGCTGCCCCCTATCTCCTTACCTGTTCATCCTCATGGCTGAATCCTTCAGCCAAGCCTTAGATTACAATCGCAGAGTAGGGCTCATTACTGGCGTCAAATTTGGGAATGGAGCAAAGAACATTAACCATTCTCAGTTTGCTGATGACACCTTGCTAATTGGGGGAGCATCTACCACAATAGCAAGGCGATTCAAGAAACTCCTGGACCAATTCATGGAGTATTCCGGAGGCAAAGTCAATCAGCTCAAAAGCTGCATCTATGGATGGAACACTGCAAATCATGTTATACACAGCATTGCAAGCATATTTGGAGTCACATGCAACCTGGAATGGACCCACTTTTCCTATTTAGGTATGCCTGTAAGCAT
The DNA here is from genome assembly GCA_031772625.1 of Pinus tabuliformis. Taxonomy (NCBI): domain Eukaryota; kingdom Viridiplantae; phylum Streptophyta; class Pinopsida; order Pinales; family Pinaceae; genus Pinus; species Pinus tabuliformis. The sequence goes on along the minus strand of CM062811.1, from coordinate 667,603,547 downwards.
GGGGCCCTTGAAGGCCGAAACCTGGAATGGAATCCTTGACAAGATTAAGAGGAAAGTGCAGCAATGGGGTACAATGTGGCTTAATCCAGCAGGCAGGCTTATTCTCCTTAAATCAGGTATTGCTTCACTTCCTATCTATCGCTTTTCTTTATATCAAGCTCCAGCTATTTTTCATCATAAAATGGAAGTTGCTCTTAGACATTTCCTCTGGCAAGGGGGGAAAACTGATAAGAATAAGTTCAACTTAGTTAGCTGGAAAAATGTAATCCAAACCCAAGACAGAGGCGGGCTTGGCATCAGATCACCAAAGCTCCTAAATCTGGCCTTTGGCGCAAAAATTATATGGAGACTGATCACAGGACCTACAATGTGGTGGAAAAAGGTACTGGAGGTAAAATACTTGAGCTGTCCAAGACAGCAACTTTTAGACACCAACATTCCTAACAGAGAATCCACAAAAATCTGGAAACTTTGCAAGAAGGCTCTTCCACTTATGCATCAAAATATCTCGAAAGTCCCTGGCGGGGGAACCAGCATTAAGTTTGGAACAGACAAAATTCTGGGGCAGCAACCTCTGGGCATGAACGCAGAGGCAACTCCTGTTATAAACTGGCTAAACAATAAAGACTTATACCATTTGTCCCAAATCTCAAGTTGGGACTCCCTCTCCCAAGTCTGGATTGGCTGGAATTTTCCTGAGCTTCCCAATGCATTAGAATCTAGCTTCAACTCTCTGAAGATGCTCCTTCACAGCAAGGCTCCCATTCAAGAAGGTGAAATGGATGGGTTTCGATGGGATGCATCTGGAACAAATTATACAATTAAAGCAGGTCATCAATACCTCTGTAATAGCATCTATCAAATAAGCCTTTGGAACCAATGGAAAATAGTATGGCGAGCAGAGGCTCCTCCAAAAATAAAATTCTTCATCTGGCTCTTACTGAAAGGTAAAATTCTAACAGCTGAAAATCTAAGAAGAAGAGGCATTATTGGTCCGATGTCCGAATTGTTGCAAATCAGAGGAAACGATGCACCACTTATTCATAGAGTGTCCAGTTGCTGTAGGTTGCTGGGGGAAAATGGCCTTAATAGGAAATATAAATTGGGAGCCCCAGCCCACTATAGCAGAGAAAATATATAAATGGAGGAAAGATTGCCCCTGGAAAGAAAAAAGAAGTAATTTGGTGAAGAGAGTATGGAACACCCTCCCATTCACTCTACTCTGGCACATCTGGCTAGCTCGAAATCATAAAGTCTTCCAGGATAAAGGGTCAAGCATACGTAAAATTTGCCACAAAGCTAAAACACTCGCTCTAAACAATCTCAAGTAACACCACTCGCAAGATTGATGCAGCAAACTATAGCATAGAGGAACGAAACTTAATCAGTTACATCCTGGAAAACAATCCCAATGCTCAGGAAGCCCGCAAGAGGGAGACTCATACAAAAGGAGAAGTCAGTACATGGAAACTGAGACTAAAAGAAGAATAATTTGCTAACTGGATATGCAACTATAACATCTTCCACTTATTTTTCGACGGGGCATCCAAGTCAAATCTGGGTCTTGCCGAAGCAGGAGGGCTGATTTGTAATGCCAATGGAGAATGTATTCTCCATTATGAATGGGGCCTCGGGAAGAACTCTAACAACAGAGCTGAAGCATTAGCTCTGTTCTAGGGCCTCACCCAGTTAAGTAAGCTTAGAATAAAAAAGGCGAAGGTTTTTGGGGACTCCTCAGTCGTTATTCGCCTCATGGTGCATCAGCAAAATACACCAAATAATCTCCTTCAGCAAATCAACAAACGCAACCAGATCCTTGATCAGGCAATGGAAGATATCAAATACTACCATATTCTCCGTAAATTGAATAAAAAAGCGGATGAGCGTGCCAACAAAGCATGCGAAAGACCCATTGGCATTCTGAGTTGTAACTCCAGCAAGTCCTTCCAACCTTTGCCATGACTCAGTCACATCTCCTTAGCAGCAAGCATTGCATCACTGACAGAATCACTGAGATGAATCATGCGATCTGGGCCGACAGCAAAACAGCTTATGGTATAAAGATTTTGAATAGATATGAAATTCGTGAAACGCTCAAGGGCATTGAAAGTCTCAATATCCCAGCCGGTAAACGTCTTCTCGGACCCGATCCTCGAGCCTTGCAGGATACGCTCCAGTCCTTACTGCAGATACACCATATCTCCAACGCGATAAGCATGACCCCTTCCCGCCTCCGATCAACGCACTCTCCTCCTATTTATTGTTCCTCAAATCGCTCTTTTCATCACTCTGTGCTTTGTTACCTCTGCGAGCAACAGTTCTGTAAAGTCCCCTCTGTCTCGTCTTCTTCAACGATTTGTTGCGTTTCCCTCAGAAGCTATCCCTACTCCCTCCGCGCCTATCAGAACCTCTGGACAGCCCCTCCCTGCTCCTGTTTGACCACCATCGCCTTCAAGCAAGCTCGTGCTCCCCTGTTTTTTGTTTCTTTTATTGTTGCAGGGATTCTGGATAGCAACAACCCTGAAGCAAGCATGGCTCGCTCCGAGGATTGCTTCCATTGTGCGGACCTGCAAGCGGAACTGGAGGAAGTAAGGGCGCAACAGCGCACCTTGGAGAATCAGGTCAGGAATCTGGAGACCAGAATGGAGGATCAATATCGCACCATCAATGATAAATACAGAGCAGAGATAGATCTCTTTCTGCATAGGGTAGCCTCTCTCCACGAGCAATTTAGAAATCTGTCGAACCGTTGTAGCCATGCTGAGGAATCCATAGCAATACTGCAGTATATGATGGACAAAAAGAACAAGGCAGCAACTAGTTCCTCCAGTGCTAAGCAGGTAGAGTCGGACTCAAATCTGGAAGAGTCCACGGCAAGGCAGAGAAGCCACATAGAAATAGATTAAAGATGTTATGCAATTGTAAATTTTGGTCATTTCAGTATGTACGAATCTATAGCAGCTCAGGAAGCTTTAGAGGTAAAACCAGCAGAACAAGGATCAAGGAAAGATCCCATTTTGTAATTCCTTTGATCCAAATCACCAAGAACATATTGTACTCCAGGAGAACTGACTCCTCTTTTTTCAGCCTTTAATACAGCAACCGAATTTGTCAAAAAAAAAAAAACCTTTATTTTCAAATATTTAAAAAAAAAATCCCATAAAACATTTTTATTTTCTTCTCTCATCAAATCAAGTAAATGGCATAAGATTTGTTTGATGTACTTGGAAGCCATGTTTGCTTGATTATATATACAGTAAAATTTGAGGTATGGCAAGTTGTTTTTTTTTTTTAAACTAAGATTTGCACTAACATGACCTTTTTCATAAATTAAAGTAATGTTTACATTAACATAAGCTTTTCGAGACTAGAATTAAAACTTGCATGAACATGAAATTTTTCGATCTTAAATTAAAACTTTTTTGAGTGTTTGAATTAGTGCCCATATTAATTTGAGTTTTTCCTGGGACTTTAAAGATGTGCATTAAACTCCCATGGAGGGTGCCCTGGAGTGGGACCCCTTGCCTTGATTTAATGACAGCCTTCATGAAGACATAAAGGTAACCTAGCACCCTGCATATTTGCAAATCATCTCATCACATTACACAGGTTTCTGATGCAAGCATAAATGTTGGTGGATGAAAAAGGACAATACCATGTCACACAAGTAGTGTTCATTACCAAGGGTGGCGGTTGGTAAATATCTTCAAGACCTGATAGTTCTTGTCAACTCCTTGGTTCTCCCTACTTGCAATTCATGGGAAATAGTCATAATGGGGACTCCTCCCCTCACGCGTGGTAGTACTCGATGTAATTATTAGACTGAGTTGGGGTGGGACTCTTATATCTCTTATATTGGCAGGCTCCTAATTTCAATTAATATGAATCTCTTCAAATTTGGAAAATTTGAACATTTCAAGTAAAGCAATTCTTGTTATGACGTGCTTCACTGGTTTTATTTGGTTCTTTGCCAGCAAATTCCAATCATCTTTTCTCAATTTCCATGGATCCGACCTGGATAGATGTTTCACCTCACTCAAGGTAAGCCCTTTTGTCATCGACCTCTTCATTTTCCTATTTTTTATGTGTATCGACCGATAAAATTGCTTCATGTTTGGATATTGGACTCGCCTTTCTTTTCTGAGTACCGCAATCAAAATCAGTCTCATGTGCCCTGTGTATCCCTAACTCTCTTTCCATCTTTATTCAATCTTCTCTTTGGATTTGATTTTTCATCCCATGTCTCTAATTCATTCTAGCCTTGTTGTGTTTCATCCATTCTCAACCCCTCCCAACCCTTTGTTATTCACTCTGCTTTGTGTCGCTCCCGCATCTTGTTGTTGTGTCAACCTTTGTCAGGTCTTTGTGGATCGTCCCCTGGTTAACTATGTCGCGTGGTCATTCTATTGGTGTTCTATTGCCACTTGTCGTGGGCGAGGTAGGGGGCACTCCTCTACCTCAATTCTTATTGTTAGCAACATTGATGCCACCTCGCAGTTGTGTGCCCAAGCAGAAGCATGAGAATTCTTGGCTCACTATGAGGAAATTATTCCTGAATTGGTTCATTGAGTAATCAAGAGTTGAAGATGAGGCTCGTCATGAGAGGCATTGTACTCCTAAGCATTATGTCAATGCAGACACCAAGGATTGGATTCCCAACATTGGCACTTCCACCCACTCATGTTTCTCGGAGCTATATGTACGCTATCAATATTTACTAGCATATTAAGTACTTATGGGTTGTTTCCTCGCCAATAGCCACACGACACAAAAAACAACATTACATTTGAAGAATTGGAGGAGAAACTTGAAGGAATTGATCATAAGTTAGACATCCTTATCAGTAGAACAATCAACCACCCTCACTCCTTCGAGGGGAATGGCTCTCAGCACACTTTGAAACCAGCGAACTTAGATGAGTAATCTTTATGCATCACTAGCTTTTGGATAGTATATTTTATAATGATCTCTACTCATCCAGACTATGGCATGCTAGTTCTTGTTACTTTCAGTTTATGTATAATTTTTTTTGTCTATCAAATGCTCTAATTAGAAGGGGTTTCTATAACCTCAAGAGTCTAAATCTTAGCTTCTAGTCTATCTTCCCACTAGGCAGATCATAAGCAAACTTTTTTTAGACAATGTAACTCTTTGACATGATAATGTCGAAAGGCAAAGAGTTGTGCATTAAACTCAATTCACATCATTGAGCCATGAGGCTCATTCTACAGCCTAGTATGAGAGAGATGTGTAAGTATGTCTGTGTTCAATTTAGTGTTAACATGTGTCACTTTTAAAATTTTAAAAATATATATATTATATTAATAATAATAAACGCCAGATATAATAAAAAACAAAAATGAATATATGTGTTTAGTTTGTTTAATTAAAAGTAATATAAAACATTATTAATCTCACTACCACACTCTAGAGAAGTTAAAAAAAATATTTCTCACTCTCAACCATAAAATATAGTTAAAGTTTCAAAAAAAAAAAAAAACAATATATACATTATATAAAGCAATTGGAAAAAAAATTGATTTTACAATTAAAACATTTTAAGCGTTATTTTATGCCCAAGTAAATTTTGATCCATTTTATCCATTCAGAAATGCAACATAAACAATGAAAAATTATATATATATATGGAGTCGTAGGTGGAGGAATTGAGGAATTGCGAATTCCCGGACGGCCAAGAATCTGGGCAAAAAAATTTCAAAAAATATTGTAGAGGCAGTGTTTGAATAATGTTTTTGATGGTGGAAATGGATTCAGCACCATCAAAAACTTCTAAAGCACCTAAAATTATTGACAGCGTTTACTTGGATTTACAAAAATCCCTACCATATTTTTTCAAAATATAATCGGAATTTCCATAACTTTCCAGGCAAAAAAGCATAATTGCTAGACTACAGCGATATATATATATATATATATATATATATATATATATATATATATATATATATATATATATATATATACACTTAATTAAATATATCTGAACATTTTGTTCAAATTTTACAGTTTAAAAGAATTTTTCACCTCAAACTATTTAATCTCTCTCAAGTATATAGTTAAGATGGATTTATACTAGTATATAAAATTTTAAAAATTAACCAAACACATTTTTTTAAAAATTAAAAAAAATCCAATCCAATCTAATTAAAAAAAAATATTAACACAACTAAAAATATATTTCTTATTCATTTATTGTGAAATTATAATTTCTCTAATCTCTTAAATTATAGCTAATATGAAATAAATATATTTCTTTTATATATTTTCAAAATTTAGTTATATAATTAAATTTAAATTTTGTATTTACATTTTTTTTTTTTTTTAATATTATCCGTCAAAGTTTTATATTTTAAAAAAAATATTAACAAAACTAAAAATATTTTTCTTATTCATTTATTTTGAAATTATAATTGTTCTTAAATCTCTTAAACTATAATTAAAATAAAATAAATATATTTATTTTAAATATTTTCACATTTTAATTATATAATTAAATTTAGATGGTGTATTTACACATAAAAAAATCAAAAGATTTTCAGTCAAAATTTTGTTTTTTTATATTTTTAAATTAATTTTATTTTAGTGTAAATTCATTTTTTTAATAAATACAACCATTATTGTTACCCGTATACCATATGTGGGACTTGTAATAATCAGCTACATAATACTTTAGTTATCTAATTTCTTAAAAAAAAAGGTGAAGAAAAAAGGTGTAGGTATGTATTTAATTAAACATAAATTATATTATTAGTAAGAAGTAATATGAATATAAATACAAAAATTCAAATAATGAAGTCGATAATCCTAGTGGTGAATTTAATATGGTAGATTGTAATAACAGTGGTAGTTAATAAAGTGTTGGATGGGATCGATAACCTTAATTGTAAGGTTGGTATTAAGGGTATGTCGGTGGGTAGTTCGAGTTCCCTCCCTCAGGACAATAAGGTGGTGAATCTGTCTAGTTTTTCCTTTCCGCCTGCGGTTTTTAGTCTCTTAAGGAAAGGTCTTAATTTTGCCTTAGCACCCAGAAAAATCCCTGTTGAAGACATCATTTGCGATGTAGAATATGGCATTAAGAACCTTCCTGATAAGATTAAAGACACAATTAGGCAGGATTGTGCCGTTACCCTGAGGAGGGCTAAGCCTCCCCGTAGCAATATCAGCAAGGTTGAGTTTGAGGCTTTGAAGAGCTTAAACGAAAATCATGACGTAGTGGTCTTAAAAGCTGATAAAGGTGGGGCTGCCGTTATCCTGGATAGAAAGGATTACAAAAATAAGATGCTTGACCATCTCTGTAATAGTGGGAGTTATAAGAAGCTTTCGAAAAATCCCCTCAAAAAGGTTTCCAGAGTGGTCGCTCGTGCGGTCAAGTCGTGCAATTCCACGATTCCTCTAGCCCAGAAGCTTATTGAGGGAAACCCCATCACTCCTAGGATATATGGTCTTCCTAAAATCCATAAGGATGGGGTCCCCCTGAGACCCATTGTCAATACCATTGGTGGTCCGACTTACCTCTTGGCCAAGTTCCTCGCTGCAAAGTTGAGACCCTTGGTTGGGCAGACTGAGTCCTTTGTAAAAGACTCAGCTTCTTTTATTGAAGATCTTAAGAGGATTAATCTTGAGCCCGAGGACATTCTGGTAAGTTTTGACATGGTCTCTCTTTATACCTGCATTCCTATCAATGAGCCCATGAAGGTAATTAATAAGCTAACTGACCCTGATACAGCTATGTTAGTTGAGCTTTGCCTTACCTCCACCTTCTTCAGCTTCGAGGGAGAATTTTATGAGCAGACTTGTGGAGTTGCCATGGGCTCCCCCTTGTCCCCTGTCGTCGCCAATCTCTTCATGGAGGAGTTTGAGTCTAAGGCTTTGGCATCTTCTCGTCTCTTACCAAAGCTTTGGAAAAGATTCGTTGATGACACTGGTGTTGTCTGGTCTCACGGTCCTGATGAGCTGGATCGTTTCTTCAATCACCTCAATAACCAGTCCGCCGCCATTAAGTTCACGATGGAAAAAGAAGTTAATGGTTGTCTTCCGTTCTTAGATGTTCTCATCTCTAAGAAGGCGGATGGTTCCTTTTCTCATCAGGTGTTTAGAAAGAAGACGCATACTGAGCAATACTTGCATGCGTCTTCGCATCATTTCCCCGCTCAGAAGTTAGGGGTTCTTAGCACGCTTGCCACCCGTGCTGTTAGAATTTCGGATGAGGAGAGCCTGGAAGCGGAGAAGGCCCATCTCCTGGATGTCTTTGAGAAGAATGGTTACAATAGGCACCTAGGTCGAAAGGCCTTCCTCAGGGCCAGGAAGGAACCTTCAACCCGTAGGGTTCCTAAAGATCATATCTCGGGTGTGAACCTTCCTTACATCCAAGGGACCACGGACAGGATTGCAAGGATTCTGAAGAAATACGATGTGCCCGCTACTTTTAGGCCTCTCAAAACTATCCGTGGCTCCCTCAGGTCTGTAAAAGACCCTATTGACCCGAAGGACATGAAGGGCGTCTATGTCATTCCCTGTTCCTGTGGGACTCCTTATATTGGTGAGACTGGTCGCTCTATCAATCAACGGATTAGCGAGCATTCGGCGGACTTAAGACATGGTAGGACCAAGTCCTCAGCCCTGGCTGAGCATGCGGGGAAGACTATGCATCATGTATGTATAGAAGAGGCTCGAGTCATTGCAAAAGTAGCGCAGTTTCACCATCGCAAATTTAGAGAGGCCCTGGAGATTGAGAAAAGGCCAAAAAATCTTAATAGGGATGATGGCTAGAAGATTAGCAGTTGCTGGGTCCCAGCCTTGTCTTCCTAGCCTCCTCATTCCCCTTTTGTTAAGTCTTAGGGTCTCTATCTTCCCTCTCCTTAAGGTATGGTAATTATTAGGGAGTGTATAGTTATTAATTAGTTACTAAGTAATTTCGGGCTAAGTATTATCCTTATCCCGTTTATGATTCTAAGAGGTATATTTCCTTAGATTAGAATTTTGGTCTCCATTTTTTATGCAATTATATTTATTTTCTTCCATTCCTTTAGAATTTCCCTTTAACTAATTTCTTATATATTTTACTATTAAACCCCCTTTTTTAAACCTTATTAGTAATAATCTATTTACCTAATGGCACAGTTATTCTTAATAACTTTTTAGCGAATAAATATTGTTTATATAATGAATATAGATTATTAAATATAAATTATAAGAGGAGATATAGTTTACAAAATGACCTTTATGTTTAATAATAAATAAGAAATTATTATTTTATATATAATAATTCGATATAAATATATGATATTCCAATAATAGTAAGTGAGTTTAAGTTAGTTATATTTTTTGGATATTCTATTATTAATATACATGTACTTTAATTATGGTATTTACCTAAATGTAACTAATTAATAAAGTTTTAACTAGAATATTATTTTAATAATATTGGAATTTTAAATAATCATAAATTATTAATTTTATGGGCCATTTTGATTAAATAATTAATAAAAATAATATATTAGAGTTTACCTTTGGACCATTAGCTTTAAACAATTATTATTATATTAATACACAATTTACCTAATGTAACATAATTTCTTAGAATAATAATATTTGAATACTATTTATTAAAATAACATTGGAATGATATTATATATAGATTATTATACATGACCTTTATATTTAAAAATGATTATATAGATTAACAAAGGAACTCTCTTAGTATATAAGCTAATAATAATAGGTTTTATGTTTTAGCGGTTTCTAAGAATATTAATAAAATAATTAGTGGTTTGACTAAGACCTTTGGTCAAAATTAGCCGTTGGAGTCTCTGCACACTCTATTTAATCAAGCTAAGCCGGATTGGTTCTTCAACTTGTCCTGACGATGAACCACACTGGTTGGTTCGAAACTCGTAGACAAAAGATTGGTTATGTGATTTTGCCGAAGATTATCTAAACAATGAATATAAATTGTATTATAAAGTAATAAGTTAAGAGAGAAACTAAAAAAATAAGAGTCATATGGTGGCAATGTCACTGTCTCTATTTTTATTGAACATTGCAACCATGTAATTTTTGAACGATTTATAACCTCTTTCAAAAAAAAATATAAAATTCAAACTATAACTTCAGTGATTTAAAATATTTCTTTTTTATTTGAAATAATTAAAACCATCATTTTTAAAGGACCAAATAAACCAATTCATAATATATCTACATTAAATAACCATCCGCCGTAAATATCCATCAATAATTTTAAGAAGTATAATTAAAAATTGTTCTCACTGATCAGTAAAACTAAAAAAAAAATGAAGTTTGTATTCATCAAAGTCATACCTCTTCAATTCAAAAGCAAGACTATAAATAATATGTTTCTCACTCTTTATTTAGATGGTAAGAATATTAAATAAAATATCATAGCACATCATTTATATTTTCCACATTATCTTTATTATCCTTGTCATCAGGTCTAGAATTTGACCTCTCACACGACATATTTTGGATTTCAGATTTTGGATTTCAGAACGTGACGTCTCACAAGACATATTTTGGATTTCATAGTCCACATATTTCAAAACATGACGTCGACATATTTTGGATTTCAGAACGTGACGTCTCACATGACGTATTTTGGATTTCAGAACGTGACGTCTCACATGACGTATTTTGGATTTCAGAACGTGACGTCTCACATGACGTATTTTGGATTTCAGAATATATTTGACAGTTGCTCAAACCATCAAATTTGACATGCGCTATAATAGGTAAACTTTCAAAATGACTTTCAATTTCAAAGTTAAACCATCAAAATCTATAATACCTTAAGTGACAGTGAAGGTAGCCTACAGTAAAATATTATGATACCTCATTCCAAGAAACTATTGGTACAAATTACATTACATTAACTTTAATACCTTAAGTGCCAGTAAAGGTAGCTTACAGTAAAATATTATGATACCTCATTCCAGATTGGTACAAATTACATTACATTATCCCTGTTTGTTATCAGATTCTCATTCTGAACTTTTGGGGTTCAAGAGCTTGTTTACTTATCATCAACCAATATTGGGTTTCAATTTGATCTGGAATGTGCACAGAAATAGTAAGTTCACAGTTCCATCCTTGCCACCTTGCTCAGGAAATGGGTTGTTGAAGAAAGCTTATGAGCTCTCTGTGCTCTGCGATGCTAAAGTGGGACTTTTAATTTTCTCCTCAATAGGAAAGATATATGAATTCACTAATCCCAGGTGTGTGCTCGATGAGTATTTTCCCTAACTATTAGATTTTCATCATGCATAATTCTTTGGAATGTTTGACTTTTATTCGATAGACTTTTAATGTGTATTTCCGACTGAATGTTTGATTTCTCTTTATTATTTCTCAGCCTCTATTTACATAAAGTAATGAAAGCGTTTTAGGGATAACTGTAAAGGGATATACTCTTGGAAAGTCTCGGCCATTATTTTGGATATAACATGAATGTGCAGTTAGATACATGTTTGATTATCGTTAGATATATTTTTTATTATCGTTTCATAGTTCCGCATAAACGATTCATTGTTCTTTCACGTCAAAGGCATTAGCTTTAATTATAGACTTGTAAAGCTTTAAGTTGATGATACTTCAGAACTGAAATAAACATTTGGCAATTTATAATTATGTAGTCATTGGGCCAAGTTCCAATGGTTTCTATGCCGAAGAAGGCTTTCCTTGCCCTATAACTCGAATAGATTTACACTGGGGTTTCAAAGCAATAGAAATTGATAACTCATTTGTATCCATTTATTTAATTTCTCGATTAACAATGTGTGTAGGGAAAATATTCAATGCGCTCAACATTTGTGAAAACGAGGAAGCCGCAGGTTTTAGTTGGCATCTTGCACTTTATGAATCAGTGTGGAAAGTGGTTGCCTAATTAAGGAGGTTAACATTTCCAAATTTACTTAAAACGTAAAATGAAGGGCATAGAAAATGTAAAAACGTCATGAAGTTTTTGTTTGACAGGGAAAAAAGATTTGAAATTCCAAACCTGCTTGTCATGGGTATTTTTCTTCAATTTGATTGGTTATTAAATTAAACATATTATTAAGCATGGGTATTTTTCTTCAATTTGATTGGTTATTAAATTAAACATATTATTGCTAGTTGCTTGGAGATCTGTATTATGTATTTAAAACTTGTATGTTGAGTTGTCAGCCTATTATGTTGCTCATTACATGTCGTCAATTCATTATTTTTGTGGCATGGACGTTTCAATTCATGTGCTTTATTTACATCTTGAAATGTTATATTGCAAGTTACATAAATGAGGAGCCATCCATAGTTAAGCGAGGTTGTCTAAAGTCAAATGCAGCGTGCACTGAAGATTGTATAATGAATTAATTAAAAAAGTCTGCCAACTCTTTGCGAAAGGCCGAACGAATTTAATGTTAACATTTAATGCTAAATCATCATCTCATCTTCTCTCCCCTTCACATTTAATGGGAGACGCTAATCGTCGTTTTATGATTTGTTACCCTAGCGTTAAAAGAGCAAATTCGGTCTATAGTCAAATATTTTTTTGTTTTTTTCCCTTTGACTTGTGACGTGCGGGCACCTTGATTCGTCAGTGTGTTCTTTCCCCGTGGTAAAAAGAAATGCAATGTTTAAACTTTGCATCGGCTTTAATAAATCTACTAAAAGAAGTATTTATATATAATTAGTGTTTATATTATAATTTCTTTTACAGAGATGTATTTCTGAGATTCAAATTTTATATTATTCTATAAAAGTATCAATTAATTTTTTTATTTAAATTACATATTAAAATTTATAAAATAATTATGTTTAATTATATAGAAACTAATTATTTATTATTTTATAATTACACATATGGATATTTGCATATCGATGGCATTTAATAATGAGTTAAAGTATTAACTGGTTTTTTATAATAGTGATGAAAATAAATCTGGTTTTACAATTTACTTTTGTTTTAATTAATAAAAACTTTAATAATGAGTTAAAGTATTAACTGGTTTTTAATAATAGTGATGGAAATAAATCTGGTTTTACAATTTACTTTTGTTTTAATTAATAAAAACTTTATGAAAAGTTATTCATATTTTTTAATGGTAAAAATATTTGAACATGAATGCTTTAACAAACAAATTAAGATTTATTTATTATTTTTTATTAAATATAATATTATCTTAATTTTTATAAATATTATCTATTATTTTTTTTAAATATTTATTTGGTTTTTAAGCTTTTTTAATTTAACAATTTTTCTTAATGTAACTTTTTCATATTGACAATAAATTATAATTTTATGGATTACATTAAATAATAAGTTAAAGTAAGAGTTATTTGTCACATTTAAAAATATTTTTTTTTTCAGAAGAAAAATCACGTTGTAAATTATATTAAGGGAATATAATAAGCTGTATACATTTAAAAATATATATTTATATGTAATTTTAACTTTTAAATTTAACAATTATATTACAGTAAAATTAAGATAGTCTTTTCATTTATTTTTAAACATTGTTACTTTTTAATTATTTTTGGCTCAATGTACTTTAATTTGATTGGCCATTTATATTTATTATTATTAAATTAATAATTTTTGTATAATAATAATAATAAAATCTTAACATCAACCAAAAATTAATGATTATGAATTTTTTTTATTGGTAAAATAAAAAATCTAATTTATTAACTATATATTTCGCTTCTTTAAATTTAAACTTAACCTTTAAAAAAACCACCTATCCCTATATTTTATTATATTAATAAATTATTATACTATATAAATTATTAAAAAAATGCCTACATATCATAATATAAATATATTTCCAAACAACATTTTACATAAATTTAAACCCATGTTCAAAGTTCAATTTTTGTCATATTTAATAAGATAAAATTCATTTTTGGGCAATACTTTACTTAATCGCATAACAGTGGCCACAAAGTACAACCCATGCTCAAAGTTCGTTTTTTGTTATATTTAATAAGATAACATTTTTTTTTTTTTGGTCAATGACAATACATCTCAATTTTTGTCATATTTAATAAGATAACATTCGTTTTTCGGTCAATGACGATACATCAATACACGGCTACGATATTCTCTAAGACACCATGTATAGCTTTTAAGACATTGATCTTGAGAATTATATATATATTAATATTTTTCTTTAATATAATCTCATTGAGTAAAAGAAAAAAAAAAATCGTTATCACACAAAGGACCAATTTCACACTTCAATAGTCAATCTACTTGGTTTACTCTTACTCAATAAATTCAATGGTATAGTGGGTCAATTTCACACCCTTTAAAAAAACCACCTATCCCTATATTTTATTATATTAATAAATTATTATATTATATAAATTAATAAAAAAACGCCTACATATCATAATATCATAATATAAATATATTTCCAAACAACATTTTACATAAATTTAAACCCATGCTCAAAATTCAATTTTTGTCATATTTAATAAGATAACATTCATTTTTGGGCAATACTTTACTTAATCACATAACAGTGGCCACAAAGTACAACCCATGCTCAAAGTTCATTTTTTGTCATATTTAATAAGATAACGTTTGTTTTTCGATCAATGGCAATACATCTCAATTTTTGTCATATTTAATAAGATAACATTCATTTTTCGGTCAGTGACAATACATCAATACACGGCTACAATATTCTCTAAGACACCATGTATAGCTTTTAAGGCATTGATCTTGAGAAGTATATATATTAATATTTTTCTTTAATATAATCTCATTGGGTAGAAGAAAAAAAAGCGTTATCACACAAAGGACCAATTTCACACTACAATAGTCAATCTACTTGGTTTACTCTTACTCAATAAATTCAATGGTATAGTGGGTCAATTTCACACCCTCTAAAAAAACCACCTATCCCTATATTTTATTATATTATATAAATTAATAAAAAAACACTTACATATCATAATATCATAATATAAATATATTTCCAAACAACATTTTACGTAAATTTAAACCCATGCTCAAAGTTTAATTTTTGTCATATTTAATAAGATAGCATTCATTTTTCGGTCAATACTTTACTTAATCACATAACAGTGGCCACAAAGTACAACCCTTGAAGTTCATTTTTTGTCATATTTAATAAGATAACATTTGTTTTTCGGTCAATGACAATGCATCTCATTTTTTGTCATATTTAATAAGATAACATTCGTTTTTCGATCAGTGACAATACATCGATACACGTCTATGATATTCTCTAAGACACCATGTAGAGCTTTTAAGGCATTGATCTTGAGAATTATATATATTAATATTTTTCTTTAATATAATCTCATTGGGTAGAAGAAAAAAAAATCGTTATCACACAAAGGGCCAATTTCACACTACAATAGTCAATCTACTTGGTTTACTCTTACTCAATAAATTCAATGGTATAGTGGGTCAATTTCACACTACACTAGTCAATCTACTTGGTTTAAATCAATAAATTCAATGGTATAGTGGACTATACGACGTATTCTTGGGGTAAAATAATCCAATTTTGCACACAATAGTTAATCACTTTGTTCCAATATGGCATTATTTAGCTATATTTAAATTAAGTGGCAAGCATTAACTACTATATAATGTTGGTTTATTTCAGTCATCAATAATTTAAGATAGAATATTTGAGCACATCAATGTCACAAAAATAGCCATCCAATAGTATTTTTTGCCACTATTTTCTAAACTGCCATATTTACGCCAAAAAGCATTTTCTATATGAAGTTAGTTCGGCAAACACTATTCAACCCAGCCAATCTCCTCGCTTCATTTTCGTTGTTCTATCTAATCAAAAATCAACACGTAGAACCTTTTTATCAACGTTTTTGTTTGTCGTCTTTATTCCTCGTTTTTGTTTGTCGTCTTTATTCCTCGTTCTATGTAATTTCCATGTAATTTCGAAACGTCGCATAAAAAGAAACTCCTGAGCTCTTCGGATAAAAGGAAACTCGGATTTTCTAAGCTCCTATGCTGAATAGAAACTCCGGCAGGCCGAAGAGCTTCAAAAATTAATGTTCCTCAACCAAATTCATAACAAGCAAATGGACAAAGAAACATCCCAATAGAAAACCATGGTTGGTTGTGCAGTCGTGGGTTTTGCAAGAAAGAAGAGGACTGAGATTGGGAGGTTTTGCAAGTGAATCTAAAATTCCCAGTTCTCTGGTTCACTGCTTCTTCACACAGACCTGGAAGAAAGCCACCTAAGAAAACCTCCTCCATCTCCCTTTCATTTTTCTTACAGTGAGAATTAAAGGGAATTTTTCCCATTCATTGTTATGGATCAAGCACAGGGATCTTCTTGGTGGGGACTACCTTTGCATTTGGTGTTTCCAATCCTCTCACAAGAGTCCTTGCAACTTCCCCCATTGTCATCCATTCGGCACATATTTGCCATAGGCATAGTTGGTCGGGATGGTGACAATGTAGATACATACAAAGTCGTGGTGGTAGGAAAGTCAAGTTCTGGGAATTCACATGTAGTCGAAATCTACAACTCCACTGAGAAATCATGGAGAATTGCAGGACACCTGCCAGAAGATGTGCAGGCATTGGGAACGGGGATGGGGAAGGAGATGCGTGTGGTTTTCTGTCTAGGGTCCTTATAGTATTTGACAATCATTAATGAACAATGGGACATCATATATAGGAAGAACCTTTTGCAGGATGTCATTATATGGGAGTTTGAAAAGGCGAAGGTGGAATCCTCTAGAATGTCTCCATCCCTGTGAGCGTGTTAATAGGTGTTTGGATGGTAGGGGTTGTCCATTTATTTGCTGCGTAGGAATAGGGGATTGCACATGTTTTATAATCAATGGAAGCATGCGTACGATAGAAGTGGTTGTTTACAGTGAAAGTGAAAATACATTGAGTTGGCTTCCTGGTTGTTCTTTAGATGATGACATTACTAACGATATATGGATGGGTTATTTCATGACATTTGAACCAATGCCTGACATGAAGTTTGGGTGAAGATGTGGTATGCACACAGCATGCCTTTGCCTTTTACATTGCTATGTTAAACATTTTAAACATTCTGAGTATTGTTTTCAAATTTATGTTTTTTTTTTCTCTCTGGCAGTTCCTTTATCTTTGTCGGGAATTTCTGGTTATTCCAAACAAAATACATGTTGAGAATTTTCTGATAAATTCCGAAACAACAAAAATATGAACAGAAAGCAATACTCTTTTTTCTGATAATTCAAAAACACAAGAACAGAGCATAAAATAATACTCTACTTTGCCTCAGGATCAAAAACTGATCAAAATAATACTCTGTTTTTGACACAGAAAAAAACTCTGTTTTTAACTCAGAAAAACAGAATAATTCGTTCTCTGGAAACGGTGTTGCAGCAACACAGTTTTTTTCAGTTGCTGTAACTTGTGTTGCAGCAAAGCTGTTCATGGTGTTGCAGCAACGTAGTTTTTTCAGTTGTTGTTCGTGGTGTTGCAGCAACGTAAATTTTTCGGTGTTGCAGCAACGTAACTTTTTGACGTCAAGTATTTTTTGAATTACGGTGTAACAGCAACGGGGATTTTTGACGTCAAGTATTTTTCGACTTACGGTGTAACAGCAACAGGCAAAAAGAAACTTCTATTTATAAAAATAAACTAAGTGCTAAAACTAAGTCTTTCTCACATAGAGGGATCTTCACAAAATATTATGCTAAAGAGCATCTTCCTCTTGACAGAGGGATTACAACAGGAACGCTTCAGTTCCACAAAACAACTATCTCAGAAAATTTCAGCACTGCTGTGCAATACAAAAAAAACTCTCTTGTTCTACACTGCTGTGTGTTACAAAAGGATTTTCAATCTATGTCTGCATTCATTTAGCACATACGCGCTGCTGCGTATTGCCTTTGTTTTCTCAACAGAACAACTGCAAAACTTCACGCTGTTGTGTGCTCCCCTTTGCTCTCTATATCAATGTCTCTCTCATTTTATTACACCGCTGTGTCTACACATATATATAGTGCAGGAAGCGGTCATAACTTATCCATCAACCGCCTCAACTCTCTGACAGTCTCTGCTGCACATAATGAACAAATCTGATCTTTTGCTGCATTTCTTGAGTCGGTTGTGCTGAAACCCAAGACTGATAAATGTTGCGGCTGGCTCGAGGCTGGTACTTTCCTTCTCGGCCATGCTTCTTCTTTAATGCTGTTTGGTGAGCAGTTATGGCGCAGAGCCCAGATCTGATCTTCCTCCTTCTTTGGGAACACAAACAAGCAAACGGTGAAAAGACACTTATGGCGGTGGTGTGAATAAGTCGAAACAAATAATGGTTGTTGGATTAAAGACAGATGGACTGCTGGGATTGTTTGCAGGTGAGGGTGCGGTTTCTGTTCAACTGTTGCTGCAGTTGAAATTACATTACAACACTCCCCTTTAATTTCAACTGCTGGGTTATCAGTCATACCCAGACACTTCATCAAAAACTCGAAACTTTTCTGATCCAATGGTTTGGTGAGAATATCAACAACCTGCTCCTTCTCTGCTCTCATGGGAGATTTAATTTCATATATCTCCCCTATAGGAATATCCATCTGATAGAGTTCTACCAGGGTCTTCATCAGATCTTCAATCTCTTCCTCTGTCATATTGACAAGGGTTTTGGCAGTGAAGCCCATCTCAGCCATCTTGGCAAGAGTTACATATCGAACTCCATATTCGTTAAATAGATCTTCAAGGAACTTCAATTCCTTTCTCTCATTCATGGGTTCTGTCCATTTCCTATTTTGAACTCCATCTTCTAAATAAACAGGGTCATCAACATGACTAGATAAAGCAAACAAAGAATTCATACCTTCATTTGTTGCTTCTTGTGGTGTGCTTGGAGAAGCACATTCATTTTTCCTCAAGGGTGCGACTTGCTGCCCTTGTGTTGGTGCCGCTATTTGGGGATGTATTTCAGCCATCTTCTCATCACCTTCACCACGAGACAAACAGTTTTTATCACTCATTGTTTTCTCTAAGCTTTCATCACAAGCTTTCTTCTCAATGAATTGAAGTTTTGCTGTCTTCACTTTCTCCATGCCTTGATAGGCTATCTTGAGAGTTTCCCATGCTTCTCTGGATGTCTTAGCTGCTGCTATCTTTGGAAACACACTTTCATTCACTGCTCGATACAAGAAGTAGAGGGCCAAAGAATCCTTCTTCTTATAGTTTTTCAACAGCTCTTTTTCTGCTTGAGTTAAGCTATTAAACTCATCATCATTTGTTGGTTTTTCAAAACCATCTTCAACAAATTCCCATAAATCTTCTGAGAAAAGAAAAGCTCTCATAACTATTGCCCAATAGTCATAGTTTTTTTCATTTAATAGTGGGAGCTGAGTATTAAACATACCCACGCTGGCCATTCCTTGCACTTTTAAATTATGCTTCAAATACTTGACTGTATTTGAAAATCACTGTCTCTCTTCAACAGTAATCACAGAAAAAATTCTTGAGAAATATCTTAGATTCTTTCTTGGCTGAGTCTTCACGCTGCTGGAGAAGTTGCTGCTACAAGAAATCTTTCCTTCAGCTTCTTTGACACTTCAAAGAGCCTGGACTAGCTCTGATACCATGTCGGGAATTTCTGGTTATTCCAAACAAAATACAGTGGAAAAATCCTCTGTTTCCACTGTTGAGAATTTTCTGATAAATTCCGAAACAACAAAAATATGAACAGAGAGCAATACTCTGTTTTCTGATAATTCAAAAACACAAGAACAGAGCATAAAATAATACTCTACTTTGCCTCAGGATCAAAAACTGATCAAAATAATACTCTGTTTTTGACATAGAAAAATACTTTGTTTTTAACTCAGAAAAACAGAAAAATTCGTTCTCTGGAAATGGTGTTGCAGCAACACAGTTTTTTTCAGTTGCTGTAACTTGTGTTGCAGCAACGCTGTTCGTGGTGTTGCAGCAACGTAGTTTTTTCAGTTGCTGTTCGTGGTGTTGCAGCAACGTAAATTTTTTGGTGTTGCAGCGACGTAACTTTTTGACGTCAAGTATTTTTTGAGTTACGGTGTAACAGCAACGGGGATTTTTTACGTCAAGTATTTTTCGACTTACGGTGTAACAGCAACAGGCAAAAAGAAACTTCTATTTATAAAAATAAACTAAGTGCTAAAACTAAGTCTTCCTCACATAGAGGGATCTTCACAAAATATTATGCTAAAGAGCATCTTCCTCTTGACAGAGGGATTACAACAGGAACGCTTCAGTTCCACAAAACAACTATCTCAGAAAATTTCAGCACTGCTGTGCAATACAAAAAAAACTCTCTTGTTCTACACTGCTGTGTGTTACAAAAGGATTTTCAATCTATGTCTGCATTCATTTAGCACATACGCGCTGCTGCGTATTGCCTTTGTTTTCTCAACAGAACAACTGCAAAACTTCACGCTGTTGTGTGCTCCCCTTTGCTCTCTATATCAATGTCTCTCTCATTTTATTACACTGCTGTGTCTACACATATATATAGTGCAGGAAGCGGTCATAACTTATCCATCAACCGCCTCAACTCTCTGACAGTCTCTGCTGCACATAATGAACAAATCTGATCTTTTGCTGCATTTCTTGAGTCGGTTGTGCTGAAACCCAAGACTGATAAATGATGCGGCTGGCTCGAGGCTGGTACTTTCCTTCTCGGCCATGCTTCTTCTTTAATGCTGTTTGGTGAGCAGTTATGGCGCAGAGCCCAGATCTGATCTTCCTCCTCCTTTGGGAACACAAACAAGCAAACGGTGAAAAGACACTTATGGCGGTGGTGTGAATAAGTCGAAACAAATAATGGCTGTTGGATTAAAGACAGATGGACTGCTGGGATTGTTTGCAGGTGAGGGTGCGGTTTCTGTTCAACTGTTGCTGCAGTTGAAATTACATTCCAACACTCCCCTTTAATTTCAACTGCTGGGTTATCAGTCATACCCAGACACTTCATCAAAAACTCGAAACTTTTATGATCCAATGGTTTGGTGAGAATATCAACAAACTGCTCCTTCTCTGCTCTCATGGGAGATTTTATTTCATATATCTCCCCTATAGGAAGATCCATCTGATAGAGTTCTACCAGGGTCTTCATCAGATCTTCAATCTCTTCCTCTGTCATATTGACAAGGGTGTTGGCAGTGAAGCCCATCTCAGCCATCTTGGCAAGAGTTACATATCGAACTCCATATTCTTTAAATAGATATTCAAGGAACTTCAATTCCTTTCTCCCATTCATGGGTTCTGTCCATTTCCTATTTTGAACTCCATCTTCTAAATAAACAGGGTCATCAACATGACTAGATAAAGCAAACAAAGAATTCATACCTTCATTTGTTGCTTCTTGTGGTGTGCTTGGAGAAGCACATTCATTTTTCCTCAAGGGTGCGACTTGCTGCCCTTGTGTTGGCGCCGCTATTTGGGGATGTATTTCAGCCATCTTCTCATCACCTTCACCACGAGACAAACAGTTTTTATCACTCATTGTTTTCTCTAAGCTTTCATCACAAGCTTTCTTCTCAATGAATTGAGGTTTTGCTGTCTTCACTTTCTCCATGCCTTGATAGGCTATCTTGAGAGTTTCCCATGCTTCTCTGGATGTCTTAGCTGCTGCTATCCTTGGAAACACACTTTCATTCACTGCTCGATACAAGAAGTAGAGGGCCAAAGAATCCTTCTTCTTATAGTTTTTCAACAGCTCTTTTTCTGCTTGAGTTAAGCTATTAAACTCATCATCATTTTTGGTTTTTCAAAACCATCTTCAACAAATTCCCATAAATCTTCTGAGAAAAGAAAAGCTCTCATAACTATTGCCCAATAGTCATAGTTTTTTTCATTTAATAGTGGGAGCTGAGTATTAAACATACCCACGCTGGCCATTCCTTGCACTTTTAAATTATGCTTCAAATACTTGACTGTATTTGAAAATCACTGTCTCTCTTCAACAGTAATCACAGAAAAAATTCTTGAAAAATATCTTACATTCTTTCTTGGCTGAGTCTTCACGCTGCTGGAGAAGTTGCTGCTGCAAGAAATCTTTCATTCAGCTTCTTTGACACTTCAAAGAGCCTGGACTAGCTCTTATACCATGTCGGGAATTTCTGGTTATTCCAAACAAAATACAGTAGAAAAATCCTCTGTTTCCACTGTTGAGAATTTTCTGATAAATTCCGAAACAACAAAAATATGAACAGAGAGCAATACTCTGTTTTCTGATAATTCAAAAACACAAGAACAGAGCATAAAATAATACTCTACTTTGCCTCAGGATCAAAAACTGATCAAAATAATACTCTGTTTTTGACATAGAAAAATACTATGTTTTTAACTCAGAAAAACAGAAAAATTCGTTCTCTGGAAACGGTGTTGCAGCAACACAGTTTTTTTCAGTTGCTGTAACTTGTGTTGCAGCAACGTTGTTCGTGGTGTTGCAGCAACGTAGTTTTTTCAGTTGTTGTTCGTGGTGTTGCAGCAACGTAAATTTTTTGGTGTTGCAGCAACGTAACTTTTTGACGTCAAGTATTTTTTGAGTTACGGTGTAACAGCAACGGGGATTTTTTACGTCAAGTATTTTTCGACTTACGGTGTAACAGCAACAGGCAAAAAGAAACTTCTATTTATAAAAATAAACTAAGTGCTAAAACTAAGTCTTCCTCACATAGAGGGATCTTCACAAAATATTATGCTAAAGAGCATCTTCCTCTTGACAAAGGGATTACAACAGGAACGCTTCAGTTCCACAAAACAACTATCTCAGAAAATTTCAGCACTGCTGTGCAATACAAAAAAAACTCTCTTGTTCTACACTGCTGTGTGTTACAAAAGGATTTTCAATCTATGTCTGCATTCATTTAGCACATACGCGCTGCTGCGTATTGCCTTTGTTTTCTCAACAGAACAACTGCAAAACTTCACGTTGTTGTGTGCTCCCCTTTGCTCTCTATATCAATGTCTCTCTCATTTTATTACACTGCTGTGTCTACACATATATATAGTGCAGGAAGCGGTCATAACTTATCCATCAACCGCCTCAACTCTCTGACAGTCTCTGCTGCACATAATGAACAAATCTGATCTTTTGCTGTATTTCTTGAGTCGGTTGTGCTGAAACCCAAGACTGATAAATGCTGCGGCTGGCTCGAGGCTGGTACTTTCCTTCTCGGCCATGCTTCTTCTTTAATGCTGTTTGGTGAGCAGTTATGGCGCAGAGCCCAGATCTGATCTTCCTCCTCCTTTGGGAACACAAACAAGCAAACGGTGAAAAGACACTTATGGCGGTGGTGTGAATAAGCCGAAACAAATAATGGCTGTTGGATTAAAGACAGATGGACTGCTGGGATTGTTTGCAGGTGAGGGTGCGGTTTCTGTTCAACTGTTGCTGCAGTTGAAATTACATTCCAACACTCCCCTTTAATTTCAACTGCTGGGTTATCAGTCATACCCAGACACTTCATCAAAAACTCGAAACTTTTCTGATCCAATGGTTTGGTCAGAATATCAGCAACCTGCTCCTTCTCTGCTCTCATGGGAGATTTAATTTCATATCTCTCCCCTATAGGAAGATCCATCTGATAGAGTTCTACCAGGGTCTTCATCAGATCTTCAATCTCTTCCTCTGTCATATTGACAAGGGTTTTGGCAGTGAAGCCCATCTCAGCCATCTTGGCAAGAGTTACATATCGAACTCCATATTCTTTAAATAGATCTTCAAGGAACTTCAATTCCTTTCTCCCATTCATGGGTTCTGTCCATTTCCTATCTTGAACTCCATCTTCTAAATAAACAGGGTCATCAACATGACTAGATAAAGCAAACAAAGAATTCATACCTTCATTTGTTGCTTCTTGTGGTGTGCTTGGAGAAGCACATTCATTTTTCCTCAAGGGTGCGACTTGCTGCCCTTGTGTTGGCGCCGCTATTTGGGGATGTATTTCAACCATCTTCTCATCACCTTCACCACGAGACAAACAGTTTTTATCACTCATTGTTTTCTCTAAGCTTTCATCACAAGCTTTCTTCTCAATGAATTGAGGTTTTGCTGTCTTCACTTTCTCCATGCCTTGATAGGCTATCTTGAGAGTTTCCCATGCTTCTCTGGATGTCTTAACTGCTGCTATCCTTGGAAACACACTTTCATTCACTGCTCGATACAAGAAGTAGAGGGCCAAAGAATCCTTCTTCTTATAGTTTTTCAACAGCTCTTTTTCTGCTTGAGTTAAGTTATTAAACTCATCATCATTTTTGGTTTTTCAAAACCATCTTCAACAAATTCCCATAAATCTTCTGAGAAAAGAAAAGCTCTCATAACTATTGCCCAATAGTCATAGTTTTTTTCATTTAATAGTGGGAGCTGAGTATTAAACATACCCACGCTGTTCATTCCTTGCACTTTTAAATTATGCTTCAAATACTTGATTGTATTTGAAAATCACTGTCTCTCTTCAACAGTAATCACAGAAAAATTCTTGAGAAATATCTTAGATTCTTTCTTGGCTGAGTCTTCACGCCGCTGGAGAAGTTGCTGCTGCAAGAAATCTTTCCTTCAGCTTCTTTGACACTTCAAAGAGCCTGGACTAGCTCTGATACCATGTCGGGAATTTCTGGTTATTCCAAACAAAATACAGTGGAAAAATCCTCTGTTTCCACTGTTAAGAATTTTCTGATAAATTCCGAAACAACAAAAATATGAACAGAGAGCAATACTCTGTTTTCTGATAATTCAAAAACACAAGAACAGAGCATAAAATAATACTCTACTTTGCCTCAGGATCAAAAACTGATCAAAATAATACTCTGTTTTTGACATAGAAAAATACTCTGTTTTTAACTCAGAAAAACAGAAAAATTCGTTCTCTGGAAACGGTGTTGCAGCAACACAGTTTTTTTCAGTTGCTGTAACTTGTGTTGCAGCAACGCTGTTCGTGGTGTTGCAGCAACGTAGTTTTTTCAGTTGCTGTTCGTGGTGTTGCAGCAACGTAAATTTTTCGGTGTTGCAGCGACGTAACTTTTTGACGTCAAGTATTTTTTGAGTTACGGTGTAACAGCAATGGGGATTTTTGACGTCAAGTATTTTTCGACTTACGGTGTAACAGCAACAGGCAAAAAGAAACTTCTATTTATAAAAATAAACTAAGTGCTAAAACTAAGTCTTCCTCACATAGAGGGATCTTCACAAAATATTATGCTAAAGAGCATCTTCCTCTTGACAGAGAGATTACAACAGGAACGCTTCAATTCCACAAAACAACTATCTCAGAAAATTTCAGCACTGCCGTGCAATACAAAAAAAACTCTCTTGTTCTACACTGCTGTGTGTTACAAAAGGATTTTCAATCTATGTCTGCATTCATTTAGCACATACGCGCTGCTGCGTATTGCCTTTGTTTTCTCAACAGAACAACTGCAAAACTTCACGCTGTTGTGTGCTCCCCTTTGCTCTCTATATCAATGTCTCTCTCATTTTATTACACTGCTGTGTCTACACATATATATAGTGCAGGAAGCGGTCATAACTTATCCATCAACCGCCTCAACTCTCTGACAGTCTCTGCTGCACATAATGAACAAATCTGATCTTTTGCTGCATTTCTTGAGTCGGTTGTGCTGAAACCCAAGACTGATAAATGCTGCAGCTGGCTCGAGGCTGGTACTTTCCTTCTCGGCCATGCTTCTTTAATGATGTTTGGTGAGCAGTTATGGCGCAGAGCCCAGATCTGATCTTCCTCCTCCTTTGGGAACACAAACAAGCAAACGGTGAAAAGACACTTATGGCGGTGGTGTGAATAAGTCGAAACAAATAATGGTTGTTGGATTAAAGACAGATGGACTGCTGGGATTGTTGGCAGGTTAGGGTGCGGTTTCTGTTCAACTGTTGCTGCAGTTGAAATTACATTCCAACACTCCCCTTTAATTTCAACTGCTGGGTTATCAGTCATACCCAGACACTTCATCAAAAACTCGAAACTTTTATGATCCAATGGTTTGGTGAGAATATCAACAACCTGCTCCTTCTCTGCTCTCATGGGAGATTTAATTTCATATATCTCCCCTATAGGAAGATCCATCTGATAGAGTTCTACCAGGGTCTTCATCAGATCTTCAATCTCTTCCTCTGTCATATTGACAAGGGTTTTGGCAGTGAAGCCCATCTCAGCCATCTTGGCAAGAGTTACATATCGAACTCCATATTCTTTAAATAGATCTTCAAGGAACTTCAATTCCTTTCTCCCATTCATGGGTTCTGTCCATTTCCTATTTTGAATTCCATCTTCTAAATAAACAGGGTCATCAACATAACTAGATAAAGCAAACAAAGAATTCATACCTTCATTTGTTGCTTCTTGTGGTGTGCTTGGAGAAGCACATTCATTTTTCCTCAAGGGTGCGACTTGCTGCCCTTGTGTTGGTGCCGCTATTTGGGGATGTATTTCAGCCATCTTCTAATCACCTTCACCACGAGACAAACAGTTTTTATCACTCATTGTTTTCTCTAAGCTTTCATCACAAGCTTTCTTCTCAATGAATTGAGGTTTTGCTGTCTTCACTTTCTCCATGCCTTGATAGACTATCTTGAGAGTTTCCCATTCTTCTCTGGATGTCTTAGCTGCTGCTATCCTTGGAAACACACTTTCATTCACTGCTCGATACAAGAAGTAGAGGGCCAAAGAATCCTTCTTCTTATAGTTTTTCAACAGCTCTTTTTCTGCTTGAGTTAAGCTATTAAACTCATCATCATTTTTGGTTTTTCAAAACCATCTTCAACAAATTCCCATAAATCTTCTGAGAAAAGAAAAGCTCTCATAACTATTGCCCAATAGTCATAGTTTTTTTCATTTAATAGTGGGAGCTGAGTATTAAACATACCCACGCTGGCCATTCCTTGCACTTTTCAATTATGCTTCAAATACTTGACTGTATTTGAAAATCACTGTCTCTCTTCAACAGTAATCACAGAAAAAATTCTTGAGAAATATCTTAGATTCTTTCTTGGCTGAGTCTTCACGCTGCTGGAGAAGTTGTTGCTGCAAGAAACCTTTACCTTCAGCTTCTTTGACACTTCAAAGAGCCTGGACTAGCTCTGATACCATGTCGGGAATTTCTGGTTATTCCAAACAAAATACAGTGGAAAAATCCTCTGTTTCCACTGTTGAGAATTTTCTGATAAATTCCGAAACAACAAAAATATGAACAGAAAGCAATACTCTGTTTTCTGATAATTCAAAAACACAAGAACAGAGCATAAAATAATACTCTACTTTGCCTCAGGATCAAAAACTAATCAAAATAATACTCTGTTTTTGACATAGAAAAATACTCTGTTTTTAACTCAGAAAAACAGAAAAATTCGTTCTCTGGAAACGGTGTTGCAGCAACACAGTTTTTTTCAGTTGCTGTAACTTGTGTTGCAGCAACGCTGTTCGTGGTGTTGCAGCAACGTAGTTTTTTCAGTGGTTGTTCGTGGTGTTGCAGCAACGTAAATTTTTCGGTGTTGCAGTGACGTAACTTTTTGACGTCAAGTATTTTTTGAGTTACGGTGTAACAGCAACGGGGATTTTTGACGTCAAGTATTTTTCGACTTACGGTGTAACAGCAACAGGCAAAAAGAAACTTCTATTTATAAAAATAAACTAAGTGTTAAAACTAAGTCTTCCTCACATAGAGGGATCTTCACAAAATATTATGTTAAAGAGCATCTTCCTCTTGATAGAGAGATTACAACAGGAACGCTTCAGTTCCACAAAACAACTATCTCAGAAAATTTCAGCACTGCTGTGCAATACAAAAAAAACTCTCTTGTTCTACACTACTGTGTGTTACAAAAGGATTTTCAATCTATGTCTGCATTCATTTAGCACATACGCGCTGCTGCGTATTGCCTTTGTTTTCTCAACAGAACAACTGCAAAACTTCACGCTGTTGTGTGCTCCCCTTTGCTCTCTATATCAATGTCTCTCTCATTTTATTACACTGCTGTGTCTACACATATATATAGTGCAGGAAGCGGTCATAACTTATCCATCAACCGCCTCAACTCTCTGACAGTCTCTGCTGCACATAATGAACAAATCTGATCTTTTGCTGCATTTCTTGAGTCGGTTGTGCTGAAACCCAAGACTGATAAATGCTGCGGCTGGCTCGAGGCTAGTACTTTCCTTCTCGGCCATGCTTCTTCTTTAATGCTGTTTGGTGAGCAGTTATGGCGCAGAGCCCAGATCTGATCTTCCTCCTCCTTTGGGAACACAAACAAGCAAACGGTGAAAAGACACTTATGGCGGTGGTGTGAATAAGCCGAAACAAATAATGGCTGTTGGATTAAAGACAGATGGACTGCTGGGATTGTTTGCAGGTGAGGGTGCGGTTTCTGTTCAACTGTTGTTGCAGTTGAAATTACATTCCAACAATCTTGTAATGTCCTTTGATTCTAATTGGAAATCTATCTTTAGTACAAACTACATGTGATCATAGTTTTGAATAAACATAGTAATCGACCTTGTAAGCTCAGTTTATAGTTTTCGACATTAAGCGCGTCCACACATGTCCAATTGCAATACCTCTGGATTAGTTATTGAACATTTTGCAATGGGCAAAGGTAGCTTGTAGTAAACGATCAGGAAAAGCGCGTCCACACATGTCCAATTGCAATACCTGTGGATTAGTTATTGAATATTTTGCAATAAGCTTGGTAAGATCTTCCTCTGGGATAACACTGGAATGCAAATTTGTGTTGGAAACTTGTAATAAAAAACATCACATCGCTTTTAGTTTATTTTTTTATTTTTTATATACAAATTATAAAATATTTGGTATTTTTTTAATATTTAAATTTTTAATTGTTCTTAATAATTTATATACTATTTTGACAGGAAAATCATTCAAAATAATTTTATATTATAAAATTATTTAAGTTAATAATTTTAAAAAAAATAAAAATTAACCTATTAAATTTTAATAATAAATAATTTTATATTATAACATTATTTAGATTAATAATTTAAGAAAAAAACTAAATAAATAACTTATTAATTCTTTAAAAAAAATTAATTTAATTAATTTAACAAATAATTAGGTCGATAGGCCTTCCTATGCATCAACAATCGTCAACACTTTTACCATGCTCCGTTCGATCAGGGGAAACACTTTCAACCATTGATTTGAAGTGACTACTTTTTCCAAATATCCGTTGAATTGCAAACATAATTTCACTGTTTTTTCCCATTCTTTTATGTCACTCTTGAAAATATTTTTACTGATTTTTCCCAAGGATCTCCTTATTACTATATTTTTAATTTTCCTTATTAATATATCTTTTATTTGAATAAATGATCACTTGCATGTCTCTATTCTATGGCCGCTTTTTCCTGTTATCAATCTTTTTCGCAGCTTTTTTCTTAGTGGCCACATCCGCATGTGTACAACTGCCCATTAGCCTATAATGATCGCATTGGGTTACGCCATGGACTTTCCTTTCCTATCTGGACTCAATGGAGATAGGAAAGTCCATGTAGAGCATGAAAGATGGAATTTTCAGCGTGAAGAGCAGGAAAGTCGAAGAGAAACTCCTAGGGGCCTTGCAAGACTTCACCAGTCGAGAAAACTGGGACGAATTTTTCAAACTCCGCTCAGACGAACCCTTCGAATGGTAGGGCGACTGGAGGAATCTTGCGAAGCCCCTAGCTGAACACTGTGGCCTCAATTATACTATTTCGAAAAATGGTCCGCCTCGACTTCTTTTCTAATCGTGTGAACATTTTCAACCACCCCCAAAACCTATATATATATATATATATATTTCTTGAAAATCTGTTATCTCACACACCTTTGTGCGAAGTGAACACATTATATTAGTAAAGATGGAAAATCTTGCGAACAGATTAGACGCAATTGAAGAAAATCACAGAGAAACGGATGCTGATGTGACATCTCAGACATCCATGGCAGCAGGTGAGTTAGTTATTTGTTCTTGATTATTGCATTCAAATTTCATTGTTCTATTTAAACATTCGTTTCTTTGCTTTCTGCGATTTTTGTCATTTGGGAGAAAGATTCTTAGTTTCTGCACACAGTAATGAAGTATTTTGTTATGATATTGGGCAGAAAGAGACTTAGTTTCTGGACTCAGTGATGACGTCGTTCTCGGGGAAGTCATTCCTCGATTATGGGCAATGCCATGGGATTCCAGGCCGGTCCTGAGGTTGTTGAGTCGATCGTGGGGCAATGCTATGGCGGATCATACCACATTATTATATGATCGTGTTTATAACGCGGCTGCTATTATCTCCCCAAGCGAGTTCATTGTATTGCCTTTTTTTGAGTCCAAGAAATGCCTCAACAAGAGGAGTTTGTGTGTGTAGAATCCCTCTCGTGGTATGGAGAAGAACGCAAGGTTTGGCATAAGGTGTACAAAGTGTGGTTGCTCAATTTAAGAGAGTTCAATGTTGTTTGGAAAAGACTCCCCTACCTTCTAATGTTAGGGGATTATATTTATGCCTCCACAACTTGTGGGGGACACAGCTACATATGGCAGCGAAGTGGATCTCATGCCTTAGAAACCAACGTATGGAAACTGTCGAGAAACGGAGAAAATGAAAGCCACTGGCAATGGGAATATGTTAACATTAATACTCAACTTCCCCGAAACTTGATTCTGGATAAATCAAACAGGCTGCCAACCTATATTGAGTTGAATCGTAGGATTAATAACGAGCTTGCTTACAAAAGTGTATTCGGAAGATGTCCTGCTCCAGACGACCTCTTTCCAGAGGAGTTGACTGTAAACAGAAGACGTCCGGCTCTGTCTCAGTCTCAAAACGAGGATTATATTTTCATGATACCGAAGGCCGATCGCGGTGACAGCCAGCCTTTAATGTACGGTGACTTGTATCGCTTGTATGTACACAAAGACATAAATGATGTACTGTTGTGCATATCGAAAGTAGAAATGGAAAATGTGGAGCATAGAATAGTGGGAGAGGGTACTGAAGAGTGGGATGAATTTGCGGGGCATTGGGATAATGGGCTTTTTTGGATCTACGACAACAACAGATTGCCTAGGCGTAACCAAAGGTTCTCCACCGCCCTTCAAACATTTCTCTCACTTACTCCATGGAAAACATTGGATAACGCGTGGGATATCGAGATAAAGAAAGTCTCCCACTTAATGCTGGCGCAACGAACAATGCCGGGAAGATCAGTAGCTGTAGCCGTCCCTGTTTCAGGAAGATTAATCTTACATAGTTTGGTTTTGATTCAGGAATTGGAAGGAATTTTCGCTTTCAAATGTGATGCTATTAACCTTTAAACTTTAGTGGTAAAAATGTGTATAAGGATATTAAATTTTTTCACTGTAGATGCTTGTGTTGATCAAGTTTCTGAAAAATGTATTATTGATAATTCCTTTCCCACCGGGAAAATGTTGGAGAGAAAAAAACCAATAGAGTTAGTGAATGTAGATATATGTGGTCTTATGAAAACATTGTCTCGTGACAAGTCAAGAAGTATTTTATTGTTTTTTTTTATGATTTTTGTAGAATAATATGTGTATCTTATATTAAACAAAAAAAATATGATGTATTTGTTATTGTTCAACAATTTAGACGTTGCTGAGAGAGAGGGAAAGTGGATATGTACGGAAGACATTAATTATAGAATGTTCCCAATAGAATGTTTGCGAAGAATAGATCAATTGTTGAGATTTCTAGAAGTAGGTTGAAAGTTAAAGGTCTTCCAAACACTTCTGTGGTAAAGCTATAATTATATATATTTATTTTTTTATGGATGTCCAATAAGAAGTGTGCAAAATATGATTCCATATCAGGGATGCACTAGAAGAAAACTTAGTGTTGTTCATTTCAAAGTTATTGATTGTATTGCTTATGCTCATGGTCATTTAAAAAAAAAAACAACAACAACAACAAACTAGATGATAAAAGTGTGAAATATTTTTAAGCTATTATGAGGCGACAAAGGGATGCTTGTATGAAAAATAAAAAATTACTTGTATGTCATGATGTGTTATTTGATGAAATAGAGGAAGGACATTAGAATCAAGGAATACAACAAGAAAACCCAAAAGTTATTTAACAAGAAGATGAATCTTTTGTTTCTACAAATCCAACCAGTACCTTGAATACTTTTCCCACTACATCCACACCATCATCTTCTTCAAATTCAAGTACTATTACAAGATGAATTCCTCTTTTCATAAAGGTAAAATCTTTAAATGAAATTTAGAGATACACTATTTTTCCTTTAATGTCTCAGATGGTTCAAAGAAATGGATGAAGAAATGGTGGCAATAGAGAGGAATGAAACTAGGGAGCTTCTAGATCCTCCTATCGAAAAGGAAGTCATTGGAGTCAAATGGGTGTGAAAAAAAAGTAGTTAGAATTGTGATCTATTGCAGTTAGATTTAGAAGGAGGCGGTTACTATGTTCCAAACTCCAAGTTATAGTTATGGGAATGGGATCTAAAAAAAAATCTTTTTTCAACTTCCTCAAAAATTAAAATGAACAATATCGTTGCATCCATCTCATTGAGATGATTCCAACGATATAATTTTTTTCTCAATATGGTTCAAGGATCATAATTTATTAACTTTTAAGCATAGGCCATTTCAAACCTTACCACATCATCTGACCTCCACCTGGTAGCCACACAATAGCCCATGTGGAAAGTTATGTGCTTGCATTGCCATCATGGACAGGTCCACGTGGCAAGTGATCCAAGCCTAAGGTAGTCGAAGGTCATCATTATTACTGTAACACATTGTTTAGAGACAATGTTCGACCCTATATGGACGCAACATTGATAAAGGGTGGGATTGACCTGACCCTCGACCTCGCTAACCATCTTGACCTTGACTCAGTCCATGGCTTGCTTCCTCCCCTTCTTATTATCAACATGGATGTAGGAAAAATATTGATATAATAATTTTGAAAACCTTTGCTTATATAAATGCCATAATATATTATTGGCAAAATAATGGGATGTAAAAAGGTATCAGAGAAGCTATATGATGCAGGGTTTAAGCGCATAACAAATATTGACTTCTCTAACGTGGTCATCGGGAATATGCTTCAAAAGCACCTTCGTGCCCGTCCCGGCATGCTCTGGAGAGTTATGGATATGACTAACATGCAGGTTTTTAACTTACCCTTTTTAAATTCTTTATTTTGTAGCTATGATATTTTTATGACTTCTAGTGGTTTTGTATGGCATTAGTGTGAATCGAACTCGAGGTAAGGTTTACGGTATATTAATATGTTTACATCCACTACCGTTGTAAGAGTTTTGGTCTGAGTATTATGTTATTGTGCAGCGATGGGGCCCTATACGAAATTTAAATTGAACTCTGTTATGCTTGCCAATGATGTCAGCGCTTTTCGTAGTGTCTACTTTTGGAAGAGTGGGATTATTAAGTTACTTTGGCACCACTAAACAACTTTTTCCGAGTAAATGTGATGGGGAAGATAATCACCAAGATCCCAGTATTTAGAACTGTGTTTACAAAAATCGAAATAAATTACTATCTCACTAGCCAAACAGAGCGATGCCAAAATAACCTTACCCCATGTACCTTCCCTTTGAAATAACAAGAATGGAAATGCTCTGGACAACTCAATATAAATATAATTTTTTTGTTGGGTTATACATATATATTCCCAAATAATCTTGATTAATTGGGATTTAATTTGGGAAATTTATTGATTTGATTTATTTTGAATGATTGATTGGATTTTATTATATAAATAATTGAGAGAAACGAAGAATAATAATTGGTATAATTTTGATTAAGGATTTATTTTATTTTGGACAATTTATTGACTAGGTTTAGTTTGAATGATTGAATTATTATAATATTTATTATTTTGAACCAAAATACAATTCTTTCAATTTAACATTTCTATCGGCCTCTCTTTGCACCTTCTGGGGCAATTGCTAGTAATCCTACTTATTATTATTATTATTATTGTAACACAGAGATAGTTTCTTTCCACATTCCTTTTCCGCCGTTCCTTTGCACATCTTTTGATATTTGAAATCGATTTGCAAGTGAAATCGATTCTCTTTTGATAAGTGAAATCGATTGGTAAGTGTTACCACTCATGTTCTCTCGATGCAATTGCTAGTTTATTGTTTACACATGTCCCTGGAAAAAGATTCCTCGGTGTGCTTATGAGAATCAGATGCATTGTGGTTGGTATTTGGCTTTGGAATTAAATTAACAATGGTTTATAATATAAATAAACAGGAATTTGGGGTCAATCCCACTAGCTTCCAGCAAGATTGGCATGAGTTCGGAACCCTCGCGTCTCTTTGGAAGGCACAGAATTCCCATTATCTAAGGATGACCAACAACTTCCCCAATGTTTCGAAACATAGAAACATCGAATCTCAAGGCCTCACTACGATCGATGTCGACTGACAGGGATATCTCGACCGCGGATTTAATGGCAGATGCCTGTGCTTAGGCCAAGAAATTATCTCTATAGCATTTCGAGCCATATTCATGATGGCTGAGCTGCCAAAGAACCCACACTTCGTGTTACATAGAACCGGGCCGTCCGGGCTTTTCGACTTTACAAACAAAAATGAAACAAATATAGCATTTCTAAACTTTGACACAAAACCGCTTTATAGTAAATCCATACCTCGAGTTGGCGGAGACTTTCTGACATCGGCTACCCAAAAATAAAATCAGCTCCCAGCCATCTTTGGAACACTGCGTGTATCGAACATGGAACCTGCAGGAGACCATTTCTGCAAAATTTGCAGCCCCTTTAACGCTAATAATGTCGGAGGGATTGATTTAATTACAATGGTTATGCCACTAATTCGAAGAAATCTTGATCAACAGAGTTTTTATATCATCTAGTGCATTGATCAGAGCTTCCTTTCATTCTGAGTCGTCAAAACACAAGGGAAATGGCAATCTGAACAATCGTTTGGGGTATCCCCGCTTCCCAATGCGCTCTCAAATTCAAAGCGAACTACCACTCTGGAACGTGTGAAGATTGAGCTACTCGACTCTCACCTTTTCTGGGCGCCATCTGTATTTGCTATGTCTTGAGTGTTTTATCTGATTGCTTTAATGTGGCTGGCAATTGTGCAGAGATCTCTGGTGAGACCGGAACGTGTGAAGATTGAGCCACTGGACTCTCACCTTTTCTGGGCACCATCTGTATCCGCTAGTGCGCAGTCTAATGAGGCGGAGGAATTGCCCGGAAAGTTATGGAAATTCCAGTAATATTTAGAGAAAATCCAGCAAGGATTTTTATAAATCCAAGTTATAGTTGTTAAACTTCGAAATTTTAGGTGTACTGGACGTTTTTGATGGTGCTGAATCCATTTCCACCATCAACAACACGATTCAAATACTGCCTCTACAAGATTTTTTGAAATTTTTTTGCCCGGATTCCAGCCACTTTTGGCCGTCCGGGCAATTCCTCTGCCTTGTTAGACAACTCCATTTGCTAGCCGTAGTTTAACGATCATGCTTTTTTGCCCCAAAAGTTATGGAAAAAAAAAATGTCTTCAAAGTTATGGAAATTCCGGCTATATTTTGAAAAAATCTAGCAGGGAATTTTGTGGAATTTTGTAAATCCAGGTAAAAGTTGTCAAACTTCATAATTTTAAGTGCCCGAGAAATTTTTGATAGTGCAGAATCCATTTCCACCATCAAAAACAGATTCAAACACCTTTTAAGTTTTTAACCCAACCACTTCTAGCCGTCCAGTCAATTCCTTGGGGCAATTCCTCCTCCATTCCTCGGGGCAATTCCTCCTCCGCCTCTGTAAAGGACTCCTATTTGCTATGTCTCAAGGGTTTTATCTGATTGCTCTCATGTCAAGGGTTTTATCGGATTGCTCTAATGTGGCTGGCAATTGTGCAGAGATCTCTGGTGAGACCGTGACACCTTTCGCAGCCTGAAAACATGTTTGACGAACCTTGGACATATATTTTCACCGTCAGCAAACTTTAATTGAGCAGAGTGCACAATCGGCCAGCATGTGGGTGCAGATACACATTGAAGACAGAACAGTACACAGGTAAACCTCATACCTTCCGGAATAATACGATTGAACAGTGCTGACGATAGGATTTGGGAAACAGAGCCCTGGTGGCGGCGTGCCAACGTCACCATTTTGGGAAAACCAAAACCCAATGTTAAACTATGAGGAAAAAAAAAATTGAAAATTTTGTTTGATTAATACCAAAATGCGATCACTAAATGTCACTAGCAGTGACATAACAATTCTGAACAAAATCTCAAAATTGGACAAAACTAATTCTCGGTACTAGTCCCCACACAGAAGCTTCTGAGCTGCACTGCTTCATGCAGCGACCTTGAAGACGCAAAGGATATCTTAAAAAAAATTACAAAGAATTACAGTTAGCGATAAATCCACTAGGTTCCAAATCTACTGATTGAGTTCTGAAAATGATTCCGAACGTAAACGATGAACTTAATCAGTGGGGGGTGGGGGACAGACTGTCCTAAAACGCCTCCATTTTACTCCAATACTCAACAGGAATTCAGCGATAGCAACTTTCTGACTTCTCGCATTCAGCTTCAATATTTCCGGGATTTAATTGAAATCAGAGGGCTCATTATACTAAAAATGCTGTTTTGTTTATGACGAAACTTTTTTCATCTCTAACATCCAAGATAAGAAACCCTAAGGTAACGCTTCTAGCTGCTAAGCATCAACGTGGGAATAAAACTTCAAACATTCCTTTTAGACGTTCACACACTCAAGGATATAGTGCTATCTGTAAAATCCTACAACTGAGGGTCCAATACCAACGAAAGCTTTACCTCAATCAACAGCGGGATATAAAACGCAGGGTGGATTTGTGCAAGGGGTTTCGATTGGATTTTCCACTTAGTTGTACAGAGTACCCATCGAAAATAAATTCTGGGATGAGAAATTGCACACAGTACACAACCCAGTGTTCAGGATCCTTCACAATGTCCGCCTATAATTCAATCGCATAGTTTATTAGCCAAAGCACTCATAAGACAAAAAACTCCAGGTACCACTGAACATGCTGGGAGCAGAATCTTGAACTATGGGATAGTCATTGTATCCTCCAAATGCATAATATGGAAAAAAAATCTAACCTTATCAAAGAAGGCTGGCCAAAATATCTATATAAAATGGGATAGTGTCATTGTACCCTCCAAATGCATAATATGACAAACATCTAGTATCAGATTGAAGCCTTCTTAAGACATGGAAAACACCCCATATCCTACTATTCTTGATCAGTCAACGGAGTACACTAGTGCATGAAACATAATTATAACATTTACACAGTCCGAGCTTTTCAAGAAAATAAAACTTCAATCATGTCAAAACAACGTTCAACAATAAGCAGGACAAAAAAATTAGGAAATTGCCCCTTCTCTTTCTTTTGGTAGTTGAAACATCAGATTTTTTTACTTCTGCTGACTTCACTGCACATAGCAGTCATATGTTATTAACCTGCCATAATATTCTCCAACGGACATCTTCAAACCTCACCAGTCTCAAACTTGTAAGATAATTACGGGAATCTATAAGTGCAAACTACCAAGCACTGAACAATGTCGCTACAGTGCCAGCCTACAACACAAAATGTGGGCACTAAATAGGATGCAGTCTCAAATGGACCACAGAGCATAGTAAAGTCCGTAGTCCATGGTTTATGAAAAACAATTATGAAGTAATTTTCAAGACTCCTTTCATGGTTTCAAAACCAGAGATAGACCCATCTTAGAACTGTTATCAAGAGCCTTGCTGTCTACTTCCCCGGAAAGAGTTATCAAAGACTTTGGCCTCCATTCATGCTGGACAAGGGCAGCAATTTTTCCGTGGTTATTCAAGCGTGCCTTTACAGTTGTAAAGGGATCCAAAGCATGTTGAGTACCCATGGTGAAAATATTCTCATTCCTTGAAATATTGTGGGCAATCTCGGCTCCAACTGCAGTCTTTGTGCTCACAATGTGCAAGTAAGATGCCTTCAATGTATCACCTCTGTCCGTTCTGCATAGTTTATACAAGATTCAGTATATAGTAATTACATATTGTATATGAAACTCTAGTTGAACTCCCTATCTAAAGAAAAAGAGGAAGTCAAAGACTAGAGAAGTGCACATACAAATTCAAAGAAGAAATGAAATCTGGCTGCACAAAGTTTAAGCCTGCATTGTATTTCGTAAAGTTGCTTGATGCAGTATCAAAAGCAAACTCGCCCCCAAGAGCAACACTTTCATTCCCGATGACTACAGAAG
Source organism: Pinus tabuliformis (assembly GCA_031772625.1). Taxonomy (NCBI): domain Eukaryota; kingdom Viridiplantae; phylum Streptophyta; class Pinopsida; order Pinales; family Pinaceae; genus Pinus; species Pinus tabuliformis. Next base: position 667,565,235 of record CM062811.1, on the reverse strand, counting down.
TCTCCACAACAGGAGTTGCTGTTAAGCCTATACTTGTACTGATCCCGGCATAATCATGAAAGTATTGAAGATCAACCTGACACATAGCAACAGAAACAAGAATGAGGTTCAACTTTCATATCAATCAGGTGCAATCAAGGTCCTTTAGGTCCTTGTGATCCAAGTAAGTCATTACCAAATTTGGTTTATTTTTTCTGGATTATTCTTTCTAATGAACTACTTAATGGCACTCGTCTTTGAACATTTAGCAGTAAAAGTAGAAAAATAGAGAATAGTCTATCTCTATCAGTGAAGCACGGAAGACATTTGGGTGTGGGATTCTTCTGTCTTATTGTTATAATTTTTTCTGGAGTAAGCTAAACTCATAGCAATCAGACTCCATTTTCAGTGATAAATTTAAGATGAATCCAGCCAAATTTGTGGGAACAGGCAGAGTTCCACAAAGATCCAGGTTTAATGCATGTTGGAATTTTGCCCCAAGGGGTTATTCCCCATTCTAAACCAACTCAGATGCTCAAAAAATCAATCAGAATTCCGGATTAATCAGAATAGTAACTTCGCAGGGGATCACCAGATTACAGCAGGGGGAGGGAAGATTACTCCATGATTAAACTGCTCCATTTTTTCTTACAAAACCCCTTCATCGTGTACTACACAATAGAGCCACGGAAAAACAACATAGCCATTACACTAAATAAATAATCACCAACTACACTGCAAAAAAATTATAATATCTGGGTTGAGACTATCTCTTTATATTTGAAACAAACAACTGCAATTATGCTGACCAGAGTGCACCAATGCTTGGGTGTAGGATTATTTTATGTTTACCCTATTATTTTTATAAAGCTCTCCTCATAAACCCCTTCATTCTGTGTACTACACAAGATAGCAACGAAAAAACAGCATACCTATTAATCCTAAGATCTAGTTAGCAATTATACTGCAAGCATTTTCCTAAGATTTCTGTTGAAACAAGGTGTCCTTGTGTTTGAAACAAACAGCTGCAATTATAAAAGAATGCATCAAAGCTCATATAACATTCAACTTGTGCTTAAAAAATGTCCCTCAATGGAAAACAAGAAGCACAACTAGCCAGGATACAAAAAGAGTGCATCGATGTACATATGACAATAAGATTGTGCTTAAACCAGAAGAGACCCAAATGCCTTTTCATTTGAAACTAACTCCAACTGTACCAATACAAAAGAGTACAGCAAAACACATGTAACTATTGGATCATACTCGGAAAATTTTAGGGGCTAATATTTGCTGGTGGGCTAAATTTCCATGCCTTTTCCAAAAAAAGATTCGCCGATTTCTATTTTTTTCTAAATTGATTCGCCCGAATTTTATAGTACACCATTATTTTACATTAAAAATCGCCAAAATATTATATCAACTAATATAAAATCATAGGAAATCTAAATATTTCTACAAAAATATCACCAAAATTTTACAATTTGCATATTAGGGACTAGTAAGATTCGCCAAGGTTTCTAAACTTTAAGATAAACTCCCATCCTCAAAATTTTCCTTAAAATTCATACTTAAACACAAGGAGCATCTTCAATTAAGTATTCTCTCTGAGTTCCATCTATGTGAAATCACTATTTATTAAGCTGACTGATAAACCCACCACCAACACTACCAGTAATCCTTGGACCTAAACAATTAGTCAGCATCAATATAATATTGATTCGCTCAAGAGAAAATATCAAAATAATTTAGGTTAAACCAAGCAGCCTTTACAGTGCTGTGAAACAAATGTGGAATCAAGAATACTTCCAGGGGAATCATCCAAGATCCACAATCCCAGAAACCTAAGGCCATCACCCAAAGGTAGGACGCCATTTGTGGGTTTTACCCTAAAGGGCTGTGAGACCACTTGACCCATGATGGTTCTACTGCCTTTGGTGACCCTTGTGGGGGTCAAGCAGCAACTTTTGTGAACCCTGGTGGAGGATAAGATATTCCCTCCTTTCACCCAACCAGTTAACCTCTCATGGCTACAGTCAAACAAATATAATCAAACTTACGTCAAATAAGATGTCATGCACAACTAAAACCAAACGTTGTGTCTAATGCATGTTTTCTATCCACAATGAACCAAAACCACATGGTAAGGACCTGCCCCCTCCTCAAACCCCACTGAGGTGTGATAATAAGCTGTTACTGTAGTCCGTTTCACCCTCTCCTGACGAAGCTCAGATACAATCTTAAAGAGTGCATTTGAACTTTGAAGCATGTCCTAGATCACCTGGACCATATACAGATTCCTGGCCCAAGCTGCAGTGAGAACATGGATTCCCAAAGAGCATATTTACACTTACATTCGAGCCCTCAGCTGCAACATCTCCCAAATAAAGTTTTTAAACCAACAAAAACAAAGCAAAAAAACATCCAAACAAACAGCAGAATATCACCATATATACGAATAAAATAAATATAATCGCAGTACCCCTGCCACTCGTACACTATATCACAGATAAAATTTGAAGAACAAATTAAAATTCCCAAATAATTTCAGAGGTTGAGAGTTAGTTGGGAAGCGGGGGACTCGTACCTTGCCAGATCTCTGGTCTGGGACAGTGAAGCTAAGAATAGCTTTCAATCCTGGTGTGGGTTCATCGATTGTCACAGTTGCAAATAACTATTCAGAAAAAGATTAATCATGTTAACACATATTATTTTCTTCCCAATTGAGTAAAGAAAACAAATAAAGTTACTTAAGACTCCAAAATGAACTGTAAATTAGCTACTTCAAGTTCAAATCCATGCAATGACATATAGGATAAAAGATTGAATAGCACCCTATCAGCAACCACCTACGTTTCATCAAGCACAACATTATAATAGAAATGTAAGACCGAAAAAAACAAAGTTAATGGCACTCTGACTTAAAAAGACATTCAAAAGCAATTTTGCATAAATCTTAGTGAATCAATTACTGTAGCAATTCCATACATTGGAGCTTGTGTCCACTTTAATATCAGTTGTAACATTTTTATTCTTCAACTGTGTCGTGAGATCCCCAAGAAAAAGCTCCCCTTTCTTGGTACCAGTGGATGTAAAGACCTGCTTGTCACAGCCATGCAAGCAACCAACTCTCAGTACCATGTGGCAAAAAAAATGGAATTGTGCACTAGGGCACTGGCACTCACTACTGCAAAGTTGGATCTTTGTTCAATCAACAGATTAATCAAAATTCAAATAAGAAAATAGAAAACAGCTTACCAATCCGGTGGGAGTGTAGGTGGTTAGACTAAACTTTTGGTCAACCAGGAAATCCTTATAAAGGAGATCTGCATATCACAAAATCTTTACTTTTAAAAATAGTAAATATAGACGTTATCAAAAAATGCTTAAAAATACTGAGACTGACTGAAATAATTATAAAGCCATTTCATATCATTTTAACTTCTGCAATACAGCATTATCTTTTCTTACACATGATGAATTAAAATCAGAAAAGCATTGATTGACATTTTTACATTGTTAAACTTGGGCTGCCACCCAAAGGAAGAAACTGATTGAATTGATTATAAATCCTGCGGGAAGAATTGCCACTAGAACATTAGGAGCTTAGGGTATAAGTTACCAATTTAACATGCCTATCCTTGAAAAAGGAGATTAGAGAAAATCCACAGGCATGTTTCCTTAGTAATAAAGATATAATCATCACAAGTAAGACCTCCTTGGTAAGGAAGTTGATGTCTGCTGCTGTTGGGACCAGGACCAATGGCTTACTGAATTTAGAATATTAGAAGCATGGTGGGAAGGTTATTTCCTGTGTTCCGCCGGGACTCCTCCCCCCAAAAACCCAGCATACCCACCATTTCCACATTTTGTGGTCACCCAAAGACATTAATAAATTATAAAATTATCTTATCTTATGGACCCTTACAAAATGTCCCCAGACTGCTAGGGACTTAATAGAGACTTGGGGGCTTGCTGGGCATCCCCAAGACATTCCAAGCAGGTTTCAGGAACGTTCCAAACAAATTTCAGAGATATTTTTGGCAGATTACACGGATTTTTTGGGCAGATTTTAAGAATATCCTAGGCAATATCTTCAGTTTTCACAATCATGGACATTGATGATTGGACAATATGACCATTTTTCCCATCCATTATTTTTGCATTGCACTGAATCTAAATCTATTGTACAAACTGCAACCCAAAACATTGGTTTCGTATGATGGGTTTCGATTTGTACTTCTGGTAACTTTAATATTATATTTTCAACAACAATTTACAAGCAAGGTCTCCATGTCCATAAAAAAGGAAATGCAAAATTCCAAAGGGCTCATTTTTTTTGTTATTGCCCTTGTTCTTCTCATTTTTTGGGTCATCACAGCTTTTACATATTGTACATAGGTTTGAAAGACGTTGATTTTTCATGATCTTCTAATCTGATAATTACTTCCAATGATTTCTTCATGAATTCATCTAATGTGACGTACATCATTAAGAAATTATACATAGAAAATCTCAACAATAACAACAATAATGACGGTAGGATCATGAAGAGACAGCCAAACACAAGACACAAATTTTTACCCTGGGAAATCCTTAACTAGGAAAAAACCCAGCAACCTTTTCTTAGAGAAATTTTGTCCAATACAAGATATACAATCTGATTTTTCCAATCAAAATATGTCAGACTGACCACAAAACTTAATAGGTCAAACCTGGTCAAACAGACCACTTTTTCCGCCTCCTGCAACTCTTCTGAAATTCAGTCAACTCTGGTCAACAGGGCCAAATTTCAGCCTCTTGCAACTGTCCCAGAAATTCGGTCAACTCTGGTCAACAGGGCCAAATTTCAGCCTCCTGCAACTGCCTCAGAAATTCGGTCAACTCTGGTGGAAACAGACTTGGTCAAATGGCCTCAGAATCTCCTCCTTAAATCACACGTGTGAACAGATAATCAGAATATGGCGTGTGAACAGAGAATCAGAAGATGTTGTGATGGTCGAATTGGTCTCCGAGTGATGAGGTCTAGTGCCTTCATATAGTGATTGAGGGTGCCCGAATAGGTGTCTTTATGGCTGAGCCAAACTGAACTTTTGGGGCCGACTTGAGCATTTTGGAGGTAAATTAATTCCAAATTTAAATTATAAATTTCTTCCTTTTAATTCGTCTTGAGGACCGACTTGAATACCAACCGTAGCCACCAAAAATCAACACTCCCTCTTGGCTAGGGAGGTATTCAACTTTGACTTTCTCAAATGTCTTCTTTGTTGAACAATTTCTCCATCCAAAGAAAAGATCGAATGAGCTTACTATGTTAATGTATCCATCCACTTCACGTGGAAAGCATCCTACATCAACATCATGCAAAGGGATCTCATTACCTACCAGTCAACTCTCCTTTGCAAATGGATCTAGTAACCCATTGGCCAAAGGCCTTCTAGTGTCCCACTGCCCTTTTGGCCTTTTGGGGTTTATAAGACTAGTCCTAGGTCACCAATTATCCAAATCATCACCTGGAACTTGGTCAACACCTACGACGTATGGTGAAACCCTAGGCAATTATCATACCTGCATGCCAATTGAATGGTAATACATTTGCCCAATGCTAAAGGCGCTCACTCTACCCATTAACCAAGTACTTCTTGGCAATCTAGGGGAGCATTCTGGACCTTGATGCTCTCGGGGCCATTCTCCCTAGCCACATTACATTGCCCCTAGTCAATAACTTTGACCTATCAATATCCTGACCTAGGGAGAATGTTTGCCCCTTGATGCTACAACATCAACACTCCCTCTAACTAAGGGAAGCATTCTCAACTACTCTAAGCTTGTCCCTGAAGTATACAAACTTCACCCTAGGACAGAGGCTTTGTGAGAATGTCAGCATCCTACTCATCTGTAGAAATGCATTGGAGCCTTACTGCTCCCTTCTATACCATATCTCGAATATACTGGTACTAGATCTCAATGTGCTTCGATTTATCATCATGGTCGTCTCCTACACCTATTCCAAGAAATCCTGGGAGTAGCTTTTGATGCTACACTGCTTCACAACTCGCTAAACTAGTTGCAATATGCTTGGTTTCTGCAGTGTTGAGTGCAACATATGTCTACTTCTTGCTCATCTAGAATATCATAACAGAACCCAAAACTGAAGCATCATCTTGATGTACTCTTCCTGTCTCCTGCACTCTCTACCCAAACTGAAATTGTTTATCCCTGCAGTTGTACTTCATTATTTCAATTCATATCCAATTGTATCCTGTTAGTACCTCAACACACGTGTTGCATGCCTCAACTCAACCATAAATTGACTGGCTTCTTTCACTAGATCCATCACCACAGCTGCTTTTAGGTCACCCTGACAGATCTTGTTGTGGCAATCCTGGCTTCTCCCTCTTCCACTTAACTTCTTCAGATTGGTAACCATGGGAATGGACATGGACTTGTTGTTCATCATCCCAAATCTCTGAAGAATCAGAACAATGTACTTCCTTTTGACAAAGGAAGATCTTACCCAACTTTTGCTATACTTCTAGTCCAAGAAATAATGTATCTAACCAAGATCCTTCATCTTGAACTCAAAGGTTAACTCCCTCTAACACTAAAGCAGTCCATGATTGCTCCCTCTATCACACAGGCAAATCTTCCTTCCATTGTTGCTTTCTTTGTCACGTGAGTCCTTCTACTTCCATCAGAAATAAGTCAAATAACAAGATCCACCAAGACTCATTAGATAATCATCAATATGAGAAATGCTCAAGGTTCATACAAAGCCTTCTTTAGTCTGCAAACATGAGATTCCCTCTCATGTACCTCAAAGCCTTGAAGTACCTCTATGTACACTTCCTCCTCAATTACTCCATTGAGGAAAGGGGTCTTCACATCCACCCATAATAGAAGCAACAGAAATAATAGTTCTAACACAAATGTGCCTAACAACTAAAGCAAATGTCTCCTCATAGTCCTCTCCCTCTTTCTGGGAGAATCCTTGTGAATCTTGCTTTGTACTTCTCTTTGTTGCCATCTACCGCGTACTTCATCTTGTAGATCCACTTGGAAGTCACCATTGACTTCTTTTCGACACAAGTTTCTCCATCATGGCATTCTTCAAACTTGTTGGCCCGCCTACTCCCTCTGAACTAGGAGCTCTTCCAATCATCAATACAATTTCTCCCTCTTGAACATGAGTCACTCAATCCTAGGAAAATCCTCTTGTCACAAATGTTTCTCCGTTCTTCCCGATGCTTCCATCTGTTGCAAGAGCTTTCGTTGTCTTCACGATGCACCTGCAACCCTCATTAGGAGGTCATGGAAGAAACGATTATAACCAAGCAAAAGATACAAAGACAAGAGGTTGACCAAAAAAAAATAAGAACAATAATCATGAAAGAAAGATAAAAGTGCTTATCATTTGATCTAAGGATAGTGGGGAATTTTGTCAACTCCCTCTCGATCCTTACCTTCTTGCAGAAATCATTGGAATCCATCTGCAAACTCATCATCCTTATTCTCTTCATCAACTACTAATGCATGTTGCTTTCCTTTTCTTCCTTGCATGAGCTAGGGTTCTTCATCCACAAATCAACTACAAGCTAATGACATTAGCATACTTGGCCATGTTCTAGGATTTTGCAAACCATTATCATAACCTTCAGACCTTCTAGAGTTTACAAACCCTAAGCCCAAAAATTTATTAAACTTGACATGCACAAATTATCCTATTGTAGTCAATGTAGAACATAACCAATTTGTCCAAAGCCATAAGTGAAAAGAATGTGCCATAGAGTCCTCATGTCTCTACATATAAGATGAAAGTGTGATTGCCTATTCCATCATATTATCAATCAATCAAGGATGTTCCATCTTGGTCAAACCACCAATATCAATCCAAGCAAATATAGTTTGTATTCTGCTTCTTTACCAACTTCTATGTCAACAAAAATAAATATTCAATAAAGAATGCTCCACGAAAGTAAAATGTCCCTTTCAAAAGGGAATATGGCATTCCAATGTCTAAACCCTGATCAATAAGAGCAGACGCTCAGCATTCTCTTCTCATTGCATATAAGACTATCCTCCAATGCTTATACAAGGGCTCCTTTCAACTATTCATTGTGGGATAACTTTACACTATCATAACTCTTGTTGTTGAGCTTTTCTTCCTCTAACAGATTTCACAAACAAGTCATTTTAGCGAATATTTGTTTACCCAATCTAAATTGGTCCTTCCTTTGTTTCATAAACTTTTGAGGCCTCTCAACTTCTTTTGTTCACCCTCCTGAGTTCTCTCGGCCTCCTTCTGCCTACGACTTTCCTCAAATAAGTTGCGGCCTTGTCCTGAAGCTTTTCGGCCTTGTTGAATTAGCCCTAAGGCCCTTGACTTACTTAATCATCTTGCAACCCTAAACTTAGGGCAAGGGCAGCCTACAGCACACCCTAATCTTCACTCTTGATCACAAATAGCCATGAACAGGCCTGATACCAACCTCCGCATGTCCTATTCTTTAACTTGTTTTACTCAGAACTCTGTGCTTAGTGATTCAGTGCTTCTTAATAACAAAACTCGGATGAGGAGTTTCATCCGTAATTATAAACAATTTTCAGACTCTCAAAAATAGAATAACAGGACTTCAGATGAGAGCCTCCTTTTAGTCACAACCAGAGTTAGGACTAGGGCTTCAACCCTCCATACCTGGTCCACACACAACTACAAGTAGAGCTTGACCCTCATAGGATAGAGATACTTATTAGACATAGATACAAACATGGCAGCTTCTCCTTCTCATTTAGCCTCTTTCAAGCAAGTCACTTGCCTTTCTTCAAGTCTCTTTAGTGGTTGCTCTTTAACCTCGCTCTGAAACCATGTTGATTTTTCACGATCTTCTAATCTGATAATTACTTCCAATGACTTCTTCACTAATTACATCATTAAGCAATTACACATAAAAAATCTCAACAATGATTAAAATAATGACAGTAGGGTCATGAAGAGACAAACAAACACAAGACAAATTTTAACCCTGGGAAAACCCTAACTAGGGAAAAACCAAGCAACCTTTTCTTAAAGAAATTTTGTCCAATTCAACAAGAGATACAATATGATTTTTCCAATCAAAATATGTCAGATTGACCACAAAACTTAATACGTCAAACCTGGTCAAACAAACCACTTTTTTCGGCCTCCTGCAACTCCTCTGAAATTCGATCAACTCTGGTCAACAAGGCCGAATTTCAGCCTCTTGCAACTACCTCAGAAATTCGCTCGACTCTGGTTAAAACAGACTTGGTCAAACTGCCTCAAAATCTTCTCCTTAACTTGCACGTGTGAACAGAAAATTAGGTGTTGTGATGGTCGAATTGGTCTCCAAGTGATGAGGTCAAGTGCCTTTATATAGTGATTGAGGGTGCCCGAATAGACGTGTCTTTATGGTTGAGTCGACCTGAACTTTTGGGGCTGACTTGAGCATTTTAGAGGTAAATTAAATCCAAATTTAAATTATAAATTTCTTCCTTTTAATTCCTTTTGAGGGTCAACTTGAATACAGGCTGTAGCCACCAAAATTCAACACGAGTCATTCAGATCCAATGCTTCCACCATCCCAATCTCAAGCATTGTGAAAACAGGCAGATAGTAGTCACTTAGATCAGGTACTAAATGTTTGAATAAATTCCTATTCTCAGTCATAGGACACATCCCTTAGGGTCTCATGTAATGTATTCCACGTGTCAGACATGACACGATGTATAAAACCTGTCGAATACAATTTTTATTGTGTCCTAAAATCATGACACGTATTTGCATCGTGGCGAAAACTTGTCGTAGCGTATTTCGATTTTAGGACACATGTCCCACGGAAATCCCTTCTTTAAAGCACGCAACTTGATTTTTTTTCAGTTTTTTCATCTTTGTTCGTGAGGTATTCCACCAGAGTTGAATTTGCTTTGTGTTTTCACTGTTCAATGTTCACATCTTGCTGGAGTTGCCTTGTGTTTTCAGTGTTTGGACATCAACAAAGTTGGACCATGATGAGTGTGCAACTAAGGGATTCGTAGGGCTAAGCATGCGACTAAGAGATTTTGGACAGGGCTGAGCGTGCGACTAAGGGATTCATAAGCAGACTAGAGGTACCTTTTGGCTTGCATACCTCACCAAGTAAGCACCAATCTGAAAACTTACTATTCAAACCTCATCTATGCGTCTTCGCATCATTCCTCTTGACTCATAATTAAAGAGCTCCCACTCAAGTTTTGAAATAAGACAATGATTTTGGTGCATCTCTCTAAAGTGCAATTAACATCCAAGGTCCACCTTTGCCATGGTATAGTAGAAGAATTTCTTCATCCCTGCCAATAGTAAAGGCATAACATGGTTAGAAAACTCCAACCAGTCAAACATATTTAAATTTGCCAGTAAACCGGGGCTTGTTTAAACCAACTGCATTGCAGTCACTAGGTTTTAATTATTGATATGATATGTGTCATGTTTCCAGGTTTGTTGTGTCTTATGTCGAATACTCGTATTTACATGTCCTGTGTCCTCGTGTCATGTGACTTAGTTCCTATTCAATCACCTTAATCTGAAATATGAATCTAATATGTTTACAGAACCAAAGTGTTTTATATTGGTTTTCAACACAGTTATTAAAATAAGCTATTGCAAAGGGAACGCCTTCTATGTTTTAACATAATCATCATTAACAAGAAAAGCTGCCATAGAGACAGTTCTGTCTAATAGACCCTTTGTGGACCTTATTGCAAATTGCAAACAGTTACACTTGAGTTTCCTAAAGCTAAACTACATGTTACTCATGTCTAGCAGTGCCAATAATGGAATGTCATGCAGGCCTTTTTTAACTTGCTCGATCTTTTTCAGAATTGGCAACTGTAGGGGCTGTGCATAACTCTATATAATATAGCTTGTTATTGCTTACAAGCTTGAAGCAACTATAAATGTTTAAACTTTACAGTGAAGTATAAATTATTATTATTATTATAGTTCCTGTCCCCAACCTCCCCTGAAAAATTTGGGGGTGCGCTCTAGCCATCCTAGGGATCTGTTCCCGCCATCCCGAAAACCAGTGCAACATAGGCTATTTCCATCTTTACTGAGTTCCACATTCAAGTCCTCCTCTGTACCTTAGACCAGCTTAATATAGGCACAAGACAGTTTACCTTCCACTTCATTTCACCTTCTTTTGGCAACACATGGGTTAAAACTTGGTCCTGCCATTGCAACCAAGTGTTGATCCTCCTCACTCTTGTCACAGCATCTTCTAAGCTTGCATAATGACCAATCATTTGCCAACCTCCTACCTTCAATCTGATATACTAAAACTGCCAAATCTGAAATTCAACTAATAGACTCTTACCGTGTCCACATTCTGATAAGATAAGATAATTGAATTAATGTCTAACAAATTACATTGTTTCAATGAGACTCAAAGTTACATCCAGTATCAGTAAGAGTGGGAGTGTGAGAGCAGCTCCTCATGCTTCTCTATGAAAAGCAGAAAAAGATCTAGGTACAAAGCTAACAGAGGAAATTTTAGCTTTGTACAAAGTTCTGAGTTGTCACGGCCAGGTGTGTTGCCTTGGTATCCTCTGTGCCACTAGCATTTTGGTCAGCAGTAGTTTTTCTTCCTGCTCCACAAATTCATTCCGCAATACAAAACCCTGTCAAATCTTTTATATTTCTTGTTCTTTTGTTCATAAGCCTAATTGGAGTTATCCAAGGTTCCAATTTCTTTCTCAAATCTGGCCTCGTACTCCATGTTTAAGTTTTTTATCTCTTCTTCCCTTCAAGAAAATATCTCTTTTCACAGTTGGGCAGACCCTTACGAAAATTAACTTGACAAGAGAATGTAGTGTGCTCTAGCAGCAAGCAGCAAGGCAATCAAGCTTGTATTACAACCCCCTAAGTGGGTGCAGATGAGGACAGATGCAAGTGCTGGGTGACTTTGACGGAATAGATATGCCCTTCATACTGCTGTGGTCTAGCAAAAGAGACTCTACAACATGTATTTCTCAAAACAATAAACTAACAGAAAGAAAAACTTGATAAAATTCGCCAAGTCATTTAAGATCCTTGACTTTGACAAATACTTGAAAACTTCATGTACATCTTGCAAAGCAAACTACATCTGCACTTCATTTTCTCCACGTCCTTTAAGGCCTCCTATGTTCTCTTAATGACATGCTAAAGCTCCAACCTATTAGACATCTTTGCGCTAAGGGTATCACACCAACCACAAAACTTGGAGTTGAGTTGCTCCCAAGTCCCTTGTACACCTTTGTGCCCAATGTCCTGGGCAGAACCTGGAAATTTGGGAATTTGGTGATAGTTACACAATCAAGTGTGTTCAAGAACTCAGAGGGCAAGGATTTTTCTACTAGGACTATCCATCTGATTGTTCCAACTCTTACTAGTCAACCAGTTATGCATTTGTTTCCCCCACTCTGACTTTTGCTTGAAGTCATTACTGGTGGAGCTGATATTTTGCTTTCAATGGGGTTGCATCCACTCCCTTGGCATCGGTCCCTTTTTTCTTATCTTCTTGTTTCTATTAAGATTCAGTTAAGGCTGCCACCTGACCTTTAGATGACATAAAGTCTTGTCTTTATCTTGTTCAAGGTTATCTCCACCAACCTCACACTAACTAGTCAACTTGTGGTCATTGTCAGCCCTCCAGTTACATCCACCCAAGACACTATCAAACTTATCTCTAATTGGATAGGTTTAGGGCTTGCCTCTATTGCTTAAGGTTGTCGGTTGGTTGTGATTGTTGGGGAGGTATAGGGTGTTAAAACCCTAGTTTTAAAAACTGGTCAAACCGGCCGGTTAGCTTCCTAAGATATCAAACCGGCCTAACAAATCTGATTGGTTGGCTGGTTGGTCAGGACCAATTGGGTAACTGACCGGCCGAATTTTGTAAAAAAACGGTCGGTTAGGAAGCCACATGGTTGGGCATTTTGATGGGACTCCCAGGTGGTTTGAGGTGGTTTTTAGCAAACCATGGTAGGTTCTCTTCTAAATATGGCCCCCTGAGCTTATAAAAGAATGCCTAAGCTCCTATTTGCCTCACACATTTGATTTCTAGTGTTTGTATGCATATGAGAGCTTGGACAGTTCTGCACCAACATTGACTTTTGGAGCAACAACAAGAAGGTTGGAGGTTCTTTGTCATCTTGGAGCTAGTTTGGAGTTGTCTAGTGGAGTTGGGGTCGTTGATCCCAATGCAAATCTGGTAGTTGAACAAAGAGCTAAAGAAAGTGAACCAACAAGACCAAGCATGGCACATGGTGACTCGTGAGGGAAGCTATAGTCATGCAACTCAGTGAACTCGTGCTTTTAATTTTGTTTGACCTAGTGTTGTTGCTCATGCTACTACTAGCACTGCTATTGAGGGTGGAGAGGAGTTTGAAGAGTCCTCAAACTCGAGCTAGATGATGTTTATGTAGCTCTTGGTGATGATCCCATGTGTAGTAGTGGTGATGAGTTTGATGAGTGATCATGTCAATTAGTGATTTGTAGTAGGCTAGTGGCCTAATAGCTTGAGTTGTAGCATTGTTTTTCGACTCAGGAGGCCATTTATAGCCTCGTTGTAGCATTGTTTTTTCACTCTAAAGGCCATTTAGAGCCTCATTGGTTATATATTTACTATTTTGTCAATGATATCATTGATATGTATTGCACTCGATGCCATTTTGATATATGCACCCTTACATGGTACATAGATGAGAATACTTTTCATATTTTGTCTCTAATGGTTTGGAATCATGGTTTGTAATCTTAAAAATATTTTTTTTCATTAAAATTTAATTAATTTGTGCATTTTTTTCCAATTCCAGTTTATTGAATCCGATTCGATCTAATTCCGATTCAATCACGGTTAGGTAGGCAGCTAATTCGAAACCCGGTTCCAGTTTTTAAACCTCTGGTTAAAAGTTAAAACCTTTTAACGAGCTTTTGCCCATTGTATTTTGTTATATTAGATTTTTAGTTTCTAAATAGTTTATGGCATCACAACTTTGGGTGTTATGGCCTAAGCCATCCCATATTATTTTGTTGGCTTATAGTTCATGGGTGCTTTGGATTAAGCCAACCTATTTAATTTGTTTTTGAGATATGATTGTGGAGATTATATATGCAGGCCACCTATTTTGTGTTAAAGCCTTGAACAAAGAATATTTTTTTAACAAACGTTTTTTGTATTAAAGCTTTTTGAGCTATGCTTATAAAGGCTGCATAAGCGAGCCACATTTTTTTGAACTAAAGGAAGCTTTGTTCAAAAAGATCATTCTTTTTGCATAATTTGACAAGCAAAAAGATTTATGATGTGTTTCCAGTTTCCACATACATGTAATGGCAAAGCTTTCCTATCTTTGTTTGATGTTTTTGGAGAACATGGGGTCTTTTTGCTTTGAAGTTAATTCAACATGTCATACAAGCAAAACTTCCTAATCAACCACCTTATAAGAGCTTTATAATGAAAAGTGTTGAATAATAATTAGAAAGGTAACTAAAATGGTTCCCTTCAAAGATACCAAGAGCATCCATATGGGTGACACAACCACTCCAAATCTGCACTCCCAATCAAAGCACCGAGGGAGCATGCTAATAATCCCCAATACAACACCGCAAGTGCAAATAAGCACCACATACAATGTGCCAAGAAACCATGCAAGTCCAAAATTCACTCTAGTGTACCAGAACCAGCTCACCAATGCTTACACAACAAATGAGCTCTGTCGCAAGATTACCCATCGCAACCATTTTAGAAGATAGAGCACACATGACATACCCTGACCAAGGGGGGGAAAATACATCCACCACCCTTCAGAGCATAACAAAGGAGGATGCAACATGAACCATTTGCTCCCCCACCTTTTTTATTCATTCCCCACATGTCAAGCCCTCCACTTTAGTGCCATTTGGCAATTGCACATTATTTGAGTTTTGTATATAGTTTTAATTGCCATAAGATTATGGGATGGGGCAATGCTTCTCAATGTTACTAACTTTGACCACTCATAATTATAAAGAGCAAACACTATTAGCCAATAGTCAGAATATTTATTATACTACCTCAAAATATGATGTGTCTAAAGGAAGTAAAAAATTTTTAGAGTCCCCCATATTTTTGTTAATATGGCTTTTAGATTCATGTCTTTAGGAAGATTCTTCTTGACCAAATTTTGAATTATAAATCTGGAGTCTCCAAGAATTGAAACGCTAGTGATATTTCATTCCTGAGTGAGCAATAAGCCTGGAAGGAGAGCATATACTTCTGCATGGTTGTTTGATCAAGTTCCTGAGCCCTAGGCAAAGGTTAAATCTATTGTTTTATTAGGGCAAAGAATGACCAACCCTCCACCCGGTCCTACCACCCCTCAATGAGTTCAAGGTTTGCTCAAACTTCTTGTGCAACATAAACACTAATCCAAAACTAAATAATGTTTATTGAGATAAGAATACATTTCCTATTTTTTTATTTGAATATAGGAGTATATGATGATCCCAGAATTGTCGAGTACTATTAGAATGGCCTACTCACATATCATTTGTTTGAAAACTTTTATGGGAGAAAAAACTTTTTCATTAATCATTCTTCTCATATTGCTTCTCTTCTTCATTAAATTAAAACGAATCACAAACCATCCTTAGAATTGAAGAAAGCTTCTAGGGAAACTCAAGCATGTATAAGTTGTTGCATAGATGCTCAATCACCTTTGACCTACAACAACCTTTTTAAGTACACACTCACTTAGGCATCATTCTTAAGTAGGAAGGACATCAAGTTGCATAACATTGTAATACATTTTTCAAGTTAATTTTATATACAGCATGTGAATGGAATTTTTGCCTTTCTAATTAAATTGATTAATTCAAAAAAACATCATATGAAGTGAGTTATGGTTTTTTGGGCAAGTGGTATTAATAAGCCACGATATTGGTCCATGGCATTGTAACAAATCCTATTGTGAGATGTATTATGAATAAGTATTTAGTTAGTTTTTATGATTTTTTTTAATTTTATTTTAGCATCGTGAGATGTATAATGGACTAAGTGTTTTGATGCTTATTATGGATTGATGCCTATCAACATTTATGATTTTAATTATATGGTTGTGCTAGTATATAGCTTTCTTGTCTTTAGTGTATGCTACACAAGTCACTTCTCTCGACTTCACAACAACCTAGAATGGGTGACCAATGGCCTTTCTTGGATTATCATCTCACATGGATTGTTATTTACGCTAAAACAATTATGTGTTCCAACATGCGCTACACATAATCAACTTCTTCAAGAGGCACACCATTGCCTACTATGAGGGATATTGTCATGTTTATAAAAAAAACTTTAGCATTTTAGATTATATTTTATTAAATAGTCATGAGAAGAAAAAAAGTTGAAGACTATATTTAACACTGTGCACTTTGTACCCAGTTGAAGCCTTCTCACCAAATGTTTGAGTCGTATCAACGTCTTCTAATGCCTTTGATACCTTCAATGGATTACTTTTGATATAGACATCATTGATTCCTATGGATTCCATTAATGAATTATCTTTCATGTAGATAGCATTAATGTTAAAATTGGCAACTAGGGCCAAATTCCACCTTGGGACAACTCATTTGATGGAGATGATGATTGCATTGGATTCCTCTTTTCGAGAGGTCCAAGATTGATATAAAGATCATCTCATTCGGACAAGCAGAAGTGTGATTTTGAATTTATGCCCTCACATGTGCAAATTGTTCAGGTCGACCTCATCATCATGTAGGCTCAAGAAGCCCAATGGATGTGTCTCTTATGTTGCCATTATGAGACAAGTGTTGTCCTTGATGGAAACTCACTCACAGGTCAAATCAGATTCGATAAAAGGAAACTCACACTGTAACAGGTCAATTCAGAGGTAACTGGACATTGGTACAGAAGAACAAGAAGTTCGAACAAGGGTCTACTGATCAAAATCAAGAAGTTGAAGGAAAAGGATGTTGTAAGCTGTATACGCAGGTTCACTTTGACAAAGAAGCATATACACGCGGGTTAACAAAACAAAAAGAGCGTATACGTATGCACGCACTTTCACAAGAGGAGAAACGCATATAGGTTGGAAAATCAAGGAAATTCAACATTAAAATACCAAGGGTCAATACCATGGTATTAGCCCACAATATTGTGCGAGTAACAACTATTTAATCCCGGCCAAGAATACCACAGGTTCTAAGTGTTGTTTTGGTCTGAGGTATTGAGAAAAGCCAAAAACTATATAAGGAGGAGAAGATCAAAGGGCCAAGTGTGCAAGTGAAAGGGTTTCTCAGGAATACTTCTATCTGAAGTATATTTTATGTTGCAGGGGCTATGATTATGATATGATCTAAAATATTTTGTGCACCTTGGATACAATGTTGGATCAGGATCATGAGACCTGAAATGACTTATCATTGTATGATCTGATATTGGTTGGGCTAGATCTGATTGCTTACGCATGTTTTATTCTTTAAATGTCATGATCTGGGTATGTCTGAAGTCTGGAATAGCAGCAAAGTTGTAAGTTAATATTTGCAGATCTATACGTTGGTTCACCTTGGTAAAGGCACGTATACACACAGGTTCGACTCTTCCAAGTAGCATATGCAAAAGAAAAGCCTATTGTTCAGAAATGACTGATCTATCTGATCAGTGCTGCTGTTTTACTGTTGTCTGTCAATGAAGTCTTCTTAGATCTGAAAGTAAAACTGAATGCATAAGGAGTTTGTGTCTGATTGATTGATTAAGTGAGAAGGGTTATCTTTGCTGCTGACTGTCTGGATCTCTGTAAATTGACAGTAGATGTTCAAAATATTACTGGTTGGTACAGATTTGATTTAGAAGTTTGTATGATTCAATAGTTTGGAGGTATACACAGGTTTTGTTATAGGAAGTAGCGTATACACGCAGGTTGGGTTCATTAAAGTAGCGTATACATTCTGATGTATGATTTTTTAGGTTGCAGCTGGTTCTGAATGATGATGCAGGTTTCTGGGTTCAGCACAGTGTTCTGGTGACAGTGATCTGACTGTTCAGATTGATTGGTTGTTAGTTGATGTAGTTATTATTATAGAGTTTGAGCTTCAAAGTTTATGATGGGTCCAATGTGAAAATTTGATGAAACGAGGCCTTCATATTGTGTTGTTGTGTACCAGGAGTATCCAGTCTGAAAATTAATGAAACGTGGTCCCTGGAGGAAGAGAGAAGGTCGTAGCCTTCTGTAGGCCGGCGCCTACGTACTAGTAAACATATCGGCTAGTACAAGAGCTAGGGGGTTGTAGCTCCCTTCCAGTAGAAGCTGGAAAACGAGAGAAGGTTGTAGCCTTCTACAGGTGGGTGCTTGCGTACTGGTATGAGTCTACACCAGTACAAGATTGTAAACCGATTTTCTTTATATTAAGAAGACAAAGACGACAGCAGCAGGTAGTTTTTCTCCCACATTGGGTTTCCACCTTAAATCTTGGTGTTCATGTGTGTTGCTTATGTGTGATGGTTTATTACTGCACATAGTCACTGTATAATAAGATACTGATGCACTGATTAAAGATCAACACGTGATAAACTAACTAAATCATAAGTTCTCTGGGTATATGTTGGTTTCTTTAATCACATAAGCGTACACATGCAAGTTCACTTCATTGAAGTAGCATATATAAATCTGATTGGGAAATGAAAGATTATTGAATTGTAAATATTGATTCACCCCACCTCTCAGTATTATTTCCAACATCTTCACCCACAACGAATTGTATAAATACAAGAGACCTCACACCTCATTGGCACATTCATCACTCACACATTTTTCTCTCTCTTCATCTGATTGGTTCGTACAACATTGGGCAGCTTCTCTCTCTTATGCGTGTGGCAAGGAGGACGAGTTTCTGGGCAGAATTATAGGCCAAAATTTTAGAGTTCTAGGACAGGTTCGACCAGCGTTGACCAAGGACTTGTTGACCGAGTTTGATTATGTTTTTGGGGTCAAAGGTTCAATTTTTTCTAGGTCGCATCTCTGGGCACAAAAACTTAGTAATTCTGGGTTGTTTAAATTGCGTTGACATCAGGGTTAACTATTGTTGACCACAAAAAATTACAGCGATTTTCTCTCTCCTTTGAATGAGTTTGACCGAGCTCTTTTGGGCTGAATTTATCCTCCTGATCAAGCCGAGTTTGACCAAGGAAGACCGAGTTGCTTTGAGGACGATTTGTTGTTGTTTTGACCAACATTGACTTTCTGGTTAGCGCTGAAGTTTGACTGCAATTGACTGCAGAAATTTATAGGGTTGTTTTGACTTTTTTTGGGCCAGTCAATTTGACTTTTGTACTCTCTCTCTCTCTCTATTGAACTTTTGATTTAATAATAAGAAGAATTGATCAAAGGGTTTTCCCCACATTGGAGTTTTTCCCTGGCATCCGCAAAATTTGGTGTCCTCTTGTCTTGGCTTGTCTTCTGCACTTTGTTTCATGTTCTATCTACTTTTACTGTCAATGTGATGATTGTGATTGCTATTGGAAATTGGAAATTATTATTAGGTTGCTAAAGAACATTGAAGTAAATTGTGCTAGGCATAGAACATGCCATTGTTAACTAAAATTAACATGGTATCAGAGCTCAAGCGAAGACAAAGCCCAAACAAGAGTGAGAAAAGCAATCACTAAGGAAAGTTGTTGGACAAGAATATTGGTCTAGCTTCAATGACGACTACAACACACTTCAAATCCAAGGGCAAGCTCAAGGACAAATCCAACTATCATGCATGGAAGATGACTTTGGAAGAGGATGTGCTATGGACTATGTACAAGGAAGAGTGGTGGAGCCTCCTTCAAATGCACCTACTGCTGCAAAAACAAAGTACAATAAAGGTGAAGTCAAAGCTAAAAAAAAATATTGTAGACTCTATTCAAAAGCATTTGGTTGCCTATATCTTTGATTTGGAAACATCTAAGGAGATGTATGATAAATTGGTTAGGATGTTCAAAGTAAACAATGCAAATCAATTAAACTTTCTCAAGAACGAGTTGAAAGACATCAAGATGGATAGAGGAGAGTCCATTCAATCCTACTTCATGAGGATTACCGAAATCAAGAATGGTCTTCTATCTATTGGAGAAGTTGTTGGTGATAGGGAGCTCACTCTTATTGCACTTGGAGGTCTTACAAGAGCATGGGATGTGTTTAACACCACCATCCTCAACAATGACAGGATTCTGGGTTTTGATGAATTATTGGCTAGATGCACTCAAGAAGAAATAAGGATGATGGAGAGAGATAAGCCCTCAAATGGAAATGATCCTACTACTTTCTCCGCTCATGCTAAAAGGAAGAACAATGTTGGTCCAAAGATACAAAGTCAAGGATTTAAGTCGGGGATTCAAAGAAGGAAGAAAAGGCAAATGCTACAATTGTAACAGGTTTGGCCACTATGCTAGAGAGTGTCCTCACAAGAAGGATACTCCAAAGGATGATGACAACAACAACTACAAAAGCAATGGCAATCAAAGGAACAACAAGTTCAACAACAAAGGAAAGAGGAATGCTCCCGCTGCTCGATATGGAAATGGTCGTCCTCCCAAAAGATCAAGAAATTCCAAGTATGAAGAAAGTAATGTTGTAGAAAAACAAAATGAATTTTATCTTATTTCCACTTTATCTACTGCCTCTCCTCCGGATATATTGGATCATTTCCTCATGGATGGTGGATCCTCAAGGCACTTCACTGGGTACAAAGAGGCCCTCTCAAATTTGGTTGAAAAGAAGACTAACTTGCAAATCATACTTGGAGATAATGCCACCTATCCCGTGAAAGGAATAGGTATCGTCACTCTTCACTTGAATCAAGGTCAAACCATTCATCTACAAGAAGTATTGTATGTGCCCGATTTGAAGAAGAACTTGGTATCTATTTCTATGATGGAAGATAAAGGCTTCAAGGTAGCATTCATTGATGGAAAGGTACGTCTTTGGCAAAGAAACCCTAAAGATGCATTTACACTTGGATTTAGGGTTGATGGTCTTTATCAAGTTGGAGGAAGTCCTCTGGGAGCCATGTCTTGCGACACTTCTCTTCAATCCGAATTATGGCACCAGAGATTTGCCCACCTTCATTACAAAGCCTTACCTGGGGTATGCCTGATTTCAACATGAATCATGAAGGTGCTTGTCAGGATTGTGCAGCGAGGAAACTTACAAGGGGGTTCCCCTCAAGCAAAAGAAAAACTTATGATATTCTTCAACTGGTCCATTTTGACCTATCTAGTATGTTGCCCGTACCATCATTAGGAGGATACTTATATCATGTTATCTTTGTGGATGACTTCTCTCGCAAAACATGGATATATTTCTTGAAGAAGAAGGATGAAGTTTTCAAATGATTTTGTGATTTCAAAGCCTTGGTGGAGAATCAAACAGGAAAGAAGATCAAAATATTGAGGACTGATAATGGGACCAAATATGAATCAAATGAATTCAATGACTATTGTAAAGATGGGATTAAGAGGGAGACAATAGTTGCATACACCCCTGAACAAAATGGAGGTGTTGAATGAAAGAATCAAACGATCATGGAAGCCACCCATGCCATGCTTCATGATCTAGGTCTACCAAAATTCTTACGGGGAGAAGCCACAAATACTGTCGTATATGTTCCAAACAAGTGTCCACATCAAGCATTGAACTTCAAGCCACCCGAAGAAGTTTTTACTGGTAAGAAACCTAATGTTTCTCATTTTAGAATATTTGATTGTCTCGTATATTTTCATGTGCCTAAAGAGAAGAGAAACAAGTTGGAAGCATGCGGGAAGAAAAGAACTTTTGTGGCCTGTAGTGAAAATTCAAAGGAATATAGAATCTGTGTCTGGTCAACGAGATGTAGAAGTAAACCATGATGTTACATTTGATGAAGATACTGCTCTCAGGAAAGCCAAAGATCTCCCCATTCCAGGAAATGAAAATGATGATGCTACAGGAAAGCGGGATGAACCTTCGTCCGATGAGCCTATGCCCGATGTTGAAGGCCTGATGGATCCCATTGATCCACCTCCTAGTGATCCCTCTACCTCAAAGAGAAGATCATTGTGGCTCAAAGACACTCTCAAATATGTTGAAAAGCATATTGCTCCAAGAGGGCCATTTCGTGAAAGTAAGAAGCCCACTAGGTATCAAGGGTACCTTGCTGCTGTGAGTACCATTGTTCAATCTAAGCCTTGTACATTCGAAGAAGTCGTGAAATACCAAGTGTGGAAGGATGCAATGAATGAGGAAGATGAAACCATCATGAAGAATGATGTCTGGGATGTGGTTCCTAAACCCAAGGACAAGTCTATGGTCACGTCTAAATGGCTTTACAAAATCAAACATGAAGCTAATGGGAGTGTTGAAAAATAAAAGGCTAGGTTCGTTGCTCAAGGCTTCTCTCAAAAGGAAGGGGTGGACTATGATGGGATATTTGCACCAATTGCTCGATATACCACTATCTATTCGATTATTGCTCTTACTACCTCTCAAGGATGGAGCCTACACCAAATGGATGTGAATATTGCTTTCTTGCATGGCTCGCTTAAGGAGGAAGTCTACTTGGAACAACCTGAGGGGTTCGAAGTACAGAATCGAAGGACATACGTATGCAGATTGAAGAAATCCCTTTATGGGTTGAAGCCAATGTTTTACAAAACGGACTCGGATTCGGACTCGGCCGAGGATCGACTCGGAAACGGAAACGGAAACGGCAATGACTCGGCCGGCTCGATTTCAATGACTCGGTCGTTGTAAAAAATACATTAAATATTTATTTTTTTTATAAAAAAACATAATTTTAAATATTTTAAACATAATTTTAAAGATTTTCATTCAAGTTTCCAAACACACAACATTATAATATACATGGAAGACAACATATGATCAAAGTAGGCTCATGAACCAATCCATTATATCAAAATGGTACAGTGTACCCAATGGCAATAGTAAATACATAGTCAACTGTAGTCTGTCATACATGATCAAAGACTCAAGAGTCAAAACAAAATACAAATAACCAAGGAGGCTAGTAGCTACTGGCTACTGCCAGAGGAGCCAAGATCATCTCGACCAATCTCTGGATCATCATCATCAGAGCCAGACAAGGGGCCCCATGGCTCCTCCTCATCATCATCGTCTCCAACTGCAACTGTAGAAGTGGTGCCAGTACCAGTACCACTAGGCTGTGAAGCAGATGCAAGCTGAGATAGAGTACAAATGCGGCTGCGCTTCTGTCGTGGCTGAGCAGAGGAAGGCGAAGCACCTACAACTGGAGTCCTACTAGCTGGCTGTGAGACTGAGGCTGGTGGATTGGGATCTGCATTCAACTGAACACGCTGCAGTGGATCTCCAACATCAATTTCATCAAGATCCTCATCAGGATCAAACTCTGGTAGACGACTCTCCACTACCCAATCTGATGTTGGATCAATGTCTTCCAACACAATGGGATCTGAATCAGGTCTTTTGTTCAGCAATTGGTTCCGTCTGAGCCGAAGGTTGTATTGGACAAAAACTAGATCATTCAACCGTTTTTGCTCCAAACGGTTTCTCTTCTTTGTGTGAATCCTCTCAAAGACAGACCAATTGCGCTCACACCCAGATGCACTGCAAGTTTGACTCAAAATACGAATTGCAAACCTTTGCAATTCAGGGCACTGGCCACCAAAGGCCTCCCACCATTGTGCTGCAAAAAACATAGGAGTGTAATGAATTATGAGTTAGATGAAGGCTGAAGCTCAACAAAATTACAAATTATATCTAACTTGAAATTGAGAAATTGAAAATTGAAATTTTTGTTTACCTGGCTCATCTGCTTCTCTTGCAATCTTTGCTAGGTTCTTCCCAAAGGTACCTGTTGCATTGCTGAAGGATGTGACCTGCTGATGTATCAGTAGCTGATCAGACTCCGATGGGACCATGCGCTCAATGCAATCAACCAGTCCATCTCTGACCCCCCCCCTCAAAGCTCCTGACTCCTTAGCTTTATAATGATACCGTGGGTTCAAAAAATACCCAGCTGCATGTATAGGGCGATGAAGTTGATTGTTCCATCTTTCATCAATGATTGCCCAAATGAGCCCATACTTTGCCACTCTATCCTTGTATGCTGCCTTTATTTGCTCCTTTGCTTGATCCATAGCCTCATAAATGAAGCCCATAGCCAACCTTTCCCCATCCACCAACCGCAACACCTTAACTAGTGGCTCAGCAACCTTCACAATCTCTGTTGCCTTTCTCCAAAAAGTTTCATCATGGACTTTCCTTCTCAATTCTCTGCCTTCTGGTTTGTTAGACCAACTGCTATTATTCCAATCATCACTGGAAAACATCTTTTGCAAGTTTCTATGTTGGGAAAGCATAGATTGCAATGTCAAAAAATGTGTAGCAAATCTAGTGATGGCAGGCCTAATAATATCCTTGCCTCCAGTGTGTTTCCTCATGATACTCAAAACCAGTGTATGATTGTAGATAAATTTTGTTATGCTTTTGGCATTATCTACAGTGTTTCTGACCCAATCTAATTTCCCAATATCCTCAAGCATGAGGTCTATGCAATGTGCAGCGCATGGGGTCCAAAAGATGGTCTTGTGTTTTTCCTCTAACAGTCTACCAGCAAGAACATAGTTAGAGGCATTGTCTGTGATGATTTGAACAACATTAGCCACCCCCACACCCTGAATAACCTCATCCAATAGCTGAAACAACAAGTGGCCATCTTTTACCTTATCAGATGCATCAACTGATTTTAAAAACATGGTTCCCTGTGGGCAGAAGACAAGAAAGTTTATGATGGTACGGTTTCTTTGATCAGTCCATCCATCTGACATGATGGTACACCCCGTTCTTGCCCATGATTCCTTGAAATCTTGCAAATACTCATTAATTGATGTAATTTCTTTCTGCAAACGAAACCCCCTTAGCTCTTGCATAGTAGGGCCTTTGAAGCCTTTTCCAGCAGCATGTATGGCCTCAAACATAGGCTCATAATATGGTGAACGAGCAGCATTAAAGGGGATATCAGCATCATACCACCATCTAGCTATGTAGTCACAAGCAGTCTCCCTCAATTCTTTCTTCCAATGGTCATCTAAAGTGGGCTGAGAAAGACCTTTACTAACTTCAGGACCATGTGCATCTGATGGAGAGGAGCCTGAGTGAGTGAAAAAACTTTTGATAGTCCCATCACCCTTCATTCTACCCTTTCCCTTATCTTGAACAGAAGCAAAAGAGGGAGGAACATAACGGAAAGGGTTTGATGCATCAGTTTGAGGGATAGAGGAAGAACCCTCAAACTCATAGTGGGGGTTGGCAGCCATCATTCTTTGTATCTCCCTCTTCCTCCCAATTTCAGCCTGTATCTCTTTTTGCCTAGTCTTTTCTTCTTGAAATTTTTCAAAGCTTTCCAACAAAGTCTTTCTAATCTCCCCAATTTCGGGGGATTTACATGCAGTAATATTGCCTTTAATCCCTGCCAAGTGTTGTTTCAGCCTATGAATCCCCCCAGGACCTGACTTAATTTTCCTATGGCAAAACTTGCAACACATCTCATCATCAACCATTTCAACATATGCCCAAGCAGCATCTTTTGCTCTAGGTGCCATTTTTTGACTAGGAAAACAATCTGAAAATGAAAAAAAAAAATAAAAATTGATTCAATGTTCATTTATTTGACTAAAAACACTCTCTAAGCTATCTTTATATGCACCTAAAATTTAATAAGTAAAAACAGATTTATAGAGGTGGAAAAAAATACCTCCAGGCACAAACTGCCTCCTCAAACTTGCTCCAAAAATCAGCTCCTCAATGCTGCTCCAAATGGCTGCCCAAGAAGCTCCTCACTCCAGCTACAATGCTCCTCCAAGACTCCTCACTGCTGCTCCAAAACAAGCTCAAGAACTGCTCACTAACTCTCAAAGAAGACTCTCACTCAAATGCATAAGACTGCTGTGAGTGAAATGAGAGCATTTGGCTGTCTTAAATAGAGTTTGGGAGGGGGAAATGGACCCCAAATGCATTTAACTAATCACATAAACCTTTTCATGTCCACAAACCCTAACTAAATCAGCTCCAAATCAGCAAAAAAGTAATTTTTTTTAACTGAAATCGCTGCCCAGCCGGTTCCTATTGGCTCGGCCGTTTTTTGACGGGACCCGGCCGGGTTGACCGGGTCAGCTATGACCCGGCCGAGTCATTGGCTGACTCGGCCGGGTCATAGCTGACCCGGTCACCGAGCCGGGTCAAAGGGCCGTTTTGAAATTTTTTTTATCAACCCGGATCGAAACGGCCGTTTCCGTTTCGGTACGGCCGTTTCGTAAAACAATGGTTGAAGCAAGCCCCTAGGGCTTGGTATGAGAGGATTGATAGCTATCTTATGAAGTTGGGATTCACAAGGAGCGAAGCTGACCCTAATCTATATTTCAAGGTTGAGAATGACATGTCTCTCATTCTGGTCCTCTATGTGGATGATCACTTTCTGACAGGTGCAAACCCTCTCATTTATCAATGCAAGAGGGAGTTGTCTTCCAAGTCAAGGACCTAGGACTGATGCACTACTCCCTAGGCCTGGAGGTCTAGCAAAAGCCAAGTGAGATTTTCCTTTCTCAAGGAAAATACATTGTAAAGTTACTCGAGAGATGTGGGATGGTGGATTGCAAGGATGTGTCTATTTCGATGGAACTCAACTTCAAAAAGCTATGTGGAAGTGTTGTTGGGCCCGAGTTGGGAAATCCTTCGGAATATAGACAACTTGTAGGGGGCTTGATGTTCTTGGTAAACTCCCATCCTAACATATGCTTCGTTGTGAACACGTTGAGTAAATTTATGGTCGAGCCTCATCACATACATTGGATTGCTGCTAAGAATCTCTTGAGATATCTTTGGGGCACAATCTATTATGGACTGAGATACACTGCCAGGAATTTGAAGCTGCATGGATATACAGACGCTGACTGGGTTGGCAGTGTGGTGGATCATAAGAGCACGTCTAGATGTTTCTTCTCATTGGGGTCTGCTTCAATTTCTTGGATGAGCAAGAAGCAAAAATTGGTTGCACTAAGCACCGCCGAGGCCGAATACATTACAGCCAGTATGGCCTGTTTTGAGGCTGTTTGGTTGAGGAAGCTCTTCAGTAAGCTATTTGAGCACGTACTGGATACCACTGTGATCTTTTGCGATAACTAGAGTGGGATTCGCCTTTCAGAGAATCTTCTGTTCCACGACCGCTCCAAGCACATTGATATCAAGTACCACTTTATCCGGGATATGGTACAACAGGGAGCAATAAGGCTCCTGATCCAGGTGGATGTTGGTGGCCACCCACCTATCCCACTTGGACCCCACAACTATCTCTTTCAGTTTCCTTAATTGTAGCACAATTTACTATTTTTAGCAGTTTTTCGGGTCCTGAACTTCCAAAGCCGTTTTGAGGCCATTAAAGACGTTTTTGGGAAAACTGGAAGCAACATGGGTCCATGGACCGATGTTGCTCTTCCCAAAGTTGTAGTTCTTGGATAGATCTTTCTAACGAGATATTGTGCGCATCAAATGAAGATCATATGCCAAAGTTACGACCCCGGGAAGTTGATGTACCAATTTACCCAAACGGGGCCCACAGTTTGGCGTTTCATCTTCTAGGGTTAGGTTTTTGGATGTTTAGGGCTTTCCATTGTTTCTCAACAATAAATAGGCCTTCAAGCCTCATTGTAACACAGTTCAGAGGCATGTAGCCGCCACATCTCTTCTCAGAGATAAGCTACCATCACCCTAGCTGGTTTATTTCCATTTCTGTTTGTAAGCATATTTCAGTATTTTACATTAATGAAATGAAGTATTATTTCCGTTGCATCTCTGTATTTATGGTTATCTCTGTAATTTGTTGCATCCCTGTTTAAATTTGGATCAGTGGTATCAGAGCGGTCTGCTCTTTCTCTGTTTTTCTTTACATGTCCCCAACGAGGTCGGGATATAAGGAGTTAGGGCTTGAACTGGTTGAACCTTTGCAAGACCAACCTCGCAAATCCCGACGGCCTCCCATGGCGGAAGACAAGAAAGACGAGGGGGCAGGAGATCCTATCAAAATCTTGCTCGAAGAAGCCCTTGAGCGTCAAAGGAACACGATGATGGAAAACTTCGCCCAGATCCTTCAACCGCTACCCAGAAGCAACGCATCGGCTTCCAACAACTACTCTGGAAACGCCACACCCTTTAAGGTAGAAGTTAATTTTGAAATCCCCATATTCGAGGGTCAAATAAACGCAGATGTCGTAGATAAATGGTTAAATCTGCTAGATGGGTAGTTTTCTGTTCATGATTTTTCCAGTCGGGAAAAGATTATTTTTGCTCTTCTCAAAGCAGCCCCCCACGTCAAGGACTAGTGGAAAACCTACTGCGAACAAAAGGATGAAAGTACGAGCTCACTATTTTCGGCCGCACCCACTTGGAATTCATTCCGAGATGCCATTAAGGAGCAGTATTACCCTGTCAAAAAGCTATGAGAACAAATACATAGAGTGGACCACACTGCGGCAAGGAAGGGACCAAGATGTGCCAGAGTTCACAAACATTTTTCATACCCTTCGCACACAGTTAGCTATCAAGGATTCTGAACTACATTTGGTACTCAAATACCGCGGCTCCCTACGCAGGTACATCCAGGAAAATATGGAGTTCCTAAACATCTCCTCACTCGGCACGGCGCACCAATAAGCTGTCAAAATTGAGCAAAATTTTAAAAAGAAGAAGCAAGACTTTGGATCTGCAAATCCGAAGACCAAAGGACAAAGCCACGACGGGGTGACCCAAGACAACCCGTCAAAGCCGCAAGAAAAGAACAACACCACGAAGTCGAAGGACACAGGAAAGTGGTGTGAGTTCCACAAGAGCCCCACTCAGAACACAAGTGAGTGTCGGACCAAGCAGTCGCTGGTGGCCGAGTTGAAGGCTTCAGAATCAGATGCATGTTCCGACCTTGAGTTAGAATCCAACAAGGGGAATGGCAAAGGGAAGCAGATCATTAACGCGGAGTGAAGTGCCATTGTAGCCACCGCCAGATCCAGAAGAATGAGCCCGAAGATCCAGAGGAGGGAGAGCGTTTTTTCCACTCACACATGTGGGTGAAGGGTTCGCCACTGCAATTCATTGTTGACAGTGGGAGCCAAAAGAACCTCATTTCAACAGAGGTCGTGAAGTGGTTGGCCCTACCGACTACACCTCACCCGTAGTCGTACAGTATCGGGTGGCTTCACCAAGGACATGATCTCCGAGTTCGCCAGCAACGTCGCCTTCCTTACAGCATCGAACCCTTCATAGACGAGGTATTGTGTGATGTTGCACCTCTGGATGTTTGTGATGTATTATTAGTGATCCGAATTGGATCCATAAAAGACTGTTAAAGAACCATGACTGTATCAGGTCAAACAAATCTCTAAGAATTCCAAAACAGCGATCAAAAACACCCTGAACCAGTGGCAATGGCAGCCAGCGTAGAACGACGAGACCTCGGTCAAAGCGCGTTGACCGAGGCCCATGGACACTGCGCGGGAGGTCAAAATAGCCCCTGGGAGCCCCAGAACGGGAAAAGGAGGTGATTTTTGATGCGCGATTAGCGAACAAGGCCAAATTGGAGGAAGCCTGAGCACTCGGACGCATGGGGAGCCGGAGAACCGCGGGCGAAAAAGCAAAAGCGCTAAAAAGACAAAGGCAGGACCCGCACTCTGGAAACCGGCGGTATTGATCGAGGCGCCCTGGAAACTAATCCTGAAATTGGGAGAGTCTATTCTCGAAAGACAATGTCAAAGGAAGGTTCTGTGGGGCCAGACCCTCAATTCATAGAGAGTTTCCTAGCTATAGAGTCTATGATTGAAGAAATGTACAGAGACTTTAGAAAGCATAAGGTGGAGGATTCATCAGGTTCTAAACAAGATAAAGAAGAAGATGAGTCTCACTTCCATGACCACTCCAAAGGAAAGGGAAGAGAGGAAAGCTTTCTCACACCTCCTAATAGCCCTGTGCATAATAAGAAAGCATCTTTGATTAAGCTAGATGTAAAATTTGATTTTCCTATATATGATGGAGAGCTAAATACTGAAAAGTTGGACAATTGGATTAGACAAATTGATGTGTATTGCAGGGTACAGAACATAGACTCAAACAAGAGTAAGATTCAGCTGACAAGCCTACGCCTAGGAGGCACTGCCTTGGTTTGGTGGGAAGGCAGAACCCAAGCTGATATGAAAAGACATGGTAAGACCATCTCTGTCTGGAGTGAATTTGTTGCTGCAATCAAAAAGCAGTTCTATCCATTGGCCTACATGCAACAAGCCATGATGAGTTGGCAAACTCTTCGGCAGTTGAAAGGGCAAAGTGTGCAAGGGTATACTCAAGAATTCAGAAAGAGAGCATTGATGTTGGGTATCTCATTAGACTCACCAGAGACTCTTTTGAAGTAAATTGGTGGTCTACACAGCTACATGAGGCATACCATCCTCATGTTTAATCCCAGTAGTATAGATGAGGTATCTGTACAAGCTACTCATATAGAAGCTAGAGGAAAGAATGGAAATCCAGAAGTTGGGGGACCATCCCAACCCACTGTAAGCAAGAGCAAGGAGAAAAGAAAGCAGAAATGGAAAGCAAGGAAGGCTAACACTGCATAGAAAAGCAAAGCTTCATGCACTCACTGTAAAAAAAATGGGCATGATGATGAGCATTGTTGGATTCTTCATCCAAAGCTGAGACCTAAGAAGTCCGAGGGAAAGAAGAAGAAGACTACTGCAGCTATTCAAAAAGATTTGGGGTCAAACTCAGGAGATGAAACAACTATAGCAGCGACAGGTATAAAAGGTAAGATTCTGAAGCATCTACTAGTAATTCTGCTCAATCTGTTATTGATGAAGAAAATGAGAGAAAAAGACATAAGCTTTTCCATATTCGAGTTATTTCCAAAAATCAAAAGATTGATACTTTGTTTGATAGTGGCTCACAAGTAAATCTAATTTCTGAAGCAATTGTAAAGAAATTGGGATTAGCAACTACACCTCACAAAAAACCATACCCATTAGGATGGTTGAATGATAAAGCACAACTACAAGTGACTATACAGTGCAAACTCAAGTTTTCTTTTGGGTCAGCATTTGTAGATGAAGTTGAGTTAGACATAATTCCTTTGGACATATGTGGAATTGTTTTAGGAAGTCCTTACTTGTATGATAGAAAGGCTATTTTCTATAGAGCCGAGAACAAGTATCTGCTTGTTAAAGATGGAATGGAATACTTCGTAAGAGCTCATAAGCTCAAGAATAATTATACTCTCATAAACTCAGGACAGATGAAAAGAATGATAAATTCATGCAAACAATTCTTACTGATGGTTGTAAAGGAAAAGAAACCTGATAAAACAAATATATTTGGGAGCTGTAATGCTGAACAGCAAGCTGATATAGAAAAGGTTGTTTCAGAATATGATGTCTTGTTTCAAGAACCTAAAGGTCTGCCACCCAAAAATGGAATAGTACATGATATTATTTTGCGGCAAGATGTTCTATTGCCTAACATTGGGATGTACAGGTTGTCTGCTTTAGAGAATGCTGAAATCAAGAAGCAGATGCAGGAGTTGCTCGAGAAGGGCTTCATCAGGCCTAGCACATCACCATGTGGGTCACCAATCGTTTTGGTGAGAAAGAAAGATGGCTCGTGGAGAATGTGTATTGATTACCAAGCACTG
The DNA here is from genome assembly GCA_031772625.1 of Pinus tabuliformis. Classification (NCBI taxonomy): domain Eukaryota; kingdom Viridiplantae; phylum Streptophyta; class Pinopsida; order Pinales; family Pinaceae; genus Pinus; species Pinus tabuliformis. The sequence continues at coordinate 667,533,485 of CM062811.1, read as the reverse complement.
AATAAGATAACAATCAAAAATCGTTATCCCCTTCCTCGCATAGATGATCTTTTAGATCAATTGAAGGACGTTGTTTATTTCACCAAGCTGGATTTGCACAGTGGTTACCATCAAGTCAGAGTTGCAAAGCAAGATGCATGGAAGACTGCTTTCAAAACAAAGCAGGGATTGTATGAATGGCTAGTTATGCATTTTGGCTTAACTAATGCTCCTGCTACTTTCATGAGATTAATGAATGATGTACTCAGACCTTTTCTTGATGATTTTGTTATGGTGTATCTAGATGACATTCTGATTTTTAGTAAAACGTGGGAAGAACATTTAAAGCATGTTAAGCAGACATTAGATGTTTTGAAAAGAGAAAAAACTTTATGTTAAACTCTCAAAATATGAATTTGGCAAAACGTCTCTAAATTACTTGGGTCATATAGTAGGGGGGGTGAATTGATAATAGATCCCTCTAAAGTGGCAGTCATTGTGAACTGGCCTAAACCCAGGTCTGCTACAGAAGTGAGAAGCTTCTTAGGAGCAGCACAATATTGGAGGAAGTTCATTTCTAACTTCTCCTCGATTGCAGCTCCTTTACATGCTTTAACAGGATTGAATAAGGTGTTTCAGTGGGGAGGCAAACATCAGAAAGCCTTCGACACCTTGAAAGAAAAGACTAGTACAACACTTGTACTAGCACTGCCAGATCTACAAAGACCATTTGAGATCCAAACTGATGCCAGTGACTATGCCATGGGAGCGGTGTCGACACAGCACAGTAAACCCATATGTTATCATTCTGAGACTTTTAATCCTGCAGCAGTTAACTATCCTGTTGACACCTAATCCGAAACGGATGAGGTGAAGTCGGACAGTCATCTAGAAGATGAACTGATCCGTTTTATATGTGTATAAATAAAGTGCTGGCTAATGAATAAATCAATCAATCAGTGTTTTCTCATTTAATTGTTTTCTTGCGCTCATTGCTGGAGTTACCCTGGCCTGACATGGTATCAGAGCTCAGGTATCTTAAATTAGTTGTAACTCCTCTCTTAAGAGCAGCTCTGCCTCTGAATCCGCTGCCCCTCTGACGTGATTCCCTTTGCCTGAATCCGCTGCCCCTCTGACCATAATTCTCTACGCTGCCTCTGACTGCCCTGGCGCTCTCTGACACTGACCTCTCATGAGACTGCGCCCTCTGTATTTGAATAAACGGTTCTATCTCTGCGTTTGGACAGACCATCCGCATTCAATGCGTAACTCTCATAGAAGTTGATTGGAGCGGACCTGCAAACAATAGCTGAAGTCTTAGTTGAATTCGTTGAAGCCTCGGTGCAGAGAGATGGAACATGAGCGTTAAAAGACTGTAAGCTGGGTCGAAACTTGGAGGTGTTTGCGGCGTTTGGTAAGTTCTTTCAATAATCAGAATTCATTATCAAGCAGAAGATTGATGGTCAATGGCATATATGGTGAATGCATGAAATTTTTGGTCGGTTGAATGGAGCTATACGCGGTCCCCTCGGCTCCCACAAGTGTATTCACTATCCTGCGGTCCCCTCGCTCTCCTTCTGTTGCATTGTATTAAACCACCTCTGCGCACTCCTCTCCACTATGCAACAAAGCCCTATGGTATCATATCCCGCACAATGTTTGGCTCCTACACTGTCCCATAAACACGTTGTTCCATATATATAAGGCTGGTATATATATACGTTGTCTCCGACGCTGTCTGGTATATAACATTGTTTCATATATAACACTTGATGCGTTTGGCTCCTACGCTGACTCCTACACTGTCTGGTATATAACATTGTTTCATACATAAACACTTGTTGCGTTTGGCTCCTATGTTGTGGAGGAATGGTAATTGAAACCGGTGTCACTGTGGAGGAACGTTGAAGCCTGAAGATTGCTCATTGAAACCTGAAGCTCTGCGGATTAAACACGCTCCTGCACATGATGTTACCGCAGCGTTTTCATGTGGTATCATGTATGCTGAGTGCTCCTTTTTTAAAACAGTGACATGATGTTACAGCAACGTTTTCATATGCTGCGTGCTCCTTTTTAAAACAGTGACATGACATGATGAGCGCCCTTTCTTTTTTTTTTCACTGATATGATATATGTTATGTTGAGCGCCCTCTGCTTTTAGAAGGAACATAATATTATGGAAGTTATGGTGATTTCATCGATAATATCATTGGGCAACGGATTCTCGTTGAGATAAGTGTTTCAACCAAATGACTGTGTCTTTATTGAAGAAATGTATTACTGACACAGATTTCAGCGATGGTTTTTAAATTGCCGTCATAAATTTTGGGCTTCTTGCGATGGTTTTTGAATGACTTGAGATGGTAACAGTGGTAAGAACAGTGGTAAGAACTGCGTTCACATATCCAGCGTTCATTAAAGAACTGCGTTCATTAATCCAGCGTCCAGCAATCCAGTGGTATGTTTTGAGGCTTGTTTGAATAACAGGTTTTTGTGCTAGTGGTATATACTTTGACTGAGACAGCGTTTTTCATGTGATATATATATGATATATATGTGAGCAGTTATATGTATTTGAGCGCCCTGTGAACAGTGATATATGTGAGCAGTATTTGAGCGCCCTTTGTTTTTTGAACAATGATATATATGTGAGCAGTGATGCTATGGAATGTTAGAGGCTACCATATAAGAATTTTTTTTCCCAGCAGAAGTTGTTTTTCTATCAACAGATGTGTTTTTGGCAGAGATATTTTTTTCAGAAGGATTTTGTTTACAGAAGTTTTTAGCAGAGATATTTTTTTTACAGAATGCATAAGGCTATGACATAAGATTTTTTTTTCCCAGCAGAAGTCTTGCTGTGGCATAAGTATTTTTTTTCTATTAGCAGAAGTTTTTTGTTTACAGTATGCCTTCAAGAGAAAGAAGAAGATACTTCAGAGGCAGGGGGGGCAGACATTCTCATTCCCAAGCAGAAAAGGCAGACTTACATTGCATTCGCTGCAAACAAAAAGGATCTCATGATGCTTCTACATGCAAGCTACCATGGGAAAAGATTGAGCAAAGAAGAAATCAGCAGAAAGGTAAAACTGATGACACAGACAAAGGTAAAGCACCTGAATCCGCTCACTATATTGAGGCACAATGTAACATTGGAGTAAATGAAGATCTGTTTAATGCTTCACTTACTTCTTCGAAAAATGACTGGTTGCTTGATTCAGGAGCAACCTGTCATATGACTCATAGGAAAGATTTTTTTGAAGATTTCACTGATAATGTTGATGGAGCAGTATACTTTGCAGATCAGTCAAAAATCAAGCCATCAGGGCTTGGCACAATCAGGCTTAAACTGCCTGGTCTTCCAGACTTTCTTCTGGATCATGTTCTATATCTCCCACAGCTCAAGAGAAACTTGTTGTCCCTGGTCCACATCCGCCAGCAAGGTCACTCCATTCATATGTTTGATGGAAAGCTTGAGGTAAGAAAGGCATCTGACCATTCACTTGTCATGAGAGGTATAGAAGAAGAAAGACTTCTTAAACTGCAAGGAACCTTTGCTCATGCACAGCATTTTTCATATATTTCTCATCATGATGAAGTTACACTTCCATCAAGTCTATTATGGCATGCTAGATTTGGACATTTAAACTATGATAGTCTTCGCTTGTTGAAGAAAAATGGTGTTGCTGGTTTGCCTACAATTCCTAGAAAACATAAACAATGTGATGCTTGCATTCTAGGAAAGCATAGCAAACAGTCTTTTCATGATTCACATTCAAGAGCACATAGGAAGCTTGAACTTATTCATTCAGATTTATGTGGTCCAATGCCTGTTCCTTCTGCAAATGGAAATAAGTATATCATGACATTTATTGATGATTACACCAGAATGTGTTGGGTTTATTTATTGAAGAACAAATCTGATGCTTTTCAAACATTCAAGAATTTTCATAAGTGGATTGAAAATGATGCACAATCTCATATTGGGTCTATTCGCACTGATAATGGAAAAGAATATACATCAAATGAATTTGAACACTATCTTCGTCAACATGGGATTAAACATCAAACAACTGTGCCTTATAATCCTCAACAGAATGGTGTCGCTGAAAGAATGAACAGAACAATTTTGAATATGGTACGATCTATGCTTTTCTTCAAAAATGTAAAGACAATGTTTTGGGCTGATGCTGTTCTATGTGCTGCATATATAAAAAATAGATGTCCATCTAGTGCTATAAGAAACAAGACTCTTTATGAATTGTGGTATGGACATGTTCCTTCGGTAAAACATCTCAGGATATTTGGTTCCATCTGTTATGCTTTAATACCAAAGGTACATAGAAACAAACTTGGTGCTAGAAGTCGTAAGTGTATCTTCCTGGGGTATTCAAACACATCTAAAGCATACCGCCTTTATGATGAAGTAAATAAAAAGTTTGTTTTATCTAGAGATGTCATTTTTCTTGAATCATCCAAATCTGACAGTGTTGTTGAGCGGCAACTTGATCGCTTGGATAGATTCACAAAACCAAAATCATTTCAAGAGTTTGATAATCAGATTCCACATCTTGAAGGGGGGATTCCTATACTAGATCAACATGTGGAATCTTCTTCTGAAGAACAATCTCCCCTGCATGACACTCCAACAACGGATGATGCTTTAAGTGATGTAATTGATAGAATTGGGAGACTCAATCTTGATTCAGACCCAACTCCATCAACAGAACAGCCTGGACCATCTCAGAAAGGTCCCCCAAAGTGGCTGACAAAGACACTTGAAAGTGTTCATCCTGATGAAATTGGAAAAACAGGAACCAGAAATTCAAACCGACAAGATGGAGGTGATGTAGATAACTCTAATTCACCTGTTGATATGGATGTTACTTATGATTGTGAATTGAACTTGTCTACAGATTTTGAACCAACTTCCTTCAAAGAAGCTGCTTCTCATGATGAATGGAAAGAAGCGATGCAGAAGGAGTATGATGCCCTCATAAAGAATGGCACTTGGAAGCTGGTTGATCCTCCATTTGGAACAAAACCAATTGGCTGCAAGTGGGTCTACAAGAACAAGTACAAAGCTGATGGCTCACTTGACAAGCACAAAGCTAGGCTTGTGGCAAAAGGTTTTGCACAGAAGGAAGGGGTCGATTATGAGGAAACTTTTGCTCCCACAGCAAAATGGGCCACCATCCGGACACTCTTTGCACTAGCTGCTCAGAACGGTTGGAAAGTCCATCAAATGGATGTAAAAACTGCATTCTTGAATGGAGATCTAAAAGAAAATGTTTTTATGTCCCAGCCTGAAGGATTTGCTGTGAAAGGACATGAACACAAAGTATGCAAACTTGTGAAGTCCTTGTATGGCCTCAAACAAGCACCACGAGCCTGGTATGAAAAACTAACTGAGCATCTTCTGAAACTCAACTTCAATCATTTTGATCTTGATGATGCAACTTTATTTGTCAAGAAAGTTGGCAAAACAGTTGTATATCTTGTGGTATATGTAGATGATCTTTTAATGACAGGGAACAATGAAAGCTATATTGCATCCATAAAGAAAGAATTAGGAAAATTTTTTGAAATGACTGATTTGGGCTATGTTCATTACTATCTTGGCATTGAAGTAACCCAACACCCAAAGTCCATATTTCTTTCTCAAAAGAAATACATTGGAGATTTGTTATACAGATTTGGCATGACAGAGTGCAATCCCCTTTCTACTCCAATGGAACAAAACTTGAAGCTCACATCTACTGAAGGAAAGGAATTTGAGGATGCAACTAAGTATAGACAGCTTGTAGAAAGTCTCATCTACCTCACTACTACCAGACCAGACATTTCATTTGCTGTTGGAATCCTTTCCAGGTTTATGCAAAGGCCTTGTGAGGGACATTGGTCTGCTGCAAAAAGAGTTCTAAGGTACTTGAAGGGAACTCAAGACCTTGGAATCAAGTATACACAGGTGGACGACTTCAACTTGATTGGATACTCTGATTCAGACTTCGATGGAGACAAAGAAACTGGGGTATCTACTTCAGGATATGCTATGAGTCTTGGATCAGGAGCTGTCTCCTGGAGATCACGCAAACAATCAGTACCAGCAGATTCCACAACAGAAGCAGAATACGTGGCAGCAGCTGAAGCAACGAAAGAAATTGTGTGGCTCAGGAAAATTCTTGAAGATTTGCAGGTAAAACAAATACAATCAACTCCACTCATGATTGATAACACATCTGCAATAAAGTTGGCCAAGAACCCAAAGTTCCATGATCGTACTAAGCACATCAATACTAAATATCATCTGATCCGACATCATGTTGAGGCCAAAACAATCCATCTTCGTCATTGTTCCACAAACGAGCAAATTGCAGACATCTTCACCAAAGCGCTTGGAAGAGAAAAGCTTGAAAAATTCAGAATGATGCTTGGACTCACCAACATCCCTTCAGATTAAGGGGGGGAATGTTGACACCTAATCCGAAACGGATGAGGTGAAGTCGGACAGTCATCTAGAAGATGAACTGATCCGTTTTATATGTGTATAAATAAAGTGCTGGCTAATGAATAAATCAATCAATCAGTGTTTTCTCATTTAATTGTTTTCTTGCGCTCATTGCTGGAGTTACCCTGGCCTGACATATCCTACATATGATAAAGAATTGTATGCATTAGTTCAGAGTGTGAAAAAGTGGAAACATTATTTAACGGGCAAAGAGACAATAATACATATTGATTATCAACCACTTCAATATCTACACTCCCAAACTAAGTTGCAGCAATCAAGGCATTACAGATGGATGGGTTTTCTACAACAATTTCATTTAGTCATCAGATATAAAAAGGGCATACATAACAAGGTTGCAGACATGTTATCTAGACCTATTATAAATGCATCTACCATACTTAAGCATAATTATGTGCTACATGAAAGCTACATAGAACAATATGCTCAAGATATGGACTTTAAAGATGTATATGCAAATTTGAGTCAAGGCAAAAGAGTAGAAGAATTGGATTATCATATGAAGAACTGACTCTTATACCATTGTGGGAAACTCTGCATTCCACAAACTGAGAGAGTAAAGATAATTAGGGAAGCACACACTTCTCTGATATCAGGTCACTTTGGGGTAAGTAAAACAGTTGTACAGCTGCAAATATTTTGCTATTGGCCGAAAATGAATGAGACGGTTTCTAGATATGTAAGAGGGTGTGCCATGTGTGCTAAAAGCAAGCCCCGTAATAGAAAACTAGGCTTGTACACTCCATTGCCAGTTCCTTCTCACCCTTGGGAAAGTGTTCCATGGATTTTGTTGGAGGACTGCCTAAATCTAGGAAAGGTCATGATTATCTATATGTTGCTGTGGATAGGTTCAGCAAAATGTGTATTTTGATACCTTGTAATAAACAAATTATAGCTGAACAGACTACAAAATTGTTCTTTGAACATGTATGGGTTCATTTTGGATTACCCACTTCCATTGTATCTGATCGAGACACCCGATTTGTGGGGAAGTTTTGGTCGAGTCTGTGGGAACTGATGGACACCAAACTGAAGAAAAGCACAGCTTTTCATCCACAAACAGATGGCCAGACAGAAGTAGTTAACAAGACAGTGATCCAGTTACTGAGAGGATATTGCAGCAAACATCCTAAGCTTTGGGATGAACACTTGTGTTATGTGCAGCATGCTTACAACAGAGCAAAGCATTCTTCTACACAGAGATCTCCTTTTGAGACCTGTTTTGGTTTCACACCAAGGTCTCCTTTGGATTTTGTCTTTGGTAAAGATACCATGGTTGATGGACACAGTGATGTGGACAAGGCAACTAAGTTCATTGAACAGATCCAGGAGATCCACCAGGCAGTACAGGAATAACTGGAAAAGAGCCAAGCCAAGTACAAGGCTAGGCATGACAAGCATCGGATGGAGCATAGTTTTCAAGTTGGAGACCAAGTCTAGCTGTATATCAGCAAGGACAGGATGGAAGGTGAAGGTAAAAAGCTAAAGCCTATCAGGTATGGACCTTTTAGGATACTTGAGAAGATTGGTGAAAATGCTTTTCGCCTTGATCTACCAGCTTACATGCACATTTACCCAGTCGTAAATGCAGATTGCTTGAGATTGTTTGAACCTTCAATGATTGAGGACCCTGAAGAGCAGAGTCAATTACCTTCTATTGATAACCTGCTACCTGAATATCTTAATGAATTGCAGGAAGACACAGTGCTAGACAAGAAGGTGAGGACGACGCGCAGGGGAGATGTTGAGTACCTCAGGATTGGGCTCAAAGGTTCAAAGCCGAGCAGTGCAAAGTGGATTGAGATTGGATAAGTGAGAAAACAATACCCTCACTTAGTCGATGCTTTAAAACCAACTTTTGGTGGTCCAAAAGCTTTTTCAGTGGGAAGGTCGTGATCCGAATTGGATCCATAAAAGACTGTCAAAGAACCATGACTGTATCAAGTCGGACAAATCTCTAAGAATTCCAAAACAGCGATCAAAAACACCCTGAACCAGTGGCAATGGCAGCCAGCGTGGAACGACGAGGACCTCGGTCAAAGCGCGCTGACCGAGGCCCATGGAGACTGCGCGGGAGGTCAAAATAGCCCCTGGGAGCCCCGGAACGAGAAAAGGAGGTGATTTTTGATGCGCATCGCTGGGCGAACAAAGCCATAATGGAGGAAGCCCGAGCACTCGGACGCATGGGGAGCCGAAGAATCGCGGGCGAAAAAGCAAAAGCGCTAAAAGGACAAAGGCAGGACCCGCACTCTAGAAACCGGTGGTATTGATCGGGGCGCCTCAAATGGTAAGTGGTTTTGGACGGAAGCGGAGCGATCCCACTTAACGATCAACACGTGGCAAGCAGAGGTGAGAGAAAACCACCATTGATCGCGCGATAACGGTCGAGCAATTCAACCGCGCGAAATGTGCGTATGGCGTCGGATCTGGGGGGACCCAGATCAGATGGCTGAGATCGCGCCCTATGGAGGAAGCGGAATCGACGAAGGAATGAGCTGCGATTTAAAAGGATTTGGAATCCGTTTGACCGCCATGGTGGAGGAAGACTTCATCCACGACGTAACTGAAGAAATGAACTGACAAAACAGGCTGGCGACGTTTAGAGGAGGACATGTGGCCACTCCTTGAGCGCTAATGATGACACCGAACAAGGGACTCCAAGCGCAACTGCAGAAGGCGAATCGACAGAGGCGGAAGAGGAACCGAACAGTCTTGGAACGAATGGCTAAAAGCCATGAACAGAGACAAAATACACAGTTAACAGTGAATCCTGAGAGGAGGACGAGAGACAGAGAGACCAGAATCCCGTGAGGAGGACGGAACACAGAGAAAGAAGCAATAAAGCAAAGCAGAAAGAGGACAGAGGGCCGAGCTGACCAGAGGCAGCATCGAGCACCAGAGGCTTGAGAGATCCGAGCCATCCCAGAGAGGATCTGTCCGGGCTGAGCACCACATTGGGCTCTCCACTGTAGACCAGAAGGTCACAAAGCTGGTAGGAAGAAGAAGTCTGTGTACTCAAGTGGCTTGGGGAATCCAAGAACCACCCTGCCAAGAAAATCTGCTTTAGGAGAACTCACTTTGAGTCCCTGCATTGTAATTCTCTGCTTAAAGACACAATAAAACAAGGCCACCACTGAAAGCTGGACCGGAGATGTAGCCCTGGAGAATAGGGTGAACTCCTTATTAATTTCTTGTGTCTTTGTGTTTGCTTACTGTATTTCTCTGTTGTCTTTCCATTTAAATGTCTGTGTATTGGCAATCTGATCGATCTGTTGCTTCAATAACACAGAACACACACCAGCACATGAGTCTGTAATACCTTTGTTTAATAAATCTTTAACTGATGTCACTCATAGAGTAAATATCAGATCAATTAGGCCAGCCATACTTGTGGAGGAGACATGTTGTGTATAAGTCGAGGCCTCGCGCTGTCATTATTTCTTTGTGTAATTCATTATACAGGATACTGGAGGTAGCCCCACCTACCGCCACCTCTTTAATCACTACTAAGAAACGCAGCAAGCTCATCTCCCAGACTGGGAAATTTATTTTTTGTTTGGTTTGCTCTCAAAGTAAGGGGAAGACTGTCGCCACATCCATGACCCCCGCGAAGGACTCCTCCACGCAGCAACAGCAGCAGATGGATACGGTCATGAAAGCAGACAGGAACATCTTCTCCTCACCCAAAAGGACACTGTTGCATTATCAGGTCAAGCATTCATTCGATCCAATGTTTTACAAACCGGCCGTTTCGAAACCGAAACGGCCGAGTCAAACCGTTTCATTAGCCTCAAGACTGATCCAGCCAAGTAATCGGTCCGGTTGACCGAGTCATGTGTGACTCGGTCAACCCGGCCGGGTCCAATATGACTCGACCGAGTCACAAGGGGACGGTTGGGCAGCGTAAAAACACAAAAAAAAATTCACTTTTTTGGTATTACTTCAAATGTTTAATGCAGTTTATGGATTCCAAAGTGTTATAGTAATTTGCTAAATGTTTTTGGGGTCCATTTCCCCCTCCCAAACCCTATTTAAGACACCCAAATGCTCTCATTCACTCACAGCAGTCTTATGCATTTGAGTGAGAGTCTTCTTTGAGAATTAGTGAGCAGTTCTTGAGCTTGTTTTGGAGCAGCAGTGAGGAGTCTTGGAGGAGCATTGTAGCTGGAGTGAGGAGCTTCTTGGTGTTAGGATATTCCGACACATAGGAAATAGTTAAGTTCAACTTGGTCTAGTATAGAGTTAGGTAAAGTGTGTTTCTTTACCGTTGTACATTTTGTAACTTACAATCTGACGGTCACGATATGTAGTGATCCGACGGTTCACTCTCTCCTCGGTATTACCGACACTTGATCCGTGGCTTGACACCCGGTTGGTCCATGAGTTCTATTTAAAGCGCATGGAGGGTCATTGTTCGGGTAATCCGTGCATGAGAGAAGCTTATGTAAATTTTCATTCTTTGATTAATAAATTGCCTGTAGTAGCCAAGTTGGCACAGGCCGTGGACTGTTTCCCTCTTTGAGGGTTTTAACCACGTCAAAAATACTGGTGTATTGATCTGTGATCTGGTTGTGAGCGGTGTCCTTTTGGTGTTCTTTCTGAGGAACTTACCCTGTAAATTCCTACATGGTATCAGAGCTATTTGAGGGCCGCGTCCGTTGGTGATCCAAATCTGAAGCCGGTAGAACTGCATCCGACTGACGTTTCCTAGATCTGCTGTTTCTGACTGCTTTCGGGCCGAGAGGACTGCTCTGTTGTGTTCGGAGCATCTGTTCCAGTGAGGAACCCCTTTTGTTTCACGCGAAAAGGTTTCTGGTAGCCCTAGCTGCGTCTTTTTTAAGATCTGGAGGTATACAATGTTTATTTGCAGTTTACTGTTATTTTCTCTCTGCTTATTTCGGTTTCGGTTTATTTAGCTTTTTTTAACCGGATCTATACCTTTCATTTCTGCGTATGCTCTTTGCCCTGCGACTCTGTGCGATCTTGGCAAATCAGAAACAGAAAGGAAGGATTTTTCTCATGCGTATGCTCTTTTACCTGCACCTTAGTGTGATCTCGGAAAATCAGAAACATTGAGAAAAATATTTAGTTTTTCGGCTAAAGCTAACTTTGAGCCGCAAGGTTGATTTTTTAAAATATCTAGTTTTTTGGCTAAAGCTAACTTCGAGCCATAAGGTTCGTTTTCTTTGCATGTCTGTGTTGGGTTTTGTGTTTTGTGTTTTGTAGGGAAAAAGAGCTTTCTCAAGGCAAGCACGCAAACCAAGGCCCCCCCCCCCTCTCTCTCTCTCTCTCTCTCTCAAATTTTTTGTATAGATCAATTGATTCAAAGCTATTTTAAGAGAGTAGAGGTCTTGGGTTCAAGTCTCCATTTTGTGGGGGCGGATTATTTCATTCCCGCACATTCGCGCACTTTGCCGGCAACTTCAACAAATTTTTTTCGAAAAGCCATAACTCCTTCATCCGGAAGCCTTTTTCAGAGCCGTTTTTTTTAAAACAGCCTAATTTTTCGATATCTATCCATTGGAACACTTACTTTCAGCATCTTCAGCTTCAGTTTTTTTTTTAAATGGAAAGTCCGTGCCAAGTCATTCTTGACAGCACTAACTACTTCCAATGGATAGCCTACATGGAAGATTTACTTAGAAGTAAAGGTCTCTACAGAATAGCTACAGGCCAACAGAAGAAACCAAAAGATGAAGACAAGGCTGCAAAATGGAAAAATAGACAAGATCAAGCACGTGGTTTGATAGGGATGTCTATTTCTCCTGATCTTAGATTCCATATTGCAGAACTTGAAACTCCTCATGAAGCATTGGAACAAATCACTAAAGTTTTTGGATTAAAAATGAAATTAGAGCCCATCAACTTGAAAATGAGTTGCTTACATTGGATCCTAATAATTTTTCTTGCATTGAAGATTTCTTGTCCAAATTCAAGACCCTTAGATATCTCTTGGAAGGTGTTAAGGTTAAGAAAGAAGATAGTAACCTTATTTATTCCATCCTTACTAAGTTGGGACCAGCCTACTCTGTATTTGTTTCCCCCTTCCATTCTACAAGGGAAGCTTTCATTTGTCAAGGAAAAGACTACAAGGCCCCTTCCTTTGACTCTTTTTGTGATTCTTTAATAAGAGAACAAGAAAAACTCTTACACCTTGGTCTTCTTAATCTTGGAAACTCTTCCAAGAAAGCGTTAACCGCCCAGCAGCAACCAAATTCAAAGAATCCTAAGAAGTCATATCCTAAAAAGAATGGTCCTAAACCAAACAAGGGTCCTAAGCAAACTCAGCCTCAAAATGAAAGATCATTTCAGCAAAATGATAAGACCAATAAAAACAAATGGAAGAAGACTGATAGACATTGTAACTTTTGTAATCGAGATGGCCACTTAGAATCTAAATGCTTTAAGAAGATGGAAGCCTTGGAAGCCGCAATGAAGAAACATAACATCCATGTGGAGCATTCTTCAACTTCATCTTCAGGAATGGCACTTTCTGCATGTCGTTGTCAATCATCTCAGTCTGGTTATGCATTAAATGTATCTTCTTCTCATTCTCATGAGTGGCTCATTGATTCTGGAGCCTCTTATCACATGGCCAAAAACCAAGCCATGTTTTCTTCTTTAAATGATTGTAACACCAAAAATATATATGTTGGTGATGATAGATCTCTTAATGTTATAGGGACTGGAACTGTTCATCTAGACAATGGTCAGTTTAATGATGTATTATGTGTTCCAACCTTATCCTGCAACCTTCTATCTGTATATCAGATAACTCATTCAGGTGAAGGTAAAATTGTTGAATTTTCACCTCATGATGTTGTAATCAAGGATCTGAGAGATCCTAAACAGATTCTAGCTACTGGTATTGCTGATGATTCCACAAGGTTGTATAAGTTTCACAACTTTGGGTCATCAAATCTTCCCTCAGTATTTGTTGCTCATAATGATGAAGTGAGCAAACTTTGGCATGAGCGATTTGGTCACTTAAACTATCGCTCCCTTCAGCATCTATGTAAAGAAAATATGGTGACAGGTCTTCCTATGGTATCTTGCAGAGATGGTGTTTGTTCCGGATGTGTACTCGGAAAACATCATCGGGACAGTTTTGAAAAACGTGCCTCTTGGCACGCCTCAGCCCCTTTACAGCTTGTGCACAGTGATTATGTGGTCCACTTCTTGTTGCTTCATTCTCTGGCTGCAAGTATTTCTTAACTTTCATTGATGATTTCTCCAGACGCACTTGGGTATACTTCTTAAAACTCAAGAGCGAAGTATTTAACACTTTTTTGGCCTTCAAAGCCTTTGTTGAAAAACAATCTGGACATCAAATTCTTAAGCTAAGAACTGATAATGGTGGAGAATATGTTAAAAACACATTCATCAACTTTTGCACCGAAAATGGAATTCAAATGCAACATACTGTTCCATACACTCCACAACAAAATGGTGTAGCTGAAAGGAAAAATCGCACCTTCAAGGAAATGGCTAATTGTATGCTGCAATCTAAAGGACTCAGTCTTAGTTTTTGGGCCGAAGCAATTAATTGTGCAAATTATATAATCAATCGCACTCCTACTAAGGTTCTAAAGAATATCACTCCAGAAGAAGCTTGGAGTTCCATTAAACCAGATGTAAGTCACTTTCGTGTTTTTGGAAGTGAAGCATGGGCCCATATTCCAGATGAAAAGCATAAAGCTTTAGAACCGAAGAGTAAGAAATGTACTTTTGTTGGATATTCTGAAGATGTAAAAGGTTATAGACTTATTCCGTTTAAGTCCAAAATGTTATCATTAGAAGAGATGTAAAATTTGATGAAAATAAATCGGCCTGCGAGCCTAGTCCGGCGGATGTGCCACCTCTTCCTATCTCTTCTACTTTTGAAAACATTTCTTCTTCAACTGATGAAAGTGAGGATGACAATCCTCCCCCACCTTCTCAGGATCCTCAACTTCCAAGATGGGTCCGTGCTACTCGGGATGCAGCAGGTGATCTTGCCGCTGATCCTACAGATCAGCGACGTACACGTTCTCAATTTGAAAGAGCCTCTTCTTTACTGGCTCAAGCTCCAGTAAATCATGATCCTGACACTTTTGCAGAAGCCTCAGGCCATCCACATTGGGAAGCAGCTATGAATGAAGAATATCATTCATTGTTGACAAATGATACATGGGATCTTGTTCCTCTACCAAAGGGACGCAAACTTGTTAGATGTAAATGGGTTTACAGAACCAAGTATGGACCAGATGGGAAAGTTGATAAACATAAAGCTCGTCTTGTTGCTAAGGGCTTTTCACAGGTTGAAGGCATTGACTACACTGAAACCTTCTCCCCTGTTGCCAAAATGAACTCTATCCGCCTTGTTCTTTCCCTTGCTGCCTCTTTAAAATGGGAAGTCCATCAGATGGATGTTAAATCTGCCTTCTTGCATGGGGACTTGCATGAAGAAATCTATATGGAACAACCCATTGGCTTCATCCAAACAGACTCCAGCCTTGTATGTCGACTTAAGAAATCTCTTTATGGTCTCAAGCAAGCTCCTCGGGCTTGGTATGCCAAAATGGACAGCTTTCTTTTAGAATCTGGCTTTTCTAGGTGTTATTCTGACAATACTGTCTACACCAAGAAAGTGGGCAACTCTCTTACCATCCTTGTTCTTTATGTTGATGATCTTATTCTTACTGGTAGTGATCCCAACCTTATAAACCATGTGAAGTCCAGCCTTAAAAAGAAATTTGAAATGACAGACTTAGGACACTTACACTATTTTCTCGGTCTTCAAGTCTTGCAATCCAAGGAGGGTATTTCCCTTTCCCAGTCCAAGTATGCTTGTGATATTCTTCGTCATTTTCACATGGAAGACTGTAAGCCAGTCCCTTCTCCCTTTCAGTCTGGAGTCAAACTTTCAGTCTCTTGTACTTCTCCTGAAGTTGATGCTACCTTATACCGTCAACTTGTAGGAAAACTCTTGTATTTAACCCATACTCGTCCTGACCTTTCCTTTGATGTTGGCCTTGTTGCACGTTTTATGCAAAACCCCCGTGAAAGTCATTGGAAAGCAGCCAAAAGAATACTTCATTATGTTCAAGGAACAGTACAGTTTGGGATTCATTACAGTGCCAAAGCAGCTCCTCTATTAGTTGGTTTCACTGATTCTGATTGGGCTGGTGACCCTGATGATCGGAAGTCTACTGCCGGTTATGTCTTCACTCTTGGTTCAGGACCTATTACATGGGCTTGTAAGAAACAGGCTGCCATTTCTCTTTCGTCAGCAGAAGCAGAGTATCGTGGTGCCGTGGAAGCTAGATAGGAAGCCTTGTGGCTTCGTCAGATCCTATCAGAGTTTGGCTTTGAGCAGCAGCATCCAACCACACTTTGGTGTGATAATCAAAGTGCCATTCAGCTATGCAAAGATCCAGTCCAGCATCAGCGCAGCAAACACATTGAACTACACATGCACTTCATCAGAAAGCTCATTCATGACCATGTTCTTGAAGTGCAATATTGTTCAACAGATGATCAGGTTGCAGACATCTTCACAAAGGCTCTCACAGAGGCGAAGTTCACTAAACTTCGATATATGCTTGGAGTTCAGGAAGTTGTCACTAAGGGGGGATAGGCTCTAGTGCCTCCTTCCTTCTCCTATTGTGTCATATTTGTAAATCCTTCAATCCTATCCCAAGTTGTTCTTAAGGGGGGATGTTAGGATATTCCGACACATAGGAAATAGTTAAGTTCAGCTTGGTCTAGTATAGAGTTAGGTAAAGTGTGTTTCTTTACCGTTGTACATTTTGTAACTTACAATCCGACGGTCACGATATGTAGTGATCCGACGGTTCACTCTCTCCTCGGTATTACCGACACTTGATCCGTGGCTTGACACCCGATTGGTCCATGAGTTCTATTTAAAGCACATGGAGGGTCATTGTTCGGGTAATCCGTGCATGAGAGAAGCTTATGTAAATTTTCATTCTTTGATTAATAAATTGCCTGTAGTAGCCACGTTGGCACAGACCGTGGACTGTTTCCCTCTTTGAGGGTTTTAACCACGTCAAAAATACTGGTGTATTGATCTGTGATCTGGTTGTGAGCGGTGTCCTTTTGGTGTTCTTTCTGAGGAACTTACCCTGTAAATTCCTACACGGTATCAGAGCTATTTGAGGGCCGCGTCCGTTGGTGATCCAAATCTGAAGCCGGTAGAACTGCATCCGACTGACGTTTCCTAGATCTGCTGTTTCTGACTGCTTTCGGGCCGAGAGGACTGCTCTGTTGTGTTCGGAGCATCTGTTCCAGTGAGGAACCCCTTTCGTTTCACGCGAAAAGGTTTCTGGTAGCCCTAGCTGCGTCTTTTTTAAGATCTGGAGGTATACAATGTTTATTTGCAGTTTACTGTTATTTTCTCTCTGCTTATTTCGGTTTCGGTTTATTTAGTTTTTTTTTAACCGGATCTATACCTTTCATTTCTGCGTATGCTCTTTGCCTTGCGACTTTGTGCGATCTGGGCAAATCAGAAATAGAAAGGAAGGATTTTTCTCATGCGTATGCTCTTTTCCCTGCACCTTAGTGTGATCTCGGAAAATCAGAAACATTGAGAAAAATATTTAGTTTTTCGGCTAAAGCTAACTTTGAGCCGCAAGGTTCATTTTTGAAAATATCTAGTTTTTTTGCTAAAGCTAACTTCGAGCCATAAGGTTCGTTTTCTTTGCATGTCCGTGTTGGGTTTTGTGTTTTGTGTTTTGTAGGGAAAAAGAGCTTTCTCAAGGCAAGCACGCAAACCAAGGCCCCCCCCGCTCTCTCTCTCTCTCTCTCTCTCAAATTTTTTGTATAGATCAATTGGTTCAAAGCTATTTTAAGAGAGTAGAGGTCTTGGGTTCAAGTCTCCATTTTGTGGGGGCGGATTTTTTCATTCCCGCACATTCACGCACTTTGCCGGCAACTTCAACAAAATTTTTCAAAAAGCCATAACTTCTTCATCCGGAAGCCTTTTTCAGAGCCGTTTTTTTTAAAACAGCCTAATTTTTCGAGATCTATCCATTGGAACACTTACTTTCAGCATCTTCAGCTTCAGTTTTTTTTTTAAATGGAAAGTCCATGCCAAGTCATTCTTGACAGCACTAACTACTTCCAATGGATAGCCTACATGGAAGATTTACTTAGAAGTAAAGGTCTCTACAGAATAGCTACAGGCCAAAGAGAAGAAACCAAAAGATGAAGACAAGGCTGCAAAATGGAAAATAGACAAGATCAAGCACGTGGTTTGATAGGGATGTCTATTTCTCCTGATCTTAGATTCCATATTGCAGAACTTGAGAAACTCCTCATGAAGCATTGGAACAAATCACTAAAGTTTTTGGGATTAAAAATGAAATTAGAGCCCATCAACTTGAAAATGAGTTGCTTACATTGGATCCTAATAATTTTTCTTGCATTGAAGATTTCTTGTCCAAATTCAAGACCCTTAGATATCTCTTGGAAGGTGTTAAGGTTAAGAAAGAAGATAGTAACCTTATTTATTCCATCCTTACTAAGTTGGGACCAGCCTACTCTGTATTTGTTTCCCCCTTCCATTCTACAAGGGAAGCTTTCATTTGTCAAGGAAAAGACTACAAGGCCCCTTCCTTTGACTCTTTTTGTGATTCTTTAATAAGAGAACAAGAAAAACTCTTACACCTTGGTCTTCTTAATCTTGGAAACTCTTCCAAGAAAGCGTTAGCCGCCCAGCAGCAACCAAATTCAAAGAATCCTAAGAAGTCATATCCTAAAAAGAATGGTCCTAAATCAAACAAGGGTCCTAAGCAAACTCAGCCTCAAAATGAAAGATCATTTCAGCAAAATGATAAGACCAATAAAAACAAATGGAAGAAGACTGATAGACATTGTAACTTTTGTAATCGAGATGGCCACTTAGAATCTAAATGCTTTAAGAAGATGGAAGCCTTGGAAGCCGCAATGAAGAAACATAACATCCATGTGGAGCATTCTTCAACTTCATCTTCAGGAATGGCACTTTCTGCATGTCGTTGTCAATCATCTCAGTCTGGTTATGCATTAAATGTATCTTCTTCTCATTCTCATGAGTGGCTCATTGATTCTGGAGCCTCTTATCACATGGCCAAAAACCAAGCCATGTTTTCTTCTTTAAATGATTGTAACACCAAAAATATATATGTTGGTGATGATAGATCTCTTAATGTTGTAGGGACTGGAACTGTTCATCTAGACAATGGTCAGTTTAATGATGTATTATGTGTTCCAACCTTATCCTGCAACCTTCTATCTGTATATCAGATAACTCATTCAGGTGAAGGTAAAATTGTTGAATTTTCACCTCATGATGTTGTAATCAAGGATCTAAGAGATCCTAAACAGATTCTAGCTACTGGTATTGCTGATGATTCCACAAGGTTGTATAAGTTTCACAACTTTGGGTCATCAAATCTTCCCTCAGTATTTGTTGCTCATAATGATGAAGTGAGCAAACTTTGGCATGAGCGATTTGGTCACTTAAACTATCGCTCCCTTCAGCATCTATGTAAAGAAAATATGGTGACAGGTCTTCCTATGGTATCTTGCAGAGATGGTGTTTGTTCCGGATGTGTACTCGGAAAACATCATCGGGACAGTTTTGAAAAACGTGCCTCTTGGCACGCCTCAGCCCCTTTTACGCACGCCTCAGCCCCTTACACTTGTGCACAGTGATTTATGTGGTCCACTTCCTGTTGCTTCATTCTCTGGCTGCAAGTATTTCTTAACTTTCATTGATGATTTCTCCAGACGCACTTGGGTATACTTCTTAAAACTCAAGAGCGAAGTATTTAACACTTTTTTGGCCTTCAAAGCCTTTGTTGAAAAACAATCTGGACATCAAATTCTTAAGCTAAGAACTGATAATGGTGGAGAATATGTTAAAAACACATTCATCAACTTTTGCACCGAAAATGGAATTCAAATGCAACATACTGTTCCATACACTCCACAACAAAATGGTGTAGCTGAAAGGAAAAATCGCACCTTAAAGGAAATGGCTAATTGTATGCTGCAATCTAAAGGACTCAGTCTTAGTTTTTGGGCCGAAGCAATTAATTGTGCAAATTATATAATCAATCGCACTCCTACTAAGGTTCTAAAGAATATCACTCCAGAAGAAGCTTGGAGTTCCATTAAACCAGATGTAAGTCACTTTCGTGTTTTTGGAAGTGAAGCATGGGCCCATATTCCAGATGAAAAGCATAAAGCTTTAGAACCTAAGAGTAAGAAATGTACTTTTGTTGGATATTCTGAAGATGTAAAAGGTTATAGACTTATTCCATTTAAGTCCAAAATGTTATCATTAGAAGAGATGTAAAATTTGATGAAAATAAATCGGCCTGCGAGCCTAGTCCGGCGGATGTGCCACCTCTTCCTATCTCTTCTACTTTTGAAAACATTTCTTCTTCAGATGATGAAAGTGAGGATGACAATCCTCCCCCACCTTCTCAGGATCCTCAACTTCCAAGATGGGTCCGTGCTACTCGGGATGCAGCAGGTGATCTTGCCGGTGATCCTACAGATCAGCGACGTACACGTTCTCAGTTTGAAAGAGCCTCTTCTTTACTGGCTCAAGCTCCAGTAAATCATGATCCTGACACTTTTGCAGAAGCTTCAGGGCATCCACATTGGGAAGCAGCTATGAATGAAGAATATCATTCATTGTTGATAAATGATACATGGGATCTTGTTCCTCTACCAAAGGGACGCAAACTTGTTAGATGTAAATGGGTTTACAGAACCAAGTATGGACCAGATGGGAAAGTTGATAAACATAAAGCTCGTCTTGTTGCTAAGGGCTTTTCACAGGTTGAAGGCATTGACTACACTGAAACCTTCTCCCCTGTTGCCAAAATGAACTCTATCCGCCTTGTTCTTTCCCTTGCTGCCTCTTTAAAATGGGAAGTCCATCAGATGGATGTTAAATCTGCCTTCTTGCATGAAGAAATCTATATGGAACAACCCATTGGCTTCATCCAAACAGACTCCAGCCTTGTATGTCGACTTAAGAAATCTCTTTATGGTCTCAAGCAAGCTCCTCGGGCTTGGTATGCCAAAATGGATAGCTTTCTTTTAGAATCTGGCTTTTCTAGGTGTTATTCTGACAATACTGTCTACACCAAGAAAGTGGGCAACTCTCTTATCATCCTTGTTCTTTATGTTGATGATCTTATTCTTACTGGTAGTGATCCCAACCTTATAAACCATGTGAAGTCCAGCCTTAAAAAGAAATTTGAAATGACAGACTTAGGACACTTACACTATTTTCTCGGTCTTCAAGTCTTGCAATCCAAGGAGGGTATTTCCCTTTCCCAGTCCAAGTATGCTTGTGATATTCTTCGTCATTTTCACAGGGAAGACTGTAAGCCAGTCCTTCTCCCTTTCAGTCTGGAGTCAAACTTTCAGTCTCTTGTACTTCTCCTGAAGTTGATGCTACCTTATACCGTCAACTTGTAGGAAAACTCTTGTATTTAACCCATACTCGTCCTGACCTTTCCTTTGTTGTTGGCCTTGTTGCTCGTTTTATGCAAAACCCCGTGAAAGTCATTGGAAAGCAGCCAAAAGAATACTTCGTTATGTTCGAGGTACAGTACAGTTTGGGATTCATTACAGTGCCAAAGCAGCTCCTCTATTAGTGGGTTTCACTGATTCTGATTGGGCTGGTGACCCTGATGATCGGAAGTCTACTGCCGGTTATGTCTTCACTCTTGGTTCAGGACCTATTACATGGGCTTGTAAGAAACAGGCTGCCATTTCTCTTTCGTCAGCAGAAGCAGAGTATCGTGGTGCCGTGGAAGCTAGTAAGGAAGCCTTGTGGCTTCGTCAGATCCTATCAGAGTTTGGCTTTGAGCAGCAGCATCCAACCACACTTTGGTGTGATAATCAAAGTGCCATTCAGCTATGCAAAGATCCAGTCCAGCATCAACGCAGCAAACACATTGAACTACACATGCACTTCATCAGAAAGCTCATTCATGACCATGTTCTTGAAGTGCAATATTGTTCAACAGATGATCAGGTTGCAGACATCTTCACAAAGGCTCTCACAGAGGCGAAGTTCACTAAACTTCGATATATGCTTGGAGTTCAGGAAGTTGTCACTAAGGGGGGATAGGCTCTAGTGCCTCCTTCCTTCTCCTATTGTGTCATATTTGTAAATCCTTCAATCCTATCCCAAGTTGTTCTTAAGGGGGGATGTTAGGATATTCCGACACATAGGAAATAGTTAAGTTCAACTTGGTCTAGTATAGAGTTAGGTAAAGTGTGTTTCTTTACCGTTGTACATTTTGTAACTTACAATCCGACGGTCACGATATGTAGTGATCCGACGGTTCACTCTCTCCTCGGTATTACCGACACTTGATCCGTGGCTTGACACCCGATTGGTCCAAGAGTTCTATTTAAAGCGCATGGAGGGTCATTGTTCGGGTAATCCGTGCATGAGAGAAGCTTATGTAAATTTTCATTCTTTGATTAATAAATTGTCTGTAGTAGCCACGTTGGCACAGGCTGTGGACTGTTTCCCTCTTTGAGGGTTTTAACCACGTCAAAAATACTGGTGTATTGATCTGTGATCTGGTTGTGAGCGGTGTCCTTTTGGTGTTCTTTCTGAGGAACTTACCCTGTAAATTCCTACACTTGGGCAGCCATTTGGAGCAGCATTGAGGAGCTGATTCTTGGAGCAAGCTTGAGGAGGCAGTTTGTGCCTGGAGGTATTTTTTTTCCACTCTATAAATCTGTTTTTGCTTAGTAAATTTTAGGTGCATATCAAGAAAGCTTAGAGAGTGTTTTTTGTCAAATAAATGAACATTGAATCAATTTTTATTTTTTTTCATTTTCAGGTTGTTTTCCTAGTCAAAAAATGGCACCTAGAGCAAAAGATCCTGCTTGGGCATATGTTGAAATGGTTGATAGTCAAATGCATTGCAAATTTTGCCATAGGAAAATTAAAGAAGGTCCTGGGGGCATTAATAGGCTGAAACAACACTTGGCAGGGATTAGAGGCCAAATTACCCCATGTACCTCACCAGAAATTGGGGAGATTAGAAAGAATTTGTTGGTCAGCTTTGAGAAATTTAAAGAAGATAAGGCTAGGCAAAAAGAGATACAGGCTGAAATTGGGAGGAAGAGGGAGATACAAAAAATGATGGCTACCAACCCCCACTATGATTTTGAGGGTTCTTCCTCTATCCCTCAAACTGAGGCATCCAACCCTTTTCGTTATGTTCCTCCCTCTTTTGGTTCTGTTCAAGATAAGGGAAAGGGTAGAATGAATTTGAAAAAGGGTGATGTGACTATCAAAAGTTATTTCACTCCCTCTTCTCCATCAGATGCACATGGTCCTGAAGTTAGTAAAGGTCAAATTCAGCCCACTTTAGATGACCATTGGAAGAAAGAATTGAGGGAGACTGCTTGTGACTACATAGCTAGATGGTGGTATGATGCTGATATCCCCTTTAATGCCGCTCGTTCACCATATTATGAGCCTATGTTTGATGCCATACATGCTGCTGGAAAAGGCTTCAAAGGCCCTACTATGCAAGAGCTAAGGGGGTTTCGTTTGCAGAAAGAAATTCAATCCATTAATGAGTATTTGCAAGAGTTCAGGGACTCATGGGCAAGAACAGGGTGTACCATCATGTCAGATGGATGGACTGATCAAAGAAACCGTACCATCATAAACTTTCTTGTCTTCTGCCCACAGGGAACCATGTTTTTAAAATCAGTTGATGCATCTGATAAGGTAAAAGATGGCCACTTGTTGTTTCAGCTATTGGATCAGGTTGTTCAGGAGGTGGGGGTGGCTAATGTTGTTCAAATCATCACAGATAATGCCTCTAACTATGTTCTTGTTGGTAAACTATTAGAGGAAAAACACAAGACCATCTTTTGGACCCCATGCGCTGCACATTGCATAGACCTCATGCTTGAGGATATTGGAAAATTAGATTGGGTCAAAAACATTGTAGATCATGCCAAAAGCATAACAAAATTTATCTACAATCATACACTGGTTTTGAGTCTCATGAGGAAACACACTGGAGGCAAGGATATTATTAGGCCTGCCATCACTAGATTTGCTACACATTTTTTGACATTGCAATCTATGCTTTCCCAACATAGAAACTTGCAAAAGATGTTTTCCAGTGATGAATGGAATCAAAGCTATTGGTCTAACAAACCAGAAGGCAAAGAGAAAAGTAAAGTCCATGAAGAAACTTTTTGGAGAAAGGCAGCAGAGATTGTGAAGCTTGCTGAGCCACTAGTTAAGGTGTTGCGGTTGGTGGATGGGGAAAGGTTGGCTATGGTCTTCATTTATGAGGCTATGGATCAAGCAAAGGAGCAAATAAAGACAGCATACAAGGATAGAGTGGCAAAGTATGGGCCCATTTGGGCAATCATTGATGAAAGATGGAACAATCAACTCCATCGCCCTATACATGCAGCTGGGTATTGTTTGAACCCACGGTATCATTATAAAGCTAAGGAGTCAGGAGCTTTGAGGGGGGAGGTCAGAGATGGACTGGTTGATTGCATTGAACGCATGATCCCATCGGAGTCTGATCAGCTGGAGATACATCGACAGGTCACATCCTTCAGCAATGCAACAGGTACCTTTGGGAAGAACCTAGCAAAGGTTGCAAGAGAAGCAGATGAGCCAGGTAAACAAAAATTTCAATTTTCAATTTCTTAAGTTTGTTAAATCATTTATAATTTGAAAGTTAGATATAATTTGTAATTGTTGAGCTTCAGCCTTCATCTAACTCATAATTCATTACACTCCTATGTTTTTTGCAGCACAATGGTGGGAGGCCTTTGGTGGCCAGTGCCCTGAATTGCAAAGGTTTGCAATTCGTATTTTGAGTCAAACTTGCAGTGCATCTGGGTGTGAGCGCAATTGGTCTGTCTTTGAGAGGATTCACACAAAGAAGAGAAACCGTTTGGATCAAAAACGGTTGAATGATCTAGTTTTTGTCCAATACAACCTTCGGCTCAAACGAAACCAATTGCTGAACAAAAGACCTGATTCAGATCCCATTGTGTTGGAAGACATTGATCCAACATCAGATTGGGTAGTGGAGAGTCGTCCACCAGAGTTTGATCCTGATGAGGATCTTGATGTAGATATAGATATGGAGACATCAGTTGAACTTAGAGATGTTGTTCAACTTCAACCTATTCAGTTGGATGCAGATCCCAATCCACCAGCCTCAGTCTCACAGCCAGCAAGGACTCCAGTTGTAGGTGCTTCCTCTGCTCAACCACGACAGAAGCGCAGCCGCATATCTACTCTATCTCAGCTTGCATCTGTTGCACAGCGTGCTAGTGGTACTGGTACCACTTCTACAGTTGCAGTTGGAGACGATGATGATGATGAGGAGGAGCCATGGGGCCCCTTGTCTGACTCTGATGATGATGATCCAGAGATTGGTCGAGATGATCTTGGCTCCTCTAACAGTAGCTACTAGCCAGTAGTACTAGTATTGCAGTCTGGTCACCATCACAGTTTACTTTTGTTGTAGAGGCCATTTCTAGCCTCCTTGGTTATTTGTATTTTGTTTTGAGTCTTTGATCATGTATGACAGTTGACTATGTATTGCCATTGGGTACCATTTTGATATAGTGGATTGGTTCATGAGCCTACTTTGATCATATGTTGTCTTCCATCTATATTATAATGCTGTGTGTTTGGAAACATGAATGAAAATCTTCAAAATTATGTTTAAAATATTTAAAATTATGTTTTTTAATAAAAAAAATTAATATTTAATGTATTTTTTACAACGACCGAGTCATTGAAATCGAGCCGGCCGAGTCATTACCGTTTCGGAGTTGGAGTCGGAGTCGGAGTCGGAGTCGATCATCGGCCGAGTCGGAGTCGGAGTCGGAGTCTTAAAACATTGATTCGATCTAACTACTAGAGCGCCTCTACCCAACGGGTCGAGATATCGCCACTCCATTCTGGAAATTGCCAAGTACAAGCAGCGACATGATCAGCGTCAAGTACCACACAAGTTTCAAGTGGCGAGAAAGTCGGGTTGCATTTGCAGAAAGAACACCTTACAAGAGCCCATCCCAAGGCTATGGGAAACAATGCTTTGGAGCACAGCATTCCTCCATTCCTTCGCTTGCACCGAGTGTTCAATGTGGACCGCCCTCTACCATACTTCCCACCATTACTGGACACATCAGAGATTGCAAAACAGCTCACCAAGGACCAAGTTCAACAGATGGAGGAACTCAAAGCAATGGGGACCATTGCTTCTTAAGGGGGGAGGAATGATCCAGGTGGGATGTTGGTGGCCACCCACCTATCCCACTTGGACCCCCACAACTGTCTCTTTCAAGTTTTTCAGTTTCCTTAATTGTAGCACAATTTACTATTTTTAGTAGTTTTTCGAGTCCTGAACTTCCAAAGCCGTTTTGAGGCCCTAAACAACGTTTTTGGGAAAGCTAGTAGCAACATGGGTCCATAGACCGATGTTGCTCCTCCCAAAGTTGTAGTTCTCGAATAGATCTTTCTAGTGAGATATTGTGCGCGTCAAACGGAGATCGTATGCCAAAGTTACGACCTCGGGAAGTTGATGTACCAATTTACCCAAACAGGGCCCACAGTTTGGCGTTTCATCTTCTAGCGTTAGGATTTTGGATGTTTAAGGTTTTCCATTGTTTCTCAACAATAAATCGACCTTCGAGCCTCTTTGTAACACAATTCAGAGGCATGTAGCCACCACATCTCTTCTCAGAGATGAGCTACCATCACCCTAGCTGGTTTATTTTCATTTTTGTTTGTAAGCATATTTCAGTATTTTACATTAATGAAATGAAGTATTATTTCTGCTACATCTCTATATTTATGGTTATCTCTGTAATTTGTTGCGTTCCTGTTTAAATCTGGATTAGCTCCAACACATTAGGACTAGTGAGCAGGTCGCAAATATCCTCACGAAGCCTTTGGGGAAGGTCAAATTCTTAGCCTTCCGAGAGAGACTTGGAGTCGTGGAAAGACCCTCCTATGAGGGTTCCGCTTGAGTTGGACATTGAGCTCTGGGAGCTCCTAGGGGGCTTGGGATACTTCTTGGAGCCATGAACGACCATGGGGTGAGTGGCTCACCTTCCCCTATGTGGTACGCTATGTACAGGGTGAGTGGTCCACCTTCCCCTGTGATACCCCATGATGACGTGTGTAGGCCCTAGGGTGAGTGGTTCACCTTCCCCTACTAGACACATGTATGTAGTGTGAGTGGTTTACCTTCCCCTACTAGACACATGTATGTAGTGTGAGTGGTTCACCTTCCCCTACAATTGACATATGCATAGGATGAGTGGTTCACCTTCTCCTATGGCATATGAGCAGGATGAGTGGTTCACCTTCTCCTATTGATGCCCCAACATACATCCTACCCATGTAGTCTGGGACTCATGGGAAGTACCTCTCATCTGGCCAATGAGTTGGGAAACATGGATAGGGACCATAGCACTACCAATGGACGCATCGTGTACTGTCGTACTCCCTATGTCTAGGATGCATGGTGTTCAACAACTTGATCTAGGATCATTTGAGGTTCTACCTCTGGACTGACTTTTGTCAGTGGAGAGTGGTAAGGTCTTGTGACTCACTCTCGATTGATTCTTCTTCATTATTACTTCATGGTTCAGCAGAGCAGAGATGAGATGACAGAGATGGTACATGACGACAAGATGGCATGATGACGACAAATGGATTGGCAAGTGGAATTCTCCCTAGTTGAGAGGGAGTGTTAAAATTGGCAACTAGGGCCAAATTCCACCTTGGGACAACTCATTTGATGGAGATGATGATTGCATTGGATTCCTCTTTTTGAGAGGTCCAAGATTGATATAAAGATCATCTCATTCAGACAAGCAGAAGTGTGATTTTGAATTTATGCCCTCACATGGGCAAATTGTTCGAGTCAACCTCATCATCATGTAGGCTCAAGAAGACCAATGGATATGTCTCTTCACCCACAACAAATTGTATAAATACAAAAGACCTCACACCTCATTTGGCACATTCTTCTCTCTCTTCATCTGATTGGTTCATAGTCATACAACATTGGACAGCCTCTCTCTCTCACACGTGTGGCAAGCAGGACAAGTTTCTAGTCAGAATTACAGGTCAAAATTTCAGAGTTCTGGGACGAGTTTGACCAGCGTTGACCAAGGACTTGCTAACCGAGTTTGACTGTGCTTTTGGGGTCAAAGGTTCGATTTTTTCTAGCCCGCATCTTTGGGCACAAAAACTGAGAAATTTTGGGTTGTTTGACCTGTGTTGACTTCAGGGTTGACTGTTGTTTGACCGCAGAAAATTACAACAATTTTTTCTCTCCTTTGACTGAGTTTGACCGAATTGCTTTGGGCTAGATTTATCCTCCTGATCAGGTCAAGTTTGACCAAGGAAGACCGAGTTGCTTTGAGGACAATTTGTTTTTGTTTTAACCAATGTTGACTTTCTGGTTAGGGCTGCAGTTTGACTACAGAAATTTACAAGGTTGTTTTGACTTTGTATTGGGCAAGTCAATTTGACTTTTGTACTCTCTCTATTGAACTTTTGATTTAATGATAAGAAGAATTGATCAAAGGGTTTTCCCCACAATGGGGGTTTTCCCACATTGGGGTTTTTCATTGGCATCCGCAAAATCTGGTGTCCTCTTGTCTTGGCTTGTCTTCTGCGCTTTGTTTCATATTCTATCTGCTTTTACTGTCAATGTGATTATTATGATTGCTATTGGAAATTAGAAATTGTTATTGGGTTGCTAAGGAACATTGAAGTAAATTGTGCTAAGCATAGAACATACCATTGTTAACTAAAATTAACAATTAACCTTTCATCATCAAATAGCCTTTTACATAAACAAGTGAGGTGATTTTACACATTCTCTAAAAATGGCAATCTCAATCCATGCCAGAAGCCCATTATTGTACCCAAAGTATTGGAATTGTCTTTTCAACATATAGAATCACATTTTGTATTACTCTTCCCATGATTTCTAATCAAGTCTCTCATTTCCTCAACTTTTTCTAGCAAACCTTGTAGAAAATATTGGGTTATCTGCGAAAACTCTTTACATCCATTCATCCTACAAACATATGGGCAAACAAAATTGTTAAGTAAACCCTTACAAGTTCCCTTCATATCAATGGGACATAGATCATCATGTGATCCAACATTATTATGACCAGGCCCTAACCCCTTACCCTTTGAGAATTGTTCTGGTTTTCAAGAAATTACACATTATGAATCGCCATTTAATCTCCCAACATTTTGAGCAAAATTAACAATGCCAAGCCATGGCATTCATAGAACACTTGGCCATGGTTGCATCCTAAAGTCAATGGCATACTTCTCTAATCACGGGGAAAATATAAAGCTCTTTCGTACAAGCATACGGTCACAAGAGTCACACATGAGTTTCAAAGCTAAGTTTGGTTATGTTTAAACAAACAAATGCTCAATCAACAACATTACCATAACTTAAACCTATCCAATATCAACCATACACAATCAATCAAGCTATCAGATCAACATCTTTTCATTTTGATTTGCTAGCTTATTTACACACAAGGATGTTTTTAACAGTGGTAATCTCTAATTATACAAATATCCAAACTATAAATAAAAACTACATGTCATCCATCCAAAGGACACAATTCTATTCTATCAAGTTATCAACCTCCTCTTCATGCAATTGCAATTTTGGATACCAATTCAGAATTCTAAACTATCAACCTCCTCTTCATGTAAATGCAATTTTGGATACCAATTCACAAATCAAACTTGAGTTTCAAAGCCAAAGTTTAGTTATGTTTAAACAAACAAATGCCCAATAAACAGCATTACCATAACTTAAACCTATCCAATATCGACCATACACAATCAATCAAACTATTAGATCAACAACTTTTTATTTTGATTTGCTAGCTTATTTACGCACAATAATGTTGTTATAAGTGGCAATCTCTAATTATACAAATATCCAAAAGAAAAAACTACATTGTGATTTCTCAAATTTATAGGAGAAATGCCAATAATTTCCTCTTGGTCAAGGAGGAAATGATTAAATAGGCATATTGGCATTAATGTTATATAATATGCAACGTATATTATCATCTTATGTTGGTGACAAGGGTAGTATTAAATGGCAACACTATATAGCCTAAGGTGGGGGAGGCCTCCATGTGTGTAACATTATTAACATAAACTAAGAAAAGAGTCAACATTTTATTTATTTAATTAACATGACATAGTTAATTATCTTATTTGCTATATTTAACTAACAACCATATTAGCATAAATCCATCTTAACCTTGGATCCTATTATGTCATAAGACATCAAAAAACAAAAACAAAAATGTAAACCGCAATATCTCTTGAATATGACAAAAGTGTGCAAAATGATTGAGATTTTAACATCGAACTTTTTGATCCTAACAATACTTAATATGTTAGAGGTCGTAATAAATCTACGCTAGTTTTAGAATGATCCATTGTTAATCTTCTTGGTGCTTGATAAATCCAAAATTAAATTGGATCTATGCTAGTCCTAAATATTATTTGATAACTACCATCAATTTATAAGAGTATCCATAAATACGGACTCTTTTTCCAATGTACATGATACATTCATAAATACACACTCTTCTTCAAATGTACATGATACAATGGAGGATTTTGAGACAAGTTTCCTACATTTTCGCTCGCATGTTTCCCACCGTAAGAAGTATTTATTCTTCCCATTGTACCTTCGAGGAAAGAAAAACATAAAATGCCTCAGGGTTAACAAGTAGGGATTATAGCCCCTCAGACGGCCATACATGGGAAAGTGAGACGCGGGACCATTAGAAAAACGAACAACGAGGGGGGGATGGCAGGTTTACCACTGACCCCAAAGGGAGAACTGAAATTAGTTTCACTTGGGGAATAAGTATAACTTCAAATAATAGGTAGATGTGTATGCATTCTGGCAAAGACTCAACATTGCCATAAACAAAGGTATACAATCAACATGGTTGGAGATTCCAAGATGATCATCAATAATATAGTCAAGACGACTTACATTGCCATAAACAAAGGATACAGTCAAGGTGGTTGGAGATTCCTGGATGATCACCAATAATATGGGCAATAAGAATTTGTTTGAAGACAATTATCTTGCCTCAATCTTGGATCTTTTATTGACATATATTACCATGATATACTTCAAGATCAGGATAAGGAAGCAAGTAGGTGGGCAAAAATGGTTCAAGCCAAAAGGAGGGAGGAATTTTGGTTAATGGAGCGTTAACCTTTAAAATTATCCCTTAATTAATGAGCCCTTTGACATGAATAGCACAGATCCATTATCAAGAGCTGAGTACCATAGGAACCACCACCCTTCACATTGATTATAAGAACTTTCAATCCTTCAAACATTTGCAAATCAATGCAATGAGATTGTCCTCCTATGCTTGCATGCCCTCAAATCCTTTACCGCATGCTTTTGTTTTGTCACTCCCAACCTCCCAAGCCACTATGGGATAATACTAAATAGTGTTAAATGAGGGCAGAGACCAAGTGATTGTGAAATATTTCAGCCAAGCAAGTATTTATGTTGCTCTGTATTTGATCTTTGGCTCAAACCCACCAAGGGAACCGCCTCGCTGGAACTGGAAGGCCATACGTCTGTCATAGCGCATTGTAACATAGGGAAACTTTGGGCAATTTCAATTTGTGGTTTCAGGAACCCAACATCCACCGAATTGTACTTTGAAGCAGCAAGCACTGAACAAAACTCAAGCACTAAGAAGCTTGCAAAGTTTTTGGGAGGAACATAATTTAGTGGGTTTTATAGTCCAGGCACGTAAAATCTTCAAAGGAGGCAACCTTTTTACCAGTTAACAGATGGATTCGAGAGACTTGCAAGAAATTCATAGTGTTGCAAAGGCATGAAGAGCCTAATCGTTGTGCTAGGGCCTCTCTCCTCAACCTGGCTGCCAAAATTCGTGAGATAGAGCATCAATTTGTAGCACAAGCAGCGGAAATCAAAGGAGCTCTGGTGGCATTAACGCAACAGTTGGCAGTGTTAGATGCTGAATGCAATCTTCTTCGTAACAAGATTCTCAATCTTCCAAAAGGAGACCATGTAATGGCATCAAAACAAAAAACCTTCGTGAATTCACTCAGAGAAAATATTAAAGAGGATGAATCCGACGAAATGGAATCTGTGAGTCAGGAAGGTGAAGCAGCCAATACAGGTTTGGAAGTTGCTGATAGCTGCTATGCAAGAGGGTTGATTTAGAGTTTTTTTTTGGAGGTTAAAGCATGTGTTTCATCATAAGAGGTCATAAGTTCAAATCCAGAAGGCAAAGAATATGTATGCCTCTGTAGACCTTAGCAGTCAAATTGCTGCACAGAGATGGATCCCTGGTCCCACAAACAAAGGGGCCTCATACACCAATTTGGTGTCCTATTGGCAACCTTAAAATTCTGATTGGCAACCTTAAAATTATTATTGTTATTAATAAAAGAAACACCAAGTTATTTTTGGCAGGAATAAGGGTATTCTCTGTTTTGGGCCTGTGGTAAGTTTTTGTATAGACTGTGTACCTGCTTTTATTATTACTGAACTTTACTATGATGTAATCTCTGCTGTAGCATTTGCTGCAGCCTTTTTCTAATATTTACCCAGTTACTGTTAATAAAAAAACAAGTTGGGAATAGTTCATATGGCTGTGATTTAGTTGTTGAGAGAGGGTGCCATCATGCAAACGGCCCAGGTTGACCCTGTGAACAGATGCATGTTGGTCGATTGTAATGGCTCCCCCCGTTAGAACGGGTCATAATAATGCAGAAATGTGGTCCATGGCTCCCCACGTTGAAGTGGCCCGTGATAATGCAGTAATGGGGTTCATAAGTCCCATTGCTCAAAACAAAGAGAGCCCTTAATAAAGCACATATATATTGGGCTTGAACCCCGCTACTTGAAGGTGCCCGAGAGATTTGAACCCCCGACAACCCAATATGCCTAAAAGATATGAACTCTCAACAACCCAATATGCCTAAAAGATATGAACTCTCAACAACCCAAAATGCCTAAGAGATATGAACTCTCGCCAACCCACTGAAACTCATTTTGTATACTCTTTGAAAACACCCAATATACCTAAGAGATATAAACTCTCAACAACCCACTGAAATTCATTTTGCAAGCTCTTGAAACATAATAGCACATTCATGAAAACTACTACTACCAGTTCATAGAAAAGTTCCAACGTCCACCATCAATAAAATGGGCACGCAATCCCCACATGTTGGAAAAATAATAACTGTATTCGCTCAAAACAAAACCAGCATGCTAAAAAAAGCAGTACACTCTAATAGCATCTAACCTCGGCTTTTCTTGCCAATGTCAGAGAACAAACCAGGTCCCTTCACCATTGTTGCGAGTCCACAACCCGTTAACAAAACCTGCATTAAAATGTTTTACACGGCAGAAAAGCCCAAAATAAAGATTTTACTAACGACGACACAATAGAAGAATAAGAAAACATATGGTT
Organism: Pinus tabuliformis; assembly: GCA_031772625.1. Classification (NCBI taxonomy): domain Eukaryota; kingdom Viridiplantae; phylum Streptophyta; class Pinopsida; order Pinales; family Pinaceae; genus Pinus; species Pinus tabuliformis. Next base: position 667,500,394 of record CM062811.1, on the reverse strand, counting down.
ATCAAACAGGGATTTCCCTTCACCGTTGAAAAATCTCCAAGACTCATAACCAAAGCAATTTCACTGACCCTAAAATATCCATGAAATTGCACCAGAAAAAGGTCTGCAACATTGGCGATTGATAGAAGAAAGGCGTTGTTACCTGATCGTTAGGTGCTCGAGACGAGACAGTGGGCGGAGAAGGGCAGAAGACGGAATGAAGAGCATAAACCCCCAAAACCCGAGCATATGCTTTCGAGAATATTCTGACTCAAAGCTGAAATCTTGACAGTTGATTTTGTGGAGATGCTGCTGTCCAGCTATCGTGGCCGTTGGTTCTTATATGGTCTGTATGCCTTGATTGGGTGACGATGATAGAGAGCACATTACAATATTGACCATATTTATAATTGATAGTTTAATGTATATTTAACTAATGTATAGTATTATGTATATTGATTGTATAATGTATATCTTACAATTTGCGACATAGTTACCAACCTTGCTCGTTGAGTCTCATGGTTTGGTAGGGTTTTTTTTGGTGAGTTATTTGGTTTAATTTTTATACCGAATCTAAACAGCGTTCTAGTTGGGTAGGGTTTTAAAATTTGGATATGTGGTTGTATATTTGTATTAAGTTATTTGAAATAATTGGAAGTGTAGATTTATTTAGGAAATGTAGATTAGTTGGCTTATGTAATATTTAGTTTTTATTGAATTATTTATTTATATTCTAATGAGGGATTGAAAATGGAAGGAATTTACAAAACATAAAAATGGTTGCACTCAATTTTATATGGCTTTAAATTAATATAATTTTTTATTAGGTTAAATTAATATTTTAACTTTTTTATTTGTTAAATTAACAAAACTAAACTATAGTGATTAAGGAATATTTCTTTTTTTTTTATTATAAAAATAAAATATTAAAGAGTCTCAATTAATCTTTTATTTTTTTAAGGTCTGATAACATTAATTAATAAGCACATAAAATTTTAATATTTACAATAAGAAAAGATTCAATGTTTACCTTTATTTTACCATGGCTTTCTTACAATACCATGGGTCAATAGCATGGCTTATCAATACCACATATCCAAAATCCATAACTCATATCAAAATAAAAATTTAAAAAATTTATAAATATTTTACTTTAATTTAATTTTATAATAGTTTTTAAATTAAAACTTTAATTAGAGTAAACCTACAATATAATAAAGTTCTTAACCATGGATATTCACCTTCGTTTTACCATAGATATTGTTATCTTGTAAAGAGGCTTTGGTATAATACCATGGGCCAATACCATGGCTTATCAACCCCACTTGCCCAAAAACCATATTGTTATCTTGTAAAGAGACTTTGGTATAATACCATGGCTTATCAACCCCACTTGCCCAAAAACCATAACTCGTTTCAAAATCAAAATATTTTATTTTATAACATTTTTTAAATTAAATTTAAAAGCAAAAGGCTATGGAAGAGATGTTGTAGTGGTGTAAATGTTTGTAAGCATTTACACCAGTATGTAGAGATGTTGTAATGCTCTACAAACATTTTGATTAGGTCAAAATAAAATAAAACAATTTGACTTGGTCAAATTACATAGAACTAAAAATTAAATTATAATTATAATTAATAATAAAATCAGCCTGGATGCATCTTAACTTTGGATCTACCAAGTGCTAAGAGGGATCAAATCAAAACTCTTAAGATGCAAACATCTTTTAGAGTGAAAGGAGATTTGACCCATGGGGCTTGGTAAATCCAGAGTTAAGATGGATCTAGGTTTGGTTTTTATAATTTTAACTTTGTAAATAATAATATATCTTAAGGATTTTTGTTCTACCATACACTGACAAAACAAAAGTTATGATTATCAAATCCAAGAAGGACAAGTGTATTCTTACAAGTACCTAGGAATTGATATTCATCACAAGCTCAACTGGAACTATAGCATTGAGAAAAGGATTAATGAGGAGTGGGATAGAAAGAAGTTCCTCTTTGAAACTTTAGTCACTTATGTTATCTTATATGGATGTGAGGTTTGGGGTTGCAGCATCTCTAGAGAATCTTGGAGAAAGATTGAGCAAATCCAGAAGCATTTTATAACGTATAACCTCAAAATTAAAAGCAATGCACCCTATCATATTCTCCTTATAGAAGTGAGTATTTCCCTTTACGAGAGCCTAGCTATGACTAGGCTTCTGTTGTACAAGCACAAACTCAATAACATAGGAGACCATAGACTTCTTAAGCTAGCTTTAAATTCCAACCAAAACCACCTAAGGCTCAAACAAGGTTGGTATAAAGACACCAGAAATTCCAGCCAAAACCACCTAAGGCTCAAACAAGGTTGGTATAAAGACAGGGCCTAGTTAAACCATTGGGAAATTGACGAGAATGTTGCATTGCAAAACATTAATAACATTAAAAATATTGTTACTTATAAGTTCAAAGAAAAAATATGGTGTGCGAAAGATTTAGTAGCTAAAAGAAAATTAAGATATTATAAGGAGACCATCAACCCCAACTTAGAAGATCAAAAGTATCTCTCTGTTTTAGCTAGCTCAAAGAAGAAAATTAATATAGCGAAGATTAGAACAAACTCTCATGAGCTCCATAGTGAAACAGGTCGTTGGCCAGTTCCTAAAACACCATGGATGGAAAGGATCTGCCATCTTTGTGAGAATATGAACATCGAGGATGAAAATCACTTCCTCTTAGAGTGCCCCGCGTACAACCGCATTAGATCTCAATTTCATAATCTTTGTTGCAACACTGACCTTCCTAGCCTCTTACGATGTCAAAATTATAGTGAGCTTTGGAGGCTTCTCTCTAAGCTTTTTGAGCATAGGAATAAAATCTTAAATCAAATTGTCTTTGTTGCAATACTGACCTTCCTAGCCTCTTACGATGTCAAAATTATAGTGAGCTCGGGAGGCTTCTCTCTAAGCTTTTTGAGCATAGGAATAAAATCTCAAATCAAAGTAAATAATTCGTTTCTTAGGTCCGATGGACCAAAGTTTGGTCTCAGTGGACGTTAACCATCATCATCATCATCATCATCATATATATATATATATATATATATATATATATATATATATATATATATATATATATATCTATATCTATATCTATATCTATATAGGCATAGTGTAACTTATAGACCAAATATACTTTTTGACCGGAATCAAGCAAAATAATTATTTCAAGAAAGAATGTGATTATTTGTTATTTAAATTGCTTTTTTTGAATGCAGAAATAAATTCAGCATCCTGAAAAAATGTTGGGGCACTAGATTCTTACAAATTAAACAACTTAAACTCAAATTTTAAAAAATGACCGAGAGATTTTAGTGAAAATTAACAAGAAAAAATGTCGTGAAAAAAGTTATTTCATCAATAAATTAGAATATATATAAGGTTTCCAATAAATACAATACCTCATATAATTTTCAATTTATAATAATAAAATAAATATTATTAAAATATCACACTTATAATAAAATAAACATTATTAAAATATCATACTTATGAAAAGAAAATTAACATAAATTTTAAATTATGTTAAAATTACAGTTTTGTATTGTTTTTAATTTATTGTTAAATTACCTTATTATGTATAGATATATGATATTATATGTTCCCTTATTAGTATCAATAGATTGGTTGATTATTATTAATTTAATATTGACGATTATAAATTATAATATTTAACTTTACAAATAAATAAAGTATTTATTATTATTATTGAAAAAATTAATGTATTAGCATTTAATTACACAAATTTTAGATCTCTTATTTGAGACTTAGTGGCACCTATCCCATGTCACCAATAAAATTTGTTAAGCCTCAGCCCTCAGCATCATGCTTTTGGCAACAGCTTTTTCAAGATGATCTTGTGACTCTAGTTCCAAATAGATATAGATACAATTGAATCTCATCAAACCTCTAAGAATTATTAGATGGATATAGATACAATTGAATGTCATCAAACCTGTAAGAATTATTAGATGGTTAATTTATAGTTTTGTTTTAACTTTCGTTCCAGCAAAGCTTGACAGTTCTAGAAACCCAAAAGGTTTGTCAGAGGTATGTTTATATACATAGATAGATAATTTTATTAGAAATAAGAATTTACGTGCATAATTCTCTAAAATATTAAGTAATTTTTTTTTTGAGAGATTAACAAATTTACATGTTTGTAAAGAGTATTTTCATTATGGATATAAAATTGAATTACTTAGTAATTTAAGTTTCAGTTTCACTTACATATTCAAGTCTCGTGTAATTATGAACTTGAAAAGTATTTATATTTTTGATAGAGAAAATAAAATTTTATAAATTTTTAAACAATTTTAAACATCTCATGAGTTGTTATTGTAAAAGGGTTATTAAAAAATTTATCTCGGAAATAAACAAAATTTTAAAGTATCTAATCTCTTAGTATTTAAATTTGTTTTACAATTTATATTTTTTTTGGGTTAATGTTTTATTAAATATTTTAATCCTAATAAATTTAAATATCATCTAGCATCATCGTTAGCATTTCAAAGAATCACATAGAGAGGCATGTGGAGTTTAGAGGTTTTGGTTATAAGGTAAGAGCACTCTATTATTGACAACTAGAAATGTAGTTTTTCCACTTTATATATCAATTCTCAATTTTTTTGAAAATATAATTTCCACTTGAATGGTAGGGACTACGTTGTCGTGCAACGCTTTTTTTCAAGGGAATTGAGTTAAACAAATGGATCTAAAGTATCACGAAGTTCATATCTTAGATTTTTTCTTTTATAGATGTTAAATTTTCAACTTGTCACTTGTAATATTATTAAAATTCATTAACTCCATAGGGGTAGCTCAATTAGTGATCGCCTTGTTATGAAGTATTATATAAATTGTGAGATTCAAGGTTCAAAACCCCCTATAAATATTTACCCATAAAAAAATCATTCGTTAATAATAAAAAGTGGTAAGAATGTGTTGATTGGGTTAGTGTTAGTCTGCCCGCGTTGCTTAGATCATTGGTGAATAGGGAACTTCTTAGTGGCCAGTTTTGTGCGCACAGGGAGACAAGGGTGGTTGTGACATTGTGTAGTTTGAGAATCCTCCAGTGTCCACTCACCAAATCCAAAGGGTGCATCAATAGAGAGTTTGTGGAGGAACAAGTGTCTACATGAAAGAAGGAGAACATGGATGCTCAAAATGGAAGGGCGCGTCGTGGGTTGGAGATGTGAAGTGTTCAAAGACAACAACAACAACAACACTAGGAGAAGGGACACGGAGAAACATTGGATCCTCTGTTTCCCTAACCCATCCCTTTGGTGGAAACACTCCCTCTATGGATGACAATGTGAACTCTTTTCAAAAAATGCATAACTCGTTGGACCAATTCAATAGGGCGTGCCAAAATGACCATAACAATGTCTTTGACTTCATGAACCACATCTAACGGAATCTATGGGAGATGCACGACATAATGGTTAGTCTATGGCAAGTATAATGGCGCATTCAGGAGCAGTTGGATAGGTTGGAATCTCAGCTGGCACACATGGAGGGTCACAATCATTATGAGATCAAACCCTCGCCATCCCCAGGTTCAACTTCAGATCATCCTGTCCCAGCAAATTCTAATGATGCTTTATGAGTGTTTGTTGTTTTTTTGTCTTGTTAGTAATTTGGAAAGGGTTGTTGGTTAATGTATTTCTATTGCAAACGCTTTGACAATTCACTATGTATTTGTGTATGCACCTATCGGCCAAAAAATCTAGTAAGAGTGAGGCCAATAGGCTTTTGAGATATGCCTTTAAACGATGTAATTTGTTACAATAATAGAAACTTTTGATTCAAAAAAATATATAAAGTGGTAAGAAGTTAAGAATAAGAAATAAATTTGTGAGCAGCTAGAAGCACACTCTATATCACTCCTAAAATGGGAAATACACTTTTTTAGTTATATAGATGTATTTTTTTAATAAAATGGCAAGAAGTTATATATATATATATATATATATTTCAAAAACAAAAAATAATGTAAATACCAACATAGATTTATAATTTCTTTAATTTAATTTTTATTATGATATACATATTATTGATTATATAGAGAGTGTGCATGCACAATTAGGAAAAAAAAGTTATTGGAAATATTAAGTTTTTATATGTTTATTAATTAAATGTAAATATGAAGTTTTGAAATATGAATCATCATAATATTAATTTATATAGTAAAATGAATCTTAATTTATATTTATTATTTATATTTTATGTATATTTCACATCTAATAATTTATTATAAAATATATGTGTATTAATTGAATTTAAGTATGAAGTTTTGAAATATCATGGGAGAGATTCTGCTGTGGAGAATTATATGAGATATTGTAATGAAAAAAAATAACAATAATAAAACATAATGTCACCTCAATTAAAAACATCGTAAAAAGTAATAAAAATAATAAGTCGACTCAAATAAATTTATTGTTGCAGGAGATCAATAGCTACGTCCATGGAATATTGTTTTGGGCAAATCCACCCAAAGGGATGACTTTTTGTTAGCTCAAACACAAAGGTTGACTCGAAGGTGTTAAGAGAATTGAATCTGTGACCTCTTAATAACAATGTTACTTAAAAACGAGGACTCCAGAGAATTAAACCATGATCTCCCAATAGCAGTGTTACTTGACAATGGGGACTCGGCCAACTGAACTAAAAATACATATAAGTTAAGGATACACATAATCTATGTAATGCATATCACATTAAAAAATTAAATGAAAATAATAATAAATCATGTCAAAGGAAAATGCCATGCACAAATGTAAGTAGCATACATTTTGAGTAATCCCTTAACTTACTAAACAATTACAATATAATAGATTGAAGTGAATCAACTTAATATTTGTATTATTACTTTTATTAATTTTTAATTTTATTTGAGTTGACATTATGTTTTATTATTATTGTTTTTAATATAATGTTTAACACTACAACATCTCCATGGATATGTCTTTTAGATCCATCACATAAATCTTTTAGAATGCCGATGCGTTTCTAACCAGCTAATATGGTTCATCTTCACGACGATTAGATGAAGAGAATTTGATCCAATTGGGGGAATAAAAAAGGGGGGAGAATTCCTACAAGCTCAAACATTAGGTCAAAGGCCCAAGAAAATAGTTGTTAGGAAATAAATAAATAAAAAATAAAATATTAGGTCAAAGGTTAGAGAAATAGTTGTTAGAAAATAAATAAAATAAAAAAATAAATGATTATAATAAATAACTAGGGTAATTAATTTTTTCCAGAAAAGAGAAGCCACCTTCATTCATTATATATGAAAAAGGAGTGCATAAGCAAAAAAGAACCAAAACCTCTCGCAAGAAAACTAAGAATGTGCCCACAGAGGAGTCCCAAAAAGAGACAACAAACTTAAATTTTAAACAGGCTAAAACCAACACAAATACAAAAACACTTCTAAAAGAGAGATGATCAAAAGAAAAAAACAACAGATTGAGACAAAGGTGAACCCCGAGATGTTATAATCTGTCTAATCCTAGAATATATTCCAAAAAAGTGAAAAGGAAGAACTTTAGTACCCATTATCTAAATGGACCAATTGCAAATCCACAGGGATCTACAGAGAACCTATTCTCAAGAGGAGAATACCTTGACGTTTCTCACAAAATATATTTCCCTCCCCCACTCGTAAGGCCTTTTTGGATAGAAAACCCACTTGTTGATTCTAGACCATTAGAATATGTTGGAAGAAAAAAATTTGGAAGTAGCTTTTGAGATCAAGAATGTTGTCCATCTAGGACTTTAGAGATGACATTCAACTAATCCTTACCTGCCATCCAGTTGACCACACACTTTTAGTCCCCGAACACTTGAAATGAGGTTATCTTCAATGAGGATGTAAAGAACAAGAGAGCCCAAGTTGCCAATATTTCTTCTTTAGCATTCATGCCTTGACTTGCATTAAACCATATATAATATGAGACATTGTCTGGTAGAGAAATGGTGGCTCCCTCGCCATAAAAGCCATCTTGGAACACTCCATCAAAGAAGCCAATGTTTGCAGATAGGGAGCTAGGAGGAAAACTAAAAGAGTGAGTCCTAGATGGCTTCTCAGGCTTCAAATAGTCTGGTTAAAAAAAAACCAACAATCTGACCCAGAATTCCATTGGTATCCTTTTGTCTACCTTCAAAGATTAGCTTATTACGAACTTTCCAAATGCCCCATGCAATAAAAATGGGGAGGGATTTGTAACTGCCTCCATTGTGTTCCCACCACAACAGGCAATGATCCAAAGGTGAGATAGGCCCATTTTCTTGCAAGTTAAAAACTCCATGAACTTTTGACCAAAGAGCCTTAGTAAAATCACTGGAAAAGAATAAGTGGTTGACTGATTCTTCATCTTTAAGACAAAGAGCACAAGTATTTGGCCCCTGGAAGCCCTTTTTCAAAAGTCAATCCCAAGTTAGGATTTGATTTTCTAAAGCAAGCCAAATAAAAAATTTAAGCTTAGGTGCAATAGGCCACTTCCAGAGTTTTGAAAGCCACCACTTGTTCCTTTGAATTGAGGAAAACTCTGAAATTGATAAGTAAGCATTGCGAACAATAACAATATCGGTAAGGAGTTACCAGTCCACTCCAAAGAATCATCCTAATTCGAAAGGAAGATACCACTAGTTGTGAGAGTTTTCATAAACCTCTCCCATTCCTCTGCAACAGGACCACATAAACCTAGATCGAAGAGGTTTTCCATCTCCTAACTGAAACCCCTGGCAAAGAGAAAATATAAGCATGTCGGAGACTATATAAACCCTGCACATTGATCTGAAAAGAAAGATCAGAAGAAAAAGGATGAAAAGTAGTTACACCATTGATAGGGAAGGATCCCAGTGTAACCAAATCCCCTCTACCAACCATCCACTTAATCCATGTCTGAATCCATGGGATTGTAGCCTGCATTTCCCTCCAAACATTCGAGCCAACATGGGGAGAAGGATTAAAAGACCAAAGCCAATCCATAAGCGATCGACCATGAACATATTTCCCCAAAATAATTCTACTCCATATGCCATCTTTAGACAAAGCCCTCCAGGTGTTCTTCATGGCTAGAGCAAAGACCAAAACAGTGAAGATTTTTAAAGCCTCGCCCACCTTCGTGCTTTGGTTGGGCAAGAGCCTCCCAACTCACCAAATGACAAATAACATTGTTCTAATTACCAAACCACAGGAAGTTGCTCATACATTTGTTAATCTTCTGCGAAATTGACTATGGGATCTTTGCAAGGGAGAGCTAAAACACAGTGATACTTTCTAGAACATATTTGATTAAGTTCGATCTACCTACAATTGGGAGCCACCAATAGCACCAATTGTTTACCTTACCTTCAATTCTTTTTATAAGCCATCTCCAGTCCTCAACCCTGTAGCCATTAAGTTTGAGAACATATCACAGATAGTGAAAACCATGCTCCACGTGCAACATCTTGTAAGGGAAGGTATAGACAATAAAACTAGTAGTCTGATTAGAGACATTATTAATGTAAAAAAGCAAATTTGTGTTCACTAATTTTCATGTCGGAGGCTGAGAAATAAATAGAGAAGATTCTATGGAAGGATCTCCATTCAATTTTTGAACCTTCACCCAAAATAAGAATGTCATCAACAATGAAAAAATGTGTTAGGTTGATGTGATTTGTTATCTTGACACCTTTGAGGCAACCATCCTTCTTTGTTGCAGAGATCATTCTACTCAAGCCTTCAATTACTTAAGAGGAAAAGAAGTGGCAAAAGAAGGAATCCTTGCCTTAAGCCACGAGAGGAAGAGAAAAAGGAAGACATGAGCACCATTTATAAGCACCGCAAAATTTGTAGACAAGATACAACCCATAATCTAGTTTGTAGTCAGAGCATCAACTCCAATATGGAGGAGCAGAAGCTGAAGAGAAGACCAGTTTACCCTGTCATAGGCCTTTACAAGGTTTATCTTGAGAATGTCTGCACACCGCTTTTTGACTTTGATGGAGTGTAATGTCTCTTGGGCAGAGCCAATTGAGTCATGAATCGACCTACCAGTGAGGAAATCAAATTGCTCCCCTAAGATCAATTTTGACAATATAACTTTCATCCTCAAGAATAGGGTCTTCGTAATCACTTTGTAGATAAGGTTGCACAATGAAATCAACCTGAAATCATTGAATGTCTGGGGTTTAGACTTTTTTCAAAATCAAAGCCAAAAAGGTGGAATTAATGGCCCTCGTCACCTTCCCATTCACCCTTTCCTCCTCAACCACAATGAATATATCCCTTCCAATCAGATCAAAGAACTCCAAGAAGAACCCCATCGTCCAACCATCAGGGCCTAGACTCTTGTCCTTAGCAAAGGAGTTCATAACCTCTTTAATCTCATCCAAAGTCACCAACTTTCCCAAATTTATATTGTCATCTTCCCTGTAATTAAATTATTATAAAATGTTAATAATAGATAAATATACCCTAAGTCAAATAAATTATAAGGTCAATAATATTAAGGGTTAAATATGCAATAATTTAAATAATAATAATAATATTTAATAAATATATAAGAATCATAAGAGCAAGGAATATAAATTTAGATTATCAATAATAAGTAAAAAATATTTTAAATCAATAATATGGGGTAATGATATGGATCAATAATATTAATTAAATTACTATAATAAACTATTAATAAAATTAAATAAATATTTAGGGTTAATAATAACTTAAGTCAAAGGAATAAAATTTTGTAAGTTTTTTTTTTTTTTTAATGTAATAATTGAATATTTATAATATCAATTTATTATTAATAAATTAATAAGTCAATATTTAGGGAAAATAAAATCCTAAAATTAGAGAAACTAATATTAAGAGATAAAAGTTAAATATTAAATATTAAATTATAATATTAATAAATAAATAAATAATAAAAATATTTGTATTAAATCTCAACAAAAGTTAAAATATTATATAATAATTAAATATTAATCATATACCCTAATAATAATATATATTAATATAATTCAACTATTATCATTGATAATCAACCTTACAACTATGGAAGGAGCTTTGGAAACCCTTGTGACGGCGAGGGTTTCACCCTAGCCATTCAATCTCTGTTTTGTTCGCATGGATTTTTTGCAGATCTATTTTGTAGATCACTCAATGGTGAATCCTAGTGATTTGGAGAAAAAAGTTGCTTCTTTTGCAGGTATGGTTATCGGTCCAGCTAGCTCTTCTTCAGTTTTGTACAACTCTATGTTGAAATTTGGTTTTGGTCTTTCGATAGTACAAGAAATTTATTCCCTCAATGTTCTTGTGGATGAGGAAGCTTTCTATTGTGATTTTTTTTTTTAGAGAATGGTTTGGTTTGTATGTTTAATGAGTATTGGTCGTGGATGAGCAATCTGCATAAATGGATCTCTGAGATGTGGAAGCCCCTTTTGACAGATGAGCTAAATATTTACCCTATGGATCGAGGTTTCTTCACCGTGGTTTTTTATAATATTAAGGAAAAGAAGGTCATATGTGAAGTTGGGCCATGGTTTTGGGGGAGCGTTGGCCTCTTCATGCAACCTTGGACTCCCACTTTTCACCTAGTAACGACATCAATCTCCACAACCCCAATTTGGGTTAGGCTTCCGACTCTTCCCTTGTATTTTTGGAACCATACATCACTTTTCTCCATTAGGAATGCACTTGGAAAATTCTACCGTTGTTGTCCAGAAATAGAATTTTTTTTACAATATTACTTATGCTCGCATTTGTGTGGAGAGAGACTTCAACAAGTGTTTTATCATGAAGATTAATTTGATGGCTCCTAACTATGTTTGGGTCAAAAAGCTCGACTATGAGAATATTTCATTTCGATATAGAGCATGCTCTGAAAAAGGGCATGTAATTAAAAACTTCCCCATATGTTCTCAAATTTGCAAAGACCAGAAAAAATCTTGAAGTCCCAAATAGTGGGAAGGAGCACAAGGTGATCACCATATGACATTCAAAGAGGAAGAGCTTTAGACAAGAAAGAGCCAGAAGACAAGAAGGAAGTAGATATAATCAAAGAAAATGCATCTGCAACAACATAATCTAAGCAGGAAAAATTGTTTGCCAATGTGGATCCCCCAGTCACCAGCAAGGATTCACCGGACACGATATTAGTGGAAAACTGCTCCCCTCCAGAAAACACAAGGAATATCATTGAAAAAGAAACTTCTTGAGTAGATTAGGTGGATGAGGAAGATTTCAAGAATATTATAGTGCACTTGTCGAAGAACGATCCACTGTAAATTGCAGAAAATGCGAGTTGGATTCAAGTTGGGAAGAAAGGAAAATGTTTTTCACCAAGAAAAACAAGAAGTCAAACTAGATCAAAATAAAATTATAGTGAAAAATGGAATGTAAATGTGTCTATATTTTGAGGGTTTTTGGAATTTTTTTAGTTGGAAAGGGACTGAAGTCTTTATGTCATGGGGAATTCACTTGAGGGTTTGGATTGAGCCTCCATGCTCAATCTCAAACCTACAAGGAAGATTGGAATATGTAAAGGTTTTAGCCTTGTAATCCATATTTTTTTAATAATACAAATCTCTACCCATTTTGTTATATATATATATATATATATATATATTATTAATAAATCAAGAAAAATAAAAACAAAATTAGAAATAAAGAATAATAATAATAACCCTAAAAATAAAATGGAGGGGGAGACAGGATTCAAGAGGAAACAAAACGAGAAGAAAGGGCAGGAATCTAGTTCATGTTGATCTTTCAACCATCATCTCTGTTCAAATTTCTAGAGTGTTTTTCAATTTCAATGGCTTCTCTAAACTTCCTATTATGATAGTGATTTATCTCAGCTAGGATTCCGAAGTTGTTAATGCAAATATGGTGCTTGGTTTTCTCAATATGCTTTGCAAGAGTAAGGGAATGTGATTTATGATGTTTAATATCATTTATATGCTTGTGAATCATTTGATTAATAGATCGACTTGTTTTTCCAATATAGAGAGCACCACATGAGCATGGAATTAAGTAGACATCTTTCATGTTAGAAGGATGAACATGATCCTTGACCAACCTCAACATTCCCCAAATGATATTTAACGGATTGAAGGAGGCAAAAACTTATTTTTTCTTAAAATACGAGCAATCCTATCAGTGGTTCCCTGAATATAGAGAAGCTAAACCTTAGGGATATGATTTATAAGGTACCTTTTTGGTCTAGGAACTTGGTTAGATTTATGGAAAGTCTTGATTCCCTCTCATTTCTTATAACCATTTTCCATGAAAACATCCAATATGTGAGTTTTCTCCCCCTTGAGGTGACTATCATCAGAAATCCTTAAAGCACGGGTGGCCAAGTTATTTAACACGCTGAATTTTTACGTTGGATGATGATGGGACTTAGCATGGAGGTATTTCTCCGCGTGAGTCCTTTTACGAAACACCGGTGCAATATGGAACTATAATCAATTATGGAGGAAAGGAAGGCTACCATTACTCTCAACCTCCATAGTAAACTTGATAAAGCCATATTTAGTATTCAAATGTTGCTTGAATAATTTCAGCTTATCACGACCATGGGGCCAAATAATGCAAGTATCATCAACAAATCATTTCTAAAGCTTCAGAAGGAAAGGTGTGGAGGCTAAGGCCTTGGTCTTGAAGTTTTCAATGAAAAGGTTGGCTATGACTAGGGAGAGAGAGGAACCTAGGGTAACTCCACAAGCCTACTCGTAGAATTCACCTTGAAAACTGAAGAATGTGGAATTCAAGCATAACTCGACCAAATTGGTCGTGTTGGGATCTGTAATGCGACTAATAATATCCACAACTTCATTAATGAGAATCTTAGTGTAAAGAGAAACCACATCGAAGCTAACCAAGATACCAAAAAATTCCAACCTAATATCTTTAATTTAATTAACAAATGAATAGGAATCTTTAACGAAAGAGCTAGTGAGACCCACCAATGATACAACATCTTATCTAACAAGTCACTACAACATTTTGTCCATTCTAAATTGTATGGCAACACAATTATTTTTATAATTTTAATTTTGTAAGTACAATTTACACATATACTCATGTAAATGCATATACACTTAGGCAAAAAATAATATTACTTAATTATTTAGTATTATTTTTTCCTATACACCTTATTTCATATAATTTTGGATTTATAATAAAATAAATATTCATTATATATAACAAGGAGCCACTGTTGTGGCGCTAGTCCCTGCCGGTTAACAGAACAGTTTGGTGAGTTATTATTATGAGATTTAATTTGTGTTTAATTTGCATTATCATCAGAGCTGGTTTGCATTACTAGTGTGTTGTAGGCATGCTTACTTGTATTAAGATTTAGTGAATTGGATAGCGAATTGTTGTATGGACTTTTTGACTTTATGCAAAGAGTGAAATATAATGAACTTTGCGTTTGTTAAGTAAGAATTGTGATAAATGTAAGATTAGTTTTAGATGTAATTTTCCAATGTGTCATGATTTAAAAAATGCTTAGATTAATAATTAAAATGTAATAAAATTTAAGAGTGAATCATGGAAAACTTGAGGGAAAAAAACTATAAAAGGTAATAATAATGCATTATAATGTATGAAGAATTAGAGAGTGTTAAAGTAAGTTATGTATTTTAATAAGCACGGGGTATAAAATATATTTAAATGCATAATAATGAATTCATGGTGCACAAAACATAGAATTTTGTTATTTTTTTACATTTGAATATTATGGAAATATTCATAAAATGATAATGAGCAAATAAACATTATTATGAATATAAATTTGTTAATTAAATTCGTGGTGGAGAGTGTTCAATATTTAGATAAATCATTCTCGAAAGTCAAAGAAGAACTTAAGCATTTAAAAATTATGGAGTCTTGAACCCATGATTGAAAGATTAGATATCTAGTAACATGTTTGGACATAAGTGATACCATTCAGGTTAATGTCAATGATTGGGGAATTATTCCATGGTCAAAAGAACAAAATATATATTTATTTAAAAATATTGTTTATCATAACTTTAGTGTGAACTTTAAATTTGTCCAATTACTAATTAGCAAAGAAAATAAACCCTGCATCTAATTTCTAATTAGTAATTTGTTGCATTTAATTAATAATTTGTTGTGATGCAAAAGGACATGACTTTTGGTCTTTTTTATAGTTTTGGGTTAGTAAATATAGCATCTAAGTACAATAGCAAAGTAATTTTGATAAGTTTATTTTATAAATTAAAAACTAAAATAAACAAATTAAAATTAAAAAAACATTTAAACTTTACGAGTTGAAATGTAAATTGATCATGATCTGCAAGAAAAAATTCATTATCTTTTGGTGTTGTATACTCTTGCTTTCTGCAATATCTGTGTTCCATTTAAGTAAGTTAGTTTTTTATTGAAATTTTCTTGAAGTATGATGAAAGGACTTACGTCACAGATAAACAGATGCCATTAAACATAGTTGTTTTTCTATTTTGTGATTATCTTAATTAGGGAGTATAGTTTAATATAATTCATTTATTTGGCATAACATAAGCATAGCAGGTATGATGACATATAGAATGACGAAAAATGCGATAATTGAAAATAATAAAAGAATGGAGATTGACTATACCACTTCAAATTACTCTATTTATTAGTTAGAAATAATGTTTTGACAGCTTGATTTTTTAAAACTTATTATGTTATTAAACTTTATACCTGGTGACAAGAAAGGCTTACCTTGGCATAAGCTAATTATTGCTGGTTAATACAACTGGGAGAAATGATATTACATGTTATAAATTATGAAAATCATATTCAATTAATACTGTTTTAAAAAATACATAAAAGTTCATTTCAATGTGGGAATCTTTTTATTCAAGGAATTTTATTTCTTTGTGATTGGAAGTGTAATCTTTCCATTATGAATACTGAATAATAAAAATATTATAGGAAATTTATACTTAGTTAAAACTATAAATAATTTAATACTTATAATTAAATATGAATAGATAACCAGTATTTAATATTATATGGGTAATTTAAATCATAAAATGCATTATTTATTTAAACATCAAAGATAGAGTGTGATATTATAATTAAATAAAAACAAATAATAATAATATTTTTATATTGGATCAGAGATATTTAAATTTAATTATAATTGGCATGTTTATCATGATTAATAATAGTAAAAAGTGTTTAATCACAATTAACATGGTTGTGATGCTAATGCATGGTCATCTCTCTAATCCATGGTCAAAATGGTCAATCATCATTAAAATGGTGAATGATGGTAAAGCGTGCCCAATGTAGTTAACAAATATTAAAAATAAACAAACCCAACTATTAAATAAATGAGTTCAAGTAACTAAATATAGTAGATAGAAAATGGTGAATGATGGTAAAGCATGACCAACATGGCTATCAAATATTAGAAACAAACAAACCCAAATATTAGATAAATGATTTCAAGTAACTAAATATAGTAGATAGTAATTTATATTTATGAAACTTGTTCAAATTGAATTATAACATTGATTTTCTACATAAAATCAAATATATAACACATAAAGAGCCTAATTTATTAAACATTAGCATAATGAATCAAGAGCCATAGAGACAAAATAAAAACTGCCAATGCCAATTTTTATCAACTAATAATTAATGCAACATTCCACTAGATGAATGTTCAAATACAAGATGATCATTTAAGAACATAGGATTTGTGCTGTAACATTTTGTCATTCTGTCAGTACAATGTCATTTTGTCAGCAATGACAGCACTTCATTCCAAGTCTGCATGTTTCAAAAATTTCAGTTGAAGGGGATCCCATGGAATTTGCAGAAATTTATGCTTCTTTATACCAGCTTAGCTGCTGAATTTTAACAAGATCATTTCCAGACTTTCCTAGAATGGCTGCAACTGTGCGTTCAGATGTTACAACTTCAACTGTAGTTTTTGTGATAAGCTCACCAGCTGCTGTCACACTGCCAAAGGTGATATACAATGCCAGGGACATTAGTACAGAAATAGTGATCAGCAAAACCACCATGATAGCAGCAATTGACAAAATTTTGCAAATGTTGTGTACCTTTCAAATCTGGCAGAAGTCCGTTGACGAAGAATTGGGTCCTCAAACTCAGAGAAATTGCCAATACTGTTTATATTGCGATTTGACTGAATTTTGAAACAAAGCATATAGTTAGTACTACAGGGGTTGGTGTTTGCAGACAGATTTATGCTTAATTATCTTAAATAGAAATTTAATTGCAGCAAGGAATCTGCTTTTGTTCTAAGAAATCAAAATAAAAAAGTAGCAACAGAGGGACAGTAGACGAATTGTTGGCAAATGTTGGAAAATGTCGGAGGGAGATCAAGAACTGCATACAAAATGGGTGCACTTGTTTGCTGTGGATTGCCTGAAATTTCAATCAGTGCTTCAGATTTTCCTGGTCTAACTTCAAGAAGATTAACTTTGGCATGAGAAATCTGACCATACAAAGAAAACATGATCAGTAAATAAAGTGTCTTCATAGCAAGGCATCAACAATTGAGCTTGTACTGTGGTGGTCTTGTGGGCGGACAACTGTCCCTCGTCGAGATCCTGGAAAGTTACTCGACTTGGGTTTTACCCTGTTCGCGCCCTTTGGGTTATTATTGTTACTTGGTTGTTTAGCTCTGCAGTCTCTGTGATTTTTCGTTTGTATTTGTTGTATTGTGTGCGGTGAAAACACAATGCGGTTCCTGCCTGCTCGGTTAACTGTATAGCAAACGTTTGGTTGCGGTTCTGTTGTTCCAGGTCCGGCAGTATTGTCTGTTCGTTTCCCTCAAGAGTCCATGGTTATTTGAGCATTATAAGTTAATGGCATTCTGGTTAAATACTGAGGGTTTCTCTTACCTGCATGGCTTTTATGAGCGATATAACCTAAGTCGAACCAAGGTTTTGGGGTCTTATTGGGGGCTTCGCATCGTTCGAGGTGAAGGGCACGTGGTCCGGTGACTCCCAAGCGGATGTGTAACGTTGGTATGAATCGGACCCTGTTCGCGCCCTTTGGGTTATTATTGTTACTTGGTTGTTTAGCTCTGCAATCTCTGCGATTTTTCGTTTGTATTTGTTGTATTGTCTGCGGTGAAAACACAATGCGGTTTCTGCCTGCCGTGATACTGTGGGCTTCTCTTAGCTACATGGGTTTTATGGAAATTTCCGTAAATGTCGGTTTCGACCACCATTTTGGGCCGAGACGACCTGGGTGAAGCTATGGTTCTTGGTACAGATTGAGTGGCAGTCTTTTGTAGTTTGAACTGTTTTTGCAGATGAAGATCTAAATAAATTGGGGTTTTTGAACTGTTTGAAATGTTAAAATATTGAAGATTGCAGTGTGTTTTGTAACTGCACGGTTTCCTATCCTAGGCGTGTATTCAAGGTTTTTCGCTTGTATAATTTATGTGTATGTTTACTTTGGTGCATAATGTTTTTTTAAGTTTGTAATTCTGTTATGGATGTATGAATATTCGACTCTGATATTACTCCTAGAACGGAAGGTTGCTTTGTTGACTAAAGTTGTATAAGACTAAAACACATGCCTAAGATGGCTTGTTGCAGCTTTGCAATGTTGACGAGATCTCTTTTGATTTGCAAAAACAATTTATTAGAAAGTGAGTATTGTACATACCTGAACCAACTGATCAGTTTCGAAAGCACACCGAGGAAGTTGTTCTCTTTGTAATATTCTAATATTGGCAGCTGTTGTGTGCCTCATATCAGAAGTCAGTGCAGCACCCCTGCCAATTAGACAACACAATTTCAAAATAAGATCAAGTTGCTGAAACGTACTTTATCATATGCAATCCTATTACTGGTTACAGAACTGTATCTGCGATCAAACTTCAGATTCACGCTAACTAGCTAAACATGAGAATGCAGAAGGAGAGATCAAAAGTGTGAGGCTACAAAGTCATAAACTTCTGGAACAAGGCTTGCAGCACGTGCTTTTCAATGAGATCTAATAGAAACATTGGCTGAAAATATTGCACAATGCTGAGGATGTAGGCAATTATGAGATTGGCATTGTTTTAGTATAGAACAAAGGGGCAAAATGGTGCAACAAAATGCAAACAACCGACTAGAAATTTTAGGCACGGGTTTCATAAAAAGGTTTAAGTCCCCTTGCCGAAGTACTCCAAAGGTAGCTTCTGCATACACGACACTGTGTGTGAAGTGCACTTCAAATCATATAAAAAATGAAATGGGTTGAGGTAAACTTACTGCTTGGACATTCTTTATCATGCTTATTTTAAAAGCTTGCATCATTTTATTTATTATTTCTAAATAACTATGTGTCATGATCTTTCTTTTTTTATTCTCGAGTCAAATGAATGCAATTAAACTAAAACAGAATGCACACAGAATCCAGACTAACACATAGGAAAGTTTTAGAGACATATATGAAAAACCAACTGAAGCACAAAATAAACGTACCTTCACGTTGAACTCTGACCGGTTCTGTTTTAGAAGATAAAGAATTGCAAAAAAGTCATCTGTATCTATATCCGAATCCAACAGAATTTGATGCGGTGCTCCATGTGATGGAAAAATTTGACAACTTAGGTAAGCTAACAGAAATATTTGGGAAAGAATAAAAACACGTGACATCATCATGATGCTCTCTCACGAGCTGCACTTTATATCATCAACTGCAGTTGCTCATGCAAATAAACTAGTTGAGTCAAAACAGTACTCAAATTACGCAAGACTGAAATAACATGGAAGTGTAACCTAAAACATCTCAATTCAATTTTGCATCTAATAATATCTTGATCCATAAATAAAACAAAGATGTCTGGATATGGTATTTGCAAAAAAACCTGAAATACTTGCAAACAGAAAGAAGCATCAAATACTTGCAGATTGTACTTGCCTTATGTGAGCAGGGAACAACACAATTTCAAAATAAGATCAAGCTGCTGAAAGGTATTTTATCATATGCAATGCTATTACTGGTTACAGAACTGTATCTGCGATCAAACTTCAGATTCACGCTAACTAGCTAAACATGACAATGCAGAACCATATTCATATTACTTTTGCATTTGTTCTGGATGTGAAGGCCAGCATGTTCCTGCATTTTGTAATCTGTAGAACAAATAGTTAGTTAGAATAAAATGATAGCATTGTAAATTGAAGAGAGGACATATTTGAGAGAAAACATGTTAAGGAGTTATGTGAACTAAGGTTTCTTGTGCAATCCTTATATCATGTACAATGTGTCAAAAGCTTGTTTAACATTAAAAAGAGTATTTGATTGACTAAAGCTGTATAAGAGTAAAACAGATCTCTAACATGGCTTGTTCCAGGTTTCCAATCTTGACAACATCTCTTTTAATTTGCAAAAACAATTTATTAGAAACTCAGTATTGTATATACCTGAACCAACTGATCAGTTTCGAAAGCACACCGAGGAAGGTGTTCTCTTGGCAATATTCTAATATTGGCAGCTGTTGTATGCATCATTTCAGAAGTCACTGCAGCAGTGCTGCTAATTAGAGAACAAAATTTCAAAATAAGATCAAGCTATTCGAACGTACTTTATTTAAGATTAAAAGGAGTATTTGATTGACTAAAGCTGTATAAGACTAAAACACATGCCTAACATGGCTTGTTGCAGCTTTGCAATGTTGACAAGATCTTTTTTGATTTGCAAAAACAATTTATTAGAAAGTGAGTATTGTATATACCTGAACCAAGTGATCAGTTTCGAAAGCACACCGAGGAAGCTCTCCTCTTTGTAATACCCTAATATTGGTAGCTGTTGTGTGCCTCATATCAGAAGTCAGTGCAGCACCCCTGCCAATTAGACAACACAATTTCAAAATAAGATCAAGCTGCTGAAAGGTATTTTATCATATGCAATGCTATTACTGGTTAGAGAACTGTATCTGCCATCAAACTTCAGATTCATGCTAACTAGCTAAACATGAAAATGCAGAACCATATTCATATTACTTTTGCATTTGTTCTGGACGTGAAGGCCAGCATGTTCCTGCATTTTGTAATCTGTAGAACAAACAGTTAGTTAGAATAAAATGATAACATTGTAAATTGAAGAGAGGACATATTTGAGAGAAAACATGTTAAGGAGTTATGTGAACTAAGGCTTCTTCTGCAATCCTTATAGCTGTATAAGAGTAAAACAGATCTCTAACATGGCTTGTTCCAGTTTTCCAATCTTGACGAGATCTGTTTTAATTTGCAAAAACAATTTATTAGAAACTCAGTATTGTATATACCTGAACCAACTGATTAGTTTCGAAAGCACACCGAGCAAGGCGTTCTCTTGGTAATATTCTAATATTGGCAGCTGTTCTGTGCTTCATTTCAGAAGTCATTGCAGCAGTGCTGCTAATTAGACAACAAAATTTCAAAATAAGATCAAGCTGTTCAAAGGTACTTTATCACATGCAATCCTATTACTGGTTACAGAACTGTATGTGTCATCAAACTTCATATTCACGCTAACTAGTTAAACATGGCAATGCACAAGGAGAGATCAAAACCATGAGCCTACAAAGTCATAAACTTCTGAAATAAGGTTTGGACTTCAAATGATATAAAAAATGAAATGGGTTCAGATAAACTTACTGGTTTGAAATTCAGCATTGAGTCCGAGCAAGAATACCAATGGAATGAGTGGAAGCTACCAGAAATGTATATCAGCCATTGTGTCCTTTGTGCTTTGTAGATTGGAAACCATGTGAGCATTCTTCAGATTGTAAACTGCAAATCATGTCAGCAGTCTCCAGATATATGGCATATTCACATGGTCTGTGGGATAAATTCTTTCCTGGTAATGTTACCAGATTTTATGCAAAGCAGTTACCCTGTAGCATTTGTTTCGAAAATATAACTCTACGTTTGACTTTGAATCAGATGTGTTTAGGAACATGGAAAAAATTTAAGCAAATTGTAGAGCTAACAGTAAACAGAAACATAGGTAATATAAAACAAAACCTTTCGAGCCCAAAACTTTCATTTGGCTTAAGGTTATAATGCTATTATAATGAAAAATCATGCGGATCAAGCAACGGTCAGCAATTGATCGATTGCATATAGTCCCAGGGAAGGACTAATAATACCAAATGCATTATGTCATAATTCCATTTTCAAACAACATATATTCATTTTAAAGTCCATATAGTTTGATGCTATTTATAAAGTCTAGCTTCAAGCATGTTGCAGAATGCGTTCGATCTCAAATACAAGACAGAAACAGAAACAATACAAATAGACATGTATAAAGACTTTCTAGCCCTCTTTCCTGAATCGTTAGCTACACTATGCAACAAACAAAAACTAACATAGCATTCAGCCATAACATAGGAGGAGACAGAAATGACTAGCCGATTCAATATACAATTTGTCATTTAACTTGAGTAGATAATAAGTGCCATGTTTAATCAATCTATGGAATCTTTGGTGTTTGCATTCAGCAGCTGTAGATACAAAATTATTGCTGATCTGATGTTGCATTTGCTGTATTCAATGATATAATTTAAACCAAACATGGTACTTTTTAAGATGCGACAAAAATATAGATACAAAAGCTGGCAAGACAATCTCTGGTTGTCAAGCTTGAAGCATGATGCAGAATGCGTTCCATTTGAGATACAGAACAGAAACAGAAACAGTACAAACACAGATGCATAAAGACTTTCTAGCCTTTTTTCATCAACTGTTGCGTTACATATTCTTTGTAAATGAGTCAAAATTGCAAGTCAAATACTTGTATTATCGTGAGAGCATAATATGAAGAAACATATTCATATTACTTTTGC
Source organism: Pinus tabuliformis (assembly GCA_031772625.1). NCBI lineage: Eukaryota > Viridiplantae > Streptophyta > Pinopsida > Pinales > Pinaceae > Pinus > Pinus tabuliformis. Next base: position 667,477,533 of record CM062811.1, on the reverse strand, counting down.
ATTTGTTATGGATGTGAAGGCTGCCATGCTCCTGGATTTTGTAATCTGTATAACAAATGGTTAGTTAGAACAAAATGATAACAGTGTAAATTGAAGAGAGGACATATTTGAGAGAAAACATGTTAAGGCATATGTTGATGTACCTTCCATTTGTTAGTTGACATGTAATAGCTCACTATCTTCATTGAGTGTGAACTTGCTCTGAATTTTGAAGTCACGTAAGATGTAAACAGTGGTAGCTTTCTGTTGCAAATATGTCTCATATGACATTGATTTTAAATCAGGAAGTAAGTCATGTAATAAGGGCTCCCTGATAATGCACTGGACAAAGTTATTTGTAATGGATTCTATTACAGCATTTATACAATGCTTGTAGAGGAAAGGGCAATTATCATTGCATTGTGAACAGAAAATTGTTGCATTGGCTATTGCTATGGATGAATTCACTGGGCAGTTACAAATTGCACAAACAGGTTCGAAAGGAGTTGAATATGGATTTGTTGCGGTCAGAATACCTTCGACCTGTTTATAAAACATTCAAACGTTAATTTACATTATTACATGCCAAATGCAAATGCAGCAAAAACATTATTATTGCTATACTTACAGCATAGGTAGATGTAGTTAGTTTTGTGAGATTGTTGAGTGCATCTGTGTTAAGTTCAGTCATGAACGTTGACTTCGATGCTCTGAATATTGTTTCTGTTGTGTTTACCTTTTTTGTTAAATTTTTGAAAAGAATGAGCGGAAAGTGTCCTTTTTGCAATTGTTTTTCCATTGAAAGGAAAAATTGTTCATATGTGTCAAAGAGTTGCAACTGCAGAACAGAAATTGCTATGTATTGAAAAATACAAAAAGTAATATGCAACTACATTGTTCGTATGCATTGAAAAATTGCAATTGCAGAAGACAAATTACAAAAACTATGGACAAATTACAACAACTATGTATTGAAGTGATGCATGTTATCTACTGAAAATTAGGAATAAGTAACATCTGAATACATACAGTTGCATTGTCGTTTTCAGAATCTCCATCTTTGATATGGAGTATGTAATGCAATCCAACTCGTTTGGCAAGTGTAACGGCAGCAGCGATTGTGCCAATTGGGTACATTTCTTTTTTGTTTGCAAATTGCCTAATGGTCGTATTGGGAATGAAGCAATATTCTTTGCAAACTTCAGGTACAGTTTCTATGATACTTGATTCATTAAGCAATATTATTTTGTCACAGTCACCGCGATCATAAACAGTTTTAGGCAATATCCTGAAATTTGTAATTGAGATGCTGTTGCCTTGCAAAATTTTGTGTTCATGTCGCTCCACCAAATGTGCAGGTACACTCAACGTTATAGTCATCATTCCTTGAGCATCTGTCAAATCAGCTCGCAATACTTGACGTGATTTGTTTGCTTTATCAAGGAATGCACTATAGACAACCATTATGTCTCCAACAAATAGCTGCCCAATTTTACGACTATTGAGATCTTCAATTGATACTTTAATTGGCAGTATCTGTTTTTGCCTATTAAAATTGCTTAGTTAGAAATTGCTATAAACATTTGTAGAATACTATGTTTCTCCTAAAGACTGAATAACTAGAAATAGATTAGAGTGTTGTGTTTCATATGCATACCTTTTTGATGTATCATTTTGCACATTTGTTGAATGAAGTTTGGCTGCGATTGTTTCAGTTGGACTAACACAGGCAAACGCATGGTTCAATATGATGTGGATATTATCACATGTATTTTGTGATAAGCAATCAATAAAGAAATTGTGATATGTAACCTGTACATGTCTTCTTGCTGCATTGTTTGGGGGGACTTACTACTAGTGCTTTCTTCACTCGTCCAAGATTTTCTAATTTATATACATTTAAATATAGATATGTAAAAAGAGAAGATATATATAGTAAACACTAATCTGATATATATACATTTAAATATAGATATGTAAAAAGAGAAGATATATATAGTAAACATTAATATTTTAAATAGAAAATAGCATATTTGTATAGTTGTCATACATACCTTTTCAAAGCAAGTGGTTGGTTTGCCTTTCCTAATTGAGTTATGTGGTCTATTTCTTCAGTTGTTTGTTTTCCTTTTTCAGGATTTATGCTATGTTATAGAATAGGAACATATATTTAGTTCAATTTCAAAGAGCATATAGAAGTAAACAGTTAACAAGGAACATTAAAACCATAGAACCATACATATGTAAAGATAGAATGCATATATACTAAACATTAATATTCTAAATACAAATTGGCATATTTGTATAGTTGTCATAGACATACCTTAGTGAACATTATTATTCTAAATACAAATTAGCATATTTGTATAGTTGTCATAGACATACCTTTGCAAAACAAGTGGTTGGCTTGCCCTTTCTAATTGCGTTATGGATTCTATTTCTTCAATTGTTTCTTTTCGTCTCTGAAGATTTAGGCTATGTTATAGAATAGTAACATATATTTAGTGCAAATTAGAAGTAAAAAGTGAACAAGAACATTAAAACCATAGAACCATACATATGTAAAAATAAAAATAGAATGCATATATAGTAGACATTAATATTCTAAATACAAATTACCATTTTTGTGTAGTTCTCATAGACATACCTTTGCAAAACAAGTGGTTGGTTTGCGCTTTCTAATTGGCTTATGCATTCTATTTCTTCAATTGTTTCATTTCCTTTTTCAAGATTTATGCTATGTTATAGAATAGTAAGACATATTTAGTACAAGTCAAAAGAACATATAAAAGTAAAACTTGAACAAGAAGACAAGATCCATAGAAAAGGAAAGGCAAAAAGAATATACTCTGTTTGTTTATGTTGCATGTTGTTGTTCTTTTTTCTTGGTCGTTCTGTTCAATTGAAAAGGGTTTTACTAGCAGAATCTGCATGCATAAATAGATGAGGTCATATCTGCAAATTTATGATAGGATACTTGTGTTGGTTAATTGAAAAGGCTGTCTTTGGCATAAGTTGCATTGATCAATACAGAACGCCATATATGTAAATGTAGAATAGAATGCATAGTATGTATGCTGTTATCACTTCGTTTAGCACAAAAAGGATATTGTAGTATGCTTTAGTAAAATAGATATGGTAAAACCAATGAGGTATTGCAAAAATGTCAAAATTTGGAATTTTGTAAACTGTTTCATGTGTATATCATAGGTCAAGGACAAGAGATATTGTATCATGGTCAGACCAATATGCATCCAATACGAAAATTCTATACTTTATATTACCTAGATTTGCCCAAACATGGTCAATCAATGATTTGTGCATGCTATTAGTTTTGTCAACTAGGAAATGAAGATTGTAGTTTTGCATGTAGGTTTCTAGCTGCTTTGTTTTTTGATTGCAATGCACCATATCAATATTGAAGTCCCCTAATATAACTATGATATTGTTTAGATCTAAAGTGGTATAAAGCTTTTGCAATGACATTGAGGATATTGTTTAGGTTTGCATGTGGCGATGCATATATATTGAGTATTGCAATTTGTAATGTGTGAACTTTTATTTTTGCAAGCAATGCTTCTACAAAGCAGTCTTCAAAATGGGTATGTTCAAGGATAATGATATTTTTCTTTATCAATATCATTACTCCATGCTTAATGCAACTTGAGATGCAATTGAAATTTTTGAAGTATTCATTTTGCATAGACAGCAACATATGTGTTTCTTGTAAGCACAAGATATCAGATTGCATTGTGTCATAGTCATTGCATATGTCAGTAAGATGCGCATGAAGATTGCGAGTGTTCAATGAAAGAATAAAGATGGATCGCAATGATTGTATTGATGAACAGTCGTATTCTAGTTGCCATTTTGCAGTGGTTTGCAAACGTTGCATTTCAGAATTTACTTTTTGCTTGACCTTGAAGTTACTATGTTTAAGAGGATTAAGCAAATACAATGATTCTATGTTTCTGACACGTGATAGTGCTGTGTATACTAGGCCATGCACTTGTACTCCAGTAGGGTCGAATGCAAGCCTATCCAAGGTTAAGCCTTGTGATCTATGTATTGTGCGTGCACATGCAAGTTGAATTGGAAATTGTTTTCGTATTTTCAATGGCGCCATCTTTGATGTCATAGGCATTGGTTTTGATATTCGCAATATTGGTGTCCAATCATGTGCTATCTCTGAAGTGTACAAATGACCTAGTTTTCTAGATTGTCGATGACCAATATTAGGGTCATGGAACTTAATCCATAGAACATCGACCTTATTTGTATGGGTATATGCTTTAACTATTCCATCTGCACCATTCACTAGCCCATCTGGTGCATCATAATTGCAAGCATACATTTCAACTAACATGTTCAACTTTATCAAAAGGTGCGGAGGCAAAATAGCCGTATGTTGATGAGCTGGGAAATTGTCGTTATTCTCCTCATTTTCGTCAATTGCATTAATCAAAATTTCTTTGCCAGGCATTAGCATCAACATTTTCTTGTTATGCATTGCAACATCTTTGTTTTTGTAAAATAAATAGGGAAATGTTGGATCATTTGGTACAGGGCGCATGCAACTTGTATTCATGTATGTTATATCGTCAGATGTTTGACAATTTGTTCGCATTCTATTTAACACTGATATGAATCTCTTATTTGTTTGTCGCATCGTCATATGCAATTGGAAGCACTTGACATTATCCTTCCAGAAATCATGTGTTATTGTTTGATTGTTGATTGTTGGTTGTTCAAAAATAAGAGAGTCTTGAATAGGTTGTGCTTGATAGAAATCACCACAAAATATGATGTCAATGTTCCCAAAATATTTTGTTTGGACATGTTTTATGTTTCTGAGTCTATTGTCAATAGAATATAAGAACCGACTTCCAATCATCGAGATCTCATCTATGAAAGCTACTTGCAATTCTTGATATAGCTTTGATAAGTTGTCCAATACTTCTTTGCTCAGTGAGAACAGTTGAGACTTGTTAAAAGGCATTAGCAATGCAGAATGGATTGTTGTTCCACCTGCATTATATGCAGCTTTTCCTGTGTATGCTAATATTAGACCTTTTGGTTTCATAGGATCAGTTGTGTTTTGTGAATCATAAATTCGTATAAGCATTTGGAAAATCGCTTTTGCTGTGAGCGTTTTACCTACACCTGCTCCACCTGTAATAAAAAGGTAAATTGGTTCCTTGGGGTTTTTTTTTTTTTAATTGCAATGTCTTTTACAATTTCTTGTTGTTCTTTGTTCAAGATTCTTCTAAGTTTGTAATATTCATTGTTCTCCATTAAAAATGGATGGGCAGTAATTTGAAATCCAAGATTGATTTTTTTCTTCATTTCAAATTGTTTTGGAAATTGCAAGTCCGATTGCAAATCATATTCCTCATAATGGGAATTGTTCTCTTGGTTTTGCATATTCATTTCGTTAGTATTCAAAGAACTAATTTGCTCATTTGTTGCAGTCTCTAAATCACCCCATGTTGGATTGATGTTATATGTAAATTTGGCTTCATTAACTTGAATTGTTTTTTCATGTAATGTATATGCAGAGAGCCATGTAGGCAATTCTTGTTTCAATGTATCTTCACAATTTTCAAATGGCATATATAACAATAATTTCTCTCGACAAAAGTTTTCAATATCATTGTGTTTGTTATATTTGACAAATCGTATAACATTTGGTTTTTTCCTTTTAGATATGGGTTTGCCATTTTTCTTGTAATTTGATACAAATTCTGCAAGGCAGATTTTGCTAATGGAACTTGGTCGTCCAATGTAGTAGTCAACAATGGAATGGCACATAACATCTTCTGAATCATCAGGTTCTTGTTTCAAAAGAATAGGCGGTTTAAGCATAAACGTGCGTTCATCAACTGGAGACGTGTTTACAAATATACATTCCCTTGAACTAGAACTCAATGGCAATGAAAGTGCTATATGCACTGCTTGTTGAGCTGACATTTGTTGTAGATTGAGTAATGTATTTCCAAGTTTACGAATCATTTGCATAGCATCAATTTCATCTTTCTGATGCTCTTTGCGTATTCTTCTAAATGCATTTGTCATAGACTTGTCAATTTTGGTCATATATGAACTACAATATGATGCTGCAGCATATGCATTTAGCACAAATTGTGCATCTGTATTTGCATTCCATAAAGCAGGGATACCGTTTGCAAAACTGTTATTCCAAATGTGAGAAGGTTTTCGTTTCAGGAAAATTGTTGGTTGCTTTATTGTATGTTGTAATAGTTCTATGTACTCATTTTGTAGTAGCCCTATTTCTAGGAGGAAATTGTCATGTGTTGTTGAATCATTGTAGTTTGTTTGCTCCAAGAATGCAAAAAACGATATTGATTTCTCTACGATTTTTTTATTTTCTGCATTGGTTGGTTCAATGATCATTGTTGATTTCATTGGTGGCATGGGGAAGTTGTATCTGCAATTTGAATTTTTTCGCTTCTTACAACTTTTTGTATGGTGATGTTTATGCAATTTAGCAACATCTGGCTCCAAATGATCTGTATTACAAGTGATGTAATTGTCAAGAAACTTCTCAATTTCTGAGTTGCTTTCTTTTCCATATATTGGAGCATTCTCTATCCATAACAGTCCATGTTCATGTTCAGTTCCTCTATTTTGGAATTCTGTTACGAAATAGTAATCAGATATTTTTCCAAAGAATGTAGTATCTTGAGATATCAATCGCTTTATAGCATTAATTCTATGTCTATAGTATTGGCTACATGTGACTGGATATTTTCTTATAAGGTAGTCAATGTCATCATCTTCTAATATATCAATAGCATTTTTATTTGCTTTATTTCTAAACAATGTGACAAGTGTATCTACTAATGGTTTCCATCGATGTTCTGCACTTGTGAATGTCACAAAGAAAGTTGGAGGCCCCAGTTGTCGTATCATTGCAAATATGTTTTTCCTAATTTGTTCCAAATGGTCAAAAGATATGCGAATGTTTTTGAAATCTATGTATCCAATGTCAGACTTCAATAACTTTTCCAAATTTGCTCGATACTTGACATCTTTTGCTAATATTTTCCTGCCTTTTAGTTGTCCTTTTCTTATTCGCACCCATATGCAAGAAAGCACTTTATCAATTATTATTCGCATTGTCTTGAAAAACAAATTTGTTGTATGATATTGGAAGTCACCACTTGCTTGTAACAATTCCCATTGTACAATTTTTTGGTAACTAAACCTATTTGTGATGTCATGATCACGTGCATTGCCATAAAATAATGTTGGAAAGTTCATTTCTTCTGCATATTTGTCCTTGAAGATGCCTAATGGTCGTTGTCCTTCAGCAGGTGCCAATTCAATAATCTTGTCTTGCAGATCGTAGATGCGTTGTGATTCTATTAATCCATGCACCAATGTTTCAGTAGGTGTTTCATTATTTGCATCACTATCTGTATCACTTTCATTGTCACTGTTTGAATTTTGTACAATGTATTCATTATTCTCTTGTAAAACATGGGCCCAATTCTCATTTATACAAATGTTGCTAGCTTTATAAAGACTTCTAGAACATAGTTCATTCAATGCCTTCATGACAATAATCAGACGCACTTTACCTGTTTGGTATGCATTTTTGTATTGCAATCGTCTTTTCAATGCAACTGCAATTGTCATTGTATCATTTAGATATTGTGGCAATGCTTTTTGCACAATGTCCATATGAACTGGTACATTGATGATTGATCCTGTTAAGCCAATTTGTGACCGTCTATGTCCCCATTGTCTGATTTGTGCAAATGCAATTCTCAATGACACAAGTCTTTCTTCTAGGTCTGAAAGTATATTTACAGTTGGCAATGAAATGTTACGTCTTATTTGTTCAGGTGCTGCAAATTGTGGTAGCTTTCCATTCTCGAGTGGTTTCTTGCAAGAAACACATATGTTTTCATTGCTAAAGGTCCTATTGTTCAACGTCAAATTCATATGCTTTTCTTGCAAATCTATAGTGAAGAATCTAATATTTTTTGCAAAATGCAATTTGTTGCAAACTGCACATGTATTCCTAGGCGTGTCTTCGACTTTTTCCATATAAATTTGTATTGCATTTTTCTTTCTTGACTTCTTATTAGAAAATGGTTTTTTGCATTTGTCATTGCATTTGCGTTTTGTACGTATGAATTGCTTTAGCTTGTGATAATTCAGCCTACAATCCTTAGTTGGTTGCATTTGCTCTAAATGACATGCTATCTCAAATGCAATATTATTGCTAAAATGTACTTGAGATATACATTGCTCTTTTTCTAGTACATGCTCATGACGCAATTGATTACAAACATCATTTGCTTCCATGCACAATTGTTGAGAATTGTGAACATATTCTTGTATCATTGCATGGTAGTGAATATGTGATGTATTTGTCATGAATGACAAGATGTTAACAATATCATTGCATCTCGAATAAGCGGAACTGTAATTGACAAAGTTATTAGTAACAGAGGACCATACTTGGATATTGACTTTGAATATGACAGATATCCATTGTAGACAAAATGGTCCGCCTTCCACTTGTCCTTTTTCATATGGCATTGCCATATTTATCAGATATTGTTGCCAGTTGCTATTCATTGTATAGTGTATCGCATCAACTACTAGGTATTGCTCTAAACAATGCAATGCCTCTTGATTCTTATGCATAACTGCATTGCAAAAAGATTGCACAATGTAAAGTCGCAAACACTCTGCATTGAATTCTGTTGCTACTAAATAGCAAATTGCATTAAAGAGACTGTCACCACAATTAGATGTCACTTGCTTTGCAATTGTTAGTCCATTTAAAAGCATATTATTTGCAATGTGCATCCAATTGCTTTCAATATCTTTGCAAATAGGCGATAGGTAGATATTAGACTGGTTGCAAATGCAAATTGGAAACTTTTGGTAAACCAATGGTTCATAATGACCACTAACAGGATTTGCATCGTGAAAGAGAATGCAATATGGAATTGCATTTTCATGTTGATTAAAGAGCAAATATCTCGTTTTTCTTGTCAATGACCAAACTGCAATTGATATATCTAGCCATTTAGCTAACCAACGTATGCAAAAGGTATCACCCCATAAACCTCGTTCAGACTCCTTTATATTTGTAGATGCAGAATAACGCATTTTATGAAGATATGTACCAATATCATTAACACCATGTAACTCGTATAGGAACTCAGGTGCTAGTTCATATTGATATGACTGTATTGCTTCAACGTCATTGTTCTTTAAGAAAAAAAGAAAGTGGTCTATTAACCCATTTCGCAATTCATTTGAAGTATAACGAAAATGTAGAAGCATTTCGAATGAGTCAAATAGACAATCTCCTACAGTATATGAAAATGCATTTAGTCTAAAAAGACCATTTCTTTTTAATACAATATCAATGTTCTCAGGCAAAATGCATTGCAATCTGAATTTGTAATTGTCAACATCTATTATTTCTTCCATCATTTGCAATTGCTTACCAGAGTTGGCTTTTGCAATTGTCTTGTACAGCTTTGCAAAAAATATTAATGAAGTTAGCAAAAACTGAACATGATTGTTTTGAACAAAATGTATGTATATTAAAAAAATAGGCTATTGCATTATCTTGGTAAACAAATATCAAATTTCTAGCAACAAGCCATATTTATAAATAACAAAGAAATTGGAAATGGAAACAATGCAAAGACATAATGAAAAAATGGAGCATAATTCTAAGAATATTTGTGCAAGTTAACAAAAGGGAACAATCGAAACACAAAATGAAGTTAACAAAAGGAAGCAATGGAAAGACAAAATGAACAAATGCAACACAACTTTAAGAATATTTCTGAAAGTTAACATCATTGTCAATTGCATTTGTGAAATAAAATAACCATGAGGCTATTTATGAGTTTTACATAAGTGGTGCACCAATTCAACTGTCAAAATATAAAAAGTATCGTCTCTGATTTGTGCTAGGTTGCAACTCCAACATATTCCAAGGTAAAAAGTTTCCTGCTATTCGGTATCAGACTATGGTTATACTATATGGATCTAAACAGAATTCAAGGATCAAGGAACCCAAACAAGGCATTGAGAACCAGATACGAGTAGTGCATAAGCGTACTTCCATAACGCTTCTCAACAAGATCCATCATTATGGGACGCTGCAGGTATGATCCATATAAATGATGAACATGTAATATGTTCAAAGGACAACTTTGGCAAACACAGCAACAATCTGCCTAAGCAAATTGTCCCAAGACTGTTGGCAATTGTGGCACGTGAAAAAAGATGCCCAAAAATTACAGATCTTTGATGATTCACAAATTGTGGTGAATTGGATGAATGGAACAAATTCATTGGATAATTATAAATTTCAACCTATATTTCAGGAGATTCAACTTGCTTAAACAGAGTATTTAACACATTATGTTTCAACATGTTTACAAAGACAGGAACATGGAAACTGATGGACTGTCAAAAGCAAGATTACACTTGGTAGCATGAGCTTGGATCATTCAAGAGAGAGTGGAAGGAGAGCTCATGGAATGTCTTGACACACTTTTCATGTAATCATGGGATTGTTTAAATGTCAATATCTATATGTATATTTTTTTATGGCACTGTTTATGAACATATCTAGGACCTAATTTTTTATGAGACAAAACTGGTTTCAAACCTGTGATGTATGTCAGAATGACCATGACAGGGCTGTCATATTGACATTTTTGAAAACTGGTTATGAAGCAACATATCTTCTCAGCCATACTTTTATCACTTCCTATGCTTAAGCATATCTCTATATCTATATTTTTTTATGGGACTGTTTATGGACATATCTAGGAGCTAATTTCTTATGAGACAAAACTGGCTTCAAAGCTGTGATATATGTTAGAATGACTATGATAGGGCTGTCATATTGACATTTTTGAAAACTGTTTATGAAGCAAGATATGTTCTCAGCAATACTTTTATCACTTCCTATGCTTAAGGATATCTGTGAAATGCAGAAACATATATAATAAATGTAATTTTGTTTTCATAATAAAATAATTTTTTCTCTCTGAGCAGAATAAGGTAGTTGAACATCATATCAGAACCAATCTGGTTATAACTAGCTAACATGAGATTTTAATCTAAGGTTTAAATAGACAAAATGTCTTGATACATCATTATACGGAGCTAGTTGCATGCATTACCCAACTTCTACTTGTTGGGATCATCTCAAATAATATTATTGTTATGATTATAACAATTGATAATATTAATATTAATAATGACGATTCCAGATTTGAATTCCAATATAATTGAATGAGAGAAAAAATATAAATGACCGAATACAGCTTAAATATCTATATTTTTTAAAACAATCACAGAGTAACTCGACTATAAATCTAGAGTAACTGAACCATAAACCTACACAATGCAAAAATTAAAAGCCTAACAAATTCACAAAAAGCAATTAATAGAAAAATTGACAAAAAGCAATTAGTCGAATAACGCCGTACCTGGAACAAAGCCGAGCGTTCAAATTCCTTCTCGTCTAGACCATATTCATGCACAACAGAGCCTGTACCAAGAATCACAGCTTCACCTAGGTCATCTCGGCCCAAATGACAAGGAAGTCACATGGTGCTCGAAACTGACATTTACGGAAATTTCCATAAAACCCATGCAGGTAAGAGAAACCCTCAGTATCACGGAAAAGCTTATAATTTTCGCAAACGAAACATTTCATCCAATATATAAACAACAACAAACGAACAACATCTAGTACCAATATAGCAAACCTTCAATTCAGCACTTCTTAACAAAGCAAATGAACTTAACACTAACTAAATGAACTTAACAGAGTTGTTAACAAAGCAACCTTCCGTTCTAGGAGTAATATCAGAGTCGAATATTCATACATCCATAACAGAATTACAAACTTAAAGAAACATTATGGACCAAAGTAAACATACACATAAATTATACGAGCGAAAAACCTTGAATACACGCCTAAGATAGGAAACCGTGCAGTTACAAAACAGACTGCAATCTTCAATATTTTAACATTTCAAACAGTTCAAAAACCCCAATTTATTTAGATCTTCATGTGCAAAAACAGTTCAAACTACAAAAGACTGCCACTCAATCTGTACCAAGAACCATAGCTTCACCCAGGTCGTCTCGGCCCAAATGATAAGGAAGTCACATGGTGGTCGAAACCGACATTTACGGAAATTTCCATAAAACCCATGCAGGTAAGAGAAACCCACAGTATCACGGCAGGCAGGAACCGCATTGTGTTTTCACCGCAGACAATACAACAAATACAAACGAAAAATCGCACAGATTGCAGAGCTAAACAACCAAGTAACAATAATAACCCAAAGGGCGCGAACAGGGTAAAACCCAAGCCGAGTAACTTTCCAGGATCTCGAGCAGGGACAGTTGTCCGCCGATAAGACCACCACAGCACATGCCGTAACCCAAGTTAATTGTAAATCAATCTGAATTTATTACCAAATCAATTGTATACTGTCCGATTCATACCAGCGTTACACATCCGCTTGGGAGTCACGGGACCACGTGCCCTTCACCTCGAACGATGCGAAGCCCCCAATAAGACCCCAAAACCTTTCCACCCCCAAAACCTTGGTTCGACTTAGGTTATATGGTTCATATAATCAAAAATCACGTCGGTCAACCAACGGCCAGCGATCGATCGATCGCATATAGTCCCCGGCAGGGATCACGGAGTAACTCGACTATAAACCTAGAGTAACTGGACCATAAACCTACACAATGCAAAAATTAAAACCCTAACAAATTGACAAAAAGCAAGTAATACAAAAATTGACAAAAAGCAATTAGTAGAATAACACCGTACCTGCAACGAAGCCGAGCGTTCGAATTCCTTCTCGTCTAGACCATATTCATGCACAACCCAGCCTGTGCCAGTACCATGAGAAAATGTGCAAATGACGAAATTGGTTAACGAAGTTTGCACACAAAACCCACAGTATTCAACCAGAATGCCATTAACTTATAATGCTCAAATAACCATGGACTGTTGCATGCAGGTAACAGAAACCCTCAGTATTTAACCAGAATGCCATTAACTTATAATGCAGTAGCCGAACTTAACCTCTAAACAATACAACCAAGAATCACAGCTTCACGCAGACATTTACCCAAATTTCCATAAAACCCATGCAACTAAGACAAACCCTCAGTATTCAACCAGAATGCCATTAACTTATAATGCTCAAATAACCATGGACTCTTGCATGCAGGTAACAGAAACCCTCAGTATTTAACCAGAATGCCATTAACTTATAATGCAGTAGCCGAACTTAACCTCTAAACAATACAGTAGCCGAACTTACCAAAGCGACACCACACAGTCGAGGCATACAAGCCGGACCTGGAACAACAGAACCGCAACCAAACGTTTGCTATAGAGTTAACCGAGCAGGCAGGAACCGCATTGTGTTTTCACCGCAGACAATACAACAAATACAAAGGAAAAATCGCAGAGACCGCAGAGCTAAACAACCAAGTAACAATAATAACCCAAATGCCATTAACTTATAATGCAGTAGCCGAACTTAACCTCTAAACAATACAACCAAGAATCACAGCTTCACGCAGACATTTACCGAAATTTCCATAAAACCCATGCAGCTAAGACAAACCCTCAGTATTCAACCAGAATGCCATTAACTTATAATGCTCAAATAACCATGGACTCTTGCATGCAGGTAACAGAAACCCTCAGTATTTAACCAGAATGCCATTAACTTATAATGCAGTAGCCGAACTTAACCTCTAAACAATACAGTAGCCGAACTTACCAAAGCGACACCAGACAGTCGAGGCATACAAGCCGGACCTGGAACAACAGAACCGCAACCAAACGTTTGCTATACAGTTAACCGAGCAGGCAGGAACCACATTGTGTTTTCACCGCAGACAATACAACAAATACAAAGGAAAAACCGCAGAGACCGCACAGCTAAACAACCAAGTAACAATAATAACCCAAATGCCATTAACTTATAATGCAGTAGCCCAACTTAACCTCTAAACAATACAACCAAGAATCACAGCTTCACGCAGACATTTACCGAAATTTCCATAAAACCCATGCAGCTAAGACAAACCCTCAGTATTCAACCAGAATGCCATTAACTTATAATGCTCAAATAACCATGGACTCTTGCATGCAGGTAACAGAAACCCTCAGTATTTAACCAGAATGCCATTAACTTATAATGCAGTAGCCGAACTTAACCTCTAAACAATACAGTAGCCGAACTTACCAAAGCGACACCAGACAGTCGAGGCATACAAGCCGGACCTGGAACAACAGAACCGCAACCAAACGTTTGCTATACAGTTAACCGAGCAGGCAGGAACCGCATTGTGTTTTCACCGCAGACAATACAACAAATACAAAGGAAAAATCGCAGAGACCGCAGAGCTAAACAACCAAGTAACAATAATAACCCAAAGGCCGCGAACAGGGTAAAACCCAAGCCGAGTAACTTTCCAGGATCAAATAACCATGGACTCTTGCATGCAGGTAACAGAAACCCTCAGTATTTAACCAGAATGCCATATAGTAGCCGAACTTACCAAAGCCACACCAGACAGTCGAGGCATACAAGCCGGACCTGGAACAACAGAACCGCAACCAAACGTTTGCTATACAGTTAACCGAGCAGGCAGGAACCGCATTGTGTTTTCACCGCAGACAATACAACAAATACAAAGGAAAAATCACAGAGACCGCAGAGCTAAACAACCAAGTAACAATAATAACCCAAAGGCCGCGAACAGGGTAAAACCCAAGCCGAGTAACTTTCCAGGATCAAATAACCATGGACTCTTGCATGCAGGTAACAGAAACCCTCAGTATTTAACCAGAATGCCATACAGTAGCCGAACTTACCAAAGCCACACCAGACAGTCGAGGCATACAAGCCGGACCTGGAACAACAGAACCGCAACCAAACGTTTGCTATTCAGTTAACCGAGCAGGCAGGAACTCCACCGCAGACGAAAAATCGCACAGACTGCAGAGCTAAACAAGCAAGTAACAATACTAACCCAAAGGCCGCGAAGACAGTAAAACCCAAGCCGAACTTTCCAGCATCTCGAGGAGGGACAGCTGGCCGCCGATCAGACCACCACAGCGCATGCCGACCACGTGCCCTTCACCTGCGCCACGTGCCCTTCACCTCGAACGATGCGAAGCACGTAATAAGACCCCAAAACCTTGGTTCGACTTAGGTTATATCGCAAATATAATCAAAAATCGCCTCGGTCAACGCAAAGTCAGCGATCTATCGATCGCATATAGTCCCCGGCAGGGACTAATAAGTACTAATATATATATATATATATATATATATATATATATATATATATATATATATATATATACACCTTTCATTATAACCTTACATTATTTCATTATTATTTTTTCTCTTATATTATATTATTATTATGTCACTGCGAGTGACATTTAGTGACCATGTTGGATTAATAGTTTTTATTATACAAAAAAAATAATTATGTTGTTTACAATGTTTACCTTAGTTTTTTGTGTGTGTGTGTGTTTGTACTAAGTATTTGGGTTGATGTATGGTCACTACATTCACCATGGCTGCAACTCTCGAGGCCATACGTCATCCGTCCTCTCATCCTTCTTTCACTTTGGTTGATCGTGCTGGCTAGCTGGAATCACTTAACGCATGTACTTAACATCATGTTGGTCAACTAGAATCACATAACGCCTGTACTTAATGTCCTGTAGTTGGCTCGTTCAAGTGGTTACATGATTGATCCGACTCACCAATGGTTATATTGTCGCTAATCTGTGAGTGCCCTATGCATTCACTGTCCCTCTTTAATGAAGACACGACCAAACACATACATGGAAGGCTTACTTTTAATTTTTTTAAATATAGTAAAAATTCAAATTTTCTCCATTATAAATTGAACAGAATAATTTCAGAAACAAATAAACCAATACAATTAAAAAAATTGACGAGGATAATCCTGAGTTTGAAATCGGTTGTCTGTGAAAGTAAAACGTTGGAATTTATGATTTTGTAGTCTACGCTCTTTAACAAAGACACGACCAAATGGATTCATGGAAGGCTTCTTTTGTAGTGTGAGTGTTTTAAACAAGTGCTACATAGTAGCTAGTCCCTACCCCTTAGCTAAATTAGATGGAAATAGTTGAACACATTAATAATAAATAATTAGATGTTCAAATGTGGTCGATAAGAAAAATAAGCGGTACTGAGGGCGAAGGGTCATTAATAATTAAATCATGGTTGAAAGTTGTAGACAAGAGAACTATGCAAGGCAAATATATGACTAACAAACAAATATGCAAGTTTTCAATTGTCAGACAAGTGTTCAGAAGAAAAATATGCTAATTCTAAAAGATTAACAAAATATCTACATTGACATAAGAGAGCCAATATCCAAGTCATAATTAAATCTATAGTTGCACACATTGCCATCTATGTTAACATGGATTGGGTTTCGGCTCTAATATAACTAGATCGATTATATTAGAGGAGATAATTTACATAACTCTTTTTTTTATTATATTCATCTTAATATTTTTTAAATGATTATATGTATATATTTTATTTATCCAAGTCATAATAAAATCTATAGTTGCTGACATTGCCATCTATGTTAACATGGATTGAGTTTCGGCTCTAATATAACTAGAACGATTATATTAGAAAAAATAGTTTACATAACTCTTTTTTTATTATATTCATCTTAATATTTTTAAAATGCTTATATGTATTTATTTTATGTTTAAAAACATATTTAATGTATTGATTTCTTAAAAAATAACCAAAAAATTATTATTTAAATATAGAATTAAATATAATTATTTATATTTAAAAAATATATTTAAAATTTTAATTTTCCAAAAAATAAAAATTATATGTTTGGATGCTATCTTATTTTAAAAAGAAATAATAATATTCCATTAAATATGTACATCGAAATCATACTATAATGTTATATAATTTAACTTGCTCATAATGTTTATATATATATATATAAAATGTTATTAAAATGATTTCTAACCAATGTTAATGGAAATATAGATTATAAAAATAAAAATAAATTGATTTTATCATTTTTCACTTTAAATTTATCATTTGTTTCTACAATAATAAAACTGTTTACAAGAAACTTAGCCATTGAAATAAAAAAACTCCTCAAAGCTTCGAAGCTTTTGCATAAATCGATGGTGCCAAAACTAGTTGAAAGGAAATACCCTGTAATCCAATGGCTTCTATACACTCGAGATAGCACCACACTATACACTACAATACATTTAATATTGTCACTAGTGATTAGACACAGCCAACGGCGATTCCTATTTGTTACCCTATAGGAATTTTAATGCGCCCTGACATGAGGCCACATTAAGGCGATACAACACGCCGTTAAGTGATTTTTCTCTCTCATCACTTAGCGACGTGTTGTATCGCCTTAATGCGGCCCCATGTCAGGCCGCATTAAAATTCCTATAGGGTAAGAAATAGGAATTTCCCACGGCCAACGGCTTTCAAGGACACCCAAGTGCAATGTCAGGATGTTTTTGAATTAGTACCTATAATTTTTAATTTTACTTTCAAGACTAGGGTGAGGTATTGAATTCGATAACCGGTACAGACTGTAATAGAACCAATCTCAACATATCTCTTCGGCCGTATATAACACTAATTTTGAAAAGAAAGAGGGTTCATTAAATGAAGCAGGGCCCCATAACATGTTAAAATTTACAACCAATTAAATGAGAGATAAATATGAATAAAAAATTGACAAAAAATAAGAAAAACATTTCTTAAAATTATTATTATTATTATTCATTTTTAAGGTCATGGCCAAACTATAAACTTTTACGACAAGTCATTGGTCAAGACAGCAAGCCTTCAGACATGCAGAAGGGAGATCCGACTGGAGATCAGCAGGGCAATCCTCCCAAGCCAGGACAGGTCAACATGTCAAGGTCTGCACCGGTCCTGGAGATGTTTAAACGTATCTGACTCTGAAGTCTCTCAGACTCCTCGTCCTCGGCGGACTTCTCTTTTGTTTCGCGGCTTGCTATCCTCGCTTCCCTCTTCTCAGCGGGTTGATATGTTCACTGTCCAGGTTTCCTCTGTTTATGTCTTTTTGTTAGTTCTAGTCCTCTGCCGCCCTGCGTGGTGTGCTGGCTTTCAGTTTTCTGTTACTCTGTCTTCTCTAGTTTTCAGTTACTATGTTCTCTTCTGGTCTCCTGTGGTAAGGCCTGCTGTTTAGCGGCCCGTAGTCTGCTGAAGTAGAAGTTTTCTACTATATTTTCCTTTTGTTAATATCAAAAGCTGAATTACACAAAAAAAAAGGTCACGGCCAAACCAGGCACCAAATTGGTGTATGAGACCCTTTTGTTTGTGGGATAAGGGACCCACCTTCGCGTTGCGATTTGACTGTTAAGTCTATAAAGGTATACATACTCTACCCCATCTGGACACCCAAGTGCAATGTCATGATGTTTTTGAATTAGTACCTATAATTTTTAAATTTTATTATCAAGACTAGGGTGAGGTATTGAATTCAATAACTAGTACAAACTGTAATAGAACTAATCTCAACATATCTCTTTGGCAGTATATAGCACGAATTTTGAAAAGAAAGAGGGTTCATTAAACGAAGCATGGCCCAATAACATGTTAAAATTTACATCCAATCAAATGAGAGATAAATATGAATAAAAATTTGATAGAAAATAATAAAAACATTTATTAAAATTATTATTATTATTATTCATATTCATTTTTAAGGTCACGGCTAAGCCAAACATCAAATTGGTGTATGAGAACCCCTCATTTGTGGGACAAGGGATCCACCTCTGCGCAATGATTTGACTGGTAAGTCTACGAAAGCATACATACTCTATCCCTATCTCGTTTTGACCCTGTGACCTCTTAGGAGAAAACACATGCTCTTAACCATAGACACGCTCAAACTATAGATTTGAAAAATATATTTAATATTTGACCAAGTTAATACAAAGTCAACTAATACCTATTGGATAATGCAAGAACAAAAATTGCAATATCTTACCTTTAATTATATATGATAATTGTACAACACAAAATTCCAAGAATTTTGACATCTTTGTGAGGGGTGAGCTTGACAACATATGGCAGCGCTGACTCCGCAAGAGCCATGGATTTGTGATTGAAATATAAAATATTCTTATTAGCCAATGCATTGAAGGGATCAGAGAGGCCGAGAGCCACTTTAATAGCGAGTAGCACCCCGCTGGCGAATAGTTAAAAGGGCTCGATTTTTCAAAGTCTCATCTTTTCTCGCAATTGTATTAATACCTAAACATGTGCATAATGCATAGTTAAAATACTCTTGGAAGACTCAAGGTTCCCAAACACATGAATGGTTCTATAAACTTTCTTTATACATGGGGTAGTATATGGGGAGAAAAGATTATATATACATGTGATATTCGTGAAAGACTAAGGATGCCCAAACATTTGTAGAATGTGCCTTAACGAACACATAGCTAATTATAATTCTTGGTTAAAATATGGCTTTAATAAAGTTGTGAAAGTGTTTATCATGCATTAATTTACATGGGTTTGAGATGGGGAGAATATACATGGGTTTTAGATAGGGAGAATATAAGACAAAATTGATAAAACATTATTTCCCTCCCTCACCATTGGCATGTAATTATAATGGCTCTCGTGTATATTATAATATTTATAATAATTTAACTTTATACCATGTTTTATATATATGGTTTCTATTACTATATAATATTATAGTTATCAATTAATTGAATTTAGTTTAGGTGGTTGGGAGAATTATCCTTTTCACAAGAGTTCAAGTCTAGCCTATGGGGCATGTTGAGCTCATAGTGAGAATTTTTTGTAATGGCTAGGAGCCTAGTTGTCTCAAACTTGTATATTCTTGATATGGAATATAAAGATATTTCTTATGGGGAGGGAGAGAGAGAGCGTGCGTTTATAAGTTATCTCATTAAAATATTATATAGTTTGAAATGCATGGAAGACAAAACTAAAGGCCAAACTAACTTTAAAGGTTATCATTCAACTTTGGACCATCTTGTTACACTTAGGACCATCAGGGAGGAGTGCCACAATAATAAAACCATTTTCTTTTGTTGTTTCATTGATTTCATAAAAGTTGTTGACACTATGTTGGTGAGCTAGAATATATCGCTAATCAGTTAAGGGACTCAACCCAAGAGAGAGGCCCAAGTAGACTCTCCCCTATTTGGGATAACTAAACCCTTCATATTAATGGCCTAGTAATTAATTTTGATGAGCTTTAGCCATTGAAATAAATACTAAACAACTGAGACCCCTCCAAATACTATTCTATGAAATATATAGCAAGGACATTGTAATTCAGCAAACAATATTAGTCCAAATCTACCAAATGACAACAATTACAATCTGTACTAATTCTTGAAAAGAAAAGATTACACCAATTTAGTAACAATATAAAAGGATAAAGTATACTAAGTTAGTAAAAGAACATGAAACTATTCATTCTAACATGCAAAAACATTAGTCCAAATCTACCAAATGACAACAATTATGATCTATACTAATTCTTGAAAAGAAAAGATTACACAAATTCAACAAGAGTAGACAATATTAAAATATACTAAGTTAGTAAAATAACATGCAACTATTCTAACATGCAAAAAGAAAATGCATGTAACAACCTTGGTTAAAAATTCATGTAAAAATGTATAAGACCACGATCATGGGACACTTGTTCCAAGTTGAATGGTTGGAAAATCATCCTAGTGGGTGTTCATTCGGTTTATTATGGCTAAGGAAATTGGCAAAGGCAATGGCAAGGGCTTTAGAAAGGCATGGGGCATTTATTAATATTTTATTTATGAAAATAAAGAAAATTAGGAGAAAAGGGAGGTGAAAGGTCACAGGTTGCA
Source organism: Pinus tabuliformis (assembly GCA_031772625.1). NCBI lineage: Eukaryota > Viridiplantae > Streptophyta > Pinopsida > Pinales > Pinaceae > Pinus > Pinus tabuliformis. The sequence continues at coordinate 667,456,532 of CM062811.1, read as the reverse complement.
TGTGAGGAGGAAATTGAAGGAAAATAATGGAAAATGAAGAAAATAGAGGCCTCATTAATAAAAAGGCTTTTGAGGATCAGTGGGTATGTTTTTTCAAAGAAGCTTGGTCAGTTCAGTTTTGGAGCTTTCTCTCTATTCTCTCTCTCTCTCTCATACTCTTGGACACTTAGAGTTTCCTTGGAGCACTCTTGGAGAGTGTGGCATACTTGGAGTTTTGGAGCAAGAAGGCAAAGGAAGAGCAGGAAAGCGCAAGAGGACATCGAGATCAACAGCTACAATGATTTTTTCTTGCAGGTATCGAGTTGCATGTATGTTTTCCTCACTAGTTTCGACATGCATGGAACATTCATTTGGTTTATTGGTTGTGATATGTCATTTGCATGGAGGATGGATGGGATTGACAGTGGATTGCCTAGCCTTGCCATTTCCTGGATAGCCATGGTGATTGTGGATTTGTTTTCCTTGTTTTGTTTTGGTTGGTTCTCATGTTTCCTTAGCTTGGGTTGAGTTATTAGTCCTCGAATCCCTCTTTGGACAAATGCTCCAGAAGCCCTGTAACAACTTGGGTTGAGTTACTAGTCTTGGAAGCCTTGGTTTGACAAACACTCTAGAAGCCCTTGGTGGGTTGAGTTATTGGTGTTGGAAGCCCTGGTTGGAAAAACGCTTTAGAAGCCCGGTAAAAGTTGTGGGTTGAGTTACTATACCTGGAAGACTTGGTTGGAAAAACGCTCTGGAAGCCCAGTAAAAGCTGTGGGTTGAGTTACTAGTCCTGGAAGACTTGATTGGACAAAATCTCTGGAAGCCCTGGAAGGCTTGGATAGAGACCAATCTGATGATGGTTTTGTGATGTACGACCATGAGGTGGAATCATTGTTTGATGGGTTGAGGTGGATGGCCTCTAGAAGCCCTAGATGGTTTTGTATTGATGTGTTCTATGAGATCCCACATTCATGCTTGGAATATGGCATGAGGGTGAATGATTGAAGAGAGATTTGGCTTAGCCATTCTATGGTCGGGTGGAATGTGGAAGTCCCATCCCGGGTTTGAATTTTGGATCATCAATATGAGGTTATTTTTCATTGTATTTCTATGAGTATTATATTGGTTATATGTGGTTTATATGGTTGTGATTTCATTGGTATTTTTGCTGCTATTGTGCTGGTTATATATATTTTTTATGACAATAGCTATGTATGGCTCTCATCATGTTTTTACTTGTAAATGAATGAACAATGTATCTATAATCTAATGGACGAAATGAAAGTTGATGTGTTGAGACATCAAGGTTTCTTAGCGATTCTTAGCTAAGTATGAGACCCCTATGCTTAGATATGTTATTTACACCTATAGATTACATATTTGTGATATGTTTAACAAAATTCCTATCATGGCTAGTATGGGTCTAGTCAAGGTCTTATTTAAGTGATTGTATTTGTATTGTCATTCCTTTATTATTTTCCTGCTACGAAGATGTCACTCAATTTTGGGCACTGACTTGGGCTCTGGGCCTAAAAAAGTGGCTCAAATCCCAAGGATGCTGGCATAGCACTGTGAAAAATAGTCCCTAGATGATAGCTTGCAGGCTTGTGAGAGAGTCCAAAGGTCCCTGGACACTGACATGCCCATAGCATGAGAGCGTCAAGAGGTAAAGTGGTCCAAAATCTCAGTGGGAACCAGGGGCTGGTTGGCAGCAAGGTTGGGATGGTTCCTGAGGGTCCTAATGTTGATGTTGAATGCATGTATGGTGTGTTTTTGTCGGTTCCACTTCCTTAATGTGACTTAGGAAGTCAAATCATATCATAGTGGCCTCTTGTTGCAGGTTTACCCAGCTGGTCGGTTGCTTGGGTAGATATGGGAGGAGGGTGTTACAATGCATCTGCACAAAATAGTCTGACAACAAACAAATTCTTATCATATGAGTTATGGACTACAAAATGTGGGCTATGAATGGCTTCTGAGTATTAACAAAATTAGCAAAATCAATTATTGCGGAATTCTTTATATGGACCCTCGTCGTAAAATTCCCAACCTTCCATCCATGGGGCATTGACCATGTTTATGGCATTACAGACCACCCCCTTCCAAAATCGAGGAGGAGGGTGATTTTTAATCATGAAACTGAATTACGCTTTAGAATCTAATATGCACCCATTAAAATTATCCTAAGCTAGCTAGACGGGGTAAGGTAAACATTGTTGGCCATGTGGCATTCCCATTTCTCACAAACTAGTTTGATTTCCTTGTTGAGATGAAGGAACATCTTATCCATCCTAATTCACATCTTATCATGTTTTGAGTAATCAATTCCAACTTTTGGTTTGATAACTATTTAAAGAATGTTAATTGAGTGATCTCTTCCATAATAACAATGAGGAGATCTAAGAGCACCTTTTAATCCATGCTTTTCGGCTATGGCACTACATCTACCTACTCTTTTAGCCTCTTGCTAGGCTCTTCAAATGCTTCACAAGCCTACTCCAAATTTAATCCTACTAAGGAGGTCATATTGGAACCATTGAAAATTTTCTCTATTGAACCCCACAGTTTGATGCATTTTTCTATTACTTTGCTGACACTTTCTCCAAGTCCTATTGTAGTCTCTTTCTATGAGCTAATCAAGATCCGATGATTTAATAGTTCTTTATGGCTCATCCTAGGGATTCGAACTAGGTTATCTACAAATGTCGTTTGATACTTCTCAATATTTTACAAGTCTTCCCCAATCCTACTTGTTGATGTGCTTTCATGTCACACAACAAATCAAGTGATTATGAAACAACAAGCTTCTAGTTAGTTATAATGTTGCAAATCTTCTTCTCTAAAGGAAAGCAAGAGTTGTTTCTGTTTTGAACAGAGATATGAAAAGAAAATATGTTAGAAAGAAAGAAATCACCATTGAATAAGCAATATGTCTTAGCTTCAGTCATCATTTTACAAAATAAAAAATAAAGGTCACAAAATAAAACTAAAGGTCATATGCAAAAAATCTCATTGTTTTCCCCACATATCTCCATTACTTCCTTTTTTACCATACCTTCCATTTTCACAACTAAGTATCTTACTTCATTATTTACGTGAATATTTCCCACACTTAGTCATTTCCAAATTTGTGCAGAACATCACCCAAATGTCACCCCTCTTCATATTCTTCCACACAAGTCTTCATTACCTCTCTTCATATTCCTCCGCACAACCCCTTATCACCCATCTTCATATTCCTCTGCACATCTCACCCCTCTTCATATTCTTTCGCACAACCCTTCATCACCCCTCACCCCTCTTCATATTCCTCTGTACAACCCTTCATCACCCCTATTTATTCCTTTGGCATATCTCCTTATGGCTCATGGTAACTTGGTAAACATATCATGAGTTGACATTTAGAGGGTAGTGATTGGACATAGATGACTAGGCAATACTTAACATGATGATTGGTAAATGAGATGGCAACCAAAAAAATCATTATGTGTAAGCTACTAAAGGTTCCATGGCCCTTTATACTTCACATAAAAATAATTTAAGGAGCTCATTTATTTATAAGTTATTGTGAATGCCCTCCCATATTGCACGTGGGATGATTAGGGTAGATTTGTAAATTAAAAGGCTAAGATTTATGTGGAGCAGATCAATGGTTACTAAATCACTTTGTGCAAATCAATGGCTATTGAGTCACCGTCTTCTGGAGGCCATAACTTGAGCTCCCGATGTTTTATTTCAGCAAATGAGAGCTCACTAGAAATCTAGAAGAATGAAAAACATGTTGGGATTGATCTCCATGGATAAAATTAAAGCTATCATGCCAAAAGAATAAAAACATGGTCTTGATTATGTCAAGCTTAGCAATGGTTTAGTTTTTGGAAAATGACTTATTAACGGGAAATTTTGAACTTCTAAAGTGTTGCTTAGTTTGGAGGATGAATATCTAATTCACATCTACCAAAGGAATTTTACATTTTTATAGCAAGGGGAAAAAACCTAACCATAAAGCAATTATGAAGATGAAAATAAGACTATAAAGTATATGCTAAGCATATTGAAAGTGCCTCTTATTTTGGCTCCTAGGCATTTACTACTAGATTTTTTCTTTTGTTGGGGTTTTTGTTGAAGGTGATTAGTTTCCCATCAAAGAATATTTTGAAGCAGACTACTTGACTTTTTCTTTCATCTTTTCTTCTCATATTTCTTTATAATGGGTTTTTCCATGTATGCTCAACAACTAGATTAATTCAAGTCTATTTAGGTTTTCTCCATTCTTATGAAAAATTTCATGACATTTCAAGTCGAGGGGAAGAAAATCCCTAGCATGTAAAAAGTGAATGTAGTTTAATTACAATTTATCTAATAGTCTTAGACGTTTTTAAACTTATCACATCGGGATTTTATTAAAAGAGCTATTTACATGATATCTTACATTTATGAATTTATATGGTGATGTATCAATGGATTCTCATGTACACCATCCTTCTACAATATTTTGGGTGTTCTTTATCTTATTTTGAAGCAATTCCCCTTCTTTCTTCGTAGTCTTTGACCATGCAACTTTATAAACTGTCTTATATATCTACAAAGTTGATCCTTTACTACATTTTTTTCATTTTCTTCCAAGTAACTCTTATTATTTGGTCTACAAGAGTCTAGTTCTAGTCTCTTAGGGATGGCGTTGGTAATGTTATTTTTTACTCTCACAGAGAGCTATTCCAAGAGTGCATGGAATTTGTAGTTTCTATACTTTTAAGCATTGAAATCTCATGAATGTTCTCCTATGCCCCTTATGATCTTTAAATGAATGAAATCATTTTAGAGTTCTTTGAATATCTAGACCATGCTCTCTATATTATGTTTATTTCTTTGCTTCAAATGTATTTCCTCATAATATGTGAAAGATGTGTACCGTGGAATGGATGTTTTAGTTAACATTTATTTTGTTCTTTGATGACCTGTCTAAGCTTATCCTTCTTTCATCTTGTAAAGTCATAACTATTTTTTATTCACATTGTTTTAAAAGGAAGGAAAAATACTTGTCAAAAGCAAACCCAATAGATAAATTTTCTTTACATTTATTTATATATATCTATTCTACTTGTGCCTAATAAGAAAATTTTCTATATGAGAGCCTTGTTGGAAGATTTGTTGGGGTTTTCTATTTATCACCCATCCATTGCATTCAATATAAGGCACATAGAATAATTTTCCCATACTTAAAACAGGAGTACGACCTCTATAAAAACAAGGAGAGTCTTTATTGTTTCCCACATTATTTTCTATTAATGTTAGTCCTTTTCCTTTGATATAAAAAGTGATCAACACTATTATGTTTGACCTTTTGATTTTTCCATTGTGTGAGACCCCTTGTTAGGGTCTCAAGCTAAAAATTGTAACCAAATCTTATTTTTGTAAATCTATAGTTGTCTCTTTTCCTCATCTACTCCTTAAAACCATCCAACTATATTTACCATCCAACCAGCTAGAAATAGCCTCTTTGGCTTCCTAGCTCCATGGAACCTCCATAGATTCCTTAGCACTCCACACCCAATCCCCTTAAAGCCACAACCAATAGTATGTCTAAATCAGAGTGTCCAATATCCTCTCCAAATTTTAACTCCTCTAGACTTATCCTTATTTTCCCCATAATAATATAACCCCCTCAACCTCTCACATATCCCCCTTTATTTTTTTTTTAGTGTGGTTCACGAACACCCTGGTCAATGAGTGATCGCTACGTCCACGGAAAAATCTGGGCTAATCGCCCCTCAGCTTACTGGCAAGACCTAACCCCAAGGGCTTCGGGCAGAATCGACCCTGTGACCTCCCGATGGCGAGGCACGGTTTTTGACCAACCGAGCTAACCCTTGGGGCTTCATATCCCCCTTTATTATCCCCCCCCCCCCACCCCACTGCATTTTCCCTCCAATAAGATAAAATCCCAACATGTCTCGAGCCCCTCATAAATGTCTTGCCCAAGCTTCCTTTCATTTAAACCTTATTAGTAAATATCTATGGTCCCTCATAAATGCCTCACCCAACTTTCCATTCATTTAAACCTCATAATTAAGTATCTAGGTTCCTTTATACTTACTCTTATGCGCAAACTTTTCAAGCAACAAAGAATTGAATCTACTTTGACTTATTATAACTTTAAAGATATTATTAATATTTCATTAATTTAACATTAATTTTAGTTGTAACATTAAAAAAATTAATTGATATTATATCAAACTCAACGTTAAAATTAAACTTAACCGTTGACTAATCATATTCAATTAATTAAATTAATCAAATAATTACCCAATCAATTTACTTAAATTATTACAACCTTAAACCTTATTAACTTAATTAATTAAAGAAGTCAATGAATACATAATATACTCAAGACAAGAAATCATATTGTTTATCATAATATATCATAATAATACTAGCGTATACACACAAGATATGTATTTGTAGCTGACGCATACATATCTCATGCATATACTAGCAACATCAACCATCATACCTAGTGCAAGTTTCCTATATGCTCACATTTAATTAGAAGTGCAACATATCTCACAATGAAGTAATAAATTACATATACCAATCCTGATAGTAAAATGTCATCATTATTGGGTGTGGAGCCTGATAATCTTCCTGATTCAGAGGTCTTGTTTCAATTGCATTTGGATCCTAGTCCCTGACGGGGGAGCAACATGTTTTGGATCCCCCCCCCGAAAGAAAATTTTAGATAAAAAAAAATGCCCTGTAAAATATTGTAACTTCAAAGTCAATCTAGGTCGTTCATTAGGCGGAATATCTGATGGTTGAAATTAGGTTAATTTAGGACTTTTTTTCCCTAGAAGACAACCCTCAGTTTATATGAGGGAATTGTATTGCAGCTATGTATTATTCTGTGTGTGAGAAAAAAAGAGGAGACTACGTGAGAAAGAAGAGGAAGTTACAACATATTTGTTGTAGGTTGTATCCCTTTAGTTTGTTGGATAATATAAAAGGAAGAGCTTGTTATTTCTCCGTCGACATAGCCCACATTGGGTGAACCACATAAATTTGTGTCTCTCTTTCTTTTATGGTTTTTCTGTGTTTGTGTTTCCACAAAATTTATGTGCTCCATTGCTATATTATTTAATTTCTAACAATCATTCACAACAAATAGAACATAAATGAACATTTCCTAATTTCGATGTAAATTGAGTCAAGCATGTAATACAAGGAATAGAAATATGTTAGGTACTATGGCTACATGATAAAACAAAATAATTCTCTCAAATACTCTTAGCAATCTCCCTTCATAACCCTACTTCCATTTTCTAGGTCCCATTCCTCCTTTCTCTCCTTTGCTACACTATCTTGTAGTGTCAACTCTATTGACCTAACTCTAGACAAAGCTCATAAGTGGAAGTGTCATTGCATTGACCAAACTTCCCCAACAAAATACTAGTAGTCACCATCACACATCTATGGGAATGTGACTTAATAAATTTCTCCCATGACCCCAAGTTTTGGAGGATACACGGTGGGAAATGCCTCCACCCCTCCTCATAGAACTAGGGTCAACACTCTATCATGGACCACACTACAATGTCAGTTCTGGGTGATTTATCATTGAATTATCTAGCCATGTTACCTAAAAACCTACATCTACCTAAGATCATAACAATGCACATAAACTAATACAAATACATAAGAACTCTAAAATCTATATCCTATACGGAAGGGACAAAATTGAGGAAATTCACCCCTTTGAGAAACTCAGATTAAAAATTGCAAAACAAAAGTTTGACTCACATTTCTCCTTTGTTGATCAGACTTTCACATCTTTCACTAACCCTAATGATGAACCACATATGATGGTTCACAACATTGATAAAAAAAATAACAATGCGATGAATCCAGAAATAAATTCACACAATATGAATTGTCGAATTTTAAACTCTGAAATCAGTACCCTATATGTAAGGGACAAAATTGAGGAAATTTGCTCCTTTGAGCAACTTAGATTACAAATTGCAAAACAAAAGTTTGATCTCACATTTATCCCTTGTTGATCAAACTTTCACATCTTTCACTAATCCTTATGATGAACCACATATGATGGTTTGAAACATTGATCAAACAAATAACAAAGCGATGAATTCAGAAATAAATTCACCCAATACGAATCATCGAAGTTTGAACTTTGAAATCAATACCCTATATGGAAGGGACAAATTTGAGGAAATTCGCCCCTTTGAGTGACTCATATTACAAATTGCAAAATGAAAGCATGATCTCACATTTCTCCTTTGTTTTTTTCCCTTGGAAAAAGTCGTAATTCCCATTAATTTTGAAAATTACATTTTGTAGATGCCAAAGCATTGCAAAGACAAGGCTATGAAGCCTGACAAAAAATGGTTGACACAAGTGTCAAGTATAGCAAAAAAACTAATAAAAAAAACCATGCCTGGAACACTGAGATGCCAGATAGGGGGGAGATCAAGTTTTCCTCCCCTTTTTCTTCTCTACCTTGCACCACTTTCCATGGCCCGGGTGCATGGGAACGAGTTGAAGTGGGTTTTCCTCACCGGGTCGAGGGTTTTCCTTGTCAGAGTCCGAGGTGTCCGATTTATGCTGCCTTTTGGTTCCACTGAGTTCCATTGTGTCGAAAGCCTTTTCCGGTTGCAATTCCATGGGTACTTGTGGAGATTGTTCCTGTGGTTCTGCTTGGCTGTTCTCTTTTGGGTTGGGCGATTCCTCCTCACCTTCTTCCTCCTCAAGGTCTGGTGGGGGGAATGTCCACCCTTTTTTTTCTCGGATTTCCTCCTCCTTTGGCTGTCTTTTTTGAAATCTGGGCAGGCATTTTGTAGGTGCCCTGTTTGCCGACAAATTCTGCATCGGAATGCTGTATTTTCATAGTCTATTGTTTGCATCCAACTACGATCTTTATGCTTCACTACTATGCGGTCCGGTAATCCTTTGCTGAGATCAACTTCCACGCAGATACGTGCGAAAGTGTAGATTCCATCTTCCACTCGCTGAGTATCCATTTTAATATATCTGCCAAAGGAGTTTTCGATGCATGCGAGTGTCTTTTGGTCCCAAAAATGTGCAGGGAGGTTATGTAGTCATACCCATACTGGCATCCTGGTAACGATGAAGGAGTTTGCATCAAACTCTGGGGTCCAGGGTGTAATGAATAGTCCTGAAGATCCCCAAAACCACGGTCCCTCCTGAATTACTAGGGCTTTGACCTCTTCTGAAGGAAGTTTGAATATAAAAAAACCTTTGGAACATAGCATGACATCACAATTAAGAGACTATTTTGTGAAAATCCAGTGAAAGAGGTCCATGGGTTTTGGCCAGAAACCATTGAAGCGACAGATGAGGGCTTGTTTTTCATAAATGTTACGTACCTCCTCTACTTCTACTGTATCTAATGTTAGTTCAGGCGTATAGTTCAGTTGCTCCACGATATATGGGCTGGGTTCTGTTCCGGCCTGCTGTGGAGCTGCAAAAGAGGATTTTCCCCCTTGTAGAATATTCTTGTAAGATGTTCCTTCGCTTCTGTGCTGCTGGTGTGGTTCTGGGATGTGTTTTGCTTTAGATCCATTGCCCCCTTCTGTTTGTTTTCGAGGGCCACTGGCTGCTGCACCTCCACGTAGCCTCATGTTGAGAATAATATTAGATCCTAGCTTGATGTTGTAGTCGTCAATTGCTCTGTGATCCTGTAACGATCTTCCCTCAGAGAGTAGATGTTGATACCCTTCTGGGAGGCCAATGTGGTTGGCAATGTTTTTCTTCAGATTTGAGACACTGTCTGAAGCTTGAACCCAGATTAGGGTTGATTTCCCAGAGGGGGGCTTTATAATGATTTGGAAGCGTGGGTCTGGTGAAGTTGCCGCCACAGAGACTGTGGACGCTGTTCTCCACTGTTTTGTATTTAGGCTATCCTCATGCCATATAGCCCCTTCTGAGATCTGGGGAGTCAGATTGGTGAAGAGTGTCCGTGCAAGACCCATCACCACTATCGAACAATACTTCTTGAAAGCACAGTGGATCGGGTGGCTGAAATTTGGCACGTCCCAGTCCCGCTGACCTTTCGCAAACCAGAGTTCCAGAGCTCTTGGATCTTGGCGTTTTCTTTGATTGTTGCCCGGATCGGGTAGATCTAGCCCAGATCTGGGATGTTTATATCTATTCACAGCAGGAGGGGGTAGATCCCACATTTCTCCTTTATTGATTAGACTTTCACATCTTTCACTAACCCTGATGATGAACCACATATGATGGTTCAAAACATTGATCAAACACATAATAATGAGATGAATCCAAAAATAAATTCACACAATAGGAATCATATAAGTCTGAACTATGAAATCATTAGCCTATAAGAAAGGGACAAAATTGGGGAAATTCACTCCTTTGAGCAACTCTAATTACAAATTGCAAAATGAAATTTTAATCTCAGATTTCTCCTTTGTTGATTAGACTTGCACATATTTCACTAATCCTGATGATGAACCACATATGATGGTTTGAAACGTTGATCAAAATAATAACAATGTGATGAATCCATAAATAAATTCATACAATGAAATTACTTCTCGTGTTCTCCATAGGCCACGTTTAACCAAGAGTGGCACCTTCCTTTTCGAAATTTTCATCTTCAACAATGATTGCACGCATCAACATCAAACTCTAGTTGACATGCAAACCAATGAGGACATGCCTGAGAATCTCATCTGAGACCTGTAACAGAATTAAAAGGGGACGTGGGCACTACCTTTATCTTAAGGACTCGCATGGCTTGAAACCGGTGAGGGATGGCTTGTTTATCCGGATCCTAAGAGAAAGAAGAATATCTGGATCCTAAGAAGAATTCTATCTTTTGCTGTACCTGTGAGAATATGAAAGAAAAGAATAATAATAAATCAAATGATTGAGAAAAGGACTTGGACAGTGTTCATATCTAACCAGGGATGAATGGCTGAAGATGAAGATATAAAGGAAAATAAGAAGATGCCAGAAAAAGGAAGAACACTTTTGTTAGCTCAGACCAGTAACAATTAAAACAAGAAAATAATAAATTATTTTTGGTTGGTTGAGTTTTGGGATTGTTGTTACAAGAATTGTGACATTTCTATACTCTGTGAGCTTTTTGTAAATCTTGGATTTCATGAACAGATAAATATTTAAAGAAAAAAAAAAATGCAAAAAACGAACCATAAGAGTGTTGTTATCTTTAATTAATTTAAGAAAGAAAATAAAAATAAAAAAGAAGCTAGACTTACATGCATGTGAATCTCATCTCCGACATTTAACAAGATGAAAAAAGATTAAAAATAGAAGGAAAAGATGCCATGGACAAGCAAGAATTACAATGATATGAAATCCTTAGTGCGAGTGAAGATGTGGGCAACTTTCTTTCTGCAAACAAATGGTTGTTAGCACTGACAAAAATAGTTGGATTTTCAAATAGTAATAAATGAATAATAAAGTTATAGGATACATGTTAAAGCCCCAAAATATTTATGGAAAATCAAATCAGTTGAAAGATAACAACCATAAAGTTATAGCATACCTCTCCCTCAATAGATCCCTCTCTTGCCTTCATAGATCCCTCCTCTTTTTAAAGAAACTCCAAATAGTTTTGGAAGTTTTGAAATTCAAGGGGCAAGATTAATTATATCCCTAATCAAGCTTAGGTGGCAAGAGGAGAGATTTCTAAAGGCTAATTACGAAACAATTTTAATTAATACATTCACTCTAATAGGTGGAACCCTCTCTCTATCTATTCAATTAGGCCTTTCCCTTTCTTTTCTTTTTTTCTCTTTTAAAAAAAAAATGCATAACTAAATGAAAAATGTGGACCATTTAACTGGTTTATCTTATGAATTCTTCCAATTAATTTGATAATCATAAAACATAACATAACCAAAGTATGACCATAAAATCGATATGCAGCCAACATATATAAGATATATCCCAATTATCATGTCCAAATGTCATCATAAATATCCCAAATACCTTGTACCTCCCATACTCCTTGTCTCTCCACCAATCATTCATGTCCAAGGTGGTACCACAATAACATAAATAACAAGATTATATATATATGACCATAATATTCTATTTCACAAGATAAGTCATCATAAATATAAATACAGCATCAAGGAGCCAATCAAAAGTAACAAAACTTGTAGTTGTATCAACAATGCCGAGAAAAACATACCAAATAATCTAAACCAGAATGTATTGTACTTCTAATGCCAAGACTAATCCCTTTGTCTATGAGAAGGAGTTGGCTCTGCTTGTTGCTCCTATTGTGGATGTGATGTCACAAAATGTGATGAACCATGGGAGGAGCCAAAGGAGATAGTTTGAGCATTTTTCCTTTATTCACTGGTAGCAGGTAGGGGAATAACCGGTTGTTTTATTGGCTGGCCAACTGGAGCAACTAATATCGTTTGTTCTTTGGAAATTTGATGTGCAGAGGACGCATGTTGATTCACATGCATCGATGGTTGGGGTGCAGCAACAGGAATGTGTACTACTCAAGAGGCATCAAATTGTAAACGTGAGATATGTGGTTCAGTGTTATGAAACTAGCTTACAAAAAGATAGATGAACGCCTTAGAAATAAGCCTCTTCGAGGGGGGAAACCTCCTTTACATTACACAAATGAACAATTCTTAGATGATACAAATGACAAGACCTCCTTTCTATATATAGGAGTCTAAGGGGTCATAATATAATCAAAGCTGACATAACAATAATAATGTAAGAGCACAATAATAACAATAGTGGGCTTCTATGGGGCACAATAATAACAATATGGGGACTACATGGGCACAACAATATAATAAGGGGGTTGTACTAATAACAATAAGGGGTTACACTAGTAGTATAGGGACCTAACACGCCCCTCTCCTTCAAAAAGTGTTGTCCTCAACGCTTGAGTAGTTCTTGATGCTTCTTTATAAAATTCTTGTCCTCCCATGTGGAATCTTCAGCGGGTAAGTTCTTCCACTTGATGAGATACTCTGAAATTGATCGATTTCGTAGCTGTCGGGTTCTTGTTTCTGTGACTGCTCCAGGTTCCAATATGATTTTTCCTTCCTCTTCAAGCTCTGGAAATATTGTTTGAATTGGGATATTCTACAACTTTTGAATGAGTGGCCACACTTCTTTGTCCTTCTTCCATTCATCCCTTGCTTCATTTATCCAATATGATTGGATAACAGAAATAACACAAAACAATGCTTCCACATTCTCATCCTTTCTTGAGAATGCATCTGCAAAAAAAAAATTCTTCCATATTCTGTAGATAATGTCAAAGTCATAACCTAATATATTTGTGACCCATTTTTTTTGTTCTTCTAAAGATAATATTTGTTCTAAAAAGTATTTAAGACTATCATGATCCATTTTTACATTGAAGTGTCTTCCCATTGGGTAAGGTCGCCATTTCTTAAGTGCATGTAGTATTGCCAACATTTCCTTCTCATAAATAGCTTGCTTGAGATGTAGCCGTAAAAATACCCAATCACCTACATCAAAAAAAAATTCACTGCGATGTTGATTTACCTATTGTTTCATTCGATTCTGCACCAAAGTGGCATTATCCTTTAAAAGTTGGCGAACTTGTTGTTGATGCTCGATGCGATATTTCACTGCTTGAACCTTTTTCTTCTTGATACGTCCTTTTATCTTGAGAGTTTGAGTGGTAATTTTTTCCAATGCTTTACAAGATATGGTCGGATTCATTTCTTGATGCTTGATGTGATCTTTCACTTCTTGAACATTTTTCTTCTTGATATGTCCTTCTATCTTGATAGTTTAAGGAGTGGTAATTCTGGCCAATGCATTACAAGATATGGTTGGATTCATTTCTTCTTTCTCGATGTGATCTTTCACTTCTTGAACATTTTTCTTCTTGATATGTCCTTCTATCTTAAGAGTTTGAGGAGTGGTAATTCTTGCCATTGCTTTACAAGATATGGTTGGATTCATTTCTTCTTTCTTTGGGGTTGGGTCCTGGCGTATATCCTCTTTTTTTGATGTTTCTTGATCCTTTTCTTCCTCCTCTTCATACTCTATGTAAAATAATTTCTTCTCAACACACTTATGACCTTTAGTGCATTTGCTATCACAATTGTAACAAAGCCCTTTTTCTCTTTTTGCTTCCAATTGTTGTGGTGCAAACCTTGTAGGTTGTGGAAGGCTAGGAGAAGAAACACTTCCATAATTATAGTCATGAGTGGTGGGATTCCTTGTTTCCATAATTTCACTTTCAATTTTTCTTTCCCACCTTAAAAACTTCTCCAATGAATCAGGTTCCCAAAGACGAACCTCATCTTGAATGTTATCCTTTAAAGTACTTATGAAGACATCAACCCTTTGCTTCTCTGGAATATCATTTACCCTTATATTCAATTTTTTAAAGTCCTCAATGTGATTTTCCATTGAACACTTTTGTTTGAGATTTATCAATTGGCTAAAGAAGGTGTTTCTCTTTGTATCTTCATAATGTGTTATCATTTCCTCCGTGAAAATTGACCACGTAACCAGTGGTTTACGAGAACAAAGCCATTTATACCATAGAAATTGATTCGGTTCTAAATATGAAGATGCAATACGTACATTTTGTAATAGTTGCACCTCATGTAGATCAAATATTGCTCCATCTGTAGTATCTAATTTACCGGATTCTTGCCATCAAACTTCCTCATATCTCCTTTTCTTGATTTTGGAGCTCGATCTTGGAATGACTGTAACTTTGTAATATCGCACCTTCCAGTTCTGAAATTGCGAACTGCAGTAGCCCTCTGTGTCCTCTTTCCAATGCCACTGGTCTGATCAAAATTGGATTCTCCAAAAAATATTTATGTACAATCTCCGAAGATAACCTGATTATATACCTTTTAAGAAGAGCGTTCTTGTATGAAGTGCCACGTGTCACCGTTTTGACCTTTGGATCTGAAAAATATACACAGAAAACTACAGTCTGTCCTCTTTCTGGGAATTCTTATGAAATTGCAATCTGATGCTCAAAGCGACAGTTATGACGATTTTCCCAAGGTGACCTGTTTGGAATGTAATTCGGGGGACTGCAAAAACCCTAAGTTCCTCAGACTATATCTCCGAATATATAGCGAGACAAGATCTGAAATTCAGAGCCGCGGTTCAAACCGATTTCTTCTCAAGTGGGTTTTTGGTTTAGCTTCTGAAACTTCGCAGAGAAAGAGTTATAGTGAAAATCCCACGATGATCTGTTTTAGTTGAAATTCTGGAGCTTGCAAAAACCCTAACTTCCTCAAATCATATCTTTAAAACTATAGCGAAAAAAGCTCTAAAATTTGGACCCAAGGTTTGAAGTGAGTTCGTCTCAAATGGGTTTTTGTTTTTGCTTTTGAAACATCACAGAAAATAAGTTATAGTGAAAATGCCACGATGACCTATTTGGAGCAGCGAAACCCTAGAATCCAAAGCTCTGATACCAAATGTTATGAAACCAACTTACAAAAAGATAGAAAAGATAGATGAACGCCTTAGAAATAAGCCTCTTCGAGGGGGGAAACCTCTTTTGCATTATACAAATGAACAATTCTTAGATGATACAAATAAAAAAACCTCCTTTCTGTATATAGGAGTCTAAGGGGTCATAATATAATCAGAGCCGACATAACAATAATAATGTGAGGGCACAATAATAACAATAGTGAGCTTCTATGGGGCATAATAGTAACAATATGGGGACTACATGGGCACAAAATATAATAAGGGGGTTGTACAAATAACAATAAGGGGTTACACTAGTAGTATAGGGACCTAACATTCAGGAGGAGAGTTAGGTGGAGAAATAGTAGACCAGCCCTTGATCAAACATAAAGGTTGTGCAGAAATAGTAGGTCCCCAACCATCATTGTTTGGATTGACTAAAGGGGAAGACATATGTGGAGGGACAAGGATACCCATTGGTGGTTGAGGGAAAGGTGGTTGTTGTGGTGGAGGTTGTAGCTCAAGTTGATCTTGAGGTTGTACCAATAAGTTCACCACACCTCTGCGTAATAGCTGCCTCAACTGCTAAGAATTGACATCAAAATGAATAAAAACTTTTGATCTCCTTTCCTCTCTTATTCCTAAATATTGATAGATTTTCATTCCTCGCCTGCCCCTACCTCTTCCTCTATTTATGTTAAAAAAACTCATGTTGCAATATATTTATAAAATTATTTCCAGGCAGTAAAAAATAAGAACCATCCATTAATAAATACAAAGAGTTCTATGTTTTAAAACACCAAATGAGGAATGTAAATCAAATGAGGAAAGGGAGAAGGCTTTGATATAAACATTAATAGTCATACAATTATTTACGTGGCTGATACAATTCAAGAAGATTAATAGGGCATTGTAATTTTGAATAGGCAATTACACATGTCAAATAATCTTTAGTGAATACTCCCAATTTGACAGAGTTGATGTATAACCCTAAGACGCATCATAGAATGACTAAAATGATATAAAGAAAAGGAATAAAAATGAACAACTTGTAATTTTTTGACGAGAGGCCCTTCTGAAACAAAATGAGTATACAAAATACATGGTAGGTGAGGCAATACATCAAAACTTGCATATATATGTGCATGACGAATTTTGCATAGGGTTCTGCAATTTCAACACAATTTGAAGTGAATCACATGAGAGCACAATATGACAGTTTAGGTATTAATGACTTTACATATCCTTAATAGTAGACAGAATTGAACCTGATTCTCAGCCCCATATTTGTTGGTATGGGTTCGATGCCAAGCCCCTTCACATTGCCTCTTTCTCCTCAGTAGCAACGAGAGCCCAAGGCACAATCAACCACAATTTTTTTCCCAAGGTCTTATGACCTCGAGGGCTCCCATGGCAACACAGCAAAAAGACTACTTTACATTAAGGTTTACTAGTCGTCCATCGTAATAATGAACCCACCATTAAAACATAATTAAAAGGGCCAAGAATTATTAAATGTATCATTTCCCTTTGTTAATAGAGAACACCTGTAATGACTTTGCTTGTAATCAATCAAATTTGAACATATCGAAATAGTGAGCTTGATAGAGTTATCCACAAAAGACTAACTTTTAGTGCTTGGCTTCGTTTTCCCAAGGACCAACCCCAAGGGCTTCACACCTCTTGTACGCAAGGCGACTGAGTTTAGTGAGTTCAAAGGACCTGAAGTTTTACAATAAATAAATTATGGAGGGATTATTTCTTAAACACTCACTAAAACAAGGATTGGACATTTCATTTGATAGAAAATGAGTACATTGACACCATAGAAGAAACCACAAAAGGGAGACAAGCAACAAATAGGACATACCGAGAAGAAATTTGACATTGTTAATGAAATAGTTCAATGTGAACACGGCTAGAAAGAAAAGTGTTGTGAATAATGGCCCAGTATATAAGTAAAATGCCAAATTCCCACTACTTGACTCCAGACACATAGAAAAAAGATTTTTTTATTATCAGAAATCACTTGTAGAGAAAACCAAATACGAATTAGGAAGAATGAAGCCATCTGAGGGTTTGTGAGGAGCCAAAAATTGAGGTGCATGGCTCAAGGTAGTGGCAGTTAATTCAAGAATAAAGAGTAGGATGACACATTAACGGGCCCAAAGTTCATTGCCATGCAAAATTTACAATAAAACAAGTGAGCGATGATAGGGAAAATACCATGCAAAGACACATGCTACGTGGAGAATGAGTCAGCAGAATTAATCGTGAGTCAAACCAATAAAAAATGGAGCAAATGCTAGTTAGGCAGTGTTAACATATGAACATATCATGTTACAAAACACGATCATCGAGATCAACTTGAAAAACATGCCAAATCTTTTTTTTTAAGATGTGGAAAACCTGTGAATAGTTTTTTTTCTTTTTCTTTGAAAAAACCCAACGTTTTGGACTTCAATGTGAGTCCATATTCAAGGGATTGCAATTCACAATGAGTAGTAATGTAACTGTAGAGTTATTAATATTTAATGATTTAGATTTTTGGATTATTTTATTAGTGTTGGCTCATGACATGTAAATTCTAAGTTATTAATAGTGCTCACAATTATTAATTATTAGTTTTCAATTTTCTCAATAGAGGCTTCCAGGTATTGCTCAGTTTAAGGCCATCATCTCTATTCATAGTGTTTGTTCTTTTTTCAATCTCTATAGCTTCTTTAACCCTTATTTTTAAATAATGTTCTTCTCTTTGGATGAGTTTAGCATTTTCCATGCAGATGTAATGAGAGGAGGAACATGCATGTTCTGCCAAGGCAGATTTTGATGTTCTATTCCTTAATATGTCTGTTGCATGCTCTTTGAGTCTAATGCTAACAAATCTTCCTAATTCTCCTATGTATTCTTTTCCACACGAACAAGGAATGGTGTATACGCCTTTATGTTGGTTAGGGCACAATTGGTCTTTGACAGAGTCAGTTAATTTTCTGATGGTGTTTGGGGGGGTAAAAGCAGTCATGATGTTATGTTTTTATTTTCACAATTTTATTTGTAGATCCTTTTATGAACGGAAGGGTGATTCTAGGGAGATCTAAAGAAGTTTTTGATTGCTTTTTATTTAGGGCTTGGTGGATAGTTTTTTTAATGATGTTTTTATTATAACCATTGTCTTCAAAGACTTTTAAAAGGTGGTCAAGTTCATGATTTAAAATATAAGGATAAAAAATTCTAGATGCTCTTGTAGTTAGGGTTTTGATGACACCAATTTTTTGTTTCAAATGGTGATGAGAGGCAGCGTGCATATATCTATTAGTGTGGGTTTTTTTCCTGAAGACATGGTACCCTATTTTATCATTTTTCTTGATGAGAAGGATGTCAAGGAAAGATAATTGGTTACCTTTTTCAATTTCTAAATTGAATTTGATGTGATGAGAGAGGCCATTGATGTGAGATAGGAATTCATCAAGTTTTTTTCTTCCATGGATCCATGTTGCAAATATGTCATCTACAATTCTTTTCCATTCTCCTGGGGTGTAAGGAAATTATATAAGCGCTCTTTGTTCAAAATGTTCCGTGTAAATATTGGCTACTATCGGAGATAATGGTGATCCCATGGATACCATGGAAGGGATACTACGGAAAATGAAAAATAATTTGAGAAGTTGTGTATGCTTAGAGCTAAACACATATCAAATCTAACTTTTTAAAAACATTATAGAGATGAAAATATCATTCCAAGAGTCGCCAAACTAAGCCATCCTCTTAAACATGGCCACAACATACCTATCTTCAATAGGGTCAACGAAACCCTAATAAAAAATGAAATAAAAACTGCAAGGCTCTGGTTAATCAAAACTTCACAGTCGCTGTTCAGAATTCATTTGAATTGGCAGCATCTCTTCGATTTGACATTTGGCAATCACTAGATGCGTAAACCTCCACAAATATTAGGGGAAGTTTTAGGTCTAAAATGGGCCTCCTAAGGCAATTATAAAATAATAGTGGAAATAATAAAATAAGATTAGATTACATCATCAAAATTTAAAGGGAAAATAAATAAATAAATAACTAAAAATAAAAATAAAAATACTTTTTCAACTTGTAATTTCAACTTATCTCCCTATGGGTTTACTCAAATTTCGAGCAAAAATGTTTATTAGATGCGGAATTTGGTTCCTCATCCAATGAGTACCCACGTTTCATACTTTTGATGGACCATGCTACACAAAAATTGAGAAGTGATTGCAATCACGTTTTTTCGTGTATTTCTCATTTTTTGTGTAGTAGGGTCTGTCAAAAGTATGCAACATGGGCACTCCTTGGATGAGGAATTAAATATTGTATCCAACGAGTACTCCCACTCAAAATTTGAGTAAAACCTTAGGGAGATAAGTTTAAAATACAAGTTGAAAAAGTAGTTTAGTATTTTATTATTATTTAATATTTTTATTTTTTTACTCCAAAAATGGTGAATCATCCCTCATGGTTGACATCATCATCTTGAATCCTATTGGTTCTTATGAAATTTATTTTGGTTGTACATTTTTCTTAGGAAGCCCATTTTAGACCTCAAAATTCCCCTAATGAGTTGATTAATGGCTGGAACATAATCTAATTAAAAAGAAGGACAAAATAAATAACCTACATATCATGCAAAGCAAACCTAAAATTAATTCATGCTCAAATTCTGACGTGACATGGAATCTGAATATAGTGAATAATTACAATATTTTTCTAAGAAGGTATCTCCAAATACAAACACACAACTCTCATCAAACGAATAGCTCCCATCAAACAAATCAGACATTGTCAACGATTTTCTGAGAAGGTATCACCAAATACAATCCCATAACTCTCATCAAACGCACAGCTCCCATCAAACAAATCAGACATTGTTGACATAACTAATGAGTGTGGTAAATTTATTATCCTGCCATAGCGGCCACCTTTACTCAATAACACACAAATTTTGATTAATAATAAGACGATGGAAATCACCGCTTTGGTCTACAATAAAGATCCTCAGCCTTCCAGGGTGATTAATCTCTCAAACCTCATTTTAGACAACACATTTGAATCTCTTCTCCAAAAAGGTTCAAATTTTTCCATCATGCCAAACAGAATACCATAGAAAAAAATAAGCAATGTTGAAGTAGACATCAAAGGCATCGACTCTTTCAAAGCTGAATAAATAAGACAAGATGTAGCCAAAATTCTCATAATCGCCAACGTCCTGCAAGCAATATATCCAAGGAAGAAATAATTGCGCTAAAAAACCTGAAGTGTAATAAGGACATCATGATTCTAAAAGCCGACAAGGGAAATGCCACTATAATAATGAACATACATGATTATGATGAAAAGATGTATGATCATTTAAACAATAGTGGATGCTACAGAATTATGGACAAAGACCCAAGCAAGAAAATCGTACGAGAAGTCACCACCAAAATAAAAGAATCATCTTTGGACGCTGCAACAAAAAGGAGAATCACACCATCCGACTCAATTATACCTAGAATATACAGAGCTCTGAAGATACATAAAATTGGTATCCCCTTAAGGCCCATACTAAATACCATAGGGTCACCCACTTACCTTCTTGCACAATACCTTGCCAAGAAACTGCGCCTGTTATCTGGCAACTCTACCTCTTTTATTAAAGACTTTGCATCCTTTGTCAAGTGGATAAAAAATTTAAAGGTAAATGATGGGGAACTCCTTGTCATTTTTGACATAGTATTACTGTACAAAATGATCTCGGTAGATGAAGTGATCCATGTTATGAGTACCATTATTGACAATGAAACTGTGGAATTATTAAAAATTTGTCTTAAATCATCATACTTCACTTTCAAAGGAAGAATCTATGAGAAAACACATGGCATAGCCATGGGATCACCATTATCTCCTATAGTAGCCAATATTTACATGGAACATTTTGAATAAAGAGTGCTTATATTATTTCCTTACACCCTAGAAGAATGGAAAAGGTTTGTAGATGACATATTCGCAAAATGGAGCCATGGAAGAAAAAAACTTGATGAATTCCTATCTCACATCAATAGCCTCTTTAATCACATCTAATTCACTTTAGAAATTAAAAAATATAACCAATTGCCTTTCCTTGACATCATTCTCACCAAGAAAAATGGTGAAATAGGGTACGAGGTCTTCAAGGAAAAAACCCACACTGATAGATATATGCACATTGCCTCTCATCACCATCTGAAACAAAAAATTGGTGTCATCAAAACCCTCTAGAATTTATGATCCTAATCTTTTAAATCATGAACTTTACCACCTTTTAAAAGTCTTTAGAGACAATGGTTATAATAAAAACATCATTAAAAAAACTATCCACCAAGCCCTAAATAAAAAGCAATCAAAAACTTATTTTCATCCGGACTTATGCAAGAATGCAACAAAATACAGATATACACATAAACACAGAGATGCAGCAGAAATAAAACTTCATTTCATTAATATCAAAGAACTGAAATATGCTTACATACAAAAATGGAAATCAACTAGCTTGGGCGATGGTAGCTTATCTCTAAGAAGAGATGTGGCAGATACATGACTCTGAATTGTGTTACAATGAGGATCAAAGGCCTATTTATTTTTTAGAAACAATGGAAAACCCTAAAAATCCAAAAACCTAACCCTAGGAGATGAAGCGCCAAAATTGTGGGACTCGTTTGGGTAAATTGGTAGATCAACTTCCTGGGGTCGTAACATTGGCATATGATCTTCGTTTGGCTATCATAATACTTCGTTTCAAAGATATAAAAGAGGCGGCTGAAAAAAATGGCTATACCGATTTGGGGTTTTTTTGGTCTCTCTGTTTTCCCTAAAAATGTCTTTTAGTCCCTCAAAACGGCTCTAAAGTTTAGGACACGAAAAATTGCCAAAAATCGTAAGTTGTGCTATAATTAAGGAAATTGAAAAGAAACAACAGTGGGGGTCCAAGTGGAATAGGCAGGTGGCCACCAATATCCACCTAGATCATCTTTATATCTCCCTAGAATCACCCTTTCGTTCATAAAAATTGTGAAAAAAAAAACATCATCATTGCTTTTGTAACAGCGATGGTTAAAAATACATGTAAAAATATATAAGACCACGGTCATGGGACACGTATTCCAAGTTGAATGGTAGGAAAAAAATCTTAGTGGGTGTTCATTCAGTTTATTATGGCTAAAGAAATTGGCAAAGGAAATGGCAAGGGAATTTGGAAAGGTAAAGAGGCATTTTGGCATATTTATTTATGAAAATAATGGAAATTAGGAGAAAATGAAGATGAAAGGTCACAGGTTGCATGTGAGGAGGAAATTGAAGGAAAATAATGGAAAATGAAAAAAATAGAGGCCTCATTAATAAAAAGGCTTTTGAGGATCAATGGGTGGGCTTGGCCAATTTAGTTTTGGTGGCACTCACTTCTACTCTCTCTCTCTCACTCTTGGACACTTAGAGTTTTGTTGGAGCACTCTTGGAG
Organism: Pinus tabuliformis; assembly: GCA_031772625.1. Classification (NCBI taxonomy): domain Eukaryota; kingdom Viridiplantae; phylum Streptophyta; class Pinopsida; order Pinales; family Pinaceae; genus Pinus; species Pinus tabuliformis. The sequence continues at coordinate 667,433,563 of CM062811.1, read as the reverse complement.
AGAGTGGCATACATGGAGTTTTGGAGCAAGAAGGCAAAGAAAGAGCAGGAAAGCGCAAGATGACATCGGAATCAACAGCTACAATGGGTTTTTCTTGCATGTGACGAGTTGTATGTATGTTTTCCTCACTAATTTTGGCATGCATGGCGCATGCATGTGGTTTAATGATCATGATTTTTCATTGGCATGGAGGATTGCTTGGATTGATAGTGGATTTGTCTAGCCTTACCATTTCCTAGATAGCCATGGTGTTATGGGTTTATATTTTCGTTTCTGGTTGGTTCTCAAATTTCCTTTAGCTTGGGTTAAGTTATTAGTTCCTAGAGCCTTGGTTGGAAAAACGATTTGGAAGCCTTGTAACAGCTTGGGTTGAGTTACTAATCCTGGAAGCCTTGGTTGGACAAACGCTCTAGAAACCCTGTAACATCTTGGGTTGAGATACTAGTCCTAGAATCCTTGGTTGGAAAAACGCTTTGAAAGCCCTTGGTGGGTTGAGTTATTAGTCCTGGAAGCCCTGGTTGGACAAAAGCTCTGGAAGCCTAGAAAAATTTGTGGGTTGAGTTACTAGTCCTGGAAACCCTGGTTGGGAAAATGCTCTGGAAGCTCGGAATAAGCTATGGGTTGAGTTACTAGTCCTAGAAGCCTTGGTTGGAACAAACACTCTGGAGCCCCGAAAGTCTTGGGTAGAGACCAATCTAATGATGGTTTTGTGATGTCCGGCCGTGAGGTGGAATGATTGTTTGATGGGTTGAGGTGTATGGCTTATGGACGCCTTGGATGGTTTTGCACTGATGTGTTCTATGAGATCTCACATTCATGCTTGGAATATGGCATGGGGGTGAATGGATAAAGAGATATTTGGCCCAGCCATTCTATGGTCGGGTGGAACATCGTAGTCCCATATAGGGTTGGCTTTTGCATCATTAATATGTGGTTATTTCTCTTTGTTATCTCATGAGTATTATATTGGATTATATGTGGATTTTATGGCTATCGTATCCTTGGTATTTATGTTGCTATTATGTTAGTTATGAATATGTATTATGACAGTGGCTATGTATGGCTCTCATCAAGTTGTTACTTGTATATGAATGAACAATGTATCTATGGCTTATTGGATGAAACTGTAGCTAAAGTGATAAGGAAACAATGCCTCATAGTGAATCTTAGATAAGTATGAGACCACTATGCTTAGATCTACAATTTGCACCTGTAGATTGAATTGATACCAAGTGTTTGACAGAATGTCAGTCCCAGATAATTTTTGGTTTATTAGTCTTGTCATCATTTGTTTAATGGATTCTGGAAGTTACAGCAATTCTGGGTAGTGGTCGAAATTCTAGGCTTGAAAAGTGCCTTAAATTCCCTGAACTCTGGCACAGGTCTGCTGGAAATAGTCCCTAGACGCAAGCATGCAGGATTTTTGGAGCGTCCATAGCTCTTTAAACGTTGGCATGCCCATAGCATGGGAGCGTCAAGAGGTTTAATAGCTCAGATAATTAGTGGGACCGAGGGGTTGGTTAGCAGAAAGGTTGGAATGTTCCTAAGGGTCCTATTGCTTATGTTGAAGGTTTGTATGGTGTGTTTCCATCGATTCCACTTCCTCAACGTGACTTAGGAGGTCGAATCATATCATCGTAGCTTTTTGTCACATGTTTACCCCGGTTGGACGGTTACTTGGGTAGATGTGGGAGGATGGTGTTACAACTTTTACACCCCCAAACACCATCAAAAAATTAACTCTCTGTCAAAGACCAGTTGTACCCTAACCAACATAAAGGCGTATACACCATTCCTTGTTCTTGCGGAAAAGAATACATAGGAGAATTAGGAATATATGTTAGCATTAGACTCAAAGAGCATGCAACAAATATATTAAGGAATAGAACATTAAAATTTGCCTTGGCAGAACATGCATGTTCCTCCTCTCATTACAACTGCATGGAAAATGATAAACTCATCCAAAGAGAAGAACATTATTTAAAAAGAAGGGTTAAAGAAGCTATAGAGATTGAAAAAAGAACAAACACTATGAATAGAGATGATGGCCTTAAACTGATCAATACTTGGAAGCCTCTATTGAGAAAATTGAAAACTAATAATTAATAATTTTGACCATTATTAATAATTTAGAATTTACATATCATGAGCCGACAGTAATAAAATAATCCAAAAATATAAATCATTAAATATTAATAACTCTACAGTTACGTTACTACTCCTCATTGTAAATTGCAATCCCCTGAAGATGGACTCACATTGAAGTCCGAAACATTGGGTTTTTCAAAATATATATATATAAATTTTCCACATCTTCTAAAATAAATTTCAACTGTATGGAATCGTTATTTCAAAGCCAAATATTTATGGATATCCCACCTTATTAAATAACCCTGTCATAACCGCATCATAGATAATCTCAGATCAAGCCATGTTAATTTTTCCTACAGGATCCCAAATATTCACGGCTACAATACAACCATCGAGGTTCGACCATTAACATTAAATTCTGTGCAAAAATATAAGAGTAACTATGTAAGTTCAAGTTCGTAACATGCATTGTCTCTCAAATATCAAGCTTTGAAAACATATCACATATATACATATGCCTCAATCAAATTTGCATAAAGGCAGTATATGCGCACTACATCAATCCATGGCTAACTAATACAAATACACGTGCATGCTTGTTAGGGTGCCGCCCAAAATAACCACATAATATATATAAGAGGCAAACCTTTGATCTAAGTTTAGAGGTCTATAATATGAAATCAAAACTTATTTCTTTAGCCCTTTTCAACATTGCATGTATATAATAATAACATGTGTTGCTTCAAACATATGTGAATGTATTCAAAGAGTAGTCCATCTATTTTTAGAAACATATGGTTTATCATTCCAAAAACATATGATCTTATGTGTCTCAATAGTGAAAATCTAACAATTTATCGCTAGGAAATTTTCTCTTAAGAGGGGTCCCACTTACTAGGCCTCTTATTTATCATTCAATTTGATGAATAACATTAATTGAGGGGTAATTCATTTTAATCATAAACATATGAAATGGTTTGCAGGCTTTGACTACTGTTGACTAACGCCAACAAGTTGTATGAATAGAATTTTATTTGTGTGTATTTTTTTGTCTTTTCCTCCTCTTCTTTTCCATCAAATTGATATCAGAGCGAGGTTTGAAGAGGTCAAGTATCCAAGGGAGAGTTAAGGTCAACAATTACAATTTGAGTGAAAAGAGAATTTTCTTTTTGTGTTTAAAGTGTGTCGCAGTAACGCACTATAGAAGTTACTCCAAGTGTGTTATAACGTGGAAATAGCCCTAAGAGAGTTGTGTTATGAGTGACAAACTTTATGGATCGGTGCTAATGCAAGCTTCCTATGGCAAGAAGTGCATTAGCAACTAACGCTAGAGGTATACATCGAAAGGCATGTTTTTTTTTTAACACATGGTGAATCGGTAACTATCAAGTTTAATCCACGGGAGACCCAGGATCAAACCTCATTGCTGCCACTATAACACCAAGAGCATAACCAACCACCTGCAAGTCGGTTATACTAAGATCCTATGATTTTAGCAAGAGCACACCCACGGGAGGGGGGTCCGCCCCTCTAGCCGCCACCACAGCAGGTCACTGTACTCAATGAGACCTAACGAGAGTCCCCTCCATAACGAGAGTCGCGGTTTGGCGCTAACGTGAGCATCCTACGGCAAGAAGTGTGTTAGCAAACTAACGTGGGAGGTATACATTAAAAAGTGTGTTACTGATGTGGCCCATCCACAACGACAGATGTGGGTTGGCGCTACTACGAGGGTCCTGCTTCAAGTAGTGTGTTAGAAAATTAATGTGGGAGGTATATATCGAAAGGCGCATTACTAACACGACCCTCCATAATGAGTGTTGTGTTAGCCTAGCCATAGAGTTGAAACCGATTTTTTAAAGGCGCACCACAAGTCAACGACAAATCATGTGGGCAACTTTCAAGGTTGTAGTCATAAATGTCGTCGTTGAATGGGTTTTTTTATAAAGCTTTAGAGATTTATTTGAAAGGTTGGGAGATAAGGTTTGTTTTTAAAGTTTTTTAATAAAATTAAATTGATTTTATTGAACAATAGAGTTTTTGGCCTTGCAAGGTGAATCTGTTTGTAATTTTTTCTAGTTTAGTCGAACATGACAGTGTTTTGGGTTTAGAAAAATCCATTTTTGTGATAAAGATACATAAATCCAATGAATATTGTGCCTTACGAGGGTGCATATTAAAAACCATATTTTTTTCAGGGGCGATATGGAAAGAAGCCTCATGCAGTAAGGAGACCAGACATAAGATAGAAGAAATACAACAATCATGGGTTGCACAACAAGATTAAAATATTAGAAAATAATTTTAAAAGAAGATCCAGAGTATTTTGAAGAGCTCATAGAGGTTCTTGCCATAGCCGAGGAATCTACAAGTCAAGCAAATGAAGTAGAACAAGTCAAGGATGCATGGATTAAGATGGATCTAGTAACACTACCAAAGTTTACTGGTAAAAATTTTGATTTTTGGATTATCAAAATGAAAAGTTTTCTTTGATATAAAGAGTTGATTAAGTACCGATCTAATAACCCATATGATGAATTATGTGATTCTCTAGTATTGGATTTTATAAGACAGACATTGGATGAGAAGTTTTTGTGTAAGGTAGCAAAAACTACGTCTACCTAGGAATCATGGAATATCCTAGAAGCATAATTAGTTATAAAGGAAAATGGCATGCAACAACAAGTTACGTCACAATTTGTTGAACAATCAATAGAGAAGTCAATCGCAGATCTAAGAGTATATGAGCAATACGCTTGGAGGACAACAAAGGTTGGAGAATCCCACTCAAACTTGGTGGATGATGGTCGTGAAGACTATAAAAGTGAAACCCATTCTGTATACATGCATATGGATGAAGAAGTTGCAGCAAAGACTACAAAGAGAGAAGTTGAAGCCTATGTATGTGAAGCAGAGCAAGAGCATATAAATACTTAAGAACTCCATTATAACCTAGATGTTGAAGATGATAGTGAATCACACTATAATGTGACACGTGTGGATGATGACTGTGATGGGCCTCCAAATTAGACATAAATTAAGGCCCATCTAACCATCCTTCAGTACATTAAACCTCTCTTTTTGCATTAGATAATGTATTTTTAACTTTAATATGTTCATCATGAAGGTTTGTGGATAATTTCATATTTGTGCCTAATATTATTTATTTTTGTGGAATATTGTGAGAATATTGGGCAGATTATGAAGATTTGGAGGAGATAATTTAGGGGCTTGCTCCCTACTACAGGAGGACCAATATTAATCAATAAATCAAGAAGATATTCTAAAATTATTGCACATATTTTGGAGCTCCAATGATTGAAAAAACCTAGGAATGTGTTCCCTATCATTTAATGTAGATTCCTAGTATTGGGAACCAGATCCACTATTTGAAGGATTTTGGTGGGGAAAGCTTCCTCCTTTCATGAGAAATGCTTCCTAATAATTTTTTATAAGTACCAAGTCCAATTTTCCTCTAGGTGTTGATCTTTATTAGTCTTCTTGTGGATAAAACTCATATTTTTGTAGCTCCACTTTCATTTCTTGGAGGGATGTAATTGTATTGATGGAAATAATGAATATTGGTGTCATGTTCAGCTTCTAAATCTTGGTATCCTTCATATGACTCTAAGTTTCCTTGGGCTTGGCCATCCCAAGAGCCTCAGAGCCCTTTTGTATCATTTACTTTTCTTCTTTTCACTTCTTATTCACATGCATCTCTTGTTCTTGTTTTTCCTATTTTTGCATTTAGTATTAATGATTTCTTGTTGTAGGATTGGGTTAAATGGTTGAAGTAAGTTATTTTGCAGAATCACAAGCATCATTTCATCCTTGGAACAACTTTGGAAGTTCATAGTAATCATTGAGCTACTTGGATTAGTTTGCTTATTCCCAAATCTAGATTTTTGGAAGTCCCTTGTGGCAAATAACAATAAATTTCTGCTATTTTTTAGAACATGCTAATGAGCTTCAATCAAGTTGATTCCACTTGCATTATATCACAAAAACATTCTATTTAATAACAAAATTTACCCCATTGCATTTGCACTTGATTAGGTTAGGCATTTGATAGATTTACTAGCTCACTAGTTCTCGAATTTCTAGATTTTAGACTAGTAATTTCTGCTATTTTTTAGCATGGGTTAACAGAGATCTTTTTGAGTGATTCCATTTGGAATGGAGACATAATACATCCTATTCAATAACAAAATTTGTCCCATCCACTTTGGATTTGATTTTCTTAGTCATCGATGAATTATAACTTCCTGTAGTAACTCTGTAACATCTTGTAATTTTTGAAAGAAAAACTTCGGCGTAAATCACATGTAGACATACATTTGTTGACGCGTTTCGAACCAGCTAGTGCGGTTCATCGTCAGGACAAGTTGAAGAAACAGATCCAACTTAGCATGTTAAATAGTCTGAGCAGAGTCTCCAACGGCTAAATTGACTAATGGCTAATTTTGACCTTAGGACCCAGGTCAAATTCTTATTTATTAATTTAATATTATTATAATTATAATTATTATTATTTTTCTTATGGAAATAAGTTAAAGTAGGTAAAATGGTTGGTTTAAAAGGGAATATATTTATTTATTTAAATTTAAATTTATATATCTATATATATATATATATATATAATATTAGGTTATTAAGGTAAAAGTTAAGATTAATAATTTCCATGGTTGGTTTGAAACGATAATTTATTTATTTATTCAAATTATTAAATCATTATTATTGGTATTATATATATATATATATATATATATATATATATATATTAATTAAAATCATAATATTAGATTGACTAGTATTTTCATTCAATAATAATTCAATGGTTAGTTTATTTTTATGGAAGTTAGTTAAAATATAATTTTAAGGTTAAAAACGTAATTATTTATTTATTTAACTTATTTATTAACAATTATATATATATATATATATATATATATATATATATATATATATATTCTATAATTAAAATTATAATACTAGGTTATTAAGGTAAAAGTTAGGATTAATTGTTAGATTAAAAAGATAATTTATTTATTTATTTAAATTATTTAATAATTATTATTAAAACTATATATATATATAAACTAATCATAGGTTGAGAAAGTAATTAAATATTTTATTTATTAATAATCATATATATATAATTTAAAAAAGTAATTTAATAATATAATTATTAAATAATAATAATAATAATAATAATAATGATGTAGTAATTTAATAATATATTTATTAAATAATAATAATAATAATAATAAATAAATAAATAAATAAATAATTAATTAATTAATTAATAAGTTAAGTTAAAATAAGGTTAGTTTAAAAAGGTAATTTATTTAATTATTTATTGCTAATATTATATATATTAAAATATTAGGATGGTTAAAAAATAAATAAATAATAATAATAATAATAAAGAAAAATAATAATAATAATAATAAATAAATAAATAAAAAATAAAATTGGAGGGGGCAGAAAAAACAACTAAGAAGAGAGTGCTGGAATCCAGCACCTACTGATGATGGTTGGAAAATCAGTAGGTGCTGGATTCCAGCACTCTCTTCTTAGTTGTTTTTTCTGCCCCTCCAATTTTATTTTTTATTTTATTTATTATTATTATTATTATTTATTTATTAAGCATCCTAATATTTTAATATATATAATATTAGCAATAAATAATTAAATAAATTACCTTTTTAAACTAACCTTATTTTAACTTAAGTTATTAATTAATTAATTTATTATTTATTTATTTATTATTATTATTATTATTATTTTTTTTTTAATAAATATATTATTAAATTACTTTTTAAAATTATATATATATGATTATTAATAAATAAATTATTTAATTACTTTCTCAACCTATGATTAGTTTATATATATAGTTTATATATATATATATATATATATATATATATATATATATATATATATATATCTAGTTTTAATAATAATTATTAAATAATTTAAATAAATAAATAAATTATCTTTTTAAATTAACCATTAATCCTAACTTTTACCTTAATAACCTAATATTATAACTTTAATTATAGAATATATATATATATATATATATATATATATATATATATATATATATATATATATATAATTGTTAATAAATAAGTTAAATAAATAAATAATTACGTTTTTAACCTTAAAATTATATTTTAACTAACTTCCATAAAATAAACTAACCATTGAATTATTATTGAATAAAAATACTAGTCAACCTAATATTATGATTTTAACTAATATATATATATATATATATGTATAATACCAATAATAATGATTTCAAACCAACCATGGAAATTATTAATCCTAACTTTTACCTTAATAACCTAATATTATATATATATATATATATATTAATTTAAATTTAAATAAATAAATATATTCCCTTTTAAACCAACCATTTTACCTAATTTAACTTATTTCCATAAGAAAAATAATAATAATAATAATTATAATAATATTAAATTAATAAATAAGAATTTGACCTGGGTCCTAAGGTCAAAATTAGCCGTTAGTCAATTTAGTCGTTGGAGACTTTGCTCAGACTATTTAACATGCTAAGCTGGATATGTTTCTTCAACTTGTCCTGACGATGAACCACACTAGTTGGTTCGAAACACGTCGACAAATGTATGTCTACATGTGATTTACGCCGAAGTTTTTCTTTCAAATATTATGGATCACATAAGCCTCAATTCAACTATCTTGTAATTTCCTGTAGTACTCTTTCAGCGTGTATATACTTGCCCAAATTTGCTCAAAAATATTGGTTTTGGTTCCTTAGGGTTGAATCATGACCCCTAGGATCTAAATATATGGTTGAGGAGGGATAAAATCACTTAGGACTTGCCTTTTTACCCATGCAAAACATCTCAGCGATTTGGGTTAATGGACAAATTTATGAATTGGATAATACAATGATGATTTTCTTGATTGCCACATCCAATGAACTTTGTTAATGGATCTAAACTCTTTGAAATGTAATGGTTGACATTTAGTTCATGATCTTTACTTTATGCCATTAAAATAGGTTTCTTTCCTTGTTTTTTTCTTGCAATAGGTTAAGGTTTCAAAATCGAGCATTTCATTTTCTGCAATTACTCTAGGATTTGATTTCATTATATGCCATTACATCATGACAGCAAAGGAATGAGGCATTGTATGTTTCACATATAGTGGCGATACCTGTTAAGTTTGTACGAACCCCAGATTGATAATTAAAGTTTGTAGCCTTGAGAGTTGCAGCATTCTTGTTGCAATACTGAGGCTCATCACTTTTTGGCGTTGTTGCAGGGGAAGTGTCAAAGTATGCATTGTTTTCTTCCCTAGTTGATTCATTTTTTTTTACTTTCTACAAAAATAGAAAATTTTCATTAGGCATCTTTCCTTTCAATAACAAAAAATTGCATTGCATTAGCATTCTTATTCAAAATTAAAATAAAAATCTCCAACACCAACCCCCCTTCCCCCCATTTGATCACGTGGTGCAGTGAGAGCCACATCACCATTCATTTTTGCATGTAGAAGAAGAAGAGGTGACAGAGAAGGTAGAATAAATTAATGGAGATGATGACAATGAAGAAGATCCTCTTAGATTTCCCATTCAAGATATTGATGTTAGTGTGCACATGAAGAACATCCCTTCATCTTTTCTTCCAAACTTTCATGGTCTAAGGTCAGAGGATCCATAAACCTTTCTCTTTGAATTTGAAATTGTTTGTAGATCTTATGGTTACTTATTAAACACTCAAAAATTGACATTTTTTCCAACAACATTAAAGGATAGAGCTCTTAAATGGTTCATGAGTTTAGGGACTAATTCAATAAGATCATGAAACGATATGCAAAAGATATTTCTAGAAAAATATAAAGATTGCGATCTTAAAGAAGAAATATTTAGAATGAATCAAAAATAAGATGAGAGCCTTGAGGATTTAATAGAGAGTTTCAAACAATGTTAAGAGGAGAAAATTACATCATGTAGGATCTGACACACTAAAAACCCTCTTACTTAGAAAAATTAGGGATGAGTGGATTGATATTCTTGATCTCATGAGTAGAGGTAATGTATACCAATTATCATTTGAAGAAATTTTTGAAACATGCAAACACATATCAAGAGCAAGGGCAAGAGTATGTAAATCAGCATCAAGATCGGTAAGTCAAACTAAACTTAGAAATTTGTTTGATGACTTTAAAATAGAAATTCTTAGCAATCTAACCAAACAAGTAGAAGTGTTAAGAATGCAATATGGGGAAAAAGAAGATGTTGATATTTGTGTTGTCCATGCAGAATCATGTGCTATTAAATATTTCCCCTTATTACCAAGGTTGAAGGAAGTTTACCAAGAGGACAATGCAGCAAGTGAATTGCCAATGCAACTATGCTATATAGCTCCAAGAAGAACATGGAAGCCTATTCAACCTGATATGATGCAAGAGCCTAATTCAAAATTTCAAGCTTATGCACATTCATATCAAAGTAATTGAAACACACCCTTTCTTTGGAAACCTTGGCCATCTCAACCCCAAAACCAGTCTTGGCAACAAAGTTGGCAAGGAACTTATGGAAGCCATCCACAATATCCTCAATATTTTCCTCAATATCCTCCATACTAAACTCCATGCTATCCCTACCATTCACCTCCACCACAACCCTTACCCAACCACATCGATCTCAAATATCCAATCCCACTCAGCTACCTGTACCACCATTTCCGAACCCACACAATGAAGTAGCTCAACCCACATACAATGCTGAGGTATAACACTTCCAAAGCATTTGGTCTCTAAAATTCAGGTACATGTCAAATCATATATTGCAAGCCTACACATCAGTTTATTTGTCATCTTGATGTGCACATGGTTCCATTGGAAGTATTCCTACACTTGGAAATGATTTTGTTTTTTCAAGCAAAGTAGGATAGGAAAAGAAATAAAAAAAAATGAAAAATAAGAGAAAAAATAAAAATTTCAAGTGAAAACCTCCTTTGAGGCGCCTGAGATTGGCTCATTGATTGAAAACCTCCATGAGGCAGTCAATGGGTTGGAAAAAAAGAAAAAGAAAAAAGAGAAAAAAAGAAAAGATCCTAGGTGAAAACCTCCTTTGAGGCGACTAGGTAGCCCTACTTGTTTAAAACCTCATTGAGGCGGCTAGTAGGCCTAGAAAAAAAAATTAAAAATAAATAAATAAATAAAAATATTTGCTCCATGTATCTCTCTCTCATGAATGCAGGTGCTCTCCAACCTTTGCAACCAACAAAAACAAGTTAGGCACCAAAAGAAAAATTGATCACAAGCCTAGTAAAAAAAGTCAAACTTTGACTTTCTCCTCCTTTTCTCAGATGCTCCAAAAAGACCAAGGCCATGTCAATCCATAACCCTCATCTATTTCCATCATTCACTCATCATTCCTAAGCTTTTACTACTCATATTCCTTGTTGTCCTAAAATGCTACATGAAGATCCTATAGTTACTACATGAAACAAAAATACATAGAGCAGAAAATTATTTTTGTCATATATTGAAAACCATGCATCCGTTTGCCAAGTTGTTTGAAGAGGAGATGCATATGGATGATAGTAACGTGTCCAAGAAATTTTTAGCAAATTACGGTACATGCTTTTCGATAAATTAACCTCCATCACCTACAACTATTTTTGAATTTTCTCGATATTCGTGCATCCATTTTCAAATTTGTTTCATGGGGAGATGCATATAGATAATGGTAACATAACCAAGCAATTTCAGCAAATTCCAGTGCATAGTTTTTGAGAAATAGACCTCCATAACCTATAACCATTCTTAATTGTTCTCGATATTCATGCATCCATTGGCCAATATTTTTTACGGGGAGGTGCATAAGGATGATGGCAACATGTTCAGAAAATTTTAGGTCAATCCATTCTACCGTTTGGGAGATATGGACAAAACAAGTCTGCTACGAAAGGTTGTCTTGAATTACTACAGGAGAATCATGTAGAACTACAGGATGGCCGAGAAGAAGCTACAAGAGGAAATATGATTGGATAAAGGCGTCAAAAGGTCATGTATTCTTTAGGGAATGTTGATATAGGTCCCCCAACACCACTTTCATCACTTATCCACTCCATCTAACCAAAATCCATCTTCAAATTCCACTCTACCTTACATGAAAAAAATAAATAAATAAATTGTCATCAACTTTTCCACCACCTACACCACCCCTTGATGATTTTAACCATGTCCTTATACCTCCTATGACTTTCCATCAATCCCACATGCATTAATGAGGTCTCGAAGAGGAATTAAATGACTGCTACAAGAAGAGGATTCCTCCTATAAGAAACTTGCACAGTTACAACAGAACTCGGCATCAATTCTTTATTCACTCACATAGTAGAATATCTAGCCACCTTGAGCAGCATGAAGCCATTTCTGAATATTGAAAAGGGGATAGACCCTCTTTAGGAAACAGTCCATCCACTCCACCAACAAAATATTGAACACTGGAAATAAAATTGCACACAACAACCTTATCAGTCAAAGAATCAGCAAGCTATGAAGACCTGTGCAGAAGCAAGCAAAGAAAATTAGCACCTCCAGGGAAGCATGGATCGATCATCAACTCAGCAACAGCATGCATGCCTCTCCAACAACCATTAGGTAGGTACATGTATGCAATATTCTTGACCTCTTCTCTTGAGCATATTATAGTTAGAAATTTGTTGTCAATGCATGAGAGGTGAGGTTTTATAAAGCTAAGGATGGGTCAACAGTCTCAGCCACCCTCAACTAGTTAATTGCAGCTAACTCCCTCACTCATGCAATGTGGAAAAGCCAAATTAGGAAGGGTGATGATTTTGAGGAGTGGGGACAACAGTTAAAAGAGGAAATTTGTGCAAAGGCCAAGTCACCAAAGCACTCCAAGCCCTCCATCCACTTCATATCCACTATTTATCCATCATTCATCCATCCCATTTCATAAGAAAAAAATAACATTTTTCAAGAACAAACCCTACACTCTGTCTCACCCTGAAAATTTCTTGAAAAAAACACATAGAGCACATCCTCTCCATTTTCACAAACCTACACTACTCCCTCTGAGCCCTACCATCATCCTCCAAACCCTCTACATCATTTCTCATCACTCCCATACAGTTAGAAGACCCTGAAAGAGAAGGAATGACTGCTATAGGAAGGCAAAATGCTGCTACAAGAAGGAAGAAAGGAACAAATTGTGCTAAAAACCAAAATGGCAGTGCCTAAGAGAGACCTAATCAAAATAGAGAACTCCAAAACCCATTAGGCAATCTTTTAGGCAACAAAAGAGAACAAAGCATTCACCATCAAAATTGAACTCAAACTGCAGAGATGAAAAGAGGTTTTCCAAGGGGTCTCTAATTTCTTTCTAGCTTTTGTCCAAGGCTTAAAAGATGTTATAGAAAGGGGAGAAAGGCATGGAAAAGTCGGTCCAAAATGGCATTGAGGGGCATGGAATTCAAGTTGAGGGCCTACCCTAGGCTCAGACTATCATTTCTACTCAAAACAAGTTTAAACAGGTTGCTACAGGGTTTCCTGTAGTTACTACAAGAATTACTACAAGATGTCCTAGTTTACTACAGGATCTCATCTAAGGGCATTTTGAGGGTTCTAGAGGTGTCCAAATGGTGGAAAAAGGTAGCAAGAGATTGGAAAAGGATGTGGAAGACCTTGCCAAACCGAAAAATCTTAAAGAACCCATCTTGCATAAGGGGAAAAAGGCAGGAATGTACAAATTAGGGAGGCCACCAGGGCCATGAATGAGGCACAATGAGGTCACTAAGTTGCTCAGAGGATGAGCAACACTTTCAGCAGGGGGTATGATGGGCCTCCAAACTAGACATATATTAGGTCCCATATGACCATCTTTCAACACTTTAAACCTCCCTTTTTTCATTAGATAATGTATTTTTAACTTTAATGTGTTCATTAGGAAGGTTTATGGATAATTGCATATTTGTGCCTAATATTATTTATTTTCAAGGAATATAGTGAGAATATTGGGCAGATTATGAAGATTTGGAGGAGGATATAATTTAGGGACTTGCTTCCTACTAAAGGAGGTTCAATATTAAATAATAAATCAAGAAGATATTGTTAAAATTATTGCACAAATTCTCGAGCTACAATGATTGAGAAAATCTAGGAATGCGTTCCTTGTCATTTAATGCAAATTCTTAGTATTGGGAACCAGATCCACTATTTGAGGGATTTTGGTGGGGAAAGCTTCCTCCTTTCATGGGGAATGCTTTTTAATAATTTTATATAAGTACCGAGTCAAATTTTCCTATAGGGGTTGATCTTTATTAGTCTTCTTTTGGAGAGAACTCGTATTTTTGTAGCTCCACTTTCTTTTCTTGGAGGGATGTAATTTTATTGATGGAAATAATGAAGATTGGTGTTGTGTTCAGCTTCTAAATATTGGTATCCTTCATAGGAATCTAAGTTTCCTTGGGCTTGGCCATCCTAGGAGCCTCAGAGCTCTTTTGTATCATTTATTTTTCTTCTTTTCACTTCTTATTCACATGCATCTCTTGTTCTTGTTTTTTCCTATTTCTGCATTTAATATTGATGATTTCTTGTTGTAGGATTGGGTTAAATGGTTGAAGTAAGTTCTTTTGCAAGATCACAAACATCATTTCATCCTTGGAACAACTTTGGAATGTCATAGTAATCATTGAGCTACTTGGATTAGTTTGCTTATTCCCAAATCTAAATTTCTAGAAGTCCCTTATGGCAAATACCAATAAATTTCTACTATTTTTTAGAACATGCTAACAAGCTTCAATCGAGTTTATTCCACTTTAATTATATCACAAGCACATTCTATTTAACGAAAAAATTTACCCCATTGCATTTGCACTTGATTAGGTTAGGCATTTGATAGATTTACTAGCTCACTAGTTCCTGCATTTCTAGATTTTAGACTAGTAATTTTCTGATATTTTTTAACATGGGTTAACAGAGGTATTTTTGAGTGATTCCATTTGGAATGGAGACCTAATACATCCTATTCAATAACAAAATTTGTCCCATCCAATTTAGATTTGATTTGCTTGGTCGTTCGATAAATTATAACTTCCTGTAATAAATTTGTAGCATCCGATAGTTCCTTGTAGTACTCTTCCAACGTGTATATATTTGCCAAGATTTGCTCAAAAAGATTGGTTTTGGTCCCTTAGGGTTGAATCATGACCCCTAGGCTCTAAATAAATTGTTGAGGAGAGATAAACACCACCTAGGACTTGTATTTTTACCCATGCGAAACATCTCAACAGTTTAAATTAATAGACAAATTTATGAATTGGATAATACAATGATGATTTTCTTGATTGTTACATCCAATGAACTTTGTTAATGGATCTAAACTCTTTGAAATGTAATGGTTGACATTTAGTTCATGATTTTTACTTTATGCCATTAGAATAGGTTTCTTTCCTTGTATTTTCTTTCTTGCAATAGGTAAAGTTTTCCATTTCGAGAATTTCATTTTCTGCAATTAGTTTATGATTTAATTTCATTACATGCACTCCATTACATCATGACAGCAAATGAATGACACATTGTATGCTGCACATATAGTGTCAACACCTCTTAAGTTTGTACGAACCCTGGGTTGATAGTTAAAGTTGGTAGCCTTGGGAGTTGCAACATTCTTGTTGCAATACTGAGGCTCATCGAATTGTGAAGAGAGATATGAATTGGTGAATTCAGTTGCAACTGACAAATTTGGTGACGTTGAAATTCTTAATGAGCATATGCATGCTCAGATATCCCACCATAAGGTGGATGAACATTGTGTTAATGACATTTGTGGTAAAAAAATTGAAAGAAGGATTTGATCGTGGAAATATGGTAAGTGCCATGTTTGATGAAGAATTGAAGGTTGAAGCAGTCATTACAGCAACAAGTTATGAAGCAAAAGTTGGAACAACAACAACTGATTTTAGCATAGATAAAGCTATTAATGGAGCAGAAAGTAGTTTGGTGGATCCAATAATTGAAATTATTAATGTTAACATTCATGAAGAATAATTAACTAGTGATGAGTGGTTGCACATGATGTAACAAAAAGATCTTATTGATATGTTGTTATTTGGTGAGAGAAAACCACTTGTGTCTAGAAGCCAAGTGGAAGACAACTTGTTTGCAGTAACAGAGGTTGGTAAAGAAATGGAAGAGAAGGCAGAGAAGGAAGAGGAAGAGGTGAAAGCTCTCATTCCAGTGCATAATGAATATATTTCTAACATTAATTTTGAGTGTGAAGGTAAATAGGATAGCAGTCCAATTGAAAGAGAATATGAAGAAAAAGATGCAGGGAAAGACATGGAAGTTTCTATAGATGAATAAGAAAGCATTGAAACAATTTTTCAAGAATGGAGTGAAAAAGATATTAGATTCTATTATCAAGAAATATGGCAGAAAGAAGATCACGAATATGAAGCGCAAGAAGCAAATCAAAGTTCACAGTTTGAAGAAGAAGAGTTGCAACAGTAGTCCATGATTGAAAGAATATTTGAAGAGGAAGTTGTAGAAGACAAGATCAGTTTGTTTTTCAAAACAAATACAAGAGAAGTCAAAGAAAACTTATAGTAGCAGTAAGTGAAGAAATATGGATCTTACAACAAGAAAGTGTAGTCGAGAATGAAGTAGTTTTGAGGGTATAGAATTTGGAAGAAACAAAAAAGAAAATCCAAAACTGTAAAAGTTTTTGAGTCAATTTTTTATTGTAAGCCTAGTTGAGACTTAGATCGGTAGGCATGTTTAAGTCATGTTGAGTCATGTTTAATTTATGTCAAGTCATATGGTCGTAATTAAGGGGGAGTGTTGGAAATAGTAAATTACTCTCGTATGCATGGAGAGATGAGTTGAGTTAAGACGATTCCAATAATAGAAGTCGAGTGTGAGACTGTCAAGTGTGAGTTAGTCAGATAAAAGGAAAATCAATTTAGAGTTTTTCATGATTCCATATTTAGTAAATTAGGTCCTTATATATTCGTGGTTGGGTCATTGTAATGTGAGCGTGTGAAAGCCAAAAGGTGAGTGTGTGAAAGCTAAGAGCTGCAACTCTATGGATGGTTGTATGTGAGAAGTTTTCTGAATAGAAGTTTATTTGTGTGTGTATTTTATGCGTTTTCCTCCTCTGCATTTCCATTAGTTCATGGAGGTGACAAGGATGCTATTTGGAAAAGTAGGTGGACAATTTAAAGTCATTCAATGACATACAACTAAATATCCAAGGGGGAAACATATTTAGATTTATTTTCTGCTTTCACTCTGTCCAGACAAGTTTTGGTGGGAAACACTAAATTTTTAATTATAAATTTATTTTAAGTTTTCATTTAACATTAGCGGAGAAGTATCAAATTTTAGGCGTAAATTTATATTAGAGTGCAAAAAATAATGTGTAATTTTAACCACTTCAAATGTTTTAACCATAAAAATTTATTTTTTTCAATAACTTTATATGATATATACATAATTTTTTAAAACAATATATAAAATATCCTTTAAAACAATATATAAAATATTTTACACCAACATAGATCCATTTTAAATACGGATCTAATATGAGCTAAGAGGGATCCAATTATTCCATGTGCAATTTTTTTTATGAGGCTACATTATTTAAATATTTTGTATAGTTATTTTTTATTTTTAGATTTTTTAATATGAGCAAAATTTTAACTTTGATGACAGACGACTCTAGAATGAGCCTCTCGGCTCAACCAACATAAATCCATCTTAAGCATGGATCTAACATGAACCGAGAATGATCAAATCCATCTTAAGCACAAATCCATCTTAAGCACAGATCTAATATGAGCTAGAAGGATCAAATTTCAAGTGCAAATTTATTTTAGAGTGCAAAAAATAAGATGTAATTTTAACCACTTATAAACTTATTTTTTTCAATAACTTTATATGATATATACATAATCTTTTAAAACAATATATAAAATATGTTACACCAATATAGATCCATTTTAAATAGGGATTTAATATGAGCCGAGAAGATATAATTTCATGAGCAAAATTTCAACATTGATGGAATGAACACCCTTACACATCATGCTCAGTTGTAGAATGAGCCTCTGGGCTCAAAAATATATACATTGAGCACATTGAAATGCATTTTTTTTGTTATTAATATTTTTTTTAAGTATAGATCAATATTAATTCATATATATATATATATATATATATATATTTTAACAAGAACGGTTAATGTTTTTATTGCCAACAGTGGAGCAAGCTCATATTACAATCGACAATAGCTTTTAAAAACTGAGCAATGAGAATGAGCTGAAGGTAGTCCCTTCTCCTATGCTTATATTCAAAAGTTCTGTGGGTTCTTTGGCTATTCTTGTTTTCTGTCTTACATATTATCTCTGGAAGAGCAATTTCTGCAACCTTTTCCTTGTATTTTTCTTTTTTCTATTCTTTAAGTTTGTCATTCCTTCTGATATTGTTCTTTCTGCTTGCTGTTCCTTCAACCTGCTGTTCCTTCAGCCTGATGTTCCTTCGGATATTGTTCCTTTGGTCTGCTGTTCCTTCGGATGTTGTTCCTTCATACGCTGTTCCTTCTGTTTGTTGTTCCTTCAGCCTGTTGTTCCTTCGAATGTTTTTCCTTCAAATGATGTTCCTTCGGCCTGTTGTTCCTTCGGATGCTGTTCCTTTGGCATGCTGTTGTTCCTTCTGTTGTTGTTCCTTCGACCTACTGTTTCTTCGAATGCCGTTCATTCTACTGCTGTTCTTCCTGCTTGCTGTTCCTTCTGATTGTTGTTCTTTCTGCTGTTGTTCCTTAATCTGTTTTCTGTTCCTTCTACTGCTGCTATTCCTTCGGCCTGCTGTTCCTTCTCCCTCTGAAATTTGGGGCCAGAGAGAGCAGATCTACCTTCTGTAGATTGTATAAGGCAAAGGATGAATCGAGCAGGGTCCTCCATTAAGGCTAAGTTTACCTTGAGATAGCAGACAACCTTTATTTGCCAGCGAGTCTGCTTGTTTGTTTAAATCCCGCAGAATATGGTATGAGTCGACTGTGTCAAAGTCTTTCAAAGTGTTTTGAATTCTCTGCAAGGTTTTGTTTAAAGCAGGGTTACGAAAATAATCTTCGGAGTTTAAGAGCTTTATCAGAAGCTCCAAGTCTCCGAATATTTGGATTGTTTTGTATTCTAACTCCTTCGTAATCTGGCAAGCTTTTAGGAGATTGTAACTCTCTGCTTGATTGTTCGAACTTATGCCTAGGCCCCAACTGAAGCTGGTTATTTTTGATCTGTCTGGGGAAAGAATCAATCCCCCTGCACCTGCAGTGCCTAGGTTCCCCTTGGACACTCCATCAAAGAAGATAGTGGCTTTTGGGGTCCCCTACCACCACTTAAGAAAGTCTCCTTCAGTGAGACGCAGGCACCAAGTAGGATCTTTCATCGGTTTGTTGATTGAATCTTTCCTTTCTCCTAACACGCAGGGTCCTAGCCACGCATAGACTTCTGCAGATAATATAAAGGCAAAATCTGATTTACCTATTATTTCCAACAAGAGAGCTTTAACTTTGGCAGCCACTTCCACTGATTTCGGGATCCTGTTGTTGAAAACACACTCATTTCGAGCCAACCACACTTTCCACCAAAGGCATTTTGGAATAGCTTGCCAAATGTTTTTCCAGCCTGCGTTTTTAGATTTTTTCTCAGGGTTTTGATCTGCCCAGGAGGTGAAGAGAGAAACGACTGAAATCTGGGAGGGGGTGGGAACGCTGAGTCTGTGGAGGACCATCTTCCAGACTTCTTGTGTGAAAACATAGTCAACCAATAAATGGTCAGTGGTTTCGATAGCAGAAGTGCATAGGCAACATCTAAAGGGCCCATGGAAGCCTCTTTTGTTCAGATTTTCTCCTGTTAGTGCCTTTTTATGCATGAGTAACCAAGTGAAGAAATTCACCTTTGGAAGGCAAAAGGGAGACCAAACGGATTTCCAGAGCTTCGGAGTCAGCAAAGATGCGTGTGTGGCTTGTAATGAGGAGAATCCTTGAGTTGCTATATAAATTCTAGTGCTTCCCCACCCCCATTTATCTTTGGATGTACGATGGACAGGGGCGAGGCCAGAGAGTGCTGCACAAAGCAAGTTTTTTTGTACTTCCAGAGGGTCAGGAACCCCTGGAAAAGTCCATCCTGCCCAATTCCCTTTGCTGTCCCAAGAACATATGTCTGCAAGCCGGAGAAGTCCTTTGTTCACTAGCCAGATCTTTAAATCATTACAGGAATTTAGGGTGGCCAATGGGGCATTCCCTTGAATGGTGTCCTCCCATAATAATGTTCTCTGTCCATTACCCGATATTCTGTATAAATGCTGCTGTATATGGTCGATGCTTCTTCTGACTAAATTCCATATTGCTGTTCTTGTTGGAGTAGAAGCAGTTGTGAGGTTTCTCAAGGAGCCTCCCTTTAGGTATTTCTTCCAGAGGATCTTGCTGACAAGATGATTTTTATCTACATACAATTGCCATATGATTTTTCCACCAAGAGCCAAGTTTGCTAAGCCTGGATCCCGTATCTGTAACCCACCTTGCTGGAGTGGTCTATTCAGTATATCCCATCTTACCAAATGTAACTTGCTCTGATTGCCCTTGCCCTCGTTCCATAGGAAGTATCGAAGGAGTTTGGAGATCTGTTCCGTGGTAGACTTCGGAGCTAGCAAGAAGGAAGACTGGAAGATGGGAAGGGCGGAGAGGACTACCTTTATCAAAACCAACTTCCCAGCCTTTGTTAGCCATTGGCCTCCCCAATATGCTATTTTTGCTTTTATCTTACTAATTACTTTAGTCCATAGGGAGGGAGGGCTTGGCCCCAAGGTTAAGGGAAGGCCTAGATATTTGATCTTTTCCCACTTGTCATACCCAGGGAATCCCAATGTGCAGGCAATTCGAAGGATAGTTGGGTGATCCACATTCCAGTCATAAACTGCACTTTTTATCTTATTGATCAAGGCTCATGTGATTAAACAGAAGTGTTGAAGGATATCTTTGAAAGCCTTTGCTATATTAATCGAGGCCCCTCCCAAAAGGAGAGAGTCATCCGCAAAGAGGGTGTGATTTATAGGGTCCACCCCTCTTGCTGCCTTGATACCTGGAATATTGCCTACTTCCATTTCCGCTGTCATCTTTCTGCTTAGGGATTCTGCCAACAAGATATAAAGAAAGGGTGACAAAGGGCATCCTTGGCGGAGCCCTCTAGAAGCTTGGAAGAAGTCAGAAGGTTTTCCATTGACCAGGGGGGCTATCCAAGGTCTGTGAGTGCAGGCTTTTATCAAGTTGACAAAAGCAACACTAAACCCGAAGGAGAGGAGGATTTTATAAAGAAATGAGAGTTTAACTCGGTCAAAAGCATTTGACATATCCAACTTGATGAGCATACCTTTTTCCTTCCAAGAGTGGCTAGAGTGGAGGGCTTCTTGCACTTGAATCACATTATCTATGAGGTGCCTTCCTTTGACGAAATCGCCCTGCAGAGGGGAGATCAGGTTCCCTAACAAAGGCTTGAGTCTATTGACTAAGAGTTTGGCAAGGATCTTGTAGGAGGCATTGCATAGTGAGATTGGCCAGAACCTGTCGAAAGTCTCAGGGTTAACTTCTTTCAGGATTAGGGCAAGGAAGGTGGAGTTGGTGCACCCTCCCACTTTGGCTTTCTTTTGGAAGGCTTTTACCATTATGATAAGATCGAGTTTTATTACATTCCAGCAAGCTCTGTAGAAATGTATGGTGAAGCCATCCGACCCAGGTTCTTTATTCGGTTGCATTGACAAAATGACTTCAACTATCTCTTTTTCAGAAAAAGGCTTCATTAACCCAACGTTTACATCTGTAGTGACAAGAGAGGGGATGTTTGACAAAAAGTCGGCAACCAGGTCATCATCGGAAGAACCATCTTCTTGGAACAGATTTTGATAATGGGTTGTGGTTTCTTGTTTTATGAGAGACTGTCCTTTGATAACTTCCCCCTCTTTATTGGATATTTCGGAAATGTGGTTCTGAGAGAGACGGGCTCTGCATTGTCTGTGAAAGAAAGCTGTGTTTCTGTCTCCAACTTGGAGCTAGAGGCTGAGAGACTTAAGGCACCAGTATTCCTCTTCTTGTTGAAAGGAAAGAAAGGAATTGAACTGGGCTTGCTGTTCATTGAGAAACTATGCTTTGGTGATTTCAGATCCTTCCATGCCTAATTGAATCTTTGCTAGAGCCTGAACTGTATTTTGTATATGTCTCATAGGAGTGAAAAGGGGTTTTTTATTTGCCCAACCTTTTAATGCAGACTTAGTGTATTTGAGTTTCTGTTCCCACACGAAGTTGGGGGATCCTTCAACTGGTTGTGCCCAAACGTGAGCCACTATGTCCATAAAGCCCTCTCTCGATACCCAAAGAGGGTTGAATCTAAAGGGAATAGGGCCCAAGTCATCCTTTTTCTCTATCAACAGCGAGATAGGGTTATGATCATATGTTATTTTGGGCAGAATTTTTATAGAGATTAAATGCTTCCCCTCCAGCAGAGTACTTTGGACTAGGAACCGGTCTAAACGGGCAGCAATGTTGGCATTACCAACTCTATTGTTGGTCCAGGTATAACGACCTTTCTTAGGTTTGTGGTCCAGAAGGTCCCATTCGAGAATCAGAGACTCCACCGAGGCATGGAAGGGATCTTTACCCCATACTTCGCCTTTTTTCTCGTATGGGTCTAGAGTGATGTTAAGATCCCCTGCCAAAATGATGTTTTGGGGGGCATAGATTTCTAGGAAGTCTGAGAGAGAATTCCAACAGTCCTTCTTTTCCAAAAAATTAACAGGAACATAAAGATTGAAGAGAGCTAGAGAAATCTTACTTGGGAGATGAAGAAGATCTGTATATATCCAATGTTGGGTTGCAAAAGAGCTTTTAAGCTGGAACAAATCCTCCGACCAAAGGGTTGCAAGGCCCCCTGAAGTGCCTCGGGCGCTGACCGCTTTTCCTGAGTTCTTTTTCCATTTGGTTCGACTTAAAGATAGAAGAGCATCTTCTTCTATCTTTGTCTCTTGGAGTAGGAGAATGTCTGAGGTTTCCATTCTTAATAGATCTTTTACTGCTTCAGCTTTCAGAGGGTTTCCCAGACCCCTGCAATTCCAAGAGACAATCTGCATTATTTACTAGAGGGGGGCGGTGTAGACCCACCCTTGGGGGGTTTGGTTCTTGTGTTCCTACCTAGTGACATTTTGATTGTAGACTGATTGCCCTGCATCTTTAGTCTCTTCGCCTCTTCTTCTCTGATCTCCTTGCGAGACTTCCTTCCTGCCTTTTTGTTGGATTGCTCAAGAGGTTCGTCTTTGGAAGTACCAGGACTATCTATCAGCTTTTTCTTTTTGGTCATTTCTGCATAAGAGGGTGGGGAAGTAGCGCCTACAAGAGGGCCCTGATTTTCTTGTTGGATTACATCTCCACAAGGGGTTTCTGAAGTGGCTTCTACAGTTTGTTCCTGAGATCCTGAGTTTATTTCTGCATCTGTTGTCTGTTCCATATTCTGTTGCATCTCTCCCTCTACAAGTTCTTGTTGGTCTTCTGGTGGGTTTAGAGCAGCAAAAGGATTTGTTGAGATGGTGTCATTCGCTGTGGCTTGATCTTCGGTTAAACTCTTCCCAGCAGAGGGTCCTCCAGTCTCTAGATTCCCTCCTTTCCTTTTCGCTCTGTTGGTCTGTTTGGTTGTGGCGATTTTTCTGGCTTGTGTCCACTGTTCGCCCTTTTCTTTTTCAAATTCTTCCTTAGTTTTCTTCTTGTAGTTTTGAGCGAAATGACCATAGCCATGACAATGTCGACACTTGAAGGGGAGCTGTTCATAATCTAGTTCCTAAATGTGAGACCAGCCAGTTATGATCAACTTGATCGCCTCAGGTAATCCTATCTCCAGATCGAATTTGACACATATTCTGGCACACAAATATTGTTCTCTCCTTTCAGCCCTATCAATGTATTTTCCTAAATTGTTCCCGATTGTTTCCATAGATTCCAGGTTCCAGCAATGAAGATGAAGATGGGGTAACCTTACCCAGATAGGGACGGCTGAAAGAATGTCATGGGAAGAATCAAAGTATGGCATCCATTTATTCAGATAGAGCCCTTGGGGGCCCATGAAATATGGACCATTTCGAAAAATGAGATCTCGATCTTCTGTTGATTCGAAAACAAAAACATAATACCCTCTGCCTACCATATGGCTTCGTATTCCTTCAGAGACAAGGGGCCTCCAGTTTCATTGGACCCATCCATCAATAGCTTTGGGAGAGGGCCAGAGACCCGTGAATTGTCCAATGAGCCCTCGTTCAGCGAGGTTCAGCGCAGTCCGGCACGGGTGTTCCGTAGGCAGTTCTACCGAAGGGATGGATTCAACTTTCTTAACAAATTTCTGCTGGTTCGAATTTGCTTTCCTCTTGCCACAAGAGGCTACCAATCTTTTGAAGGCAGCAATCTCAGGAGGGGGGGGAGGGAGCCCCCTCCGACGTCCATACTGGTTGGACTCAAGTTTTTGATGAAGAGACTCACCGCGCAGAGCTATCTCTTCACTCTTACTGGTTGGTCTCAGCAGCAGGAGGCTGCCGAGAGAGCTCTGCAGGAGCGACGACGAGCGTGCTCTAGAGCCGAACCCTAATCTGTTGAGCCTTCCGTCTAAACCTAAACTTAACTTTCCATATTGATTTTTAAAATATTTTTATTACATTAAAATATTTTCTTTTAACAATTTTTTTATATAAAAATATATGTGAAGTTGATATCTACATAAATGAGTGAATATATATCTTTTTATAATTTATTTAAATCACATGTTAAAATATTTTGAAAATTATAACATGTTTTTTTGTTACTTCTAATTACTTTAAGTGAAAATTAAATCATATGGAGAAGTAATTAAAAATTAATAACATTTTTTTTTCCTTTTCTTAATATAACTAACATTTCAAAGAATATATATATATCTATATATATATATATATATATATATATATATATATATATATATATATATGTTTAATATTTGAAAGAATATTTTATTTTTATTTTAAAAAGACATGACTCAACCCCAAATTGAACACGAACATATTTCCATATTACCTTCAAAATCAATTATAGAATAAACCTGAATTGTAAAATAAACCTCTCAACTCAATAAATACCACACATTATCCTCTATCTTCATCTTCTTGCATGTTCGACATTAGATTTTATATGGTACTAGTTGACCTGTGAATTCTGAATAGAGGCATTTTATTTTATTTTTGCATATTTTCTTTTTACATCTTCATCTTTAGCCATTCATCATTACATTAAATGATAACGTCTCTTCCACTCTACCATCTCGTACTCATATATATTTTATAAATATATGGTATGTCTTCTTGTGGTGCAGTTATCAAATATATCACTTATGGCATACATATATTACTTTCTGTCGTTAAGAGGATTCCTCTTTCATGAGTCAATTTTTAGGATTCCTCTTTCATGAGTTCAATTTTTAGTCCCTGCCCTGAGTTCAATTTCTTATACAGTGTTGCAGTTGCACTCCCATCACCATTTGAAAATTACATCCCATGGACTTTTCAAAATTACACATTTGGTTTAGATGTTTGAGATTATTGATGATGATAAAAGTTGTTTATTCTTTTATAGATATTTAATATTGGAATTGATCTGACATATTTTAAATTATTGTATTAAAAAATAATTTTTTGTGATTTATATTAGAATTTTTGAGATTTTTTTTGATGATAATCACATTAAAA
The DNA here is from genome assembly GCA_031772625.1 of Pinus tabuliformis. NCBI lineage: Eukaryota > Viridiplantae > Streptophyta > Pinopsida > Pinales > Pinaceae > Pinus > Pinus tabuliformis. The sequence goes on along the minus strand of CM062811.1, from coordinate 667,407,631 downwards.
TTTATTTGTTGATGCTTTTCGAACCAGTAAGTGTGGTTCATCGTCAAAAGAAGATTTTGATGTGACGATGAACCACACTTACTAATTCAAATGCGTTGACAAATAAATTGATGAACCACACTTACTGATTCAAATGTGTCGAGAAATAAATTTTGATATAATTATGGCCGAAAACTTTTCTAAAAATATTTTAAATTTTAGTTAAAAAAAATTAAATAATAAAAATTTAACCAATATTCTTAGCCATTTCAAATTGAAATTTATTTTAAACTCTAATTTTAGATTTATTTCAAATCCTAATTTTAGATGAGTTTTCACTTTTGGTTTTCAATTTTATAAATTTAAATTGAATGGGGTGACAGAGATCAGAGGCGCACAACTCATGAACTCAACACACAAACACTGAACACAAAACATGCTTCCATTCATCAATTAACAGGTATATATACAAGCTGGAGAAGTTTCTGGAGATCAGTTCAGGCGGTGGCTTCCTGGAGAAGCTTGCCTATTTTCAACGATTTCTAGAATCAACATTAAATTGTTGTTGAACATTTGTGGCGGGTAGTTGGAATTAATTAGTTTCTTCCAACACTCCCCCTTAATTCCAACTACATATAATAAACAAGACACTATACTCTTAATTGTCATGCCTGTTGGTCTAAGTCTCAACTAGGCTTACAACATAATTTGGATTTTCTACAGAGTACAACTTATTTCTACACATTTCAAATTTAGCCTTTCCAAGAGGCTTGGTGAATATGTCAACCACATTTTCATTTGTATTACAATATGATAAGTCAATTTATTTTGATTGCAATTTTTCTCTTACAAAATGATGTTGTGTCTCAATGTGTTTTGTCCTTGCATGATATATAGGATTGCTTGCCAATTTAATAGTGCTTTGATTGTCACATCTTATTACTGAAGGTGCTTGTTGTGTTTCTCCAACATCTTCAAGTATCCTCCTAAGCCATATTGCTTCACAGGTTGCACTGCATAATGCTTTATACTCAGCTTCAGTGGATGACAATGAAACAGTTGGTTGTTTCTTACTGCTCCATGATATTGGTCCTAAACCAATATTGAACACGTATCCAGTAGTAGATTTCCTGTCATCTAGATTTCCAGCCCAGTCAGAATCAGAATAACCTGCCAATTCAACATCAAATTCATCAGTATACATAATACCAAAATTAAGTGTTCCTTTCAGATATCGAAGGACTTTCTTTGCTGCTTTCCAATGGCTTTCACAAGGCTTAGCCATGAACTGACTAAGTATGCTGATAGAATATGCTATATCTGGCCTGGTAGTGGTGAGATAGTTCATACTTCCCACTAGTTGATGATACATAGTTCCATTCACCTCTTTGGTTCCATCATCACTGCACAATTTGACATTCTGTTCTAAAGGAGTAGATGTTGCCTTGCATTCAATCATATTGAATCTTTTATGGATTTCCCTTGTATACTTGCTTTGTGTGATTAGTGTCTTACCAGGTTCCCTCCAAACTTCAAGACCTAAACAATAATGCAATTCACCAAGATCCTTCATCTCAAATACATGTGACAACTGATTTTTAATTTCTTCAATCAACTTGCATGCATTTCCTGTTATGATAAGATCATCAACATACACAGATATTAAAGCAACATTCTTGCCTTCATCTTCCTTGATGTACAAGTTACGATCATTTTTGCTTCTCATAAAACCTTTCTCATAAAAGAAAGAATCAATTTTCACATACCATGATCTTGGTGCTTGTTTCAAGCCATATAAAGCTTTCTTTAACCTGCAAACCAAATGCTCATGTCCTTGTTTTACAAACCCTTTAGGATGAACTAACTAAACTTCTTCTTTTAACTCACCATTCAAAAATGCAGATTTGACATCTAACTGATGCATTTTCCAATTATATTTTGTAGCTATAGCAATCATAATTCTAATTGTGTTCAACTTAGCGACATGTGCAAAAGTATCTTCATAATCAATTCCCTCCTTTTGTGAATATCCTTTTGCAACCAATCTAGCTTTATGTTTATCAATACTTCCATCAGCATTAAATTTAGATTTATAAAGCCATTTGCATCCTATGGGAACTTTGTTTTTAGGCAATTCTATTAATTCCCATGTGTCATTCTTCATTATAGAGTTATATTCTTCATTCATTGCATTTCTCCATTCTTCATATTCTTTAGCTTCATCATAGCTTGAAGGTTCTACAACATTCATAACCTGAGACATTAATGCATAATCTTTATATTTTACTGGTACCTGACTTTGACGTGATGACCTTCTTGGAGTTTTACTGCTTTCATCTTTCTTTTTGCTTTGCGGAGTCCCCTCTCCTCTTCTTGGAGTATCATGACTGCTTGATGCTCCTTGCTCTTCAGCTTGTATCTGTTCCTGTGCTTGTTCCTGTTCTTGTTCAACACTTGTATCTATTTTGACATAATCATCAATATCATGCCACACACTAGTATTATTTATTTTATCACCTTCATTTGTATTCTCATGAAACACCACATCCCTACTTGCAAGCAGTCTATGAGTACTGGGATCAAACAACTTGTATGCTTTCTGATTATCACAATAACCAATAAATATGCACTTAATTGACTTTGCATCAAGTTTTCTTCTTTCATCTTTTGGAATATGAGCAAATGCCTTGCAACCAAAAACTCTTAAATGACTCACTTTTGATTTGTACCCATAAAATGCTTCAAAAGGTGTTTTAAGCTCTAAACTTTTGGTTGGACTTCTATTTTTCAAATAAACAGTAATATTAATGGCTTCAACCCAAAAAACATTAGAGATATTTTTACCTTGAAGCATACTACGTGCACATTCAACTAGTGTTCTGTTTTTCCTCTCAGCAACTCCATTTTGCTGAGGTGTATGTGGCACTGTAAATTGTTGCTGAATCCCATTGTTTTTACAATATTGATTAAATTCTCTTGATTTGAATTCTCCCCCTTGATCAGATCTCAAAATTTTGATCTAATTACCAGTTTGTTTTTCTACCATATTCTTAAATTCTTTAAAGTACTAAAAAACATCACTCTTCTTTCTTATGAAATAAACCCATGTATATCTAGACCTATCGTCCACAAAAATAAGAAAATACCATGCTCCACCAATAGATCTAGTTTGCATAGGTCCACATACATCAGTATGAATTAATTCAAGTATTTCCCTTTGCTTTTTTTCTTTATGTATATGAAATTCCTCCCTATGTTGCTTACCAAGTACACATGCTTCACATTCAATATGATCATTCTTCAAGTCAGGAAGCCCTTCAACCATAGTGTTCTTTTGAAGTAGCATTAAATCTTTGTGATTTAGATGTCCATACCTTTGATGCCATAAATATACTGTTGACATTGTTGTAGATGCCAAAGCTTGATGACTTTTCCTAGTCACATCTAGCTTATACAATCCTCCAACTCTGGTTCCTGTGGCAATAACTTTGTACTTGTCTTTCACTACACACTGTGATTTAACAAATTCCACCTTCAAATTTTGGTCAGTAATTGTAGAAACCTAAATTAAATTCTTTTTGATATCAGGAACATATATCACATTATGGATCTGTTTCTCTTGTCCATTAGGCAAATTCACACCTATTACTCCATAACCTTGAACTTTAAGTGATCTGTTATCTCCTAGGCAAACATATGTTCCTTCAATGTTTTCATGATATTCATCAAACCACTCCTTATTACAAGACATATGGAGTGATGCCCCAGAATCAATGAACCAAGCATTCTTATCATCATTTTCCACAGACAATGCAGCATCAGAAACAAACAATTTAAGATTTTTAAATCCATCATTGATATCCTTGTCCACAAAATTTCCATTATACCTTCTGTTTCTTTTCCTAGACTCATTATATTTCCTTTTATAAAAATATTTAGAATGATGTCCAGGTTTGCCACAATAATAACACTCATCATTTCTCTTTGGAAATTTAAACTGTGTCATACCTTTTTGTTTTGCTTGAAACTTGCCTCCTTTGTTCTTGTCCCATGGCTTGCCTCTGTATGGATATCTGCCCTTGGCCACTAATGCCAAATCTGAATTGCTAGAGCCCAAATTAAAGCTCTTCATCCTCTCCTCCTCTTGTAGAAGAATTCCTGTCAATTCATCAAATGAAGGGGGTTTCTCTCTAGCTGCAAGACTTGAAACAAAAATTTGATAATCTTGCACTAAGCCATTTAATATGATGGTGACTAAGTCAATATTAGACACCTTTTCACCAATATCTCCTAACTTATCACTTAAATCTTTGACACGAGATATGAAATTGCTTATACTTTCATTTGCTTCCATTTTTAGAGATAAAAGCTTAGTTTTCAAAAACAAGATCCGGTTTGTATTTTTTGTTTCATACAAACCCTTCAATGTATCCCATGTTTCTTTTGATGTCTTGCAATCTTTGATGTGAGGAATAATGTTGTCCTTTACGGACATACGCAGCAACACCTTTGCTTTTGTCTCCCTTCTCTCCCAATCTAGAATAGAACCTGCAACAGTGGGTTTGGGCTCATCCCTACTCATAATGGACCACAAACTATTTCCTTCTAAAATAGTCATTAGCTTGAATTTCCAATTCACATAATTTTCTCCATCAAGTTTGGTGGATTCATTCATATAATTATCAAGCAACAAATTTGCCATGATGAGAAACTTTCTCCAATCACCAATTTTAGTTATCTTTCACAACTTCAATATTTCCTTATTAAAGTGTCAAGATAAACCAAATTTCTGACAAGAAATAGTTCTGGACTCTTATTCTGTTGTTTATCACATCCACTAATGATTCAAAGCAAAGCCAATAAAGACAGATTGACCATAATCAACCAGATGCTGTTTTTTTTTTTTTTTAACTGGAATACCACTTCAAAGATTGGAACACCAACACCAAAAACAGGTCCACACAGCTATACCCATCTTCAGCTTTTGAAACATCATTAACAGAATCGCCAATTAATTGAGCATAAACATAACAGATTTCAGATATTTAGCTGACTGGACAGTTTATCTCGACATGAATATTTGCAAGAAGTTTTGAACCATAATGATCTAAATCGTTCTTTGATGCTGATCTTTATAAATACCATCAAATAATTTTCAAGTTTGCCTTATGACTTAGTAGATCCATATATGTGATATATATGAAGATTAACTCGCACAAAATTTATTTATATCGAGAACAAAATATTGCTGCAAATCGCATGCTAACAGAATGCATGGAACTTCTGCAAATCCGACTTACTCAGAGTTTTTCGGCACGCTCACCACACCAATACAGAGAAAGCTCCCAGCTGACTACGATCCCGTGACCTTCGATCCCACTTCTGACACCAGTATCTGCAGCGCTCTTTCCACAGTGGCAGCGTGATTCAGGGCTCTTCACTCAACTCAAAACACACAGCACAGAACTTACACACAGCGCCTTTCACGCAGGTTTTTCTGCCCTCTCTTACCAACACTTCTCAGCACACTCTCAATGCTTTACTTGCACACACAGCGGGCTCACACACTCAGCCCTCAACCTTCGCTCACGGCTCACCAATACTCACTGAGCTCACACCCTCAGCTCTGATACCATGACAGAGATCAAAGGCGCACAACTCATGAACTCAACACACAAACACTGAACACAAAACATGCTTCCATTCATCAATTAATAGGTATATATACAAGCTGGAGAAGTTTCTGGAGATCAGTTTAGGCGGTGGCTTCCTGGAGAAGCTTGCCTATTTTCAACGATTTCTAGAATCAACATTAAATCGCTGTTGAACATTTGTGGTGGGTAGTTGAAATTAATTAGTTTCTTCCAACATGGGGTTCACCTTTCCTCACGAACCGTCCCTTTGTTTCAATGGCGTTCCCCCTTCCTCTGTCCTTGTTTCATTCAATCATTTCAATTAAGACTTGAAATGACCTCCCACCCATAATTTCTATGGGACTAAAATGACCAGCTGTATCTATTTCACAGATTAAAATGACCTCCTATCTGCCATTTCTATCAGCTCTCACATTTTGTCTTCTTTATTTGCTTAAGTGCTAGCGATGTTAGAATCAGTTCCACCAATAATCCCTCTTTTGGGTAGAATCTCCTCTACCAGGAATTCAACATTCATTATCTCAATATTAATATCTTTAATTTTTTATTTTTGATTTCAGTTTAGCGTTGGAGAATCTAATTTCGACTACTTGTTGTTAGATGTCATAACCTTTAATCTAAGTGTCATAGTTTGGTGTCAGTTAATTTAGTTTAATTCAATCTCACTACAATAATTTAATGTTAATGTTTTCAATATAATCTTATTTAAATGATTCGTAATATTAAGAAGAACAATTTTTTGTTTCACAATTTTCATTTATTTTGTAAGAACTTCATGTAACATAAAACTCTCAAACCAAAAAAATCAAGGAGAAAAAAGACTTCCAAAATCTGTTCTACAAAGAAAGCAAGTCAATTTTCTTTTTTTTTTTCATTAAACCAAGAGGATGAAGTAATTCATTCACTCAGCGAAAGAGGTTGGATCAACGCACCCATCCACAGAGACCAAGTGCGTTGACCTTCGACAATTTGTTTAGAGTATGAGTTTGATTTTTAAAAGCAAGGTCAAAGCAAAATTTTCGGCGCCTCATACTTTTTAATCCCGCTGAAATGCTTCGTGTGTTGAAGACAACCATCTTCGTTCAAAAGTGGAAGTATTTGACTTTTACATAATATTTGTCTCAGCAACCGCATGAGATTTTAAAAGGTGGAAGTGAAGGTTTGAAAAAGAGTCCTCCATTTTTTTATTTTGAAATGTCCTTGATTTGAAAAGCTTTAAGGTCCGCTATTTGAAAAGTCCATTGTTTGAAAAGTTAAAAGAAAAGGGTGATTAATTTTTTTATTGAGCTCTTATTATGCTTTATTAAAAAAAAAATTATTATATTAAAAAATCAGTTGTTGATTTGAAAGGATGTTTTAAGAAAATAAAAGGGTATATCTTATATTTTTTCCAAAGGGATATTTTTTTTTTTTGGGAACAAAACGATCTTGAAAAGAATATTTGAAAAAGGGGCCGGTTCTAATTTACTGTAGGAATTGTGATTTTTTAAAGATTTTGTGAAAGCATTGTTTTTGTGACAATTTGTAGACTTATTTTTTTTCGACGTTGAGCAGCAGAGAAGTCATTTTAAAGATGTTTTTGTTCTAGACAACCGCTATGTTTGCAAGTACATTTGCTTGTTAAGCTACAATCATCCAATGCTCAACAAATGGGAAACGAAAAGGAGTTTTTGTGAAAGGGGGAGAAATCCAGTTGAAGATGAAGAATTTGGTGAATCTAGCAACAAAGCTTGTTGATAATAATTTGATGAATCCAATAACAGAGCTTGCTGATGACAACTTCGTGAATCCAACAACTGAGCTTGATGATGACAGTGAAGCTGCCATTGGAGCAGTCAATGCTATAGTGAATCCAACAATTAATACTGCTGATGTAAATTTTGATGAAGAAATATTGGCTAAAGATAAATGAATGATGCAACAAAAAAATGATATTGACATGATGTTATTCCATGAGAAAAACCCACTTGAATCTGAAAACCAAGTGGAAGACAACCTGCCTGCAGAAGCACGTGTTAGTAAAGAAGTGGAAGAGACAGAGACAGAGACAGACAAAGATAGAGGTAGAGCCAAAGAAAGAAACCTACAAAGAGAAAACAAAGACAAAAGAAGAGACAGGGATAGAGATAGAGATTGAGGCAGAGCCAAAGAAGGAAGCCCTTAAAGAGAAAATAAAGATAGAAGAAGAGCCATGGAAGGAAGCACACCACGAGAAAGCTTTCATTCCAGAGTAGAAGCAACATAACCAATGTGGTTTTACAAATGTTTTTAAACTTACCATTGATTTCCAGTGTGCAGGTACACATAACGATTATGAAGAAGAGCTAAATTTCCTTCAAGCATGGCTTGCAACACCATGTCTAGATGAGGTCTATGTAGAATTTGTAGCAATGAATCTTGAAGACAACTTTGATCATGAAAATATCAGTGAAATTTTCATGTATTAGAGTCCTGACGAAATATTTTTTTTTATTATAAACTTATGTTGCAACAAATTGATGTTGATGATCACACAACAAAAGATGACATGTGGTAGTAGTCCACATACAAGCCATTTTTTGAAGAAGTCCATGACATGCTTAGACAACCTGAAACAATAAAAGATCTGCACCAACAAATGAAGAAACTGAAATTTGAAGCCTACAACAAGAAGAAAAATTTGAAACAATTTAGAGGCTACAAGATCTGGAAAAAGAGAAGAAGAAAAGTATAGGTAGTTGAAGTCATTTTAAAAAAATTATAAGCCTAATTGAGAGAGATAGATCAACAAACATCTTCATTGAATTTTTATGTGCTTGTAATTAAGGGGGAGTGTTGGAGAATCTAATTCCAACCACTTGCTAGGTGTCATAGAAGTTAATCCAAGTGTTCTAGTTTAGTTTCAGTTAGTTCAGTCTCACTGCAGTCATTTAATGTTGATGTCTCCAATATAATCTTATTTAACTGATTCATAATATTGAGAAGAGCAACCCTCTCCTCCACATTTTTAATTCTTGATAACAAAATTTATTAATAAAACTGAATACTGATATGGTTTGATGTATAACCATGTATAGTTTATAAATCTTAAATCCAGTTATAGTTATCACAATTAAAATTTATAATAAGATTTAATAAACTTTATAAATAAAATTCAGTGATAAGATCTAACTTTTATTAATAATATTAATATTAAGTTTTATTAATTTGATTTAATAACAATATTGATGATATTAATAAATTTAAAATATTATTTAAATATTTATAATAATATATTATTAATAATATATTAATATATAGATTAACAAATTAATAATATATTTATGTATAAGGGATAACACATTATTCATACACAAAATATGATTTTTTTTTGTGAACAAATAAGAATGACACAATGTGATGGCATATGCAAACATAGTCCATCTTTATATTCAACCATGGTCCACCTTAGTGAACCATATGTTGATTGTAGTCATCCATAGTCAACCTTTATCATCCTTAATCAAATTTACTTAATAGTCTACCATAGTCGACCATAGTACCATAGTTAAGGTTTTGTTGTTGCCCTTTATCACTTATGTAAAAATGACGAGAAGACAAATTCAAGACTCCTAGCTACAAATCAATTAAATAAGTGACGGGGGCAAAACTCAAGCCCTAATGCCATGGCAGAAGCATCTAAGGTTAAAATCGGCAGAAGCATCTAAGGTTAAAATCCACACTCATGGAGCCCCTACTAGTTAAGTGCAACAGGCTAAAGGAGGATCTTTGAACAAACACGCCCTTTGGGTTAAAATCCTTGAAGGTTAGGGGAAGATCACCGTCCATCTCTGCTCGATCAGCCCGTGGAAGCATTTCAGGGGGGGAAGGGGGTGGTTGAGTACCTACGCAGGTGATAAGCCAACGCTACCCCCTGGAGTTGACAAGTCAAACTAGCTGGACTGTCGATCCAACGACCCAGATTGATTCCAGGGGGTAACCGATGGATCTGGCCTCCCACTCTCCTACTCATAGGAGGAAGGTGGGGACCACCCGCCACAATGGTTAGTTTGCCGACACCAATTCAATCAAGTGAGGAATCTGAAAATTAAATGGTAACATCTCTGCACCCCTCTCGCTCCTGTCCACCTATCATTTTTCACCACCTAATCCCATGCTTCCACATATCCTCCCATGACGTCATCCTATGTCATATGACCATTGTCCCCTCTCTGCCTATAAAAACCCTTCTTGCCTCAAATTTTTAAATGTTTTTTATTGCTTCCCGGTGTAAGTGCCTCTCGGCATTCGTCTGTAAATGTTGCCCGATCACTCAGCCGGTTCGGAGCCTCCCTCCAACGCCATTTTCAGCTATCTTCAGGAAAACCAGGTAACTGGTCAGTCCCTTTCACCTGGAAATTATTTGAAAATTCATTGGAACATGAAGAAAGCGGCCCCTAAGCCCTCTAAAACCTGTGAGATTAAACCTTCCTCTAGTGTGGAGCATCTCACGGAAACGAAGGCATAAATTGTTGATCCCTCTAGTGCCTACCACCTAGCGGACCTTCAATTCAATTTATATGGTAACCAAGTCAGAGGAGAAGACCCATTTTGGGTGGTTGACTCAGGCTTGTACTACCAAATTGCACCCTGAGTACACTATTTCCCTGAGTTTATCTCCTGGTTAACAACCACCTACATAGACAAGAATACTTGTTTTGTCTCCTCAACCAGGGTCAAAATCCTTAAGGAGACCCCATACCTAATTCAAAAAGCCCTAATTTGACCAAGCTCCTTTGAACCCCAACAATTTACAGAAACTACATTAGTCTACCATCACACTACCCTTCCATTTGATGAGAAACAATCCTTTCTGCAAATGGTTCTGTCCCCTGGCCTACAGTCTCTTCCTATTGATGACAATTTCCCTATAACCCTCTTTGCAGAGCTTATTTAGTCCATCTTGTCCCTAATTTTTCATCTATTTGGGGATGGTGATGCCAATATAGCTACTAAATCCTCTCTAGGGTTTCTAAGGCAAATGATGCAACATGGCCATTTGTTCAACATACCTGCTTACTTAACTAAGGCCATAAGATTTCAGCTGCACCATTTCCCCATTACCTCTTATTTAAGATATTATTCCTTGTTGTTCTTCTTGTTTGTGCACACTCATGTGGATGAGTTTGAGTGCCTAGGTCTTAGTTTGGTGGCTTCCAATAAATAGAGGAAGTTAGTTTTCGATTGGGATGTTGCTGCTAGGAAGAGACCGGATACTGAGGGTTATTCCCACTTTATATCCTCCTATATGGCCATTGCCTATAAAATCATTCATGGTGTTTCCCATCCCAGAGTTCTCCCTCAGCAAAAAATAAATCCTCCAACTTAGCAAGGATGCCAGGGTGGGGGACTGGTACCTATTTGAGGATTTCACAGAAATTAGGGTCTATGGGTGTGAGCTTCCTCCTTACCTCTTTCCTATATTTATGCCCTTGAGGATTTTCGCTCTGGAATTCATCATATAGAACCTTAATGTAGACCAAATTCACTTTATCCTTGCTAAGAAGGGATATACGTTTAAGTTGGGCAAGCGTGTGGGATCCTTTATTGTCAATTCCAGGCAAGCCCACATGGCAGTTGAGGAATTACTCAAACATATGAATTTTGATATAGGGGAGGTCTGGCATTATGATCCTCATGGTGTCATTTCCAAGAGAAGAGAGAGCGTAAAAGATTCAACTTATGAACATGAGGATAGGACCGAGATCAAATGGAAATCTAACTTTGATTTGTGACCTATTAACACAGAGATGGAGATCGAGACTCTAGCATTGAAGGACAAGACACAAAAAAGGATGTTGACCATACTGAAGATGTTGAGATGGAGGATGTACACCCTAGTAAAAAGGAAAAGACCCAAGAGATAGAGGAAGAAGAAATTGAGACCAGGTTAGTAGAGACAAGACAAGATCAACTAGGCTTCCAGGTGACTTTGGAAGACCCATTACAGATTGTTGCCTCATCCTCTTCAAAGGTAGCTATTTTAAGTTCAAAAGGAAGTGAAACTGCTACTGAGCCAAGCTGGCCTATTGGAAAGTCCATTGAAGAAAGAAACAATAAGGTAAGGGAAGAGATGTAGCAGCAAATGGCATCTCATTCAGTCCCATATCAGACTAGACTTCTGGCTGCTATGGACTTAGAAAGAAATCAAATGAAGTTCTCGCTGCAACACCCACTAGCACAGTCATTGCCTTCAGGCTCTCAATTCAAGGCCCTGGACGTTTCATTAGACTTGACAAGTGTCCCTCTGCTAGATAAGATCAAATTCCACAGGAAAGTGGGGGAAATGTTGTACAGTGAGATCAATAGAAATGAAATGACCATCAGCAAGGTCGAGAAGCTGCTAGAGAAGGCCGCAACAAGGTTAAAGTAGGAGAGAGTCAAATCCAGAGCTTTGCACATGCAACATGAGAGCTTCAAAGAACTGATTGTGAAGTTGGGGGTAAATCCAAAAGACAAAGATGCATTCGAAGCCTTCTCCAAAAGTTCACAAGCATAAGTACAAGAGTTAAGGCACAAATTAAATATGCCAGGTAGTGAGCATGTGAAATCTAACAAACTTGCACATGTGGAAGAAGAGAAGGAAATCCTGGCCAAAGAATCGATAGAAAGAAACAATGGGATAGTAGCCCTCAAGCAACAGGAAGCGGAACTTCAGCTGAGGATAGACACACACATTTGTGCAACACTTGTTCCTAAAATCCCCCAAAACCCCACAAAACAACTCACCAAGACCCTCAATGAACTCCAACTTTTGGAAGAGGAGCTTAAGAAGGTGCAAAAGGATTTGGATACTGCCTAGAGAAACCTAGCACAGGAAGAAAAACAACTTGAGACAACTTGAACCAACACAGGCCTGATCAGTAAGAACCTATAAGCAACAAACTAGGAGATTGTTGTGTTAAAAGGTAATCTAAAAGGAAACATGTCTTTCTTGCAGGCCAAGCAACTTGTCTGGGATGAGATCATAGCAGAAATGAAAAACAACTGGGAGTACATAACGATTATGGATGAACAAAAGATTTTAATCAAGGATTATGAATTTTTCATCCTAGCTGCCAAAGAAGATGGTGAAAAGAACTCATAGATTGCCAAGAAGTTCATTCAGTTTGTGAATGAAAGACCACTCAATGAGTTGAGGCCAATAGATGTATTGGATAAAGTATCTACTATCATGGAGATCTCTAAAGTTTTTAAGAAGGAGGAGGCTAGAGTCAAAGATGAAGAATGCCTAGGGGTGGTATATAAAGATGTGGCTGCTTTCCATGTTGAGTTTGATGAGAGAGTCAGGGTAGGGTTTCCTAGCTACTAGGATCTTGTGGGAATGCTAATCCCATGGAAAAAATACAATCAGATGTTAGTGGAGGCCAAGAGAAAGGTTGATTCCTCTCATGATAAGACTACCACCCTCAGAGGTAAAACAATGGTTAACTATCTCAAAAAGTAGTTTCAACTATTAGGGTTGGTAAAGACCTTATTCCACTCTAGGCTGGACTATACAAATGTCACGAATCTAAATATTGCATACCAGCGATTCTTTCACGCTCCCCTACTAGCTCCAACACTATGGAAGAGGTGTGAGCAGTTTGTCAATCCTCATGTGCTCCAGATTGTCAAACCAACGACATTGGCTCCATAACTTGTTTATCATAACTAAGGTTACCGTTGATGGTGTCGATTGTGACACTTTTTTTTTATGTCTTATGTAGATTTTTTTATTTTATTTCAGAAGAAACAATGTTAGTTAGTTAGAATCTGGTTAGTATAGTTGTGCCACTGAGCACATTGATATTTTTTATGATGATTCACTGCCAAATCAAGAAAGAATATTTTGTAATGGGATCTCCCTTTGAGGCCTTATAAAAACAATTTACGATACACAACCAAGTGTTCAGAATTTTGGTTTTCCAAGAGAGATAAGCTCGACAAGTTGTCAATGAAATGTATGCTCTCTGGAATATTAATAAAAGTTTTTGGCTATTCTAGCTCATATGAATGTGCAATATGTATTCCTTGTGTTTATTCCATATGTTCTCACTCTTCTTCTCACATTACATGTAATAGCATATGTTGGATATGTTTTGATAGATTTGTGGATTCATCTAGGTATAATGTTGATTAAAGATGCCTATAATTGATATGAATTGTTATCCTTAAAATGTGCTCCATGTCACTTCAGTTAAACATCCTTCTCATACATTTCACGATGAACTTCAATGAACAAGATTCTTAAAGTTTAAGCCTTGTGCATTGGTTTTCTTTCTTCTTTTATTCTTCTATCTGATATACTACAAATGACCTATAAAATTGCATGTGCATATGATGTTGGTCACTAGAGCCAAATATTAATGCTTATGTGAGTTATATTTGGAATTCAACTTTGTATTTATCCTCTTAAGGAAGTTTTTGAATCAATTTCATCTCAAATATGTTAAATGTCGAGTGTAATAGAAAATATCAGCAGAATGGAAGCACTCATCAAGATGTCCTAGGCACTAGTCTCCTTTCAACCCAAAGGCTACTCTAGGAGATACAACATCTTCTGGTGCCATTTTCGGGGACGAGTCAGAAATTTTTCCCTGGATACGACATTCATACACCCTTTAGTAAGGTGAGAAAGAAGGGGTGTGGGTTGTAGATCTCTCAACTTGGTGACTCCACTTTCTGAATTTCATTTTTAACATCCTGGATTTCAAAAGGCCACACACTCACTTTGATACTTCACAACAGAGAACTCCTCCTGTGTTTGACCCTGAAAATAAAATATCCAAAGGGATTTGTAAAGAGAGAACCCTTATCACCCCAGTCCCTATGACCTATTTTCCAGAAGTATCATCCTCTAGCTCTCAAAATGTTGTGATAAATTACCCGGAGTATTCCTCCAAAGTCTTGGAATATCCTAAGGAAAGCTATGCACTATTTGGCCCATTTTTCTCACGCGTCAAAATCAAAGAAGCTTCCATCAGATCTCCTCATTTCACATTTAATACCTTCCCAAAACTTGAGGAGGTTAAAGACATTCGCATAAACAATTCGGCACAGAGTGTAAATAGCCTTCCAACTCAGCCCCAACCAACTCTTATTTAGACAAATCCTTAGCAAGGCCTTGTGAGAAACCTCCTACCATGTACTTTGCAAAACATGGTTGTCCCTAGTTTTCTCCTAAATAAATATGCCCCACTAGACTTACCACAACCCCTAAATGGTATTCCACAAGAATATCTTAAGCTCTTGCCAAGATTCACTAAAGAAGATGATATCTCAACACAAAGACATATAGAAATATTTTGTGCATTTGCAAAAAATCTGAATGTAGAACACTTGGATGTGGTGCTGAGACTTTTTGTTCAATATTTGGATGGGGAGGCAAGGAAATGGTTCAAAGCCCTCCCAAACGCTTCAATCACTACCTGGTAGGGGATGCATAATTATTTCATGCAGAAATGGGGAGAGAAAAGGGACCACGAGTACATCCTCATTGAATTCAATGCAATGAAGAAAGTTTTAGAATTTATAAAAAGGTTTAACAAATTATAAAATAGTCTTCCAACTGAAATCAAACCTCCACAGGCTACTGCTAAAGTGATGTTTGTTGGGGCTTTCGAACCTGAATTCAAATTCACTCTTAGAGAAATAAAATCCCATACCCTAGACCAGATTCAAATAGAAGCTTTAGAAGTCAAAGAAAATTTTACCTCCACTGGGAAAGGGAGAGGGAAAACTGAGTCCTGTGATAGGAGAAGAGGAAAGGAGGAAGCCAACTCTTCGAGCCATAGGAAGGAAACCCAAGAATAGAAGCTTGAGGAGATGAATAAGTTGATAAGAAATTTGTCCAACAAGCTTGTAAGAGTGGAACTAGAAAACAAAAACCCTCCTCGACAAATTCAACCATCTCCTAACCAAAATTTCAACCCCAAGTATAGGAGACCACCCTTGCATCTCTTGAAAAGGGAGAGAAAATACCAACAAGATCACATTAAACCTCCTTTGTATTTGAAATAGAACCTAGAGGAACATGTTGAAGAAACCATGGAAGTTCAAGAAAACCATTTCTCTTCTCTCTCTGAAGAAGAAGATGAAATTGAAGCACATGAGGAAGAAGGGGATGAGTTGGATGCCCCACTAGATGATGGTGAGATCGAAAATTATTGTAGATAGTTTGCCGACTTCATGCAAACTTAGTTACACAGAAGATATGATCTTAAATATTCCAAGAAAATATATAGAATGCAAGACCAGAATGAATGGCCCCCTCCCTCAAATTCTCCCAAATCATCAGAGAAATGAAAGAAGTCCGTGGGCCAAATCTCACCGAAAAGAAAGAGTCCTCATATTCCATCCTCCACAGGCTCGAAGTTTCTAGAATAGAGAAATTGCCCTTACAATCCAAGCCAATTTGTGATAAGGAGAAAGGGTATGCTAATGTTGCCAGAGCTGATAAGAGCCCTTCTTCCTTCATTCTTCAAAAAGAGTTAGAGAAGGTCAAAATCTCTATTCCCTTAATTGAATTGTTGAAACAACCAAATTATAAAGCTCAAGTATCTTAGCTCATGTGTCCACCCACCATAGTTCCTATGAAAGATAGCATGAACTTCCAAGAAGAAAATCCCATGGTTGTATTTGGACCTCATGTTGAGGAGAAAGACTCTTCCACTGCCCCTTTCTATGTTACCTTGGTGATTCATGAACTTCTTTTACATAACTGTATGCTTGAATTGGGAGCTTATCACAATCTTATGCCATTGTCTATGATGGAGCAGTTGGGGCTGCAAATAATAAAACCATATAAGGATCTATACTCCTTTGATTCAAAGAGAGTAAAATGTCTGGGGATGATTAAAGATTTGGTGGTCAATTTGGCTCAGATTCTTGTAAAAAGTGTAGTAATGGACATTGTGGTTACTGATATTCCTGCAAGGTTTGGTATACTCTTGTCCAGGTCATGGGGGTCTAAGATAGGAGGATCTATCAAACTAGATTCAACATATGCCACTATACCCGTGTTTGGTGGAGAAGAAAGATGACTGTATAAAGAATATAGATTTGTAAAGACAGTTACAAGGGCTAATTGCTCAAAAAATGCTCCTGTGTATGGTAAAGAGAAAGATTTCTCTTGTTTGATGTTAGAGGAAAATGATCTAATCCTAGATGAAACACAGGTGGAGTGTTTTGCCCAACTAAACAAATAATCACTGGAGTGTGATAAAGTATGGAAGCTATACTTTGATGGTGCTTATTCCAGGGAAGGAAATGGGGTAGGTGTGTTGTTGGTGTCTCCAGAAGGTAGCCTGATTCCTCTTTCATTCAGGTTTGAGTTTAAAATGACTAATAATGTTTCTGAGTATGAAGATTTTTTGTTAGGCTTGCAAGCTACCAGGAATATCAACATTGGGTGTTTAACAGTGTTTGGAGACTCAAAGTTGGCGGTGAAGAAAATTAGAAATCAATGCCAAGCTAAACATATAAGATTGAAGGCTTACCAAAATGAGCTATGGGATATGATTGATAATTTCTTCTTAGCCTTTAATATCCAATTTATGCCCAGAGATAGAAATCAGATGGCTGACTCCTTAGCCGTAGCCTCTAGTAACTTCAAGCCTCCTCATAACCCATTACTCATATATGAAGTTGAGGTCAGGTACAGACCTTCAGTGCCAGATAATGTCAAACATTGGCAGGTGTTTGAAGATGAGGAACAAATTAAATGCTTCATGGAGCTTATTGGAGAGTTTTCGAACTCGGTGATTGACTAGGAGGATGAGGAAGTAATAGATGAACATCAAGTTAATTGGGGAGAAACTATTGCTGGACGCAAGAGTTTACAATTAAAGGGTAACCCCATCCCTAGGGGATTGGTCCCATTAGAAATGTTATTTAACCCAAATGGTGTGGCTTCCAAACCTATTGAGCAAGAGCTTGAAGAACAGGTGGAATATTGAAACATTGGTACAAAACAAGACCATAGAGTGATAAAATTGGCAAAAGGAGTTCCTAATGAATACAAGCAGAAGTATCTGGATCTTTTTAAACATTACATGGATGTTGATATTAGTCTTTCGGATTAATCACATCGCTAGGATTTGGTCGACGTTTCGAACCAACTAATGTGGTTCATCCTCACCTTGTCCTGAGGATGAACCACATTAGTTGGTTCGAAACGTCGACCAAATCCTAGCGATGTGATTAATCCGAAAGACTAATATCAACATTATGGATCACAAAAGTCTTAGATCTAACATTATATGGATGTGTTTGATTGGTATTATGATGACCTAAAAATGTTTGATACTACTATCTTTCAACATAAGATACCTTTAAAAGGTGGGGTGAAACCATATAAGCAAAGCTCAGGCAAATTAATCCTCTGTTACTCCCATCAATTGAAAAAGAGGTAAATAAGATTCTCTAGGCAAAAATCATTGTACCTTTGAGGTATTCAGACTGGGTGGAAAATTTAGTCCATGTTAGAAAGAAGAATGGGGAAATAAGGTTATGTGTTGACTTCAAAAATCTGAACAAGGATTCATTAAAAGACAATTACCTGCTACCTAAAATGGACTACATTCTGTAGAAGGTAATAGGTTCCGCCCACATGTTTATGATGGATGGTTTTTCAGGATACAATCAAGTGGTTTTCCACCCTAAATATCAGAAGAAAAATGCTTTCACCATGTCCAGGGGAACATTTATATATGCTAGAATGTGCTTCAGCGTCATAAATTAAGAAGCCACTTTTCAGAGAACCAAGGATATAGCATTTGTGGGAGAGTAGGACAAATTTTTGGTAATTTACTTGAATGAAATCACCATTTTTTCAAAAATAGATGAAGAACACATTGAACATATAAGGCTCACTTTTGAGAAATGTAGAAATTCTGGTTTGTATTTAAATCCTAAGAAATCTCAGTTCACTCTAAGTGAGGGAAAACCGGTAGGTCACATTGTGGCAAAGGAGGGGGTGAATATTGATCCCAAAAGGGTGGAATCCATACAAAACAACCCGTTAGCAATAAATAGGAAAGAAATCCAAGTTTTCTTGGGCAGAATCAACTTTTTAAGGAGGTTCATACCAAATTATGTTGAAATAGTCAAAGAAATTACAGAGATGTTGAAGAAGGATACACAAGTGAAGTGGGATTTAGAAGCTCGGGAATAATTTTCCAGAAACAAAAGGGCTTTCACAGAAGCTCTTGTATTATTCACCCTAGATTATTTAAAACCTTTTTTCATTTTTTCTTTTGCTTCCCCTCACATAGTGGGTGTTGTCTTATTGCAGAAGAATGATGAAGGGGACGAGCAACCAATTGCATTTTTTAGCCAGGCACTAAGATATGTTGAGCTAAAATATAATATTTTGGAGAAACATGCCTATAACTTGGTCAAATCCATGAGGATTTTATAATCTTTGTCTCGCAATCAAATATAATTGCCTATGTTCATACAATTGTTGTGAAAGATATCTCAATGCAAGGTGATAGTGAGGGAAAAAGAGGCAAATGGATTGCTAAAATACAAGAGTATGATATGAATATCAAACCTATCACGATGATCAAGGGGCAGGGGCTACTAAAATTCTATCTGAAGTAAATTTCCAAGCATTGGGAATAAACTTACTAGCTGGAAAAGATGGAGAGAGTGAAAAATTGGAGCAACAACAAGGGATTGAAACCTCAACTCAGAAAATCCAGATGAGATACATTGTGTCCCACTGGTATACACATATGATCTATTATCTACTTTTTCTGAGGTGCCTAGTAAATTTTGACAAAGTTAAGTACATGGCTCTAAGGCTACAAGCCCAGAAATTTGTTATCTCAAATGGCCAATTGTATTGGAAGGACCCAGTGGGGATTTTACTCCTATTTTTGGTTGAAGAAGAAATCCACAAAGTAATTGATGAATTCCATAATTGTGTATGTGGAGGACACTATAGCTAGAGGGATACAACCCACATAATCCTCAAGGCAATATTTTATTGGCCTAAGTTGTTTGGCAATGTGCATATCTATGTTCGGGGCTATGAGAAGTGCCAAAGGTTTGTAGAAAAACAGAAGTTAACACCTTTTCCTTTAATCCCTATTTTCATTGAAGAACCTTTCAAGTAGTGGGGGTTGGACTTCATTGGGGAAATACACCCACCTTCCAGCGGTCAACACAAGTGGATACTCACAACTACTGATTACTTCACTAAGTGGGTAGAAGCGGCCCCAACCAGAAATGCAACTGATGTTGTAGTCATTAAGTTCATGGAGGAAAACATCCTTGCTAGGTTTGGTTGCCCCAAGAAGATTGTCACTGGCAATGCTAAGGTTTTTAAGTCAGCCAAGATTATTGATTCTTGCTAAAAATACAACATTATAGTAAGCCATTCCACCACCTATTATCCACAAGGAAATGGATTGGCCGAATCTTCAAATAAAACCTTGGTAAGGATTCTAAAGAAGACAATATTAGGGAATCAGAGGAACTAGGATTCATAACTGAAATTTTCCCTATCGGCCAACAGGGTCACCACCAAGAGATCCACTGTAAATTCCACTTTTGAGTTGGTTTATGGGAAGGATGCAATCTTCCCCATGCAGTTAGCTATTCCAATAGCTAAAATCTTACAAGATATTGAGGAGGATACAAATGTCGTGACCAGAAGGATAAATCAGTTGTTCAACAGAACAGAGAACAATTGAATCTGAATTTGATCAGTTATCAGGAAAAAATGAAGTTCCTATCTGAAAGAAAGGCAAAAGACATGCATCTACAACCAGGAGATTTAGTACTCAGATGGGATGTCAGAAGGGAAGATAAAGAAAAAAATGGCAAGTTTGACCCTCTTTGGTTTGGACCTTTCAAGATTACTAAAGAAAAAGGGAATAATACTTTCTTGCTAGAAAATTTAGATGGTGAAGTACTTGAGCTGCCAGTGAATGGACAGTTTCTCAAGCCTTACTTCTAGAACTGAATAAATCCACTCTTATCCACTGTAAATATTGTTGAGCCATTGTAAATATCAACACTGTTTTGTAGTTTTTATTACTACTTTTTGTTTTATGGAGGTTTAAATAAAATGACTCCATACCTAAGGAGTAAAATACTAATTTGTAGGTTCTCAATGCATTGTAAACAATACACTGTCCCCAGTTGGATCCAATGTTGTTTCCCTTTATCACTTATGTAAAAATGTTGAGAAGACAAATTCAAGACTCCTAGCTAAAAATTAATTAAATCAGTGATGGGGGCAACTATCAAGCCCTAACGCCATGGCAAAAGCATCTAAGGTTAAAACCTGCACTCATGGAGCCCCTATTAGTTAAGCGCAATAGGCTAAAGGAGGAGATTTGAACAGGCGCGCCCTTTTGGTTAAAATCTGAGTAGGTTAGGGGCATATCACTGTCCATCACCGCCCGATCAACCACTGGAATAATTTTGGGGGGTAACCTATGCGGGGTGATAGGCCATCGCTACCCCCCAGAGTTGACAAGTCAACCTGGCGGGCTCGTCGATCTAACAACTTAGATTGATTCTCGGGGGTAACCGACAGATCCGACCTCCTGCTCTCCTACCCACCGGAGGATGGTGGGGACCACCTGCCTCAATGGTTAGTCCGATGACACCAATTCAAGCGAGTGAGGAATTTGAATATTAAATGGTAACATCTCCACCCCCTCCCTCTCCCGTCCACCTATCGTCTGCCACCACCCAATCCCTTATTGCCACGTATCCTCCCGTGATGTCATCCTATGTCATATGACCATTGTCCCCTATCCGCCTATAAAAACCCTTCTCGCCTCAAATTTCTACTTCCCAGTGGAAGCGCCTCTCGCCATTCGTCTGTGAACACTGTCCGATCACTCAGCCAGTCTAGAACGTCCCTCCAACTCCATTTTCAACTATCTTCAGGACAACTAGGTAACTGGTCTATCCCTTTCACCTGTAAATTATTTAAAAATTCATTGGAACATGAAGAAAGCGACCCCTAATCCCTCTAAATCCCATGAGGTTAAACCCTCCTCCAGTGTCGAGCATCTCATGAACAGAGAGGAAAAAATCATTGACCCCTCTAGTTCCTATCACCTTGTATACCTTCAATTCAACTTATATGGTAACCACATTAGAGGAGAAGACCCATTTTGGGTGGTCAATTCAGGCCTATACTACCAAAATGTACCCTCAGTACAGTATTTCTCTGAGTTTTTCTCTTGGTTAACAACCACCTACATAGATGAGAAGAACTGTTTTGTCTCCTTGACCAGGGTCAAAATCCTTGAGGTGACCCCTTACCTAATTCAAAAAGCCCTAATTTACCCAAGCTCCTCTGAACCCCAATAGTTTACAAAAACTACATTGGTCTACCATTACACTACCCTTCCAGCTGATGAGAAGCAACCATTTCTGCAAATGGTTCTGGCCCCTGGCCTACAATATCTGCCTCTTATTATCAGTTTCCATATAACCCTCTTTGCAGAGCCTATTCGGTCCATCTTGTCACTAATTGCTCATATGTTTAGGGACAAAGATGCCAATATAGCTCACCGGGTCTTCACTGGGGCAACAATACCATACCATTTGCATTCATATCAGGGGATATATATTGAGGAAAAAATGACATAATATGTTAAGCATATAATAGGGGGTAAAGGGTTTTTATATTGGTAGGTATAGAAAATGGAGCTCAAAGTTAATGAAAATATATAAAGGGGTATAAAAAATGTTGATCAAATAATGGATACCTACAATATCTAGTGAAAATAGGGGTTTTTTAAATTGGGAAGATATGTTGGGTTTGTATTGGTAGGGGGTTAAATAATGTGATTTTTAGAGGTATTTTACAATATGTAGTCAAATTAGGTTATTGTTTAGTATGGCATGAATGCACATGATATGTCATAGGCTCATTTATAGAAGCCCCTGTGATATAGATACTAAAGCCTCTCTAGGGTATAAGGCAAATGATGCAACCTGGCCATTTGTTTGACATCCCTACTTACCTAGCCGAGGCCATAAGATTTCAGCGCTACCATTTCCCCACTACCTCTTATTTCATATATTATTCCTTGTTGTTCTTGTTTGTGTACACTCATGTGGATGAGTTTGAGTGCCTAGATTTCAATTTGGTGTCTTCCAACAAACAGAGGAAGTCATTTTTTGACTGGAATGTTGCTTCTAGGAATAGACAAGATGTTGAGGGCTATTCCTAGTGTATATCCCCCGATATGGCCATTTCCTATAAAATCATTCATGGTGTTTCCCCTCCTAGAGTTCTCCCTCAACAAAAATCAATCCTCCAACTTAGCAAGGATTCCAGGGTGGGGGACTCGTACCTATTTGAGGATTTCACATAAATTAGGGTCTATGGGTGTGAGCTTCCTCCTTACCGCTTGCCTGTGTTTATTCCCATGAGGTTTTTCGCCTTGGAATTCATCATATAGAGCCTTAATGTAGACCAAGTTCACTTTGTCCTTGATAATAAGGGATATATATTTAATTTGGGCAAGCCTGTGGGACCCTTTATTTTCATTTTCAGGCAGGCCCACAGGGTAGTTGAGGAATTAATCAAACAAATGAATTTTGATCTAGGGGAGGTCTGACATTATGATCCTCATGGTGTCATTGCCAAGAGAAGAGAGAGAATAAAGGATTCAAATTATGACCATGAGGATAGGCATGATATTGAATGTAAAGCTAACTTTGATTTGTGGCCTATTAACATAGAGATGGAGATCAAGACTCCAACATCAAAGGAAAAGGCACAAAATAAGACCATTGACGAAACTAAAGATGTCGAGAAGGAGGATGCACACCCCAGTAAAAAGGAAAAGACCCAAGATATAGAGGAAGAACAAAATTGAGACCAGGTTAGTAGAGACAAGACCAGATTAACAAGGCTTCTAGGTGACTTTAGAAGATCCATTACAGACTACTGCCTCATCCTCTTTAGAGGTAGTTATCTTAAGTTCAAAAGGAAGTGCAACTGCTATTGAGCCAAGCTGGCCTATTGGAAACACATTAAAGAAAGAAATAAGAAGGTAAGGTAGGAGATGTAGCAGCAAATGACATCTCATTCATTCCCATATCAGACCAAACTTATGGATACTATGGACCTAGAGAGAAATCAAATGAATTTCTTGTCGCAACACCCACTAGCACCGACATTGCATTCAGGCTCCCAATTCAAGGCCCTGGACATTTCATTAGACTTGTCAAGTGTCCCTTTGCCAGATAAGATTAAATTCCATAGATAAGTGGGAGAAATGTTGTACAATGACCTCAATAGAAATAAAATGACCATCAACAAGGTTGAGAAGCTATTATAGTTGCATTTGAAGCCCTTCTCCAAATTTCACAAGCAGAAGTACAAGAGTTAAGGCACAAACTAAAGATGATAGGTAGTGAGCATGTGTAATCGAAGAAACTTGTACAGGTGGAAGAAGAGAAGGAAATTCTGGCCAAAGAACTGATAGAAATAAATAATGGGATAGTATCCATCAAGCAACAGGCATCAAAACTACAGTTGAGGATAGAGACACACATTTGTGCAGTGCCGGTTCCTGAAAATGCTAAAAATCCCACAAAACAGCTCACCAAGATCCTCATCAAACTCCAGATTTTGAAAAATTAGCTTAAGAAGGTGCAAAAGGATTTGGATACTGCCCAGAGAAACCTAGCACATAAAGAAAAACAACTTGAGATATCTCAGACCAACACATACTTGATCAGTAAGAACATACGTGCAACAAACCACGAGATTGCTGAGTTAAAAGGCAAGCTGAAAGCAAACATGTCTCTCTTTTAGGCCAAGCAAATTGTCTCAGATGAGATCATAGTAGAAATGAAAAGAAACTGGGAGTACATAACTCTGATGGATGAACATAAAATTGTAATAAAGGATTATGAATTTTTAATCGTAGCTGCCAAATAAGATGGTGAAAGGAACTCGCAGATTTCCAAGAAGTTCATTCAGTTCATGAATGAAAGGCCACTTAGTGAGTTAAGGTCAATAGATGTAGTGGATATCTGCTATCATGGAGATCTCTAAAATTTATAAGAAGGAGGAGGCCAGAGTCAAAGTTGAGAAATTCCTAGGGCTGGTATAGAAGGATGTG
This sequence comes from Pinus tabuliformis, assembly GCA_031772625.1. Classification (NCBI taxonomy): domain Eukaryota; kingdom Viridiplantae; phylum Streptophyta; class Pinopsida; order Pinales; family Pinaceae; genus Pinus; species Pinus tabuliformis. Next base: position 667,382,883 of record CM062811.1, on the reverse strand, counting down.
GCTACTTTCCACGTTGAATTTGATGAGAGAGTCAGGGAAGGGTTGCCTAGTTGCTGTGATCTTGTGGGAATGCTAATCCCATGGACACAATACAATCAAATGTTAGTGGAGCCCAAGAGAAAGGAATATTCCTCTCATGAGAAGACTACCACCCTCAAAGGTAAAATAATGGTTAACAATCTCTGAAAGGAGTTTCAACTATTAGGGTTGGTAAAGACATTGTTCCACTCTAGGCTGGACTATACATGTGTCACGAATCTAAAGATTGCATATCAACGATACTTTCACGCTCCCCTATGAGATCCAACACTATGGCAGAGTTGTGAACACTTTGTCAATCCTCATGTGCTCCAGATCATCAACCCAAAGGACAATGCCTCCAGAATCTGTTTATCATGACTAATGATATTGTTGATCGTGTCGATCATGACACTTTGTTTTTCTGTCTTATCTAGATATTTTTATTTTAGAAGAAACAATGTTATTTAGTAAGTACAATTGTGCCACTGAGCACACTGATATTTTATTACGATGATTCACTGCCAAATCAAGAAATAATATTTTGTAATGGGATCTCCCTTTGAGGCCCTATAAAAATAGTTTATGAAACATAACAAATGGTTTGGAATTTTGGTTTTCAAAGAGACAGAAGCTCAACAAGTTGCGAATGAAATGTATGCTATATGGAAGATTAATAAAAGTTTTTGGCGATTCTAGCTCATATGAATGTGTAGTATGTATTCCTTCTTGTGTTTATTCCATATGTTCTCACTCTTCTTCTCAAATTACATGTAATAACAACTACTGGATATGTTTTTATAGATTTACGAATTCATCTAGGTCTAATGTTGATTAAAGATGCATATAGTTGATATGAATTGTTATCCTTAAAATGTGCTCCATGTATCTTAACACTTCAGTTAAACATCATTCTCATATGTTTCATGCTGAACTTCAATGAAAAAGATTCTTAAAGTTTAAGCTCTATGCATTGGTTTTCTTTCTTCTTTTATTCTTCTATCTGATATAATACAAATGACTTATAAGATTGTATGTGCATATGATGTTGATCACTAGAGCCAGATATTAATGCTTATGTGAGTTATATTTGGAATTCAACTTTGTATTTCTCCTCTTAAGGAAGGTTCTGAATCAATTTCATCTCAAATATGTTAAATACTGAGTGTAATAGAAAACATCAGCAGATCCTGGAAGCACTCATCAAGATGTCCTAGGCATTGGTCTCCTTTCAACCTAAAGGGTTTCTCTAGGAGCTACAACATGTTTAATAATAATAATACTTTTATAGCTTTTTTCAATAGTGCAACCATATTCAACCATGGTCAAACTAGCTTAGCTATGCTCAACCATGGTCAGTATGGTTATGTACATAGGGAAAAATAAACTCCACAATGAAAAATGATCGTATTAATGATAAAATCACTTATTTATATATGTCCAATCTAGGTATGAGACAATTATGCGTCGATAACTTATTAACAGTAAAAACATAATATAAAACTAATTACATAATATACAATAACAATCTCGAAGGATTAGTTAACATTCCCCCCTTAATTTGAAGGGACATTTGACATGCCAAGTAACATTTTGAACTTTTTAAACTTTTCACGTCCCAGTGCCTTTGTAAATATGTCTGTGATCTGCTTTGAAGTAGGATGGTGTGTTAGATGAATAATTTTAGCTTCTACTAAATGTCGAATAAAGTGATATTTGGTGTTAATATGTTTTCTTCAATCATGAAACTTAGGATTCTTGACCAAATTAATTACAAAAGAGTTGTCAATAAGTAGTGGAGTTGAAGACTTTTGTCTCTCCTGCAAGTCTTCAAGTATTTTGTGAAGCCAAATGATTTCTTTTATAACTTGAGTTGCTGCAACACATTTTTCTTTGGTGGTAGAATCAGTAGGAACTTATTGCTTGCATGATCTCCAAGTGATGGCTACTAATCCAAGATTCATCAAATAACCAGAAGTAGAGACCCCATTCTCTTTATCTCCATCAAAATCAGAATCTGAATAGTCGGTGAGATGGAAATTTGCAACTTTGGAATATTTGATGCCATATGTTCGAGTGCCTTTCATATACTTGAGCACTCGCTTTGTTACATTCCAATGACCTTCCCATGTCTGATGCATGAAATTAACAAGTATCCATATATCAAAATCTATGTGAGGTTTAGTAGTAGTTAGAAAATTCAAACTTCCAATAAGTTTCTTGCACTTTGTTGGATCTCAAACATACCTCCTTCAGTGGAAGTAAGCTTCAAATTTTGCTCCATAGGAGTAGCAATAGGGTTACAATCCTGCATCCCAAATCTATCTAATAGCTTCCCAATATACTTTTTTTGAGAAATAAAAATATATTCAGGTTTCTTATCAACTTCAATCCCAAATTAATAATGCAATAAACCCAAATCTTCCATGTCAAAATTTTTCAATAATTTTCTTTTAACGGACACTATAGAGTCAACATTATTTCCTATGATCATCAAATCATCTACATACACAAGTAGATATACAACTGACTTTCCAATCTTATTAACAAAAAGAGTTGCATCATCTAGATCAAATAACTTATAATTCTACTTTAGAAGGTGTTCAATTAATTTTTCATACCATGCACAAGATGCTTGTTTCAGTCCATACAAATCCTTCACCAACTTACATACCTTTTTCTATTTTCCTTTGATAGCAAAACCTTTTGGATGACACACTTAAACATCCTCCTTTAAATTGCCATTCAAAAAAGGTATTTTTACATCCATATGGTGTCTCTTCCATCTATTTTGAACTGCAAGAGAAAATAGAGTTCTAATTGTGCCCCATTTTGCTGTAGGAGCAAATGTCTCTTTGTAGTCAACACCTTCCTTTTGAGCATAGCCTTTTGCTACAAGCCTTTCCTTGTATTTATCAAGCGAACCATATGCCTTATACTTGATCTCATACGCCCATTTTCAACCAATATGTTTGGCGCCAGGAGGAGGGTCCAATAACCTCTAAGTTCCATTCTTAATGAGTTGATGATACTCCTTTTTCATTCCATCCTTCCATTCATTACAATTAGCAGCTTCTTCAAAGCAGTTAGGTTCATTAATTGTAGAATGATTAAATTCAAAGTCATGAGAAACCTTACATGAATCACCTTTAGAACTTCCCGTTTTAAAATCATCATAATTTCTTGGAACTTTTCAAACATGTCTGGATCTTCATAAAGGTTGCTAAAGTGGTTTTGATGGTTTCTCATCCCGAAGTACAAGTTCTTCGGGTACACTTTTTGACCTTTTAGAAACAAGACAATCCTCCAAATTTTCTTCAGTAGTAACATTCTCAACATTCTCGTGATTCAAAGAAGGAAAAACCATAGACTGATCCAGAATGGGAACCCCCCTTCAATGTATGGAACATCATTATTAGATTCAAAATATAACTTTTTGGATGCAAATTTCTCCAAATGAGTTAGTTTCCCATTAACAGTGGAAATATCTTTATCTGATTCAAGAAAAATAACATCTTTGGAAAGAATGAACTTATTATTTTCTTCATCATACAACATGTATGCTTTGGAAGCATTAAAATAACCCAAAAATATACATTTTCGACTCCTTGCACCTAATTTATTTCGTTGTTGCTTAGGAATTAAAGCATGCCATTTATATCCAAAAACTCTGAAATGTTGAACAATTGGCAGTCTATTATACCAAAGTTCAGAAGGGGTTTTTTTATTGATAAAAAAAGGACAATGATTTCTAATATATGCTTCACAAAGCACAACTTCTCCCCAAAACATCAACTTCACATTCTTAAAAAACATCATAGATACAACCATATTGAGCAAAGTTCTATTCATACGTTCTGCAATGCCATTCTATTGTGGATTATAAGGTATGGTAGTCTGATGTTTGATGCCATTGTCCTTTAAATATTGTTCAAAAGTATTAGAAGTATATTCACCACCATTATTAGTTTTGAGAATGCCAATGTTCAGTTGAGTTTCACTTTTGATCACCGAATGAAATGTTTTAAGAAATTCAAACACTTGTGACTTATCTTTCAACAAATACACCCAACACATTATCGAGTAATAATCAATAAATCTCAACACATATTTCTTTTCATTGGCAGTTGCAACATGCATCGATCCACATAAATCTGAATGTATGAGACCTAATTTTCTGGAAGCTCTGCAAGAAGAACTATGAAAAGGTTGTTTACAATGTTTTCCCAAAATACAAGCGTCACATGGTGTTATCTTTCATGGACTTGTAGGAAATCCTTTGATACCTTGCTGTCTCATAATTATGACGTTTCCATAATTAATGTGACCAAAACATGCATGCCATAATAAACTGGAAGATAGAATATCAATTTGTTGTGCTAAAATAGTAGAAGTATCATGAGAATTTATAGTAGATGATGTGCCATTCAGTTTTAAAAGTGTACCTTATTCAACACCGATCATAATGACTGCATGATCAGATGCTCTACATATCTCAATGATGCCATCACAGATATCTATGGAGTGCCCTTGTTGTCGAATACGTACAAGAGATATTATATTTCTTTGAAACTGTGGAATGTATAGGACATCCTATAGAACATAATCTGCAAGCTTTGGTAACTTCAAGCGAATGCATTCAATTCCTGAAATATTAATTTGAGATTTGTCAGCAAAATATACTAATCCATTAACGTGGTCACTGAATCTTTAAAAAAATTCTCTCCTAAAAGTCATATGACATGTAGCACCTAAATCCAAAATCCAACTATCTTGCTAAGAAGAACGTGTTGTACTAAAAACATAATTAATATTAAAATTGCAATGCGCAATAATTTAATATGCAGACTCCGATGATTTCCCCTTATATGGTGGTGGCGTATCTTTATTTTCATTCATTTGTTCTCTTCTTTCACTAACTTTCTTCCAAACAATTCTATAATTAGCACCAGTGTGACCAACTTTATCACATCTAAAACATTTGATAGTTGGTTTATCATTAAAATTTCTTTGTTGTTTGTCTCCTTGATTATTCCCCCCTCCGCCTCTATAATTTCTTCTACCACGATCTCTAGTACTTTTATCACCTCTAGAAGTTTCACCGTGAGACTTTTGATCTTTTTCTGCAAGGCACCAAGTTTCTTCGTTAGAATTGGATGGGGCCTCTTTCTTCCCAAAGGCATTTTCTCTCTCATCTATTTTGTTCACTCGTTTATCAAATGTAATGTCTTTTAACTGCCCACTAGCTTGGAGAGATTCTAAGTAGTGTGAATAAATAGGGTGGATATCTTTAATAAAAAATTTAAGTTGTGAATCTAATTCAATACTAGTTTCTTTTATATCATGAAAAACAGATTTTATTTAAGAAGCTATATTTAAAGGATCATTGCCTTTCATCTCCAAATTGAATAATCTCAACAACAAATGGATAATTTCAAGTTATGAATGTGAATCATAAAGTTATTTCAACTTTTCTAACGCTTCAAATGTTGTATCACAAGAAATGATATATCGGCTTACCTCCTCTATCATTGATGCAGTGACTAATGCATATGCCTTGTTGTATTTTGTCTCCCAAATTGCACGTTGCTTTTCACTTTTAGGCGGCTCCAACATATTTTTTTTTTGTCATTATATTTCTTGCCTTGATAGAATTCCTACAAATCATTAAAAATAAGGGCAATTTTAAGCTTGCAAAAACATTCTTAATAATTCTCTTTTCTGTTAAGCACAACCCCAACAATGGAAACTATTGAAGTCATGATGTCAATAATATTTTACAGTCAGAAGTGAAAACAAAATAATCTCACTAAATTTTCTTTACCTCCGTGAGTCTTGTTGTGCCTCTTTCACACCTTTGAGGTTCCCTAAAAAAAAATATCAACAATGGCCACAATTTTTTTTCTTTTTTTCTGTCTCCTTTATAAATTTATCTCTCCAATAAATAAACTTGTCTCTCCAAAAACTAATGTTCCGATAATATAATGTCAAAATTGTCTCGTATCCAAATAATCCAATAGGTTTCAAAATATTTGTCACAAATAATAAAGTTTTATAAATAAAACTTAATTAACTTCAAACTCCAAAAAAATTGAATTTCTTATAAAACGGGCGCCATTTTTTTTTAAATAGATGCAGGAAAAATATCCACGTTCTACCCTCATCATCCAAAATTTAAAACAACCATGGTTTGCAATGAAAACCATATTCATTTATAGTTAAGCATTGACAACCATGGTTCGCAATGTTCAACCATAGTCAACCATGGTTGACCATAAACAACAATCACTACTATACTAGGGGGTGTTTTAAGACATTTATTTAAGAAGAAATTTTAATTTCATATTAAATGCATATGCTAAGCTTTTAATTTTCTTAAATTAAGTAAAAGGGAAAAATACTATGTTTACCTTCATCCATGGAGCTCAAGTCATATGTAATTGTCTTAAATTAAGATAAAATAAAAATGAAACTTTTTACCTTCTTCTCGCAAGCTCAAGTCATCTATTGCTTCATTCCTTCACAAGAGACTAATACTAGAAGCAACCACCACATTTGTGGGCTTCATCATGGCGTGTTAAACAAAGGGCAACAAATGAGCATCAATAATCATGTAACAAACCTGGTAAAAATTCATGTAAAACAAAATATAAGACCAAGGTCATGTGACACGTATTCCAAGCTGAATGGTGGGAAAAACATCCTAGTGGGTGTTCATTTCGGTTATTATGGCTAAAGGAAGATTTTGCAAAGGCAATGGCAAAGGCTTTGGAAAGGAAAAATGACATTTTTGGAAATTTATTTATGAAAATAAAGGAAAGTAGGAGAAAAGGAAGGTTGCATGTGAGGAGGAAAATGAGAAAATAGAGGCCTCATTGATAAAAAGGCTTCTGAGGATTAGTTCATAGAATTTTTTCAGTTTAGTTTTGGAGCTTTCTCTCTATTCTATCTCTCTCATACTTTTAGACACAGAGTTTTCTTGGAGCAGTTCAACATTAGATCAAGGAAAGCAAAGAAGACAAAGGGAAGCAAAGATCAAGCAAGGAAGAGCAGGATCAAACGGCTACAACGAGATTATTTGCAGGTATCGAGTTGCATGTGTGATTTCCTTGCTAGATTTGACATGTATGGTGCATGCATGTGTCTATTTGGTTCTCTTGCTGTCATTGGCACACGTTTTTCTAGGTGTGATAGTGTTCTTCAACCTTGCCTTTCCATTTCCGGATAGCCATGGTTTGATGGGGTTCTCATGTTTCGGTTGAGCTGGATTTTCAAATGGATTCAAAACTGAGTGAGGTGGTCTTTGAAAGAAAGAACACATGGCCTAGTGATCCTTGAATCAGACTGTGGATTTCGGTAAAGCCTTGGCCTAGTAACCCCTGAATCGGATTGTGGGTTGCGGTAAACCTAGATTTTGTGTTACGTCATTGGGCCTAAGAATCCTTGACTAGTGAATGACAAGATATATGGTAAAGCATGTAGAAATTTCACCATAGATTAAACTGATTATGCAATGTACTAAAGCAAAATACTTAATCTACTTCTACAATCAAACTTGCGGAAGCTTAATCGATTTTGAGCAAGATCAAATAGAACACATATAACAGAGAATAAGATTCAATCACACATGAAACACAAAATAATACTATGGGGAAAGCCTCAACTAAAAACCTCGCTATCTGTATTATCATACAAGTGGAAATATCTCAGGATTACACAAAGCTTTAGCTCTCAAGCTATCCAGCTCTCAGTACAATCCCTCACTGCTGCTCGTAGACATAATAGACAACACATAGGCCTTCCTTCATTCCTCCAAGCCTCCTATTTCCTTGCGCAGTTTCTCCTGGGTCCTCAAGCTGCCACCTATGTGTAATAATCACCTCACACATTGCTCTGACCTCTAAAATAACTGCGCAATCCTGAAGGAATGAATTCCTTCTCCATGCAAGAGATTTTCTTATAGGAAAATTCTAGCAACTGATATACATTGTCCTTGCCTTTAATCTCAACTGGGTCTTTCTCTGAATTGACATGCATGAGTTATTTATGAGAGAATATTCAGTTATCTAGAGAACACTAGTTGCATGCATGCATGCATTAACTGACTGAACTCACAATTAGTTCCACAAACTGTTTGGAACTAATTTAACTGGACTTAACTCAATTAACTGAGCTAACTAATTACAACTCAAATACAACTCATCCTTATCTCCTTAATTAAGGGATAACTTCCTCAATCAAAGGGATAACTGTTGCATGTCTTCACAAAGACTTCATGTTTGATTTTCTCCAACTAATTAACTCAAGATGAATTAATTAATTATTTTTCAAACAACTGCTAAGACTAAATTCGAATTTTAATTCTCAATTTTGATTCAAGGACAAATCAAAATTGGAATATATCCTGAAATGCTATCTATAGCAATGCTATTTTTAGCATTTTTATTTTTTAGCATTCCTTGTTGCTATTTTCAACACTAGTACCTGAAATGCTATCTTTAGCAATGCTATTTATAGCATTTCTTGTTGCTATTTTTGACACTCCTTCTCATCAAGAAAGGCATTCAACTCGAACCCGATCCCGAACCTTTGGAATGTTCTACATGCAACACTTCTCTCAAGTGTTGTTGCTCCAGCAACTCTAGAAACAAAAATATCCAACCTGAATCAGAATGATGTCTCTGTCATCAAAGTCTCTGATTGTTATTGCCTCTGTCGACTGAAAACTCTGCACCTCTGTGCCCTTCAGTATTTGAATGCTCTAGCCTCTGTCACTTTGATCTCTCACTGCATCAATCACACTGATTCCTCTTGCCGCATCCATGTTGCTGCTGGTCCTTTCTCCCAGCACTGCATCCGCACTGCACCTCCTCTCATCATGTTGCATCGTGCTGCCCCGTGCTGCATTGCAACTCAATTACTAAGAAGTAAGTAACTGATCTCCCAACTGACCTCCTTGTTGGGCTAGAAACACCTTCTGATGTTGAAGCTTCCTTTGCCACTCCATTTGCATCTGTCTCTACCCACTTATCCAGTCCTGCTACTCCTCGTCGGGGCTCTCGTAGCAAGGTCTAATCAAAGAGGTTAGGTACCTCAAGGATCCTGCCCCTTTCAGCCTTCTTGGGACTATCACTTCACATCGCCCCACCTCCCACTCGGCTGTATGGCTGCATATGATCCCTCTGCCCACTTGGCTCGAAATTTCCCCCTACCGGAGGTCTCTGCATGAGTGGATGCCTCCACTCGGTCTCCTCTATGCTTCTCCAGTTGTGGCTGCTCCACAACCTCCTGAAGCTGCTTCACCAATTGTGGCTCCTCCACAATTGTCTGAGACTTCTTCTAGCGCTGCATGTTGAGAGGTAATGTACTCTCCCTCTCAACCACCAAGTCTCCAACATTTGCCTTGCTCCTCAAGGCTTTGCATGCATCTTGAACCTCAAGAGCATACAGGTTCTTGAATCGTGAACCGATCTACTTCACTTGTCTTGTGGTGATGTGTCTAAGGAAAACCTTTCCCTTACTGAAGACTACATCATAGCCTTTGTCCTCCAACATTGTGATCGATACCAAGTTCTTCTTCAGTCTAGGCACATACTTCACATCTATCAAGGTGATGAGAGCTCCATGCTCCCTCTTAAAAGAAACTGTGCCCACTCCTTAAACACTATACCTTTCATCATTACCCATCTATATGCGCATCTGAAGGTCTTTCTCCTCCAAAGTACTGAACAAACTCTTATCGCCGGTCATGTGGAATGAGGCTCCACTATCAAGAAACCAACCACAACCCATCATTGATGAAACCATGCATGCGATGAGGGTAAAATCCAATTCAAACTGAGAGGCTAATGCTTCACTTTTAGATCCTTCCGAGGATCCCTTCTTGGATTTCTTCAATGGACAATTAGTTGCATAATGGCCCACCTCATGACAATTAAAGCATCTCACTTTAGATTTGTCAATCTTCTTCCCTCCATGAGAAGAAATTGATTTGGGATAAGAATCCTTCTCCTTCTCTTTCCTTGCCTTACTCGCTAAGGCGAAATTTTCTTCATCCTCCTTGGATGAAGAACCATCTATGGTGCTTCTCTTGATCTCCTCCTACATCAAATCCGACCATAGTCGTTCCCAATCCGACAGCTTCTCTTTTCCATTCACTGAGTTCTGGTGGCTATGCTAGCTCTTAGGAAGACCGAGGAGAGCAAGACTCACCATATCATCATCGACTGTCATGATTCCTACACTTCCAAGCTCATCTCTGCAAGTGGTGAGCTTGTTCAAATATGTAGAGATCGTGTTTCCCTTTTCACACTTGATTTTCTGAAGCTTGTCCTTCAGCACCAGCTTCCTCTGGTCACTGCTGTTTTGATATAGATCCTTCAATTTCTTCCACATTGAAAATGGAGTCTCCTTCCCATGGAGACTCGAGACAATATGGTCTCAAACTCCCTCCAGAAGAATCCTCCTCGCTCTCGCCACACATTTCTTCCATTCCGCCAATTCTTGGGCATTAGCTATTGCTGGCTTGGGGACTTCTTGATCAATGAAGTCCTTCAAACCATTGTCCTCTAATACCGCTTCCATGTGATCCTTCCATGCTATGTAATTCGAGCTGCCATCTAGGGCATACTCGAGTCTCAAGCCATTGAACACCATTGGTGAACTTTGAGATGTGATAATAAATCGATTTTGTACCTACAATCAAGAACTTCAAACTTCTCCCTTATCCCTTCTTTGTATACTGTTCTCCACTTTGATCACCTTTGCTCTGATACCATGTAGAAATTTCACCGTAGATTAAACTGATTATGCAATGTACTAAAGCAAAATACTTAATCTACTTCTACAATCAAACTTGTGGAAGCTTAATCGATTTTGAGCAAGATCAAACAGAACACATATAATATAGAAGAAGATTCAATCACACATGAAACATAAAAGAATACTCAGGGGAAAACCTTAGCTAAAATCCCCACTATCTGTATTATCATACAAGTGGAAATATCTCAGGATTACACAAAGCTTTAGCTCTCAAGCTATCCAGGTCTTAGTACAATCCCTCACTGCTGCTCATAAACAGAATAGACTTCCTTTAGTTCTCCAAGCCTCCTATTTCCTTGAGTAGTTTTTCCTGGGTCCTCAAGCTGCCACTTGTGTGTAATAATCACCTCACACACTGCTCTGACCTCTAAAATAACTGCGCAATCCTGAAGGAATGAATTCCTTCTACACGCAAGAGATTTTCTTATAGGAAAATTCTAGCAATTGATAGTACATTGTCCTTGCCTTTAATCTCAACTGGGTCTTTCTCTGAACTGACATGCATGAGTTATTTGAGAGAATATTTAGTTATCTAGAGAACACTAGTTGCATGCATGCATGCATTAACTGACTGAACTCACAATTAGTTCCACAAACTATTTGGAACTAATTTAACTGGACTTAACTCAATTAACTGAGCTAACTAATTACAACTCAAATACAACTCATCCTTATCTCCTTAATTAAGGGATAAATTCCTCAATCAAAGGGATAACTGTTGCATGTCTTCACAAAGACTTCATGTTTGATTTTCTCCAACTAATAAACTCAAGATGAATTAATTAATTATTTTTCAAACAACTGCTAAGACTAAATTCGAATTTTAGTTCGCAATTTTGATTCAAGGACAAATCAAAATTGGAATATATCCTGAAATGCTATCTATAACAATGCTATTTTTAGCATTTTAATTTTTTAGCATTCCTTGTTGCTATTTTCAACACTGGTACCTGAAATGCTATCTATAGCAATGCTATTTATAGCATTTCTATTTTTAGCATTTCTTGTTGCTATTTTCAACAAAGCGTAGAGGTGGGTGCCCTAGATTAGGCCTAGGAATCCTTGGCTGGTGAATGGTAGGACATATGGTAAAGCCTAGAGGCTGGAGTCTCGATTACGCATAGGGATCCTTGACCATTATATGGTAGGATGTATGGTGAATCCTAGAGACTAGGATATGGGAAAGTTCCTCACGGTATAGGTGGAGAAATCCGGTGGCATCCATGCTTGTTTATGGCCTAGTGATCCGATGGGGCTTGCGGTAAAGCCTGGTTCTATTGATGAGGGTGAGGTGGTGTAGCCTCAGGAAGCCCTGGTTGATTTATGGTTATGAGTTCCACATTCATGCTTGGAGTATGGCACAAGGGTGATTGTCTGAAAGAAATATTTGGTTCAACCAATCTATGGTCGGGTGGTACATGGAAGTCCCAAACCTGGATGGCTTATTCATTCATTAATAAGAGTTCATTCTCCTTGGTATTTCATGTGTAAATGTACCAGTTTATATGTGGATTTTATGGTTGTTGTATCCTTATTATTTTTGTTGTTTATATGTTGGTTATGAGTATGTTTTATGATAGTGATGATGTATGGATCTCATCATATTTTTATTTGTAAATGAATTAACAATGAATATATGACCTAATATATGATAATGAAGCTAATGTGAAAAGGCATCAATTCTTCTTAGCGATTCTCATATAAGTATGAGATCCCTATGCTTAGATATGTTGTTATGTCCTGTAGAATGCATATTTGTGACATGTTTGATGAAATGCCTGTCATTGCTAGTAGGGTTCAGCTCAAGTATTTGTTCAAGAATTTTCATTGGTATCATTGTTTTGATGTCATTTTTCATTTCTAGAAGTTTCATGAAGTTCTGGGCAGTGGCCTCAAGCCTAGCCATGAAAAAGTGGCACAAAATCGAGGATCACTAGCTCAAAATTAGCTGAAAAAGTCCCAGTCATTGGCATGCCCTTGCCATGGGAGAGATTGGAGGGTACCATTCGGATGCATTCCCATGTCATGGGAGTGAATGAGGATCGAGGTTAGTAAAATGTCAAGTTACCTCAGGGGTTGGTCACCTAGAAGGGTTGGTTGGCTCCTGAAGGTTCTATAACATGTGTAGAAGGTTAGATTGGTTGTGTTTTGTAGGTTCCACTTCGTAACTGTACATGGCAAGTTGAATCAGATCATAGTAGCCTCTTGTCACATGTTTACCCTAGAAGACTGGTTAACTTGGGTAAATGTGGGAGGAGGGTGTTACAAATCAACCCCTCGTTAGTGTTAGAGGCTACCCTTACAACTTGTCATTTTGCACTATACTTCCTCCATTGTCTGGGATAGTGACAACTTTTGGTTAAGGTTTAATCTAAGGTAAATGAGGGCATTTTTCTTCACAGATATTTTGATTTTTTCAACACTCCTCAAATGAAAATGAGAGCTAAAATATAGTTCTGGTAAGAATACCTTGCTAAGGAATTTTCTCTTCTGTAATCTAACTATTAACCTGATTTTTTTCTTTAAGGTTTTATACTAGAGTTTCTAACATGACTAGAGGCTTCCTGGGCCGAGAGAAACCCTGATGGCTTGATCATAACATTTTTTTAGAAAGCATGGCTTGTTCCACTCAGATAATAAGCTACAGTTTCCTTAATACCCTTTTGTTTTTTTAGTTCTACGACCCTCAAGTTATGGTTTGATATTCTAGTATAGGGTTTTTGTAATACATAATCAGGGTATTCAACACTTGTACCTAACTATTACTGCGTTGGAATTTTGGAATCAAAACATAATATCCTATTTCATTACAGAGAGACGAGGATTTTCCTTTTTTCACATTGTCTTATGTACTATTATTTCCATATCTTCAATTTAATTTACTCATTTAATATAACTTTACTTAGTTTCAAATCAACCAATATATATGCCTCTAATCATTGTTGCTACAAGTTTTCATTGACGAAGTAAACTCCTTTGGAAACATGACCACAAATATGTTTCCAAGTTTTAAACTGTTGAAATTGTGAGACGTCTCTTTGAACCTCTGCTCCTACACAGGTTGGTACTTCCAAAATAGTAAAACCTAATCTTGAATTAGTTTGTAAAATTTACTTTGAAGGTGCAGAGCTAAGTAGTAATAATGTGTCGTTATATTTATTGTATTTAAAAAAATATTCTTAATAAATTTAATTTAATTTTCAATTTCTATTTTTATAATAGTTTCATGCTACTAGATTTCTCCTTTTCTATTTCTTTAATGATTTTTTTTTTTTGACATCGTTGTTCTAGATTTTGTTTCACTAAATGTTTCAAGATTAATACATATATTGTTCAAGTAGTCTCAGGTATACTACTTGATTAATTATTGTATGTTTTTTTATGTAACATCGAGTGGACAAGTATTTCATCCTCATCTTACATCTAAATGCAAGATCCTAGTGTATAATAATTTTTTAATGTAAGAAAATTCGATTAACCTTAGTTTTGAGAATTTTTCTCGTGTTTTTGTTTCTGAACATATATATCTACATTGAACATTTCATCCTCCAATGATAATCAATGTGATTTCCATTTTCCAATCGATTTGTTTGTACAACCCTATCCACTCATTCTAATTCTTTCATAACACTATGAGGTTACTATTTATAAAGTGACTTTTCTATCCTTGTGCTCTCTTTGGAGTTCTTCATTTCCAGTGTTTTTTTTTTACTTTTCAGAGTTCCTTCTAATTTTTAAAATGAAGTTCAAATTCTTTGTAGTTGGTAAGGGAAATTTTACTCAACTAAATGGATGTTACTGATGACACAATTTGTGATTATACTTGGTTATTTAATAAGTTTAGGTTTCAGGTTGAAATACTCTGGTTGGTTGTGTGAAATGCTAAATAATATCATATTATTGAAAATAAGATTGATCCTAATATAATGATTCTACGAATTAGTCATCTGAATGTAAATATATAGTATGAGAATATAACTTAACCTATATCTTATCTGTTAAACGATAATAAACAAATGTTACTTTTACACTTTTACATTGCACACCAAGTTTATATTCAAGAACCTTCCCAACCAAATGCACTGCTCTTCTATGAAAGAGCTCATAAATATAGGCACATAACAAATTGAATTTTATAATATTTTCAGATAAACTATTGAATTGAGTTCCATATTTCCTAACTAGAGAGGCATGCAATGTGTCAACATGCTTTACTAACATCTTTGTAGCCTTGTAGGATACCTATCATCATACTAGTGTAAAAAAACTACTAATGTTACATCAAAACAGGCAAAAACATGACGTTATTTGAAGTTTTTGTCGTATTGGATACTAAACTGTTAGATGTGAGGGTTTTTTTTATTAAGATGCATTTTTTTTATGATAACCTACTTGGACCATGCACTACTACAAATGAGGGGTTTTAAGACATTAATTTGAGACAAATTTATCATTTCATCTTAAAAACCATTACCTTTAGTAGTAATTATCATATAGCTCTTAAAACGGGCACATGACATTGCTATTTGAACCAATCCAATAGTTCCAAGCAATGCTAGGGTGAGAATTGCAACGTCTGTAACTTGGTTCGCCATTATATCTAAAGCTATTTTCAAACTCTCTTGTTTAGCTGACAGGGGAGGTTGACAACCATGGGAGAGAGTCAATTTAAATTAAAAATAATGTTTTATTATCTAGACTGTATGTCGATTTCTAATTCTCGTGTTTAGCTGATGGGGAGGTTAACAACGATGTGAGAGTCAAGAAAAAAAACAATGTTGTATTAGGTAGAATTATGTTGATTGTAGATTTTTAGAATATCCTCGAATTTGACTGTCAAGAGAGAGTCTAATTGATTTACATATGACGCTTATATTCCAATATTTCTTGAATCTGTAATCAATATAGAGATCTTATTTAGTCTGTTAGCCAAGGCGTATCTATCCACGTACGAGGAAAAATATCGTTTTCTCCTCAATGGAATCAAAAATCAATCTAAATTAACGTTAGTGTTTCCTTCCCCACTTTTTCCCATCAATAGTATGATATATCCTCCCTTGCATAGCACTAATAAGCATGCTTTAAGCACTAAACAAATGCTCCCATTTTTGAATGGCTTCACTGCCCCGTAGATGTGATTTTACATGTTATGAAAGGGCATGCCACTAGAAAACATTCCCTCTTTTGAAATGGTTGATGGACCTGTAAAGTCCATTTGACATTCCATCAAAGGAAATCAAGGGGCGTTAAGTAGAAACAAAATGGTGACCGCTGATAAATTATCCACAATTAAATTTTATGTATTAATGTTAACTAGAATTAAAAAATATGTAAATTGTCCAATTTAATCCCATATATGTCAATTTTCATAACTTGAGACATCCTTTTCAAATTCTGAAACCATTCCCAGAGAAAAAATGTATTGTGTCCAATACAAGCCCATCAAATACTATTTATAAGTGAAGTTTTCCATACATTAATATAAACATTTATTAGTAATATGATGTCTTCATCGAATGAGATGATGGACGAACTCTGCAAGCGGCTCTGGCGATCCTGCTTCGAGCTTCGCTGACCTAGCCTGATCCCCCCCGCGCGCCTGTGCCTGGCAGCGCCGCTGCTAGGCCTGCGCTCTGTTGATCCCCCTCTCGGTCTGGGGCCTCCTGCCCTCTTTCTTCAATCCTTCGGGCCTCTGCCCTCTCCCTTCACCGGGGACTCCCCCGGTCCCCTTCTTGAACCCCTCGATCCCCTTCAATGCCTGAAATGAATCCTTCGTCTTAGGATCCGGATGACCTGGAAAAATCTTTCGCTTCTCTTATCCCTGAGAATGCAGCAAACAAAATTCGCCCCTCAGCCTCTAAATTCATTAAGAAGTTAGACGAAATTCCGGAAGTCTCGCTCCCCCCTTCCCTTCCGAGGAGAGCAGCAGTTGCATTAGCAGAAAGAGGACTGGTAGGACAGTTCACGGGACTGTGGCCTTCTCCTCGTTCAGTCCAAAAATGGGTCGAGAGAAACTGGAACTCGATAGTGCAGGGGAAAATTGCAATCAGGTTCTGCGGGAGGGGGTTCCACACCTTCCTGTTTGAAATAATGGAGGATCGTAATCTCATCTTCAGAAACGGCCCCTATTTCATGGAATCTCGAGGCCTTTACCTTAACAGATGGACCCCTAACTTCGATCCTGAGATGGATGTACCCAGCGCTGTTCCCGTCTGGGTTCGCCTGCCCCATCTGCCGCTTCATTGCTGGGGGGACGAATCTGTGAAGGCCATTGGGAATGTCGTCGGAAAATATATCGACAGATCCGAACCAAAGGAGAACATGCATGCCTGTGCGCGGATATGTGTTGAAGTAGATCTCGGTAAGGGACTGCCGGAAGCAATCAAACTCAAAGTTGATCAGTGGACGCACATACAGCAAGTGGACTACGAGCAGCTGCCCTTCAAGTGCAAGGTATGTCACGAATATGGGCATTTCGCCAATAGATGTAGCAAATCTAAATCAAATGTATCTGAAGGCAATGTAGAAGCTCCTGAAGAAGCTTGGGAAATAGTCAAAAAGAAAAAATCAAACCCCCCTCCTGGCCCATCCTCTAAGCCCCCCCTGGAAAATCCCTTCCCCTCCTCCCAACCCTCTGGATCTGGCCCTTCCTTCCCCTCCTCCTCTAACCCTTTCGAATCCTTGTCTGCAGAGGATCCCCCATCCCCTCCACCATCCCCGCGAGGCCCCATGGTAACCCCCTCCCATATCTCCCCCCCCAGCCCTCCCCTCCCCCGACAATAGAAAGAATCTTAACTAGGAACAAATCAAAGGAAAACAACCTCTCCACCGACCCCCCCAGAAAAGTTGGAAGGAAGTCAAATAAAGAGATAAGGGATGAAAACGCTGCAAAGGAAATGGCCACCGGGACCCAGCAACCAATGGAAACATACCTAGATAAAACTAAAGGAAGTGGGGAAAAAATGAAAGAGAAAAGCGGGGCTCACAACAAACAAGGTAAATGATGATTTTGGTCTCCTGGAATTGTAGGGGGATGGGCTCCTCCCTAAAAGCAAATGCAGTCCGAGATCTTCTCAAAGCTGAACATCCAGACATCCTCCTTCTTCAGGAGACCAAAATCACGGATCAAGAATTTCAAAATCATATTAAAAAAAACAGAAGTTATGAAGGAATAGCACTAAGTGCAGTAGGCGCCTCAGGGGGCATTGGGACATTATGGGACAAAAACAAGTGGAAACTCAAAGGCCAAATGCAGAATAGATGGTGGATAAGATCAGACATGCAAAATACAGCCTCGAAGGAAGAATTTTCAATATACAACATCTACGCCCCCAATCATTACAGAGACAAAGCTTCATGTTGGGATTCAATCACCTCTGATCTTTTGAATGTGCAGGGAAGGAACATTTTCCTGGGAGGAGATCTAAACCTTATAAGAAATGCAGATGAGAAGCTAGGAGGAAACTTCTTTGCTGATCCCTCAAGAGATTCTTTAGAAGAAATTATTCAAGCCCATAACTTAGTGGACATCCCTCCGCAAAATGGACGCTTCACTTGGTCAAATAAAAGAACAGGCAGCAATAACATAAAAGAGAGGTTAGATCGAATTCTCGTCCAAGAGAGAACAGTGGCAAGATACCCAAATATCCAAAGCAAAATAATCCAAGGTTACATTTCAGACCATAAGCCAGTGGCTTTGACTCTGGACAAAGGAAAGAATATGGGACCGCTCCCTTTCAAATATAATAAGGCCTGGGACAGCAGCGAAGAATTCAGAAAACTAATCAAGGATCAATGGGCAAAAGAAGTAGTGGGATCTCCTCATTACATCTGGGAAGCTAAGCTTAAATCCCTCAGAATTGCCATTAAACATTGGGCAAAAAACCACGCAACAGAGGAAGGTAAGAAAAGAATCGAACTCCAGGCAAAATTGGAGCAATGGAGCCAAGAAAAAGAAAGAAGTCAGGACACAGAAGAAGATCAAGCAAAAGAAAACGAAATATATAAAGAGCTGTATAAACAAAATAGAAAGGAGGAAGAAGAGCAAAGGCAGAAGTCTCGATGTCTTTTGCTCAAAGCGGGAGACAAAAACACCACTTTTTTTCACAACTGCCTTAAGCTAAGGAGGGCAGGGAATCAAATTGAGAGAATTATGAGGGAAGGAAGGGAAATCAGAGAACAAGAGGAAATAAAGGAGGCAGCGACCCAGCATTTCAGCGATCTCCTAACAGTTGATCCTCATTATATTGATAACTCAGATTTCCTTAGCATAATTGAAAATAAAATCTCAGAAGCCCAAAATGCCGACTTGGAGAAAGAAATCATGACAGAGGAAATCGAATGGTCAATCTTCAGCATGGCTATGGACAAGGCTCCGGGGCCAGATGGGTTCACCGTGGCCTTCTATAGAAATCATTGGGAAGTTATCAAAAAGGATTACATCAGAATGGCTAAGAATTTCTTTATGAAATGCAAAATGGGCAGCAGCATCAAATCTTCCCACTTAGCCCTTATTCCCAAAGATCCTAATCCCCAAACCTTTGATAGATTCTGGCCTATATCTCTGTGCAATGTCTCCTATAAAGTCATCACTAAAATCCTAGCTAACAGATTAAAAAAGATCCTCCCTTCCCTTATCTCTGAGAATCAAGGAGGCTTCGTTCCTGGAAGACAAATAACGGACAATGTTATCATTATCCAGGAGGCAATACACAGCAGCATAAATAGGAAAGAAAGGGGCATGATCATCAAGCTTGATATGGCGAATGCCTTTGACCGGGTCAATCACCACTTCCTACAGGCAGCCCTAAAGAAATTTGGCATTTCCGAGATCTTCATCAGCTGGGTCATGGAATGCATCTCATTCACTTGGACAGCTCCCCTCATTAATGGCAGGCCCTGCAACTCCTTCAAAAGCTCAAGGGGTTTGAGGAAAGGATGCCCGCTTTCTCCCTTCCTCTACATCATCATGGCTGAAACTCTTAGCATACACCTGGAGAATTTGTGCAGGCTAAAAGAGATAACAGGGGTCACAATTGTTCGGGGAACCAAGGGAATAAACCACTCCCTATTCGCTGACGATACTCTTTTAATTGGAGGCGCTTCCAGCCTCATGGCTAGGAGATTCAAGAACACGCTGGATCTCTTTCTTCAAGCATCTGGAGGTAAGTTAAACAACAATAAGTGCATGATCTACACATGGAATGTCCCCAGGCATATCATTCAAAGAATATCCACAATCTTGGAAATCCCGGCTCAAAGGAACTGGACACACTTCACTTACTTGGGGTTACCTTTAGCCAAGGAAAAGGTCAAAACCGAAATCTGGATCAAGATAATTAAGAAGCTGAGAGGGAAGCTTCAGAGCTGGGGGGTGACTTGGCTTAACCTGGCAGGCAGAACAATTCTCATCAAAGCCATCCTTTCAGCCCTCCCAATCTATCAGTTTGCCACCACCCTTGCTCCGGCAAGCATCCACAAACATATGGAACTTATCATTAGGAGTTTCTTATGGCAAGGAGGCAGGCAGGAATAAAAAAAGTTTAGCCTAGTTAAGTGGGAACAGGTCATCTTACCCTTCGAAAAAGGAGGCCTTGCAATAAGAATCCCAAGACTAGCCAACATGGCCATGGGCTTCAAATTGATATGGAGAATTCTCAACGAAAAGGGGGCTTGGTGGACAGAGGTTATCAAAAAGAAATACTTGAATGGGGCCAACTCCAACATCCTCTCAGAATCCATCATTGACAGACAGTGCACCCCGGTATGGAAGCTTATTAAAAAAATTCTCCCTCACTTCAAAGCCTGCATCTCAAGAGCCCCGGGCAATGGTAGAAACACAAACATATGGGCAGACAGAATAATGGGATCAGAAGCAAGGGAAGCCCTCATAAACCTCAGGCCCCTGCAACGATGGATGACAGAGAGAAATCTTAAGACTCTCTATGACATCTCCTCCTGGGACCAAAACAGTTGGATCGGCTGGAAGTCTATCTCCCCTCCCAATGATCTTAAGAACCTTTGGTCTGATCTCAAGATATCTCTCATAGGATCCGCCCCCATTAATAGAATGATAGAAGATAAATATGTCTGGGACTCCAATGGTGGAAGCTACACAGTCAAAGAGGGTTATAAAGTCCTTCAAAGCGCCTCAGCAATAAACAACTGGCCTCTCCACAAAGTGGCTTGGAAAACTGAAAGCCTCCCAAAAGTAAAATTCTTTAATTGGACCCTCCTCAACAGCAAAATCCTCACAGCGGAAAATCTAAGGAAAAAGGGTATACATGGCCCCTCAATCTGCTGTCTGTGTAGGGCATCGGAAGAAAGCTGTAGCCATCTCTTTCTTGAGTGCTCCTTTGCGCGGACTTGCTGGAATCATCACCAGCCCTCTGATCATAGGCGATCTCCCCACTCAGATGGCTCTCCTGCAGAAAAACTGGGGAAATAGCTATCCCCTCCCCAAAAAAGGCAAGTCCTTGGCTAAAAGGTTGTGGAACAGCATTCCCTCAAACCTGTGCTGGCAGATTTGGAACGCCAGAAACAAGTGCATTTTCAACAACAAGGTCCCCAGCATCTCCAACACAATAGCAAAAACAATCGCGCTCATCTCAGAGTCCATTGAGGCGAATGGAATAACCCAGGATGAAACAAATTCGGGAGACCCAAGAGAAACAGAGTGGATGAGCAAATTCAGATATGAAGTAAGAATACAAAAAACAGTAAGCACAGGCAAAGGAAATCCGGATTGGAAGTTGACAGGGACAAAAGAAGAAATTAGAGATTGGATACAAAAGCAAGGGAGGCCCTCCTTACATTTTGACGGGGCCTCAAAGAATAATCCGGGCCAAGCAGGAGCTGGAGGAATCATTAAAGACATCCAAGGAAAAACAATAGTAACATATGAATGGGGATTGGGATCAATGTCTAATAACAAGGCAGAGGCCTACAGCCTCCTTCTGGGGACCTCTATTGCAAGAAAACTCGGTCTTCAAAACCTGTTAATTATGGGAGATTCAACAATCATTATAGCGACCATGGTTTCTGGAAGGGACTTCAATCAAACGGCTTTGAACAACATCAAATATAGGGTTATGGACAATATCAAGAAAATCAACGAGGCCATCTTCAAGCATGTTCTAAGGGGAAACAATGCAGAGGCCGATGAACATGCCAATAGAGCAATCAGTAGACGGACAGGTCAGGTCAGAGAAAACAATGATGTCTATGACAAAGCCATCCCATAAGCTCCTCCATCCGAGTCACCTCAGACAGCACACTCCTCGAAATTGGTATCCCATCGAATCTCCTTATCCTCTGCAAAATCCTCTCGACTGCACAAACCGGTACTCCATAAACCAGATCCGCCCCCCTGCACCGATCCACACCATATCAAACAGCCACTTCCATGATTATCAGGCATCCTTAGCAGTCGTTCTCTGTCTCAATACGCCGGATCACCACCTCGGTACCATCTTCGCACGCTGTAAGATCTATCCTGAGGATCTCAGTCATGTCAAGAGTCGTCCCTCCCAGAACTGGTCCAAGCGATTAAGGAACCTCCATCATCCTATTTATAGCAGCTCGGGCCTCAACGACCTCTCACTCCTCTGCGCTGCCTGGACTCCTCAGTGCGTTCTAATCAAGCGTGGGCTCCCTCCTGAAGCGGCTTGCAATCATCAGAAGCATGATCCTCGTCCCCTGAATGTGGTAACCTCTGGTTTCATCTATGTTATTTTAATATTTGCTAACTGGTCATTTTTTGGATTCAGCAGAGCCCATCGATCCCCTCAGCTCCCATCTCATTTCATCCCTCCCAGTGCTGCTACACTCCCTCATTCTCTGGCTTATCCTCTCTCTCATACCGCTTCCCTTCCTCAAATTGCTGATACTTTTATTCAGACCACCAAGATGGCGGATCAGCAGGAACAGCCAAATGCCCAGGAGCAGGCCAACAACCCCTTAGACAGGATCTTCAACAACAGCGAGTGCACTATGTGCAAAACGCATACATTCATGATCAACCGTTTTGTCAAACATTTTAATGAGCTGAAGGATGACTACCAAGCTGATAGCAGGTCGAAACGAAAGAAGCTGGAGAAGCGCAAGGCAGAGATCGAGGCGTTGAAGGAGAGATGCAGTCATCTTGAGGAAGCCATCGAGCATATACGTTCTCTCACTCAGAGTTTCCAAGCAGAGGCTTCAACTAAAGCTAGCGCCAGGAAAGAACCTCTTCCTGACGATTCAGTCACTCAGAAACTTCCCTAGGAGCCATGGAATGTAAATTTTGTTGGATTGGCGGTTCTTATGTACGGCAATATAGCCGTTACTACTTTACTTTCAGTCATACTAGAAGTAGCAATGAGGAAACAGGGTCTGCGAACCCGTTTTTGAACCTCATATCTCAATTTCACTATATTTATGTACTAGAACTCTATTCCCGTTGGTTTTTATAATACAAAAGTAACCGATTCTGTTAAAAAAAAAAAATATGATGTCTTCATCAATGTGGGTGAAGACATATGTAGACGATGTACTGATCAAGCCACCTCCACTATAATATTTATTAAATAAGTACTTTTTGGCTGATTTATTCATAAGGATTTCCGCATCCAATTTGATGGTGCAATATTTATTTTTGAGATAGAAATATTTTTTTTGTAAATAATAAGAAATTGTATTATATTTTCAAATATAAATGATTATAAATAACTAGGGAGCATGGTCGGCATGACTGAAGGCTCGACCACCAGAAAAATATTTCCTCCCTGGACTGATTTTAGCATCTGATAGTTTTCACCCTACCAGTGTTTGAGATATCAAAGTTTACAAATATTACAATGAACAAAAAAGTACATATGACATGCCCACTGGGTAGAGAACCAAAAAAATAAACTTAAATACTACTTCTTGAACTTAGCTTGTTGGATCTGTCCTGATCAACTCTGATGGGCTTCTCTAGCGATGCACTGGTAGGAGCCCCATCGGTAGTTGGATGGCTGGTAGACACACCTTCGAGCTCCCTTTTGATGTTAGGCACTGTTAATTCCCCATCTAGAGTCTTAGTCACCTTGCACTTGAGTAGGTCGTAGTGTGGGGAATACTTTGTAACAAATATCCTACGATGCACCATTTCAATGTAGACAGTAAACTTGTCATTCAGCATGTCTGACTTCTCCTCCAGAGTCTGTTTAGCCTATATGTTCTCTTACTTTACCAGACCCAATATAGTCTTCATGTTCCAGGTAAGTTCGATGGTCTAACTGTGAAGGTTCTCTCAATCTCTGATAAGACTCGGGGTCAGGTATGCACTCGAATTGAGCATCCACATCTTCTATGATGGTCTGCCTTCTAAATTATGTGACTTGATTCTCCATATGAGTAATACGGTCCCAGATATCCTGGGTAGAAATTAATGTGTAGATTCAAAACTTCTCATGAAGTTTAGTAAATCACAAGATTCAAAGCTACTCTACTAATCTGTGGAAGTTAATTCACCATCTAGAACACAAATCATATACATGCAAAAGGAACATCACACATGCATAATGATTTATCTATGGGAAAGTAACTGCTCAAAACCCCTTCCTATCTGTTTTGCATTAATCAAAAAATAGATATGAAATACATATGCTTTCTCAAGCTCGAGTACACCCTGCAGGTGTATAGTCTATCCCTTCGCTCGACTGACTGACTCTGGCCAACACTTAGCAAATTTTAAAGCCCTCCAAGCTCCTATTTCCTTGCGCTATTCCTTGAGGAAATTAGCCCCTATTATTTAGGAAATTCCCTCTATTGAATTGCATGATTCCTTTAGGTACTTCCTCTAACTGCGAGCACCACTTGTGCACAAGGGAATAGTCTACAACTGATAGTACACTGCCTTGGAATCTCCATCTCAACCGTGTAACTCCAATTTTTTGCATGCAACAATTATTTTGGGTTGATTGATCAGTTAATTGGTTGATCATTGAGTGTGGTTGAAGTTCCACTTCCACAACTTGACCTCCACTAGTAGTTCTAATAGTTAGAACTAGTTTAACTAAGAATAACTCAATTTAACTGAAATATATTTCTACAAATTAGCAATCAATCATACTGAAATGAACTCAATCTTTCCCAAACCAAATTAAATGAGTTAACTAAGTGACACGTGCCATGTCACCTCAGTTAACTACCTCCAAGATTTTTGATGAAATATAAATTCAAATTTTCTTTAGTTTGACCAAGGCCAAGGCAAAATGAGATTTTCTTGCTACATTTTCATCTCTCCCTCTCAACAAGAAAGGGAGTATCAACCACCTATATCCTGCACATGTGGAACTCGAACTTTCTTGTTGACAAGGCCTTTTTCAAAATATCAACATCTTGTTCCTCAGTTAGAATGTACTTGTTGGTCAGGGGTCCCCTAGGTCCCAGGTTTTGTCTAAGTCATGTAAAGTCTTGGCATTTTGAGGAGCGGAGCACGATTCCCGTAGAGTTTGATCCGAATAGAAAATGGCATCAACCTATGGTATTCATCCACCCATGGAATTTACCCATGGTATTGTAAGTGGCATCCACCCATGGTATTCATTTACCCATGGTATTTTCCCATGGTATTTTGACATCCACCCATGGTATTCATTCACCCATGAAATTTACCCATGGTATTGTAACCGAAAAATGCTATAAGTAACAAGTCGCATTTTGCATTTTGTAAAAGGACAAATTGTCCACCACAACGTAAATTTTACAGTTACTGTCCGTTTTAATAAAAAGTTTCTTTGTGGTCTTGTTTATCGTGCGTTGTCCTTTTTTTCTTCTGGCAATTCAAATTTTCAGATCTTGTGGGCCTCCCCCCAAGGTCCATTTCAATTTTTTAGATTTTGGGGGCCTCCCCCCAAGATTGGATCAGTGGTATCAGAGGAGGTTACGATTCCATGGAAATGAGGGTTTAATGCATATTTTAGTTTCAAATTTTTGTAGAAATATTCAACAAACTTCAGGCACGTGCTGCGATATCCACATAACACTTTCTTGGGCCAAGAAAAAATATTTTTATTTTTTATTTTTTATTTTATTTTATTTTTATTTTTTTATTTTTTATTTATTTATTTTATTTATTTTTATTTTTATTTTTATTTATTTATTTATTTATTTATTTTTTTTATATTTTTTTTTTCAGGAATGTTTTTTGGGTGGCGAGTTTGCAGATCAGATTTGAAATTTTTTGTACAAAATTCACAGAAAAATAACAGATCTGGATTCCCATGTTATTCATCCACCCATGGAATTTACCCACGGTATTGTAAGTGGCATTCACCCATGGTATTGTAAGTGGCATCCACCCATGGTATTCATTCACCCATGGTATTTTCCCATGGTATTATGACATCCACCCATGGTATTCATTCACCCATGAAATTTACCCATGGTATTGTAACCGAAAAATTCTATAAGTAACAATTCGCATTTTGTAAAAGGACAAATTGTCCACCACAATGTAGCTTTTACAATTATTCTCCGTTTTAATAAAAAGTTTCTTTGTGGTCTTGTTTATTGGGCGTTCTCCTATTTTTCTTCTAGCAATTCAATTTTTCAGATCTTGTGAGCCTCCTCCCAAGATCCATTTCAATTTTTTAGATCTTGGGGGCCTCCCCCCAAGATCAGATTAGTGGTATCAAAGAAGGTTACAATTCCATGGGAATGAGGGTTTAATGCATATTTCAGTTTCAAGTTTTTGTAGAAATTTTCAACAAACTTCAGGCACGTGCTGTGATCTCCACATAACACTTTCTTGGGCCAAACAGGAAGAATTTTTCTTTTTTCATTTTTTTGCAGGAATGTTTTTTGGGTGGCGAGTTTGCAGATCAGATTTGAAATTTTTTGTACAAAATTTACAAAAAAATAACAGATCTGGATTCCTTATGAAAAAATACCCAAATTAAAAAAAGAAAATCGGTTGAATCAGAGTCCAAATGAGGGAGATATTGCTGATTTAAAATCAACTTGTTGTAGATTTTTTATTTTTATTTTTATTTTTACGACAACTAGTGGACGACGAATCTCCTATCATTTTTTTTGCAGTTTTTGTTTAGAATTTTAGAACAATGATTACATATCTAATCTCCTCTTGAAAAATCACCCAATTTCAAAAAAAAAAATTGGTCGAAACATAGTTTAGATGAGGGAGATATCGCTGATTTAAAATTAGCTATTTTTTTCAGATTCTTTTATTATTATTATTTATTTATTTGATTTTATTTTTATTTTTTTACGAAGGGACAATTGCAGCGTGAATATGAGTTTCTATAGTGTCCAGATAAGGATTTCCAACACAAGAGAAGATGCAGAATGGTCATTCTGTTTCCAAAAATAGGTTACAATAAATATTCTGAGTTATATTGACCGAGTTATGTCCATTTTAATTATAGAGCATCATTTAGAGCGAGTTCTCTTTGGAGACGTGCCCTCCCACCCTGCTTTAGTAGGCACCTGCTTCACATTCATCAGTTTCAGCATAACATCATCCGACTTGGGTTCTTTGGAGACATTCCCTCCCACCCCAAGTTATGTAAGTACTTGCTACTTTATTAACAATCAATATGGGTCAACCGCACAAAATCCTTGTCATCGAAGTCCATTTGCTAGGCCACACATTGTTATTATCACAATTGGTCACAAGCATTATAAGGTATCTCTATCCTAGGATCTTCGTTTTTCATGGTTATGGGTCATCCATAAACCCACACTTCATTGAAGTCCATTTTCTAGGTCGCACACTGTCAGTATCACAGTTGGTCACAAGCATTACATGGTATCTCTATCCTCGGATCTTCGTTCATCATGGTTATGGGTCATCCACAAACCCACACTTCATCGAAGTCCTTTGCTAGGCCTCACACTGTCAGTATCATAGTTTGTCATAAGCATTACAGGGTATCTCTATCCTTGGCTCTTCGTTCATCATGGTTATGGGTTAACCACGTAAAACCCTTCTCTTCAATGGCTCTTCATTATCAACAAAGGCTTCGTAGGAGGGAACTTCACACAATGGGGACTATTATTTCTTAAGGAGGGAGGAATGATCCGAATAGAAAATGGCATCAACCCATGGTATTAATCCACCTATGGAATTTACCCATGGTATTGTAAGTGGCACCCACCCATGGTATTATAACCGAAAAATGCTATAAGTAATAAGTCACATTTTGTAAAAGGACAGATTGTCCACCACAATGTAGCTTTTATAGTTATTCTCCGTTTTAATAAAAAATTTCTTTGTGGTCTTGTTTATTGGGTGTTCTCCTCTTTTTCTTCTGGCAATTCAATTTTTCAGATCTTGTGGGCCTCCCCCAAGATCCATTTCAATTTTTTAGATCTTGGGGGCCTTGGTTTGTATAAAGTGTAAAGTGGAGGGTCATTATAAGGACCAATGTCCTGTTTTGTTAATTTTTAGGTATGTTCTATGCTTAGAGCAATTTATTTCAATTTTCACAGTTAGCTCCATATCTTTTCCAGATTAGCAATCACATCAGCATTAAAGTAAACTGCAGATACAACATAAACATAAATTGCAGAAGACAAGCCAAGACAAGAGGACATAAGAAATGGTGCTAGCCAGGGAAAAAACCCAATGTGGAGAAACCCTTGATCAATTATTCTTATATGTTCTTCAATAGTTCAGCAGAGAGAGAGAGAGAGATAGTATGTTTACAACAGAAGTCAACACTTTGACTTATCTAGATAAGAGCATAGATCATCTCTAAGAAGATGATACATGAGATCAGTTGAAGACATGTTGCTTCAACTGATTCTCCAAGGTGACTCCTTCACCTATCATTGAGCTGCATTTCGTCATCATGCTGCACCTCACCGCGCTGCACCATGTTGCACCCATCATCACTATGCTGCATCTCATCACACTTCATTAATCATGACTGTACCCATCACTGTACTGCATTATGTGCCATTGCTGCACCATGTTGCCATCCCAACTTATGTGTTGGTTGCACCTTGCTTTCTTGTTGTCCCTTGCTTGCTTGTTGTCCCTAGCATGCTTGTTGTCCTTAGCATGCTTGCTGTTGCATGCTAGTTGTCCCTTGCATGCTAGCTGTAACATTGCATGCTTGGTGTATTTGCTGTTAAGTACCATACAACTATCCATGTTAGTTAGTTGTCCCTTGCATGCTGCTCTCCTTTGGAGACAGATGTTCCGGCAGTTCTGGCAGTTTCGGCTTTTCTGGCTTTTCCGTCTTTTCCGGTGGTTCTAGCTTTTCCGGAAGTTCCGGCTTTTCCGACAGTTCCGGCTTTCTGCCCTCTGGATTAGGGCAGTGTTATCCCTTAGGTTCTCTCCTCTTACTAAAACCCAAAGATAAGTAGAGAGAGGAAGAGATCCCAAGTGTGTGTTGAAGTGACTTGAAGGCCACCTCTATTTATACTAATAAGTTGAGCACATGTGGGGTTTATTTGGTTACTGGCCGACCTTGATGAATTGTCTTATAACACAAATAAATTCATAACTCCATGAATACTTATTGGAATCGGATGATCTTTAGATCAATCCTACACCTCTCGATGAGAGGGATCCAAGAAAAATATCAGCTGCCATAAATAAAATGACCTACATGGAGTTTGGCTCTAGTTGCCAATTTTAACACTCCCTCTCAACTAGGGAGAAATCCATCTGTTGATCCATATGTCTGACTGTACTATCTCTGCCATTAGTGCCCTGCACTGCTCTGCTCTGCTCTGATCTGCTGAGCTCTACTTTGCTGAGCTCTGCTTTGCTTTGCTCTGCTGAACCATGAAGAAGAAGAATTGATCGAGAATGTCTCATACCATTCTCTACTGACCCGAAGTCAGTTTCATCTGAAGAGAGTGTGTCACATCACTCTTACTGACCCAAAGTCAGTTTTATTGATCCCAGATCAATATCACAAGAGAGTGTCTCAAACCACTCATACTGATCCCAGATCAATGTCACAAGAGAGTGTCTCAAACCACTCATATTGATCCCAGATCAATGTCACAAGAGAGTGTCTCAAACCACTCATACTGATCCCAGATCAATGGAGGTCATCCTAGCATAGGGAGTACGGTAGATACAACGATGCGTCCATCGATAGAACTACTATGGTCCCTATCCTCATTTCCCTGCTCATTGATAAGATGAGAGGTACTTCCCATGAGTCCCAAACTGCATGGGTAGGATGCCTCGACAGGAGAACTAATCATCCTATCCACAGGAGAACGAATCATCCTGTCCAGTGGATGCCACGAAGAACTAATCATCCTGGCCTACAGGAGAACTAATCATCCTGTTCCAGAGTTGCCACGGGAGAACTAATCATCCCGGCCCACAGGAGAACTAATCATCCTTTTCCACAGTTGCCACGGGAGAACTAATCATCCCTACCCACAGGAGAACTAATCATCCTATTCTACAGTTGCCACGGGAGAACTAATCATCCCGAACCACAAGAGAACTAATCATCTTGTTCCACAGTTGCCACGGGAGAACTAATCATCCCGACCCACAGGAGAACTAATCATCCTGTTCCACAGTCGCCACGGGGTATCACAAGGGAAGGTTGAACCTGTCATCCTGTACATAGTGCACCACCAAGGGAGGGTGAGTCGCCCTGTGGTCGTATGTTGCTCCAGTAAGTACCCCAAGCCCCCTAGAGCTCCCAGAGCTCAATGCATGCAACATGCAGGACCCTTATAAGAAGGTCTCTCAACGACTCCAAGTCGTTCGGGAAAGTCACAGATTTGACCTTTCCCCGGGGTTTTGACAAAATGTTTACGACCTATACATCAGTCTCAATGCGATGGAGCCTCCTCGCTCATCGACTTACCATATCCCAGATAAGGCAGTATCTGATGTCTATCTGCTGGAGCAATCATCGAATACGGGATTCCTCAATAATCGAATCCCACCTCTGGTTGTCACAGAGAATCACAGTGGTATTCATCATGTGTACAAACAACTCACTTAAGAGCTTCTGCAACCATGCAGCTTCACACGAGATCATACTCGTAGTTATGTATTCGGTCTCGGCGGTGCTTATAGCAACCGACTTCTGCTTCCTGCTCATCCATGATATCGAAGCAGAATCCAAAGAGAACCAACACTGAGAAGTGCTCTAGTGATCCTCCACATTGCCTACCTAGTCAGCATTCGAATAATCATGTAGTTTCATATTTCCCGCATTGTATCTCAATCCATGAGAGATTGTGCCCCGAAGATATCTCAGAAGATTCTTGGCACCAATCCAGTGAGGCTCATCCAAATATGAGCTCACCATGCTAACTACAAAACATATGTCCGGAGGGAAGTTCACCAAGAACATCAATGCAAATGAGTTTATGAAACTCAGACGCATTTCCCAAATCTGGTCCGACATCACTACCATATAACTTTTGAAAGTTATGATCCTCGAGGTAGTCACAAGATTGCAATTTATCATTCCACATTCAGAATCCAACTCCCTCTTACTTATGAAAATGAGAGGGTCTGCACCTGTCAGAAATAGGTCATCCTCATAAGGTGCCGGTATGAGAGGTCTATCATCCACAACCTTCGGGTAATGGGTTGGATCGGTTTCACTCCTAGTGAATCTCAGCTTCATCAGACAGCTATCAATCCTCCCATACTACACCCGGGGTGTTTTGCTTCAAGCCATAGAGGGCTTTCTTCCACCTTTATACATGAGATTCCCAATCATGAATCTCAAACTTCTCGGGTTGTTCCAAACCTGTGGACCTGCTACATGAGGGGAATGGTCCCCTTATAAGATTTTTCTTCGGTACATCTCGGACATGTACCTTCATGCTCTACTTGAACTCAGACATCCCTATCACCATCTGACTCACATCAGGTAGGGCCCCATAGGTAGACCTTAGGTGTTATAGATGTGATATTTCAATTGACATGATCCCCAATGGACCATCCTGAAACTTGATACAAACTGCCAAACCAGAACCCATGAGAAAAATCATCTTTGATTTTTTTTATTTTTTATTTTTATTTTTATTTTTTTTTATTTTTTTATTTTTTTTAACACGTACCTTTCCATCGATGAATGCCACCCTAAAACCTTTGACTTCCATTTCCGAGATGGACACCAAGTTATTCTTGTGATCAGGTACATAAAAGATATTTTGTAAATGAATCGAGTTACCCTCATTCAATTGAGGGTTAACATTCCCTACACCCTTTCTGGGATAGGTGGCATTGGCTCCAAGTATAATCCCATGCTTGTTTCCATCTCTACCAAATTAGAGAGTGCACCCATCTATCCGATGAAGTTCCTTGAAGCACTACAATCAATAAGCCATATTCCCAAATAATTTGAAGGAGAGGGCCAATACAAGATAATGCTTCTTTATCTTATCAGAAAAAACATTTGATTCTTCATACCTAGGGTTCCTTTCTTTCTTTGAAGAGTAGACCATTTCATTGATGACCTGCATTACTTGTCACTCTTTTGATCATTAAAGATGTCCCTGGAATGATTGTTATCATCATCAAGTGATGCGTCCTTGCCATTCAGACACTCCTTCGCATAATGGCCGCACTAGTTATCTACCTTTCCTTCCACCCTGAGATCTGGTCTTCCAATGAAGTGATCTTTAGGTAGGCCATATTCTGCTGTGCCATTCGGATAATATTCTTTGCTTCGACTTCACCCTTGGTGAATTTGAAGAGGGATGAGGAATCCATTGATCCTTTTATTTTTTTTTCCCAACTGTCTTCAGTGATTGCTCTTTCACTCTTGCTTGGGCATTGCCTTCACCTCAGCTCCGATACCATGTTAATTTTAGGTATGTTCTACGCTTAGAGCAATTTATTTCAATTTTCACAGTTAGCTCCATATCTTTTCTAGATTAGCAATCACATCAGCATTAAAGTAAACTGCAGATACAACATAAACATAAATCGCAGAATACAAGCCAAGACAAAAGGACACAAGATGTGGTGCTAGCCAGGGAAAAACCCCAATGTGGGGAAACCCTTGATTAATTCTTCTTATATGTTCTTCAATAGTTCAACAGAGAGAGAGAGAGATAGTATGTTTACAACAGAAGTCAACACTTTGACTTATCTAGATAAGAGCATTGATCATCTCTAAGAAGATGATACATGAGATCAGTTGAAGACATGTTGCTTCAACTGATTCTCCAAGGTGACTCCTTCACCTATCATTGAGCTGCATTTCGTCATCATGCTGCACCTCACCACGCTGCACCATGCTGCACCCATCATCACTACGCTGCATCTCATCACAATTCATTAATCATGATTGTACCCATCACTGTACTACATTATGTGCCATTGCTGCACCATGTTGCCATCCTAACCTATGTGTTGGTTGCACCTTGCTTGCTTGTTGTCCCTTGCTTGCTTGTTGTCACTAGCATGCTTGTTGTCCTTAGCATACTTGTTGTTGCATGCTAGTTGTCCCTTGCATGCTAGTTGTAACATTGCATGCTTGGTGTATTTGCTGCTAAGTACCATACAACTATCCCAATGTTAGTTAGTTTTCCCTTGCATGCTGCTCTCCTTCGGAGACAGATGCTCCAGCAGTTTCAGCAGTTCTTGGTAGTTCTGGCAGTTCTAGCTGTTCCTGGCAGTTTCGACAATTCCGACTGTTCTTGGCAGTTCCAGCAGCTCCTGGTAGTTTTTCCAGTTCCGACTTTTCCGGCTTTTCCGGCAGTTCCAACTTTTTCGGCAGTTCCGGATTTTCCAGCAGTTCCGGCTTTTCTGGCAGTTCCGACAGTTTCGGCTTTTCTGGCTTTTTCGACATTTTCGACTTTTCTGGCAGTTTCGGCTTTTCCGGCAGTTCTGGCAGTTCCGTCTTTTCTAGCAGTTCCGACAATTTCGGCAGTTTCAGCAGTTTTGGCTTTTCCGGCTTTTCTAGTTTTTCCAACAGTTCCGGCTTTTCCAACAGTTCCGGCTTTTCTGGCAGTTCTGACTTTCTGCCCTCTGGATCACGGCAGCATTATCCCTTAGGATCTCTCCTCCTACTAAAACCCAAAGACAAGTAGAGTGAGGAAGAGATCCCAAGTGTCTGTTGAAATGACTTGAAGGCCACCTCTATTTATACTAAACGTTGAGCACATGTGGGGTTTATTTGGTTGTTGGCCGACCTTGACGAATTGTCTTATAACACAAATAAATTCATAACTCCATGGATACTTATTGGGATCGGATGATCTTTAGATCAATCCTACACCTATCGATGAGAGGGATCCAAGAAAAATATCAGCTACCATAAATAAGATGATGCACATGGAGTTTGGCCCTAGTTGCCAATTTTAACATGTTTATCGTGATTACGTGGCTGTGAGAGGTCCTAATCCTTTGAAGCCAGAGCCTAGTGCTAGACCAAGTACCAGACCAAGTGTTTGGTGTAGTATTTGCTAAGGTGCGGGCCAACACCTGACTTATCATTGTTATTTGTTACATAAATATGTGCAGTTGCCAAGGCAATTATTTTGTAAGTTCTGTCGATTAGTAGGACATGGCAAGAAGGATTGTTGCAGCTATGATTTGATGATGGATCGAACTCCAATATATAGGATGCAAGCTTTAGGTCGCGTGTAGGAAGATCATGGTTCACCTGCGGCCCGTAGAGGATTTCAAGGTCGAGGAGGGGGCCCTAGATGAGTTCAGGTTCAAATCATATGCTATAACTATGGCAAAGCTAGACATTTTGCATGGGATTTTCAGAATCCCACTCATGCTTCCTGTCAGTATTGTCGACAGTTTGACCATATGATAGAGGATTGCCCTGTTTTAATGGCTAAGATGAAGGAAAAGAAGAATCAACAACATGCACATAATTTACAAATGATGAGATTCGAACTACGCGAGGATGATCCAAGCATTAATATAGTGACACGAAGTGGTGCAACTACAATAGAAGATAAGGCAGAGTGTAAAAAGGTTGTGGCGAATGCATCGGTTAGGAAGGTGTAAGATGAGAGTACTAGGTTCAAGATGCAGAGGGAGAAAGAAACCTTCATGGAAGAAAATAAGAGTTTCATGGACCTGGGAGCTTCGACATCAAGGACACAGACGCAATTAGTGCCACAAAAGAATAATCCTGAAGTCGGTACCACGACGAAGAATTATGATCCAACTTTTCTGAAATCATTTTTGTAGACATGTATGAAGTTGCTCAGGAACCAGAGAGCAATAGAAGGATTGCAAGAAATAATTGATAACTGTGCTGGTAAAGAAAAGCCACAGCCTAAACAACGCACAGTAAACAAGGTAAACAAAAATAAGAAAAGAATTGGCTGAGAGATGCGATTAACTGTGCAGATTGGTGAATTTGAAATGGATCAGGTAATTCTTGACTTGGGATCTGATGCAAATGTATTTCCAAAGCAAACTTGGGAGCGAATGGGGCAACCCAAGTTGTAATGGTCATCGATTCAGTTGCGCATGGCCAATCAATAGAAGATCATCCTGATGGGTCGATTGCATGGAGTTGTTGTGGATATTGAAGGAGCAAGCGTAGTAGAAGACTTTGAAGTTATTGAGATTGTGGATGAAAACAATCCGTATCTAGCGTTACTTGGATTTGATTGGGCTTTTGATATGGATGCAATAATCAATTTGAAGAGAAGGAGTATGGTGTTTGAAAAGAATGGTACCAGGGTCGTTGTTCCTTTAGATCCCTCTGAAGGAGTGCGATATACAAAACCCGTCCGTGAAGAATTCGGTGATGAAGATATTCACCACATCTATAAGTTGATAGCACGAGACGAGGATTTGATCAACCCCACCACAGATGGAAGGATAAGCTAAGAGAGGGATAGTTCCTATCATTCAGACTCGGATGAATAATTGGAGAACTAGCAAAATAGATTTCACGAAGTTTCTACTCTGTGCTGTAATAGACAGACAAAATCTCTTCGCTGCATATCAACCGAGGTATGTAATTTGCCATATTATGATGGGATAGGTGATGTCAGCATATTTCTTGATAGTTTTGAAAGGGACGTACCAAAAAAACAACGATTCCAGGCCTTGGATATAGCTTTGAGGGCTACTCCTGCGCGATGGTGGGGCACACATACAGATAATATAGGAGATTTGAAGGAGTACCACCGATTGATGAGGCTCAGGTTTGGTTATGAAAACACAATGCTCACTGAGAAACATAATGGTAAGGATGATCCTCGAGAACATTTGTCTCATTGGGCTAAAGCATGGGGCGAAGAACCTCCACTAGAGTGGGTACACATATTTTATCATACTATGGATGTAATACCAATGAATTGGTATCTGGAAATGGAATTGCGCCATGGCACCGCTAATTGGCATGACATGAAGGAAAGATTGCTACTGAATTTTAGTTTCAAAGATGGGTTTCAGTGTATAGATGATGCACTTCAGGAGATCAAAGCAACAATTTTTCAGGCACCGAAAGATCCTACGACTTGGACAAAGCTTGATTGGAATGCATAGTTGCAACATGCTCTAGAATGTTATAATATAACCACAAAAGAAAGCAAGGAGGATTCGTGCAACATCAACATCCTTGAATCAGAAGGACAATGCGAGGTTGCGGGCCAAATGTTGAGATACTTGACATATCACAACCTATTAAGACGAAGCAAGTTAATATAGGTTCAAAAGCGGAGCCCAAGTTTGCGCACATCGATGATTACTGGGATGAGGATATAGTAGGAAAGGTTGTTGAATTACTGCATGAGTACAAGGATCTATTTGCGATGAATTTTTCGGAGCTGAAAGGAATTGTAGGCGATCTAGGCATAATGAAGATCGCTTTGAAGCCAGATGTGAAACATGTAAAACAACGACCATATAGGCTAAACCCAAAATACAAGGAAAAGGTGAAGCAAGGGCTTGATAATATGATTGCAACCAGAATAATTAAATCCATGGAAGAATCTGAATGGGTAAGCCCAATGGTAGTGCAAGAAAAAAAGACTAAGGGAGAAATAAGGATTTGTGTTGATTTAAGAAAGTTGAACGATGCATGCGTACATGATCCACTTCCAACATCGTTCAGTAATGAAGTTTTAGAGAATGTTGGAGGATAGGAGGTCTACTCCTTCACATATGGGTTTTCAGGGTACCATCAGATCAAGATCACGTCGAAGGATAGGAGTAAGACCACTTTTTCTATTGAATGGGGATCGTTTCAGTATACAGTCATGCCATTTGAGTTGAAGAATGTACTTGCGATATTATCCAGGGTGGTCATCACAACATTTAAGGAATTCATCCAAAAATTTCTGGAGGTTTACTTTGATGACTGGATAGTCTTTGGACCAGTAAAGAAGCATGTTTCAAGTCCGGGCTTGATGTTAGATACTTGCAGAAAATATCAATTTTCGTTGAATCTGAAGCAATGCTTTTTTTGTGTATCGTATGGGATATTATTGGGAAACGTTGTTTGCAAACAAGGGTTGATGGTGGACCCTACCAAAATTGTTGTTATTATCAATTTGGACTCGCCAAGGAATGTAAAGCAGCTATGCATGACTCTAGGACATACTAGTTACTATCGGAAGATCATAAAGGCTTACGCTCATATCAATGCACCGATGGAAAAGTTACTATAGAAAAATGATACCTTTTGTTGGGACGATGAATGTTAGGAGAGCCTCGACATATTTAAGGAAAAAATGGTCACTGCAGCGATTTTGGTGTTTTTAGATTGGAAGAAGGAATTTCACGTGCACGTAGATGCGTTGTGCATAGCGTTGGGGGATGTCTTAGAACAACCAAGAGAAGGGGATCTTGATCACCCCATCGAATTTGTGATTTAGAATATATCTAAGGCAGGAAGAAATTATTCCACAACAGAATGAGAAGGCTTAACAAAAATTCAGACATTACTTATTAGGCGTGCACTTCAAGATGTTCATAGACCATTCTACGCTGAAGTACTTGGTGAACAAGCCTGTGTTGGGGGGTAAATCTACAGGTGGCTGTTTCTATTCCAAGAGTATGATTTTGAGGTAATAGTTAAACCAAGACGATTGGATGCTGGGCCAGGTCACTTATCTAGAATTTAGATCGATGAAGAACCAACGAACATTGAAGAAGGACTGCCTGATGTGCCGCTTTTTGCAGTACGAGCTGCTGATGATCATTTTGCTGATATCATCTACTGTTTGTCTACTGGAGTAGCCCCTGTAAAGTATACAACTCAACAGAAGAAAGAACTCGTATGCCAAGCTGTCGATTTTTCTCTGATTGTCATACATTTGTATAAAATGGGCCCCGACAAGATATTGTGTAGATATGTCCCCGAGCATGAACGATAGTATTTTGGTAGAAGCAAATGATGGTGTTGTGGGAGGAAACTATGCAGGAAAGGCCACTGTAGATAAGATTTTAAGAGAAGGACTAAGGTGGCCCACAATGCACAAGGATTCCAAAGAATATTGTGGCGCTTGTGATGTCTCCCAGAGGATCAGAAGATCGTCGAGAAGGGACGAGTTGCCACTGAATCCACAAGTCACCTTGAAGGCCTTTGATAAGTGGGAAATTGACTTTGTTGGACTGATCAATCCACCAGGAAAGAAGACTGGTGCACGATACATTATTACAACGACGGATTATCTGACTAGGTGGCCTGAAGCTCAACCGGTAAAGGATTGCAACGCAGACACTACTGCATACTTAATCTTTGAGTATATATTGTCGAGGTTTGGATGCCCAAAGATCTTGATGAGTGACAGAGGTTCGCATTTCTTGCATAACATTATTGAAGCACTAATAGAGGAGTTTCAGGTACATCATCAGAAAAGCACGCCTTATCATCCTCAGACGAATGGAATGGTTGAGGCTTTAAAAAAAAATTGGAGAACGCTCAAACTAAAGTATGCAACGTCATCAAGAATGATTGGGATGTGTGCATACCAACAATTTTATGGGCATACAGGACTACTTGCAAGGAGTTGTTAGGATAGACTCTGTTTAGACTGGTGTATGGACAGGAAGCTGTAATGCCTATGGAATACATCTTACCCAGTATTTAGATTGTGGCCATTATAGATATGACAAATAGTGATATTATGGAGGAGAGATTGGAACATCTACTCGCGCTGGAAGAAGATCGCTTTCTTGCAGGATTTCACCAACAAGTACAAAAAGCCCAGGAAAAGGCATGGCACGATCAACATATTAAGCATAGAACTTTTAAGAATGGAGACTTGGTTCTATTGTATGATAGTAAGTTCACGAAGTTCCCTGGTAAGTTCAAGATGCATTAGCTAGGACCATATGTTGTAAGGGATATCTCAGATGGTGGCGCAGTTTAGCTTGTGAAGCTGAATGGAGAATTATTTGTTGGACGTGTAAAGGGTAGTCATTTGAAGATCTATAAGGATGATTCCATCCCTATGATTGCACAATGAATACATGGATGAAGGAAAGTCTTAGTGATATTGGCAGTTGGAAGGCAAAACGAGACTATAAAGTACTCTGCCAAAGAAGGACTTTGTCGAAGAGGGAGGGTTGTGCGGTATTCAGGAGGATGGAACAGATGGAGGAAGCTATGGTGAAGAAGGAGTAACTATGCTACTTGGAAGGGTCTGACATAGTTCGTCCAGAATATGACCATTGGGGCTACCATAGTTGATTTGACAAAGAAATCGACATTAAAAGGAGCGAGGGAAACACATTTAAGGAGCATATTTGGGTGAATCTGCCACCAAATTCGCATTTATGAGGAGGATCCAAATGAGATCAAGGAGTTTGAATTTGAAAAAGGTTATAAATATGGCACCACACTCCACATTCAGACACTTTGCGTGTTGAAAATTTGAAGTGTGATTTTTCGCCTAAGTGTAAGCCGAGCATTCTACTAGCATGTCTCGTTGGAGTTGGGAGGAGATTGAGCAAGAGTTTCTTAGGAAAGGGCTAGGATCAATTATGATTGTTACACCAACAGTGCATGCCACTACACCAAGATCATCGAGGACAAAGCCTACTACCATAGCAGCAACAACAACCAAGAAGCAGAAGTCAGACAGATCTTCTGGCACAAAGCCGATGGTCCTCACTGAGGGGGACATCGACGAGATAGCCGACACAGTCTGAGCCATGATGGAGGACTTCTAGGGAAACCTTGAAGACCAATACAAAGTAGTGTTGATATAGGTCCAACAGGGCCTCAAGAACCTGGAAGTTCAGGGGAGTGCAGTTCAAGTGAGCATGACTCAGGCGAGCATGGGTCAAGTGGGCATGAATCAAGTGAGCATGGGTCAAGCAAGCATGGAAAATTTAGTACCACTATAGAAATTACATCTGAGCTCTTGGCTGTGCAACTGTCGATAGGATCTCTACATTTTGAGTAAACTGAATACCAGGAGTGCGTGCAGCATTGGAAAAATCTGAGTCTCAACCTTGCGGCTCTCCCCATTCAGACATTGCATGATTTACACCAGGGAGTCTATGACGAATTGAAGATATGGGAGCATTGAGCTCTGTTGGTCATAAAAGAAGTGAAAAGTTAAAATCAACAGATGTTCGATGAGAACAATAATGCACTACAGGATTGCGACAAGGCAGGTGCACGCAGACATTGGTTGGAAGAGGCTATTACTAAAGCTTGCAATGAGCTTCCAGAGCTACAAGTCTAGACAGAGGCATGCTTAGAAGAGAAGCTTCAGAGGCTTGTAGCATCTACAAAGGAATCAAAGACAGAGTTGGACAAAGTTAGATTTGAGATGCAGATGCAGATTACAGAACTCCAGATGAAGCCACAGCCTACCACGCCACCTGAAGTTCGAAAGCAGCGCAAAGCTGCAATAAAAGCTAACATGGAAAAAATAGCCATTGCAGTTGTTATCACTCAGAATTTTCTCTAGAAGTTATTAGAAGAAAGAAAATGACCGAGGTAACCACAAACCAACTTTTATGCATAGGCTCTAGCCAACCTAAGTCCAGAGAGGGCTCTCTCTATATGATTTAGCTT
The DNA here is from genome assembly GCA_031772625.1 of Pinus tabuliformis. NCBI lineage: Eukaryota > Viridiplantae > Streptophyta > Pinopsida > Pinales > Pinaceae > Pinus > Pinus tabuliformis. The sequence goes on along the minus strand of CM062811.1, from coordinate 667,342,090 downwards.
TTTTTGCTGGGATATTAGGCTAGTTCTTAGTGTTCAGGGGGGACTTTGATTTGTATTGAAGATTGGGTGGTGGGGATATTTAAACAGATGGATAGGATGATGTCTCTAGTCCATTGGGCTATGGAGTCAACAAAAGAGCAGCAGGACTGGATCAACTCACTAAAGGGAATGTTTAAAGGGAAAGATAACAGAGTAGAGTGCATGTGTTTAGGCCAGAGGGGTGAAAAGGTTTTAACCAGGGTGAGAGAGCAATTAATAATTCTCAGACTAGGATTGAAATGAGGAACAGAGGGTAATTAGAAATAAAGGACAATTAAGAATCCTTTGCTATAGATTAAAAGGAACAACCTAAACTAAGGTGCAATTAAGAATTCCTTAGCTTAGATTATCTGTAGAAAACATATATTTGCCTAACTGTTATAACAAAGTGTAATTAAACAAATTTTGATACAATACTTCCAGTTATGGCATTCAGATTTAGATCAACAGTATGAAAACTTTAAGAGATAACAACAATGTGAGAAAATACTTGTCTACACTTTGCTCTGCACATGAATCCTTTAAAATATCGGGTCTTTATTCATCAGTCCAGCTTGCTAGCTCAGTTAATGCTCCAATGGCTTTACAATCTTTCAATTAAGAAATATATAGAAATGTCTAAGAATCCAACCTACATACTTCAAATTGTGAAGTATTTATACTAAGGTGTTATTACAAATATCTCAAACTGACTTGAGATTTAATCTAGGAAATAGAAATATCTTCTCGCAAGAAGATAGAGGTAGCTAATGAACTGCTTTCATGTTGTCCCTTTTATTGTGGTATTGTTGGCTGTTATGGTTTGTTTCTAGCTCTTTATGCTCTTTTTTGTTTGAATCATTTATGCTGGAGGCTTTAGTTACTTCTGTCTTTCATCTGATACTGTCTATCACTGATACTCTTTCACTCTGATGACCTGTCTTTATCCTTTTTGTGTTTCTCCATTTTACTGTGTGTTTCAACAGCAAATTCTTATGTTTTTTATGTGTCTCAACATTGGGAAGTGGATATCGATCAAGTTTCAGTATGTTTTGTTTATTGGTCTTCTAACTGCATCTTTGGTCTAATTACTCTGTTTTAACTGTCAATACTCTGTGTAGTTGTCTTCTTCTCGGCTCTGTGTGTAAACATCTTCATCTTCTGTTCCTTGTATACTTGGTCTTCTTCATTTGAATATAAGTTTTTAACTAGTTTCTTGGTCGATTCTTGGAGTAAACAGGTTCTATGACTAGTATCAGAACTGTTTATCCAAGCTCTAGCTTCGGCTGATAACATGAAAAATTCAACAATAATTAAGAAAGCACCGGTTCGCTGGAAGAGCGCTTGATGGATTTATTTGCATAGGAATGCCTGGGAAAGGGGTCATGGTAGTGTTTTGGACATGAATGGAGGTGAAATCGCATCGCAGAGGTTCAGGGTGGCACTGAAGGGTTTCATAGGTTTACACAGCTAAACGGGCGAAAGGTTTGAAAACATGGGTTTTCAATATTTAAAGTCCAATAGGTGGCTTTTCAAATATGGCGCGAAGTTTCATATTCATGGAGGATGGGCGATTTATTAGAATGGTGGGGAGGCAATTTTGAGGATCGTGGCACTGCTTTAGTGGCTTGGGAGGTTTTGAGGAGGGGTCACCCGATCTACGTCAGAGCTTGACACGTAGCCATCAGGGGTCGGGGGAAAAGCACCTTATCGGGTGGGTAAAGGAAGTCCATTGGGCGCAACCGATATGGATTTGGGCCGTTGGATCTGGACGATTGCGATCTGACTGTAGTCGGGCGGAAGAGCTGTGCGGAGGAAAAGAACGGGAGTTGAGGGGGGCCTAGGGGTTTAATCACAGTAGTTTGGGATTAGTTTTAGGGATTAATCATGGTATAATCAATCGGGCGGGGCTTAATCACAGGATTAAGGAGTCGGGTGAGGTTAATGTCGAGATTAACTTAGGTTCACTGGGATTAGGTAAACTAAGTAATGTTATATCGGGATATCGGTGATTTATATAGTTTTTATTTAAAACTAGGGGTTGGAATTTACATGGGGGTTTAGTTATATATACAGGCAAAGGGTTATATCGGAGTTATACAATAATGTTAGGAATTAATATGAAAATACGATGGCAGAGTGGGTTTTCCTAAGTAAAAGGATAAAGTGTAAGTATTAGCGCACTTAACTTTATACTTAGGAAAAAGGCTTTTTGTGCATTTTTTGAGCGGAAAGGAATTTGCTTGGGGGGTTTATTATTTTTCCTAGGTAAATGTAGTTTAAATCTTAGGAAGAGGGATTTTCTTAGGGTAATGAGGGGAAATTTATTTTATGAAGGGGAAATGATTTTATGAGGGGATTCTAGCACTTACATCCATAAGTCATTAAGCCGAGGGTCCAGTCCCTCCAAAAGTCAGAGAAATGCTCTGAGCCTCTTTGACTTGTAGGATTAAAAGTACTTAGAATATACTTGTAGATAGGAAATTAGTAAGTAAAGGGGAAAAGTGAATGAGGGGGAGTTAATCATATGAACTTGTAAATCTTTGCCTTTGCTTCCATAGTTGACCATACATGTTGAAAGATGTATCTAAGCATGATGCATGTGCTTTGATCTAATTAACTTTGTAGTTCAACAACCTTTCTTCTACTTACCCATTTCTTACCTCTAACATATTTTCTTCATTTCTTTGGGTGCATTTAGGCTAGCAAACCCTTATTCATCTATTTTTCTTTTGAAAAGTAATCTATCTAATTCTAACCTTATATCATCCAAGGGCTCAGATTAAGCTTATGAGATCCTTTTATTTTCCCTACCTAACATTCAAAATTATGACTCCTATTGGTATAGGAACCTAACAGCAGTCAAGGACTTTGGTCAGATTTTTGAGGATACGATGGAGATATGGGCCTCGCTGCAGGAGGACCCACATGTGCAGAAGATTGAGGTAGAAATATGAGATAAACAATTGCAGTTCGATGAGCTCAAAGAAACCACGTGGACCTTAGCACATGTGAAACGATTTTCCCGTCTTTAGGAGGGAACAATTCTGCAAGGACAAATTGATGAGCTGCAGTGGAAGGCATAGATAATCTCCACGTGGATACAACCTTGGGAAGATGAGGCTCATCATCTATCGCAGCTGGTGGAGAGAAAGTTTAAGAGCATGTAACAAACTCAGAGAATAATCGGTCTAGTGACAAAAGGGCTGACAACAGAGAAGCTCGTAGAGGAAGTTCGATAGCCGCAACGTAGTGCACAAAGACACTTCATCTATTGAAGTTGGCATACAATGACCCCAAAGCAAAGGTTTAGGACGTATCGGCTGAGTGACTCAAGGACGAGCCACATCTTTGTGTTGGGGGCTTGTTGGGTAGGGGTCCCTTAGGTCCAAGTTTTGTCTAAGTCATGTAAAGTCTCAACATTTTGAGGAGCAGAGCCTGATTCACGCGGATTTATAGGAGTCAAAAGGGTTTTACGGTGGGTCAAAGCCCCTTATTTCGTAAAGAGATGGGATGAATTTGACTATTTTGAGCTCCACCCATGGTTTGTGGACCATGGTATTGTAAGGGAAAAAGATATATAAAGGGATGTCTAGTGAGTCAAGTCAATCAATCAATTAATTCAGGATATGATTTTGAGTCTGTAATTATGAAGTATTTCTATATTCGGGAGAAGGGGAAGGCTTCTGTAGTTGTGTGCATGGAGACCTTGGTAAGTCTGCAGCTACGTGTGAAGGCCCCTGCAGCTGTGTGTGCATGGTCAGAAAGATTGTATCAGTGAAGCTTTGAAATATTGAAGAAGAATTTTGAACGGATCTGTGTAATTTTAAATGTTCGCATAGTTTTTGTATTTCTACCTGATTAAGGTTCGATTTTGTATATTTCTCATGTAATTACATCATGAAAGTTCAAATACTGTTTTATATGATGAATAATGCATGTTAGACTAGTTACGTGTAGCTCACAAGTCTGTTAAGTGGGAAAATGCTCTACGACTGTAACAATAAGGTTAACAGTTTGCGAAGGTTGGATTGAACCCTAAACTGAAAGAAACCTTACAACCACACTGCATAACCCCTTTGGATGCATAAACCTGGTTCTAGCATCCCCAATATTTCCTCGGGTGAGACAGTGGTCTGCACTACGCGGATTGTTGCCGAAAGGGTCGGTTGTATAGGGTTTTGTTGGTTAGCGCAGACTAACTCTGAACTTGGGCCTAAGCCCCGGAACCCAACAATACAACAACAACATTATACACCTCTGCACAAAATCCCATAAATAGTGATACCGTGTATCTATATGCTTGGGTTGATCATGAAAAACAAGATTTTCAGAGAGATTGATACAACTATGATTATCACAATAAATCACAATTGTATCCATCTTATGACCAAACAATCCATCAAGTTTCTTTCTCATCTAGATCAAATCACATGCTGCTTGATTGGTAGCCATGTACTTTGCTTCTGCTAAGCTGAATGCCATAGATATTGCTTCCTGTTGTACCAAGAAAATGCTGCAAACCCAACAACAAAAATTCCACCTGATGTGTTCTTTCAGTTTGATGGAATCCCCACCCAATTTGCATCCGTGAAGCCACACAAATTCACTCCCTTTGTCCATCTATATCATAGTACAAATTAGGTAGTTCCTCCGAGGTACCATAGAACATGCTTAACTGCCCTCCAAAATAGTTTCGTTGGCCTAACCATAGCTTGGCTCAGCTGGTTGATTGCATAGCGCATATTGCATCGTGTGTTCACAAGATACACCAGTGAACCCACCAACTACCGGTAGACAGTAGCATCCACTTCCTCATTTGAAGTGGCATCCCCTTTCCTCTAGTTAGTCGCTAGAGGTGTGTCCATGTGTTTGCATCTATCCATGTGGAACTTTTGAAGTATCTCATTGGCATACTTTCCCTAAGAGACAAATAGTTCCCCATCACCTTGTCATACTTCCAATCCGAGGAAGTAGTGCATGAGACCCATGTCCTTCATTTCCAACTCTCTTTCAATGTCCTTGAAATATCTGATCAATTGCTCATATCCAACCAAAATCAAGTCATCAACATATAAGATAATAATAAAATTTTTACCTTCTACCAAAAAATGATAGAGTTTTGCATCCTCTTCACTTTTGGTGAAGCCAAAACCAGTGAGGTAACTATCGATCCTAGTGTACCAAGCATGAGGTGCTTGCTTGAGATTGTAAAATTCTCACTTGTGTTTGCACGCATGAGACTGTTAATCAAAAGTCTTGAAGCCTTCTGGTTGCTCAATATAAACCTCCTCCTCAATAAATCCATTGAGGAATGCTATTTTCACTTCCATATGGTGGAACTTACACCCATCTGTGCAACCATAGAAAGGATTGGTCTGATGGATGAGTACCTTGCTACAGGTATCCTCATAGTCAATCCCCTCAACCTGAGAGTACCCCTTGGCCACAAATCTATCCTTATAATTTTTTATGCTTTTGTCTACTGCATGCTTCACCTTGAAGATCCAACTCAAACCCAGAATTGATTGTCTGTTGGTATTGGGACCACTTCCCAAACACTGTTATTTACAATGGACTCATACTCCTCCATCATTGCATCAACGCATACTTATTTATTTACTTCTTCCTTAAAAGAGGATGGCTCAGCCTCTACAAGCTTAGTCATTAGAGCCATGTAGCCAGTGTACCGATATGGTTACCTTCTCTGTCTGCACTGATTTGAAGGAGCACCCACATTCTCCCTCACATCCTGCACAAGTCTCTCTACTTCCCTGGTCCTTTTCCTACCTTCTCTAGAAGGTTCTGCTTGAGTTTCTATCTCCACCCTCTACTCCTCTACTTGTGGCTCCTCCACAACTTCTTGAGGTTCCTCCTTTGGAGCTAAAATCTCTTCTTTTAGTGGGATTTGAAGCTCCCTCTCAAGAGAGAATTTCATGTTTTTGTCTTCATCAAAGTTTACATCCATTCACACAACTGTCATTCTAAGGGATGGAAAATACACATGGTAGTTGTGGGGAGTTTCTATGTAACCCACAAATACCCCCAATTCTGTTGTCGGCTCTAGATTCTTCCTTGATTATTTAGAGACATGGCAGTAAATAGAGGCTCCAAAAATCCTGAACTGTGACACATCCGATTTCCTCCCCAAGAAATCCTCCTCTAGTGTAATTAGGGCCAATAATCCAATTAGGACTCCTATTATGAAAACAGACTATTGTGTTGCATGCTTCGACCCACAAGTGCAGAGGTAGGCTTTGGTCATGCAACATCACCCTCGCTACTCCCACAATGTTGCAGTTATTCCTTTCAACCACCCCATTTTTTTGTGGGTTGTGGGTTGCTGTCAACTCTCATCGAATGCCTTCTTTTGCATATTTTTTTTAAATTCATTCAACATGTACTCACCTTCATTGTCGCTCTTGAGAACCTTCACCTTCTTTCTTGTTTCTTTCTCAACTAGTGCTTTGAACTCCACAAACTTGGAGAATGTCTCATCCTTCTTCTGCATGAATAAGATCCAACACTTCCATGAGAAGTCATCAATAAAATTGACAAAATATTTGTGCCTAGCAGTGGAGGTTATCAAGAAAGGTCCACAAACATCAGATTGGAGCCTTTCGAGGACTACATGTGCTTTGATGTCCTGGTCATGGAATGGCTTTTGTGTACTTCCCCAAGGTACACCATTTACATGTATCTTGTTGCTTTAGTGCTCCTTTGGGGAGGCATGTGGTTATCTACTGCATGATATTCAAAGTGCCATGATGCAAAAGGCCAAGTCTTCTATGCTAAATTTCATTGACATTGTGGCTCTGCACCTTCTCTGCCTTTGTGCTCAATGCAAGACAATACTCCACATATAACTTGTAAAGGTTCTTCACACAAACCCTGATTTGCTTCACCTGTACCATGGCTATGTGTCTCAGGAATGACATTCCTTTGTTGAATATCACATCATAACCACGGTATTCCAAAACTGCAACGGAGACAAGATTTTTATTTAGAACCGGAACAAACATCACATCCTTGAGTCTGAGGGGGGAGCTTGACTCCCTTTGAAAGGTGACTATACCAATTCCGGTCATGTTGTACATTCCATCATCTCCCATATCGATGTGCATCTGGATATCTTTCTCCTCCAAATCATTGAAAAATTCTCTATTTCCTGTCATGTGGAAAGAAGCACCACTTTCCAAGTACCACATGGTCCCCATCATTGTGCTTGCCATGCATGCAATGAGAGTAAAGTCAAGCTCGAACTGTGAATCCAAGGCTTCACTTGCTGCTCCTCCTAAGGTATTCTTTATTATTTTCTTGTGTGGAGACTTTGTGGCATAGCGACCCGAATTCATGACATTGAAAGCACTTGATTTTGGAAAAGTCTTTATTCTTGCCCCCTTGAATATATGCTACTTTGGATTGGGATTTCTTCCCTTTCCCCTTATTTACCTTTCCACCCAAGGCATAATTTTCTTCATCCTCACCCTTGGATGAGGTCATGTCTTTGGTATTTCACCTTATTTCTTCATGCACCAAGTCAGACCAAAGGCGCTCCCAATTTGGTAGTTTCTCCCTCCCATTCACCAAATCTTAGTTGTTGTGCCCGCTCTTGGGAAGGATTATAAGGGTTAGGGTTACCAAATCATCTTTTGCGATAGTAACACCAACTTGATCAAGTTCATCATGACATTGTGTGAACCTGCTCATGTATTCTGCTACATCTTAATATTTCGAAGTTTATCCTTGAGTGCCAGCTTCCCTTGGTCACTACTATTTTGGAACAAATCTGTCAGTGCTTACCAAATTTCATATGTAGTCTCTTTTCCATGGATATTTGAGACAATATGGCCTCATACTCCCTTCAATATGATTCTCCTCACCTTGGCTAAACACATATTACATTTTTCTAGGTCCTGAGAATCAACTGCTACTGGTTTCGAGATATCATTATCAACGAATTCCTTCAATCCATTATCTTCAAGCATTGCCTCCATCGGGTCCTTCCAAGCAACATAATTCGATCTCCCCTTAAGGGCATACTCGAGTCTTATTCCATAGAAAGCCATCCTTCTAGATTTGAAGAATTGATCTTGCAAATCCAATCCTCCTGCAATAACAACTTTGAAATCTCTGCTCTATTGTGAATCCTACTCTGATACCATGTAGAAATTAATGTGTAGATTCGAAATTGCTTATGAAATTTACTAAATCACTATAATGCCCTCCAAAATTTACCCAAGTTAACTGGTCCAGTGGGGTAAACATGTGACAAGAGGCTACTATGATGTGACTCAACTCCCCATGTATAATTAAGGAAGTGGAACCAACAAAAAAAAAGTCATTATGACCTTCCACACATGCTACAAAATCTTCAGAAGCCAACCAACCTTTCCAGGTGACCAACCCCTGAGACAACTTTACATTTCACTGATCTAGACCCTCATCTGCTCCCATGACAAGCCATGCATGCGACTAAGGCTTTCTAGTCACTCCCACAACAAGGCATGCCAGTGACTATGGAATTTTTCAACCAGTTATGAGCCAGTGACCCCAAATTCTATGCCATTTTTTCAGGGCTAGGACCTTGACCACTTCCCAGAACTTCATGAAACTTTCAGAAATGATAAATAACAATGGAATAAGGCTACTAATGAAATCATTGGTAAAAGTACTTGATCTGACCCTACTAGCCATGATAGGCATTTTGTCAAACATGTCATAAATATGTAATATACAAGTCATAAAAATAGATTTGAGCTTAGGGGTCTCATACTATCTGAGAATTGTAAAGAAGCATTGTTGTTCTATCACAATAGCTGCATTATCATCTATTAGGTCATATATTCATTGTACATTCATTTGCAAATCAAAACATGATGAGAGCCATACATCAAGTTTGTCATAAAACATACTCATAACCAACATAAATAACAAGGATATAACAACCATAATAATCACAAATGAACCAATATATTTACACATGAAATACCAAGGATAAAGAGCTCTTATTAATGAATGCATAAGCTAACACGGTCTGGGACTTCCACGAACCAATCGACCATAGATTGGCTGAACCAAATATTTCTTTTAGCCAATCACCCCTATGCCATATTCCAAGCATGAATGTGGAACTCACAACAAAACCAATCCAAGTTTCCTCATGATTTACCACAATCCCCACCAAATCACTAGGCCTAAACAAGCATGGATGCCATCATATTTCTCCACCTACACCGTGAGGAATTTGTCTGCCTCCTAGTCTGTAGGCTTTACCGTATATCCCACCATTCATCAGTCGAGGATTCGTATGCCTAATTAAGACTCCACCCTCCAAGCTTTACCGTATATCCATCCATTCACTGGTCAAGGATCCCTAGGCATGATCGAGGGCACACACCTCTAGGATTTACCATATATCCCACCATTCACTAGTTGAGGATTACTAGGCCCACCATGGTACACAAAATCTGGCTTTACGACAATCCCATATTCTCCTGTCCAGGGATTCCTAGGCCTTCTGTTCTTCTTCAGAGACCACCTCACTTAGTTTCTAAACCATCTGACAATCTAGCTTAACTAAATAAAAGAGAACCCATCACACCATGGTTATCTGGAAATGGAAAGAAGGCTGAAAATCACTGTCACACTTGGCAAAACCCATGCCGATGACAACAAGAGAACCAAATACTCACATGCATTTACAATGCATACCAAATCTAGCAAGGAAATCACACATGCAAATTGATACCTGCAATTAGTCCTATTGCATCTTCTTGATTATGCTCTTCCTTACTTGATCTTTTCTTCCCTTTGACTTCTTTGTCCTTCCTTTGATTTCCTTGATGCAATGCTAGAGTTCTCTAAGATTTATTTATGTGTCTAAGAGTGAGAGAGAGAGAGAAATAGAGAGCTCCAAAACTGAACTAACAAAAGGTTACCAACTGATCCTCAGAAGCCTTTTTATTAATGAGGCCTCTATTTTTTTCATTTTCCATTATTTTTCCTTCATTTTCTGCCTCACATGCAACCTGTGACCTTTCACCTCCCTTTTCTCCTAATTTCCATTATTTTGATAAATAAAATGCTAATTAATGCCTCATGCCTTTCCAAAGCCTTTTCCATTTCATTTGCCAATTTCCTTAGCCATAATAAACCAAATGAACACCTGCTAGAATGTTTTTCACAACATTTAGATTGGAATATGTGTCCCATGTCCTTGGTTATTATTTTTCATTTATTAACTTTATTACATGGAATTTTGACCAGGGATGTTACAGAACCCTCCCCCTTGGGGAACACCATCTTTAGTGTTCAATGACACCTACAACTAGTAAGACCGTTGAAAGCAAAACATACTTCCCATGGAGCTTTATAGCACATCTCGTTGCAGTATTTACAATGACCACTGCTGAAACATGACAAACATACTATTTAGTGGAGCTTTATAACACAACTAATTATAGTATTTACAGTAACAACCACATATGCACATTTGTTATAAATAGAAAATAAAAAGATACAATGCCTGCATATGCAACAAGGGAATCCAAAGGCTCACACCTCCACACTCAAAAGTATTACTAGGATTCACCTCCTTCCTAGGAAGTCCAGAATCCACTGCCCAATTCAAAGCTACATCCAATGTCCAGGACCATAATCTTGCGTCACTTGTCCTCTCAGTGAAAAATTACTTGCTCATTGTTCCAGGGAACACTCCCAATGTGCATCTGATTCCATCTGGAAATGCTAGTAACCAAAATAAATCCATCCCTAGTCTTTCCTTCTCTGCTACACAGTCCCTCGGGCCATCTAGTCACCCCCTTCCTTGCACTCACTCACCTTCCAAGTTCCTTGACATCCCCTATCCTAGGTGATCCAGCCCTTGACAAGGTTTCCTCACATCATAAGGTCAACAACCAAGGCATATACCTACCTAAAAACCATCATACAAGTCATAGCATGCTCATGGAAATTAATGAACACTATTGGGTACTAATGTCCTACAATGGCCTTGCTCCTGAAGTGCTTTACCAACATACCACTGTTTGTTCCAATTCCTTTCATTAATTCTACTAACATTCTTTGTTAGCCAATTCTAATCACCCAAACCAGGAATTCCCATGCTTTCCTGTGCCAAGCATATAATTTCCATTAGATTCAAAACCAAATGAAATAAATTCACATCATATCTCATTGGTAGCTCGTCAACAAGGTACACCTTCAATTCTGTTTTCTTCCTGTCACCACAAGTCAAATTAGCTCTTTAACCAAATAATCATGTATAATCATATCACATCCGATTAGCTCAAAATGCAACCATCATAAATCATAATCATAAATCACATGTAACCATCATAAACCATAATCATAGATCACATATAATCATCATAAATCAGAGTCATAGATCACCTGCATGATAAAACTGAAGTAAAATAATGATACTTATCCTTTAATCGATCCTTAGCTTATACCTTTATCCTTTGTCCTTTCTGTATGCACATCTGATTAGTTGCCACACCCTAAAAACACCCAATGTCTTCTCTTCAACCACATACACATACACATAGTATACATCACACACACACACACATACCCACACATGACATACAACGCTACACAATACATGCACCTACACCCGACACACAAGACATAAACCTACACCCGGTGTATCCCACAAGGAAACACATACATCTATACCCGATGTACAACAAAACACATATACCTACCTCTAGTGTACAACACAATACATATACATACATAGAGTACATCATAATGAATACACATGTCACAATACCACGACTATGCAATGCACATACATAGTACCACACGTACACACAACAACATGTACAACATGCACACAATACCACATGTACAACAATACCACATGTACAACATGTACACAACACCACTTGCACAACGTGTACACAACACCACATGTATGCAACACCACATGCACGAAATGTACACAATAACACATGTATGACATTTACATAGCACCACCTGCACACAACACCACATGTACAACATGTACACGACACCACATGCACACAATACCACATGTACAATCATACACACAACACCACATGTACATAACATCATATGTACATCATACATACCACGCCATATGTACACAACACCGCATATCCGACATGCGCACAACACCATATTTACACAACACCACATATCCAACATGCACACAACACCATCTGTACACAACACTGCATAAACAACATGTACACAACACCATCTGTACATAACATTGCATAAAGAACATGTACACAAAACCAGATATACATAACACAACATGCACATAACATCATAGGTGCAACATGTACAACATATATACAACAGTAAAACTGCACATCCATAGACCACACAATGACTCTACCAAGCAACCTTGCTTCTAATGTCTTTCTACTATTCATGCATGTTCCAACATGTCATCGATCGCACTGCTTCCATTCTGCTGATGTATCCCTCAGCATTACCTGTCCATAACATAAACATAGGCATAGTATACTCACATAATATTAACTCATATCTGCATGATACTAGCCTCATAAGTCTGTCAGGGCTACTCTTCCCACTTGATTCCTCATAGCCAGAAACCTCTTCATGCCATTCACCTGCATAAGCAATCATTCCTCCACAAGAATGACCCTTGACAACCCTGTCAGATAGTGACATAGATACATAGATACATAGATACATATATATAAACATTAGCATAAAACAATCATGATCATGTCACACAACGACATACAAACATACATATATACATATAAACATTAACATAATATAGTCATGATCCCTGATGACCTGTAAGTCAACGACATACATACATGCATATATGCATATAAACATCATCATAAAACAATCATGATCACAACATAATTAGCAGATACCATAAGGTCAAGGTTAAGAGAACTCCCTTTATCCATGCGTCACATGCATGACATTGAGAACAAAAATTCCCAACATAGATAGGCATATGATGCCTCAAGTCCATTTACTTTACCTTTCCTGTTACCTTTCTCATGACTGTGCTGCTACCATCCATTTATCCCAATGGACCCAATCAGTCCAACTGACTATCATACTCTTGCCTTTAGCAGCCCCTTACTCATGCACTGAGCTTCATTTGAGTCTTACATTACCTATTGGGTTCCACACAACTCTCCCCGAGCTCCATTAACTTTCCTCTTTCCAACCAATTCCCAAGACCCCAAACATAAAAGACAAGAGCAAGAACAATCAAGAAGAAAACCATGAGAAACTAATAACAATATGACACCACAAACAAAGTGGCATGATCATGCACTAGAAACAATCAAGATTACAAATCAAGCACAACAAATCATAGAAGACCAAAAGCACAAGACTAACAACAAACACCATGAATCAATCCCCCATGCTTCCTAGTGCTTCCAAAGAAAACTCAAGCTGAGCCTTCTCCAAGATTTCATGGCAGTCTCTTTGCCATGCAATTCCCTGTATCATACTTCCATAAACACATAACTCTCAGTGCATAAATAAATACAACAATATGCAAGTTATCTTACCTTGATGTGCCAAGCACGTTTCCTTGTAACTGAACACATACATATATCATCTCTTAGGGGACTTCAATTCCATTGATGAATCCAACTATAACTAGAAACTACATAATATACCTGCCAAACACATGTTCATAAATATAGAACATATCCACACAATGTTAGACAAAAGCAAGGTTAAGAAGACTTCCTGTACTTATGCAAAGCACTCATTCGTTTGGAATTTTTGTTTCCAAACATAGCTAATTCCTTTCTTTATTTTACCTTTTACCTTGCTGCCATTGAGTATTATTATATACTATCACATCACCGAACTGTTATATAAACAAATGAACTATTAACTTGTCATGCTAATACCAAGTATATTTCCCTGGAACTATTTACACATGTCATCCACATGTTCCAAGGACCAAAGCATCATGTCTATTAATTGAATTCAACCTTTGCCAAGACTAACAACCATGTCATAATCAACTAAGAGTCACTAAGAGTCATTACTCATACTACTACAACTAACACCCACTAGAACTCAAGTACATATAAGCTATCTCAACAAATATGTGTTAGTACAACCATATTAAAACAAGATTGTTTCTTCATGCAATCTTATAGACACATATTCATATCATGCAATTAGTCAAACATTCAAACAAAAGACATATGACATAATAAAACATTCAAACACCAAGAAGATGACATAAGAAAAATCATACCTTAATGTATATTAGGGGAGGCTATCTTGATTTCATAATCAATCTAGATTAGCATGATATAACTTCACAAACACATTAACTCAAACATAAATAAGGTCATGATGTCCATAAGCGTAACTAGCTAACATGTTCAGATCATAAACTCATAAGCAATTGTCATTCATGCATAATAATCACATATGCATAGTCAGTCCAAATTAGTACAACACAATATCACAAATAGGTCGACTCATACCTCGATGTCATAACCCTAACCATTTGCATAGGCAAATCCAAATTAGCATGATACATATAACCTCAAGATATTAGTTGCAATGACCATAACCATCATGCATGTGACCTAATGCATATAACAACAAGTTACTATCCTTCATGACTAACTGACACATGTACATATGATCACACTGATTAACTAACATTTATCATACATGTAATTGTGACAACCGTAGACTAATAGACATGTACATAACCCTAATGCTTATAACAACCATTAATCATCATACCTTCATACCCACCATACAAACCTATATGATGATATGCCCTTACCTCGAGGTTCAATGTTGCAACCTCGCTTTGATGATATGCATTTCCTGCTTCATCTCAGCTAGCACATCAACATCATAACATACCAATAACGTCATGATGACACAAGACCACAACAATGTCCATCATAATGCATCTCTTACCTACTATACATGCATAACCATGACCATGACAATGCATGCATAACAACATATATACATTGGCATGCATAACAAATGCATTTACAACTGACATGCATTCATGAAAAACACATCCTAACAACAACAAAATCAACTCCTAGATGTCAACATAATTGAACAATGACCACTACCATGTATACATAACAAGCACATATACAACCTACATGCACGCATGACAAACACATTCTGCCCATCTAGTCCAAGTGTTGAACCATGCTCTGATACCAGTCTGTAACGCCTTCCTCCCACATTTTACCAAGTTAACCAGTCCTCTGGGGTAAACATGTGATGATTAGGCTACTATGATGTGATTCAAATCTTCATGTACAGTTAAGGAAGTGGAACCGAAAAAAAAAAACCATTCTGACCTTCCACACATGCTACAGAACCTTCAGGAGCCAACCAACCTTTCTAGGTGATCAACCCCTGAGGCAACTTGACATTTCACTGATATAATCCCTCATCCGCTCCCATGAAAAGCCATGCATGAGATTTAGGCCTTCCAGTCACTCCCATAGCAAGGCATGCCAATGACTGTGGACTTTTTTAGCCAGTTTTGAGCCAGTGACCCTGGATTTTGTGCCACTTTTTCAGGGCCAAGACTCAGGCCACTGCCCATAACTTCATGAAACTTTAAAAAATGATAAATAATAATGGAATAAGGCTATTAATGCAATCATTGGTACAAGTACTTGATCTGACCCCTACTATCCATGACAAAAATTTCATCAAACATGTCACAAATATGTAATCTACAGGTCATAACAACATATACGAGCATAGGAGTCTCATGCTTATATGAGATTCGTAAAGAATCATTATTTCTCTACCGCAATAGCTGGATATTCGTAAAGAATAATTATTTCTCTATCACAATAGCTGGATTATCATCTATTAGGTCATACATTCATTGTACATTCATTTGAAAATAAAAACATGATGAGATCCATACATCAAGTCTGTCATAAAACATACTCATAACCAACATATAACCAACATAAATAAGAAGGACATAATAGCCATAAGAATCACAAATGAACCAGTATATTTACACATGAAATACCAAGGATAAATATCTCTTATTAATGAATGCATAAGCCAACCAGGTCCGAGACTTCCATGAACCACCCAACATAGATTGGCTGAACCAAATCTTTCTTTCAGCCAATCACCCCTGTGCCATATTCCAAGCATGAATGTGGGACTCACAACAAAACCAATCCAAGTTTCCTCAAGCTTTACCGCAATCCCCACCAAATCACTAGCCCCTAAACAAGCATGGACACCACCGATTTCTCCACCTACATTGTGAGGAATTTGTCTGCCTCCTAGTCTCTATGATTTACTGTATATCCCACCATTCACCGATTCAGGATTCCTAGGCCTAATCGATACTCCACCCTCCAAGATTTACCACAAATCTCACCATTCATCAATTGAGGATTCCTAGGCCTGATCGAGGGTGCACACCTCTAGGATTTACCGTATATACCGCCATTCACTGGTCAAGAATTCCTAAGCCCACCAAGGTACACAAAATCTGGATTTACCACAAACCCACCTTCTCCGATCCCAGGATTCATACGTCTTGTGTTCTTCTTCATAGATCACCTCTCTCAGTTTTGAAACCATCCGGAAATTCTAGCTTAACCAAATAAAAGAGAACCCATCACACCATGTCTATCTAAAAATGGTAAGGAAAGGCTGAAAATCATTGTCACACCTAGAAAAACCCATGTCGATGACAACAAGAGAACCAAATACTCACATTCATGTACCATGCATGCTAAATCTAGCAAGGAAATCACACATGCAAATCAATCCCTGAAAGTAATCCTGATGTAGCTACTTGATTCTGTTCTTCCTTGTTTGATCTTTGCTTTCCTTTCCTTATTTTCCCTTCCTTTTCTTTCCTTGATCCAAGGTTAGAGTGCTCCAATACTGTTCTAAGTGTCCAAGAGTGAGAGAGAGAGAATAGAGAGAGCTCCAAAAATGATCTAACAAAAGGTTTCCAACTGATCCTAAGAAGCTTTTTTATTAATAAAGCCTCTATTTTCTTAATTTTCCATTATTTTTACCTTATTTTCCTCCTCACATGCAACCTCTGACATTTCACCTCCCTTTCTCCTAATTTCCATTATTTTCATAAATAAAATGACAATTAATGCCTCATGCCTTTCCAAAGCCTTTTCCATTTCCCTTGCCAATTTCCTTAGCCATAATAAACCAAATGAACACTCGCTAGGATGTTTTACCCAACATCCAGCTTGGAATATGTGTCCCATGATCTTGGTTATTATTTTTCCTTTACTAACTTTATTACCTGGAATTTTGACCAGTGCTGTTACAAGCACAAGACTCATAGTTACTCTGTTGATCTCCAAAAGTTAATCCAACATCTAGAAGACAAATCATAGACATGCAAAGGTAAACATCACACATGCACAAATATTTATCTAGGGGAAAGCAACTGCTAAAAACCCCTTCCTATATGTATTACATTAATCATAGAATATAGATGAAATACATATGCTTGCTCAAGCTCGAACACAACCTGTAAGTGTATAATCTATCCCTCTGCTTGACTGACTGAATCTAGCCAACACTTAGCCAATTTTCTAGCCCTCCAAGCTCCTATTTCCTTTTTCTATTCCTTGAGGAAATTAGCCTCTATTATTTATGAAATTTCCTCTATTGAATTGTGCGTTCCTCTAGGTCCTTCCTCTAACTGCATGCACCACCTATACACATGGGAATATTCTACAACTGATAGTAAATTGCCTTGGAATCTCCATCTCAACTGGGTAACTCGAATTCTCTGCATGTAACAATTATTTTGGGTTGATTGATCAATTAACTAGTTGATCACTGAGTGTGGTTGAAGTTCCACTTCCACAACTTGACCTCCATTAATTTTTCTAACAATTAGAACTAGTTTAGCTGAAAATAACTCAATTTAATGAAAAAGATTTCTACAAATTAGAAATCAATCATACTGAACTAAGCTCAAGCTTCCCCAACTTGAATTAACTGAGTTAACTAAGTGAAAAGTGCCATATCACCTCAGTTAACTACTCCCAAGATTTATGCTCAAATAGAAATTTGAATTTTCTCTAGTTTGACCAAGGCAAAGTCAAACTGATATTTTCTTGCTGCATTTTCAATAGGATGGTATTAAGAAAATTCCTGACATCTTTTTGAGGAGCCGATTCGTCCCTGCTTATCGACCTCATATTATCCTGATGCCATCTGTTCATGTTCCTACCTCTTGTGCGGTGGTTGGTCGAGGGCCCACAACTAGAATGTGGGGTGCAAACCATACCGGGAAGTAGATGGTGAGGATTGGAATACATAAGAAAACAACCAAGGGGATGAGAATGATAAAGGCTAGGGGAGAAAAAATGAGAATGAGGAGGGTTTTTCATAGGGTATACATAAAACTTCCAGGACTTGGAGAGGCCGAGGAGAATGATTAGGTTAATAAAACAATGAAATCTAGCATGAGCTACGTAATCAATTTCCTTGGTGGAATGATGCATTCTACTAGATGAAGGTCCTGGAGGGTAGTGTTTGCAAACTAGAGGCATCCTTGAGATCAAAGAAACATTGGAGAAATTATTATGCAATTTACTGACAGTGGAGCGGATCACACAATCTAAGAGGGCTCGTGTGAGTCGATCAAAGGTAATCTACGAGCCAGTAGGTGGATTGGAAGGCTCATTAATGTCACAACCGTCTTTATCCTTTTTATGATTACTTCACATTCTAGGTGAAGAGGCTTGTCCCTTATATCCTGCAATGTAAGGGATATTAACGTCTCCCTATCAATTGTCCCCTCATTTGCCAACTGGTTCGCCATGGAGTTGGCCTTCCTTCTAAATGCGATGAATGGTTTTCGTCAGCCGCCAGTTATTGGTCACTTTGTTGCCTGAAGAGCCATGGTGGAGCTTGTGGGTAGCTAGTGTGGCCAACATTGAGTCTCCCTCAATGATCAGAGGATAAAATTGGTGATCTTTCACAATTGCAAGCCCATGCTCCATGGCCAGGAGCTAAGTCACATTGTTGGTGGCAATCCCCAATTTTCCATGGAAGATCCAAAGAACTTTTCCCTTGTGATTTCATAAGACACCAATGAAACTAGCTATGCCCGGTTTACCTTGGAGGCCCCATTGTAATTGGTTTTATTATGTTTCTTTTTAGATGAGACCGGATATTTGGGATTTCAGGGGAGGTTGAGGGAGGGCTGAGAGTGGCAATAAGAATGTTGTCTAGGTCCAAACGTTGGAGGATTTTAAGATCTAAAGCACACAGAGGGCCTTGCACTGGAGGAAATATGGAAATGGAAAAAAATTCATGAATTATCTACTTGATAAAGGTAAGAAGGTGTTCCCTTGCAGTCTTCCTATCTATGAATATTCATGTGTTTCTTTCTTTCTAAGTCACCCAACAAATGGTCCTAGGGAGGAGGTTCCAAGCTCTGTTAACCACCCAATGAGAAGAGATGTGAGGCCACCAAATATATAGGGTGTGTTCAATAGAAGCCCTGTTTCTATCTATCATTCTGAAAACTTCTACCCCCCACTCCCAAAGCGTAGAAGAAAAATCACAAGTGTTTATGAGATGATTTATGGATTCCTCCTAGTTCTCACTTATATAATGTAATGATGGTCCGAAAAATCCTCTTCTCCAGAGGTTATTCCAAGTAAGGATCTTGCCGTGGAGAACTAACCAGACGAAGAGAGAAATTTTCGGCCAATGTTGTTTAACCCAAAAAGTGGTCCACCTCTGACTCTGCTCTAAATGTTCATGACTCACAAGATATCCATAGGCCTCCTCAAGGTTGAAGACACCACGATTTTTTTCCCTGCCTTAATTTGTCCTCCTCTTGATCCACTAGGATTTGGCACTCCTAGAGATTCCCATCAAAGGAGTCACAATCTAAACTGTTAGGAAGGGGCTTCCAGTCCTGCCTACTGATACACTCTCTCTAGTTGTTGCTTTTCGGGGTGGGTTTCCAATAATGGACCACCTGAATTTTCCCTTTAGCCTGAATTGACCTTTGAAGGGGGGCATGGTGCTCTTCATTGAGGGTCGAGAATTGCTATTGTGGGCCTTCCTAGAATAAGGCACTCTCCTCATTACGGATCTCCCAAAAACTATGCTTTTGTATAACTTCTCTATTTCTTCGAGGCCTGGTTCCATATGAAAAATCCTTAGACCTGTCCTGAGACTCTGATGAGATCCCTTTGGCTGTGGTTAGGAGCATACTTAACTTTCCATAGTTGGGCCTATTATCACTTAGAAAAAACCCTAGTTGTCTAGGGAAAAAAATAAGGTAACCTCTAACAAATTTAGATTCAAAGTTGGCCCTTCAATCTGGAGAGGGATATATGCTTAAACTCTACCACTCATTGTCACTAAGTAGCAGGAAATTTAGCTCATTAGCCAGATTTAGTTGGTAACACAGGAAATTTGTTTAGAAGGAAGATAGATAGTGACCATTGGGAAATGAAGTCTCTTGACATAAAACTACTAGCTATAGGCTTTATGAACATGTTTAACAGAGGAAGGATAACTTTAAATTTCTTAGAAAAACCATCATGAAGTTATTGTTATCACCCTAAGAAACTCACCTAGGTTGTATATTAGTGATGCTCGGGAACATTACAAACTCAACAAAATGTTGGAAAAATAGGTGGATGAATGAAATAAATGTTGCATATTCAAGCCAGATAACCACTCCTACTATGCTTAACCCCAGACACGGGTGAATACCCCCAGACTACAAGGCTTTAGACCACCAATTACTAACAGTTTGAGGAATAAGTGATGATGGAGAAGACTCACCATACCAGCAGATGCACAATACCCTGTGATGGGCGGCTATAACCAGTTAAAAGGTCTATAAATCTGTTCCCTAATACACAGACAGGATGACAGCTCTCTGGCATTAAAACAACAGAAACCTGCACACAAATTCAATGATACATGCTAAATCCTAACATAGAGGTGGGATGACAGCCCCTCTAATGCTAAACATTAACAACACATGAATAAATGTATAACAGGCATAGTCTGGAACAAGAAGAAGAAGTGGACAATGAGCAATTAACAACAAAAGAAGCTTGCATTAGCTGGAAATAAAGACCAGACGTTGCAGGTCTCACAGTAGTTACAGTCTCCAGAAGTTGAAGCTTACAACAGAATAACACTCATCCAACACTCATCCACTATTACATTCTGTTTCTGGGTATATGTAGTGTTATGAAACCAGCTCACAAAAAGATAGAAAAGAGAGATCCACGCCTTAGAATTCAGCCTCTTTGAGGGGGCAACCTCCTTTACATTACATAAATGAACAATTCTTGGATGATACAAATGAAAATACCTCCTTTCTATATATAGGAGTCTAAGTGGTCCCAATACAATCAAAGCCTACATAACAATAATATTGTAGGCACAACAATAACAATAGTGGGCTTCTATGTGGCACAATAGTAACAATATGGGGGTAGTAGGGGCACAACAATATAAATAAGGGGTATAACTACAATAGTAATGGGGTAATCACTAGTATTATAGGGACCCAACATGCCCCTCTCCTTCAAAAAAGTGTTGTCCTCAACGCTTGAGTAGTTCTGGATACTTCTGCATAAAATTCTCATCCTCCCATGTGGAATCTTCAGCGGATAAGTTCTTCCACTTGATAAGATACTCTGAAATTGATCGATTTCGTAGCTGTCGAGTTCTTGTTTCTGTGACTGCTTCCGGTTCCAATATAATTTTTCCTTCCTCATCAAGTTCTGGCAATATTGTTTGAATTGGGAGCTTGTCACCTATAACCTTCTTTAAACATGAAACATGGAAGACTGGGTGCAATCGAGAAGCTGCAGGAAGCTCCAATTTGTATGCCATAGTACCAATCTTTTGCAACACCTTGTACGAACCATAATACTTTGGTGATAATTTATTATCCTTCTTAGCTTGCTTTAGGGACATTTTCTTATATGGTTGTAGCCGTAGGAATACCCAATCACCTACATCAAAACTTCTTTCACTGCGATGTTAATCTGCCTGTTGTTTCATTCTATTTTGTGCCAACACGAGGTTATCCTTTAAGAGTTGGAGGACTTGTTGTTGATGTTCGATGTGATGTTCCACTGCCTGAACCTTAGAATTTTCTCTTAAATATGATGTGATGGATGGTGGTTGATACCCATAAAGTGCCATAAATGGGGTCATTTTTGTTGCTGTATGGAAGGAAGTGTTATACCACCATTCAGCCAGAGGCAACCATTTGACCCATTGTGTCTGTTTATCAGATACAAAGCAACGAATATATCCTTCCAAACATTTGTTTACTATCTCAGTTTGCCCATCAGATTGAGGATGATAAGATGAGCTATGAGCTAACTGAGTACCAAGAGAAGAAAATAATTCTGTCCAAAAATTTCCAGTGAAAATGGGATCTCTGTCACTTACAATAATCTTTGGGTTTCCATGTAGCTTTTGAATTGTTTCCATAAATGCAGTAGAAACTGTACTGGCTTTAAATGGATGTGATAATGCACAAAAGTGTGCATACTTGGTAAGTCTGTCAACTACCACCATGATGACACTCTTTCCCTCAGACTTGGGTAAACCTGTGATAAAATCCATTGAAACCTCCTCCCAACGTTGGCTTGGAATGGATAAAGGTTGTAATAGACCCGATGTCTTAATTGTTTCAACTTTATTTTGCTGGCAAACCAAACATTCCGCCACAAACTTTTGAATATCTGATTTAAGGCCATCCCAAAAAAATTCCTTCTTAACCCTGTGGTAAGTTTTTAAAAATCCTGAGTGCCCTCCTAAGGGAGAAGTGTGCAATTCCATAAGAATCTTTTGTTTTAGCTGGGAATTCTTACAGAGGTATAAGCGATCTTTGTACCATAACGAATCATTTTTCCAGCTAAATGTATCAGAAGTACTGGAATCTTGTTGTAGCTTTCGAATAAGTGCCCACACTTCTTCGTCATTCTTCCATTCCTCCCTTGCTTCGTTTATCCAATCTGGTTGGATAATAGAAATGGCACACAACATGCTTCCACATCCTCATCCTTTCTTGAGAGTGCATCTGCCACCACATTTTGCTTCCCTTTTTTGTAGATGATTTCAAAGTCATAACCCAACATCTTTGTGACCCACTTTTGTTGCTCTTCAGAGGATAATCTTTGTTCTAAAAAGTATTTAAGGCTATCATGATCCGTTTTTACCTTGAAGTGTCTTCCCATTAGGTAGGGTCGCCATTTCTTAAGTGCATGGAGTATTGCCAACATTTCCTTCTCATAAATAGCTTTTCTTAAAAACTTTCCCTTGATTGGACGACTTTCAAAAGCAATGGGTCTTTCATCTTGCATTAGAACAGCACCAATTCCATTTCCTGAAGCATCACATTCCACAATAAAGGTTTTTGTGAAGTCCGGTGTAGCTAAGACCGGTGCTTGGCACATTGCCTCTTTAAGATGTTCAAAGGCCTTTGTTGCTTCCGGAGTCCATGAAAATGAATCTTTCTTCAATAATGTTGTTAGAGGTGCTGCTATTCTCCCATAATTCTTAACAAACTTGCGATAATACCCTGTCAACCCAAGAAATCCTCGCAGATGCTTTATGGATGTGGGGATTTTCCATTCCTTAATGGCTTTAATTTTGCTAGGGTCTACCTTAACTCCTTCATGAGATACAATATGACCCAAATATTCCACCTCCTGGACTCCAAAGAAACATTTGGATCTTTTTGCATATAATTGTTTCTCCTCCAATAGTTGTAGCACCCTGTCAACATGTTCAACATGATCCTTCCAAGACTTGCTGTAGATTAGTATATCATCAAAAAATACTAACACAAATTTTCTAAGGAATGGTTTGAAAATTGAATTCATCAAACCTTGAAATGTTGAAGGTGCATTGGTAAGGCCAAAAGGCATGACCAAAAATTCATAATGACCCTCATGAGTTCTAAATGCCGTTTTTGGAATGTCTTCAATCTTCATTCTGATTTGATGATATCCCGAACGAAGATCCAACTTGGTGAAGTAAATTGATCCATGCAATTCATCTAGTAATTCATCAATAACAGGAATGGGGAACTTATCTTTAATAGTGAGCTTGTTGAGCTCCCTATAATCTGGACACATGCGCCATGATCCATCCTTCTTGTGCACCAATACTACTGGAGCTGAGAAAGAACTTTGACTCGGTTGAATTATACCATCCTCTAGCATTTCTGCAACCATACGTTCAATTTCACTTTTTTGGACATAGGGATATCTGTACGGCCTGATGTTTGGAGGAACACTTCCTGGAATCAAATGAATAGCATGATCATGATCACGCATAGGTGGGAGACCTTGGGAGTCTCAAATACCTTGGAATGATTGTCCAAGACTTTTTGGAGATCTGGAGAAATAGATGATTCCAATGTGGAAACATCTAGCGAGCATAATTGTGCAATTACACCTCTTTGCTCCTTTTTTAGAAGCTTTGTCATACCATTAGAGCTGATTATCTTTCCTGGTTTCCCTGCAATACCCCTTAATTCAACTTCCTTTCCTTCCGCAGAAAATTTGATGAAAAGTTCTTGAAAATTAAAAGCTATTGTACCCAAGGATTGTAGCCATTGGACTCCTAGTACAACATCCGCACCTCCCATTGGAATGGAAAGCATTGGGCTAGTCAATACATATTCTCCCATGGATAGCTTGATATTATGGCACTTTCCAGAGCAATTTATTGTTCCTCCATTTGCAATCATCACTTGACACTCTGGTGCTGGATATAGGAAGCAATTCAATTCTTTTGCTACCCTACAATGAATAAAATTGTGGGTGCTTCCTGAATCAATCAACACTATTACCTTTTTCTTCTTGATTTGTCCTTCTATCTTGATGGTTTGAGGAGTGGTAATTCCCGCCAATGCATTACAAGATATGGTCGGATTTATTTGTTCTTCATCTAGGCTTTGTTCCTGGAGTATATCTTCTTCTTTTGACCTTTCTTGCTCCTTTTCTTCTTCCTCTTCACAATCTATGTAGAATAATTTCTTCTCAGCACACTTATGACCTTTAGTGTATTTGCTATCACAACTGTAACAAAGCCCTTTTGCTCTTTTTTCTTCCAATTTTTGTGGTGTCAACCTTATAGGTTGTGGAAGACTAGGGCCAACAACACTTCCGTCTTTATAGTTGTGAGTGGTATGCTTCCTGGTTTCCATAAATTTGCTTTCCATTTTTCTTGCTAACCTGAATGCCTTCTCTAATGAATCAGGTTCCCAAAGGCGAACATCATGTTGGATATTATCCTTTAAAGACCCTATGAACACATCAATCCTATGCTCCTCTGGAATATCTTTTACCCTTATGTTCAATTTTTGGAACTCCTCAATGTGCTCCATTACTGAACCCTTTTGTTTGAGACTTATCAATTGGCTAAAAAAAGTGTTGCTTTTTGTATCTTCATAATGTGCTATCAATTCTTCCATAAAAATTGCCCAAGTGATAAATTGTTTACGAGAGCAAAGCCATTGATACCATACAAACTGATTTGGTTCCAAATATACAGTTGCCATACGTACCTTTTGTGCGTTTTGCACATTATTGAGATCGAAGAATTGCTCCATCTGTAATATCCATGTGGCGGGATCCTTGCCATCAAACTTCCTCATATCGATTTTTGGAATATGGTGATTCTTCGATCCAACATTAGCATCTATGGAATCATGATTAACATTTCTTTTGTTTTCATCATGAGTTTCCTTTACTACCTTTTCACCATTAGTGACCCTTTCTTGTAACAACTTCTTCAATTCTTCCATGTCTGTCTTCATATCTATCTTCAAATCTGCCATGTCTCTCTTCAAGTCTGTCTTCGAATCATCCATCTTAGCTTCCATGCCCTTTATCTTAGATTCCACGCCATTTATCTTAGATTCCACGCCACTTATCTTAGCTTCTGTTAGCTTTTGTGAGCGTGACATTTGTTGCACTTGTTCTTGTAATTTTGATATATCATGTAGCATTTCTTCCTCTTCTTCATGGGTCATGCTAGAGCTTTCAGGTTCCTTACTAGGTGTTTGCATTTTCTTTCCTCGGGGCATCAGTTACCGATAATAATGCTTTACTATGCCCTTTGAATTCTGTTAAACCAAGCTTACACAAAAATTTAAAAAAAAACTACACACCTTTTTTCACTTTATAGAAGCTTGATATTGAATCTGATGTATCTCTGTAATTTCGGATCATCCAGTTCTGAAATTGCTACCTGTAGTAGCCTTCTGCGTCCTATTTCCAATGCCACAAGTCTGACCCAAATTGGATTCTCCAAGGAAGAGTTATGTGAAATATCCCACAGCGACTTCCTTTTAGACTGGTTCAGTAGAGCGAACTTGTACGACGTGCCACGAGTCACTGTTTCAACCTTTGAATCTGAAACACACACACAAGAAACAACATTCTGTTCTCTTTCTGTACCTTTTTACGAAATTTCAATCCGATCCTCAAAGAGAGAGTTATGACGATTTTCCCTAGATCACCTGTTTTGAATGTAATTCAGGAGTCTGCAAAAAGGTCAACTTCCTCAGATCATATCTCCGAAAATATCGCGCGAAAAGCTCTGAAATTCGGACCCAAGGTTCAGCGTCAATTCTTCTCAAATGGGTTTTTTTTGCGACTTTTGAAACGTCACAGAAAAAAAGTTATAGCTAAAATGCCACGATGACTTGTTTGGAGCAGCGAAACCCTAGAATCCAAAGCTCTGATACCAAATGTTATGGAACCATCTCACAAAAAGATAGAAAAGAGAGATCCACGCCTTAGAATTCAGCCTCTTCGAGGGGGCAACCTCCTTTACATTACATAAATGAACAATTCTTGGATGATACAAATGAAAATACCTCCTTTCTATATATAGGAGTCTAAGTGGTCCCAATACAATCAAAGCCTACATAACAATAATATTGTAGGGCACAACAATAACAATAGTGGGCTTCTATGTGGCACAATAGTAACAATATGGGGGTATTAGGGGCACAACAATATAAATAAGGGGTATAACTACAATAGTAATGGGGTAATCACTAGTATTATAGGGACCCAACATGTAGAGGCTGATTACAAAATGTCTCGGCTATGGAGGTGTCTTAATGGACCACCAACCGCATTTACAATTTATATATGGATCGCTGCTGCAATTCTCAGAGATTTAATGGACAAATCGGCCTATTTAGATTGTCTGATGTCCTTCTCTGGCAGCTGGAATGAATTATGGATTAAACTCCATGCCTGATAAATGCTCTTCACTGCTCGAGGTTGTCCTGTTTGTCCTTCGGCCATTCTGTTGTTTAATGTGGTTGCTGAGATATTAACTGTGCAGATACCGGATGATGGCTTCCTCCCTCCTTCGCGAGCTCGAGACAGTCAAAGGGAAATGAGATTTCATGGCGGGAGTAAGAGCAGGTCGGGGATAAATCTCAGCCATTGGATCGCAGAGATCAATGGCTGCGATCAACTGACATGGATTATCGGGAGGACAGGCGAGTTAAACAGCGGAAATAATCCCAGTCGTTGGATCATAAAAATCAACAGCGGAAA
The DNA here is from genome assembly GCA_031772625.1 of Pinus tabuliformis. Lineage (NCBI taxonomy): Eukaryota > Viridiplantae > Streptophyta > Pinopsida > Pinales > Pinaceae > Pinus > Pinus tabuliformis. The sequence continues at coordinate 667,314,452 of CM062811.1, read as the reverse complement.
TCGCATGGGAGGAACTATCCGGAGGTGACAAAGAAGATGCGATGAGGGCCGTTGGATCTGGATGCGGCAGATCTGACGGTGATTGCACGCAGAAGAAGCACGGTCGTTAACGGGCGGGAGGACGGTTTTGGGAGGCGGGCGGTATTCCCCGCACCGCCTTCCAGGGCTCGGCGGTTTTCGTATAAACTACCGCGATCCAACAATAAAACGCCGCGTGGCAGCCCGAAACCGCCACCCCTGCGAGTTAATGGGTGGGCAGGTCGCAGTGGGAGACGGTGCGACTGCCGTCAGATCTAACGATGGACGACCAGATGAAAAGGAAAGTGCACGAGGTTTAGAAGTGGGCGGAGAACGCGGGAACCGTTAGATCAGATTGATCAACAGCTGCGATCACAAGTGGCTGAGGGTTAATTTAGCGCGGGTTTATGGTGTAAACACCCAGAAGTTTAAAACAACGGGTTTATACGGGACTTAAAGGGATCAAAACAGAAATGAAGGGATTATGAGAAAAACTAAAAGAATATAGAGGAAAGAAGAAATGGAGCCAACAGGAGTTATAAGGGAATGAGACTTTATATTGATTTTTGTGGCACAACAAGGCTAACAGGTTTTAAGGGATTGAGTAGGAGTTGAGAGAATATGAGGAGAATGCGGGGAAGAAGGAAGGAAGAGAAAAACTGCTCCAAGCATCTTTTCGGCACAAACCAGCCAATAGACTTCAATTTGACCTTCAAACGCTACAGCTTCTAGCAGAGCTAACATTGGCTCCTTCTGGGGATGAGATCCTCCCCGTGAGGTCTCAAGAACCTGCAGACCAATGCCTTCATACAAAACTCAGCTTTAAAAACATTGCGTAGTATCCATTGGGCATGGAGTCGAACTAGGTCTACAATAGAAAACTGTAAAAGAACATGCTTACAATCATTAAGGCCTGAAAGCTTAAAATTTCAAAAACTGCCCATCTGCTGGGCCATCAAAATTGTTGCCTATCATCAGGTTCATCATAGATCCGCAAGACAGGATTTACTTGATCCTCTACCTCAAACAGTTTAGGACTTTTGAGCTTAGTAGGTAGATAGGGATCAAACTTCATTCCCTCTTTGTGTATTTTCCTCCTTGGATGTTCTTTACAGGAGCCTTTGTACACCTGCTGAATAATCATGGCTGCTGTGTACTTGTTTGTGTCTTTTGTAGTCTGCACAACTAATATAAAAGATGCACCATTGTATTCTTGTGCAGGGGACACAGAGACATTTTCTGCTCCTTCATCTTGCTTTGAACAATCCTCATCCAAGGAGGAATTCCAAGACTGTACATTTTCTTCCTTTGTCATCTGATAAGCTACCTTTTCAATCTGTGTGGAGGCCATCTGAGCAGGTTTCAGAAAATAAAAAATGAGGTGATCAGTCTCAGCCTTGAGAATAGAGCTATTTCTTGCCTCAGTGTTCAAGGAGCCAATTTGAGGGATTGTCACTTGAGCAGACAGAGGGACAAAAGATGATGGGGAGCTTCCTTCTCCCTTCTTGATCACTGTGCTCGAGAAAACAACAGGTTTTTCAACTTGCAGATCTGCATAGCCATTAGAAGATGTGCTGGCGATAGGCTCGAATTCGTGGAGGAAGGGATTTGTTGCTACTTGATTCTGCTGATCAGCTTGTTGTTCTGCAGCTACAACAAACTCGCAAACAATGCCTTTGGACATAGCTTTCTCATAAGCAGCCCTTGTTAGGAAAGGAGCACCTTCCAAAACATGGACCTCCTCCTCATGCAGCTCTTCTTCCATGACTATATTTTGACAAAGAGTCTTCACCCTTTGATCTTCGTTTGCATTCCTGTTTCTCTGCAAAATCTGCAACTGCTCCTGTGTTTCTCTATGTGGATTTGGAGTTGAAAAAGAAAAGTCACAAGGAGCTCCTGCTTCTTCAGAATACTGCTCAGCTTTTAGTTTGGAAACTTCAGAGGTTAAAAATTCAATCATCCTAGCTAATTCATCAATTTCAGAATCATAGGATGATGAGGATTCACCTCCCTGACTTCTGCACTTGGCATCATCTTCAAGTCTCTTTGCAGCAATGATGTTTTCTTCTACTTCAAAGGCTGCAGCTTGCATATCAGCCAAAGAAGTACATCTTCGTTCTCTTAACAACAGGCAGAACTGAGAATCGAAGGCATTAGCATAAGTAATCATAGCAGAAGCAGGGGTAGGTCTTACCTCAGGTGGCATTCTGTTGTACATATGATTAAATCTAATGTTAAATTCAGACAACAGCTCACCATCTTCTCTCTGCAAGTTCTCAAATCCATGATAAAAGAGAAGATCTTTATTATTTCCCCAATGCTTTAAAAATACATCATCTAGGGCCTCAATGTCTGCAATGGACCTAGGGGTAAATGTCTAAACCATTTTCTAGCTTCCCCATCTAGGCTTTGAACAAAAACCCTCATCCAGACATCCTCTTCATTGATATCTAGGTTATCAGCATAGCTATAAAAGGTCTCTAAATGCTCTTCAGCTATTAGTCCTTCTGCTCCAGTAAACTTAGGCATAAATTCTTGGTAATCTCCTGCAGGCATGGCATTCAAAGGGGTAGGCAAGACCAGGGGTCCATACCTAGCAACAACTATTCTTTCTATCTTTATAAGAGCTTGTTGACTTGCCATGGCTGAGGTAAATGGAAGGATACTGGTAGATTGAGTGGAATGAATCAATGAAAAGAATGACAGAAATAGAGGAATATGAAGGACAACATGCAAAACTTCTTTCTTCTGAGATCCGAAAGGAAATGAATGTCAAGGAGCTGAAAATGAATCTCTAAAGGTATTTCTACGCTAGCAGAGATACATAAAAATTCTTTAAGGCTCACCTGACCCCGGTGCTCCTTACTGTGATATTTTCTTTTGCTTACTCATCTTCTCAAGATCAGGCATTGGTCAGCTGCTGATGTTTGAAGATATCTGCAAGCATGCTTCACCAACTGTGCCAGAATTTCAATGTGGAGTCGCCAAAGCTTGGTCTTCCACCAATGGAGTCACCAGACAGATGATTACAACTAGAAACTATGTTCAAACCTTGTCTGTCATCAAAGCTTGAAGCTGTGTCGTTCTCCCAGGGAAGCTGAGCTTCAACTCTCCTCTCCCCGGAAACGACGCCAATTAATGTTATCACCCCAAGAAACTCACCTAGGTTGTATATTAGTGATGCTTGGGAACATTACAAACTCAACAAAATGTTGGAAAAATAGGTGGATGAATGAAAGAAATGCTGCATATTCAAGCCAGATAACCACTCCTACTATGCTTAACCCCAGACATGGGTGAATACCCCCAGACTACAAGGCTTTAGACCACCAATTACTCACAGTTTGAGGAATAAGTGATGATGGAGAAGACTGACCACACTAGCAGATGCACAGGACCCTGTGATGGCCGGTTGCAACCAGTTAAAAGGTCTGTAAATTTGTTCCCTAATACATAGACAGGATGATAGCTCTCTGGCATTAAAACAACAGAAACCTGCACACAAATTCAATGATACATGCTAAATCCTAACACAGAGGTGGGATGACAACCCCTCTAATGCTAAACATTAACAACACATGAATAAATGTATAACAGGCACAGCCTGGAACAAGAAGAAGAAGTGGACAGTGAGCAATTAACAACAAAAGAAGCTTGCATTAGCTGGAAATAAAGACCAGATGCTGCAGGTCTCACAGTAGTTACAGTCTCCAAAAGTTGAAGCTTACAACAGAATAACACTCATCCAACACTCATCCCACACTCATCCACTATTACATTCTGTTTCTGGGTATATGTAGAGGCTAATTACAAAATGTCTCTGCTATGCTATGCGTGGAGGTGTCTTAATGGACCACCAACCGCATTTACAATTTAGATATGGATCACTGCTGCAATTCTCAGAGCTTTAATGGACAAATCGACCTGTTTATATTGTATGATGTCCTTTTCTGGCAGCTGGAATGAATTATGGATTAAACTCCATGCCTGATAAATGCTCTTCATTGCTTGAGGTTGTCCTGTTTGTCCTTCGGCCATTCGTTTGTTTAATGTGGTTGCTGAGATATTAACTATGCAGATACTGGATGATGGCTTCCTCCCTCCTTCGCGAGCTCGAGACAGTCAAAGGGAAATGAGATTTCATGGTGGGAGTAAGAGCAGGTTGGGGATAAATCTCAGCCATTGGATCGCAGAGATCAATGGCTGCGATCAACTGACATGGATTATCGGGAGGACAGGCGAGTTAAACAGCGGAAATAATCCCAGCCATTGGATCATGAAAATCAACGGCGGAGATCGCGCGGGAGGAACTATCGGGAGGTGAAAAAGAAGATGCGATGAGGGCCGTCGGATCTGGACGTGGAAGATCTGACGGTGATCGCATGCAGAAGAAGTACGATCGTTAACGGGTGGGAGGACGGTTTTGGGAGGCGGGCGGTATTCCCCGCACCGCCTTCCGGGGCTCGGCGGTTTCCGTATAAACGACCATGATCCAACAATAAAACGCCGCGTGGCAACCCGAAACCGCCGCCCCCGCGAGTTAACGGGCGTGCAGGTCGCAGCGGGAGACGGTGCGACTGCCGTCGGATCTAACGATGGACGGCCAGATGAAAAGGAAAGTGCACGAGGTTTAGAAGCAGGCAGAGAACGCGGGAACCATTAGATTGGATTGATCAACGGTTGCGATCACAAGTGGTCGAGGGTTAATTTAGCACAGGTTTATGGTGTAAACGCCCGGTAGTTTAAAACAACTGGTTTATACGGGACTTAAAGGGATCAAAACAGAAATGAAGGGATTATGAGAAAAACTAAAAGAATACAGAGGAAAGAAGAAATGGAGCCAACGGGATTTATAAGGGAACGATACTTTATATTGATTTTTGGGGTACAGCAAGGCTAACAGGTTTTAAGGGATTGAGCAGGAGTTGAGAGAATATGAGGAGAATGTGGGGAAGAAGGAAGGAAGAGAAAAACTGCTCCAAGCATCTTTTCGGCACAAACCAACCAATAGACCTCGATTTGACCTTCAAACGCTGCAGCTTATAGCAGAGCTAATAGTTATGATAGGAGACAGTAGAGAATAAACATAAAAAAAGCATACATATGATTTCTGTAAATGACATTTAAGATGAAAACATATAAGCAATTTGGAAAACATAAATCTAAGCTTACAGACAGAGTTCAAATTTAATCACTTATTTCCAAACGCAGAAGATTATGAATCAAATTTATGGCTTAGAAGAAAAAGAATACACTAGAAACAATAACTGGAAACTTATAACACATGAATCTCTGTAAAATTTGCACAAGTAACACTGTTCACAACAATTCTATTAATGTCAAATGTATACACAATATGCAAGGTTTCTGCAAAAAAATCCAACCCTTTCTTCTTATAAAATCACAGTCTTATAGATCACTTACAAACTATAACCAAGTTTTTTGCAAAAACTTAATTACATAGTCTAAAAATAAAAGAGCAAATATCTAATCCAAACTAAATACATTACATCATTCTCTCATAAAACAAAAAGAAATAAAATTATGTATCTAAAGATTAAATTGTTGTTGTAGTTATGGTTGAAACTTAGGATCACAATTGATGATTGATATCTTGCCCATATTTTCTGAATCTCTGCCTCATCACCATGCTTAGTTTGGTACCCTCCTCCTTGAAATATGGCCTTGATCCTCCAAAAAGGTAATCTGTTGTTTAGATCCTTCATAAAGGGCTACCTTTGCTCCAAATTTTTCTTTGTTGCCTCCAAAAATAACTTTCCTTCAATGCTGACAGATTCACCTGCATCTCTTTAAAATCAAGAGATATATTGGAATCACTGATGGGCTACATGGTACTGCTTCATAAAAAATCGAAACAAAATTGCGTTGAAACTCTTGTTGTCAGCGCTTATCAAAACTAAAAAATGAAAACATACTGACATGGTAACTGTCATCACCTAATCAAAATTCCCTTGAAAACTATTGGAAAACAAAATTATGCTCTTAGGATGACTAGCTGAGCCTACTAGCTGCTTCTAACAAGATATCAACATTACTTTGTTTCCCTTTTTTATCTTTCTTGGTCTCTGTAGCAGGTTTCTTACTTTGCTTCTTAGGCCTCTTAGAACTGGTAGGTTTTTCCTTATTTATGATCAAATCCCTTTGAGGGGTATCATCTATGTCAATGACCTACTTTGCCAGCTCAGGGTTTTGTTTAAGTTTGATATTCAACCTAAATTTGTTTAGTGGCCTCGTATGTGGTCTTCTTCCACTTCTATAAATCTCAGCTAAGGTAGGCCCTTTATTAGTTTCTGTCTTCTCTGTTTCAGGTTCAATAGTTTCAAATTCAATTTCCTTTGCTGACTTAGTGACCTCGTCCTCTACAGGAGAATATACATGGGGAGAGGGAAAAATTTTCATTTCTCTTAGTCTTGAACTTCTTCTTGTATAAACCCTTTCCAATTCAGGAACTAAAGGAGGAATAGGTTCTGTTCTTTTCTGGTTTTTTGCTAAAGGAGGATGAAGTCCCATGTTCTTGGTTTTAGGGCCAATGTTTAAACAATTTTCTTAGTTCCTTTATTTTTGCCTCTCTTTAGTGTAATAATCTCTACAAATCCCCCCCAAAAGAAAGTGATCCCATATTCTATTGATTTTCCTTAAATGATTTTCAATCAATAATTTAATTAAGCCCTTATGATAAATAAAATGAGAGGAAACATATAGTTTTTCCTTAATCCTTGCATACATTTGTTTAAGACTCATCAACAAAAAATAAGGGGCATTCAGCCTGACCTAACTGTTTGGTCAATTTAGAGTGTTCTAAATTGCTATATTAATTGTCAATCCGGGAATCGTAAACTGTTGAAGTGTGGCGCACTATATGTGCAAGATAACCTATTTCTTACTTTTTGTCATTTTTGATTTTTATTTTGTTTTGGGGGTTTTTATCTTCGTTTATCTCCTAATGTGAAATGGAAATTCTAAAAGACAAGTATGGATATAAATTTTCAAGGCAATTATGTCCTTTATAATGGTTTCCAAAACTTCAAACTTCCGAAGGTCTTAGAACATGCTAATGATGAAATTAATTTCCTAAAAGAAAATGATCAAACAAACAGTGAACTATGATCATGAAACCATTATCCCTGCTGCTGCCTAAATACAAAAGAAATGAATTAAGCTACTGTACTCAAAGAAATCCAAAAAATTGCAAGTAAAGTAAAGCTAAAATCAAATTACATCAATTCATATTCTGACCCCTCGCCAGTTAGTCTCGCTATGGCTTTTGGAGGTAATCATCAACAACTTGAGCAATCTGATATCTAATTGCAGAAAAGTAAACTTAAAATCAAATCACATCAATTCATAGTCTGACCCCTCGCCAGTTAGTCTCGCTATGGCTTTCGGAGGTAATCATCAACAACTTGAGCAATATGATATCTAATTGCAGAAAAGTAAACTTAAAATCAAATCACATCTATTCATAGTCCGACCCCTCACCAGTTAGTCTCGCTATGGCTTTCGGAGGTAATCATCAACAACTTGAGCAATCTGATATCTAATTGCAAAAAAATAAAACTAATATCAAATTACACACTCATACTTCAATCCCTCGCCATTAGTCTCGCTATGGCTTTCGGAGGTAACTGACAATGATATGAGCAATTTAATATCTAAGCTAACTAATAAAGCCAATGAACAAAACTGAAATAAACAAAACAGAACTGAAATTAAAAGCTAAGAAAAGTAAGTCAGCAGAAAGACTGATTCCATGTCATTAGTCATTGTGAAAACTATATGCAAATGCCCGGGCTGCCTACTGTAATCTGGAACATATATACTGATCAGTGTTAACAACAATGTAAAGCATGTAAAATTATGAACAAAAATGAAACGTTAGTACCATAGGAAATGCAATATACATAAGTGAATAACTATGGCACAATAAACATAAAGAAACACAGCATGAAACTGTACAGCAATAAGAAACAAAACCTCGGCGTGTGCAGGGGCCCTCTGCACAACCTCGGGCAACAACTATCAATCAAGGATTATGCTCAGAAACAGAGTCTTCTCATTTACTTCAAAACGCAGTCATAACAACGAAACTAGTGTCAAGGCACAATGGGTTTTTAACAGCAAAAATACATTCAAAATACTAACTACTATGCGTATAGAAACACATTATTTATAACAAAAGGCTACATAACTGATTTCCTAAAAACTGCGCTGACAGAGGACACGTGAACGACAACGTCCATGGATCTAGCATCATGGCTACCGAGATGATGCAATCTATTGAAAGCGGCTTGTTGGATTTACATCGTGGGCAGCCTACAGGTGTCAGCGTGCCTCCAGAAATCTAGAAACGGCCACGAAAATCTTTCACGTGCTTGGAAACAGAGTCTTGTTGCCGTAGGACTCTTTTGTTTGACCACCGCTTGACCACCGTTGACCATGGCCTCCTCTGATGAATCCGACTGAGCCAATAGGACTCGGTCCATGTCCACGTCATTTTCAACTTGCCCATGTGGCTCGATTTGCCTGAAGACACCTGCAATATAGACTTTAACAAAAACGGTTGCGGAAAGTTGAAGCAGCTGTGGAAAGTGACAGGATTCTGCAGCTCAATGAGCAAAAATCTAATTCAAACAACAGACACAAAACATAGTTAAAAACCACTTTAAATGCTCTTTTATGATTAATATGCAATGATGTTGATAGCTTAGGAGGTCCAGGTGAATGGAAAGAGTCTAGGAAAGTGTATAGGAAAGATGCAAGTTCGGGGCTCAACACTAACCTGCAATGTGGGCGAGGAAGCATAAATGGTATAAATTAACCCTATTGAAGCATTCCTCACATGTGAAATATGACTATGCAATCCTTAGGAGCAAGCGCCACTCATCTTTTAACCAATCTCTCCGTATCTCTGAATGCCAGGGCCTCTCTTTGTATTTTTCCTTCAAGAAAAATGGTACATCGATCCCAACCAAAATATGGCTTTTAAACCGCCATTATCCATCCACCGGGAGGTCTGTAGCCTCAATAACCACCTCTTCTGTGACGAGGAAAGAAATATCTCCAACAATAACTCCCTGACCATTAAATCATTTAGTGAAAGCTCTGGAAACCCTGTCATGGTAACCTATACACTGGAAGAAAAATTCATCCCATATAGCCTCTCTAAAATGCTATTGAAATTATGGATATGCCTCAAGAAGATCGAGTCCTTTGGGTTCCCCTCTGTGTAATTTTCCGCTCTTCCCATAAATTCCACCATAAAAAAAAATGCAACAGAAATGGGGGTGGGATTCGATCCCAGGTTTTGGGATAACGACTGATTTGCTCCAGGGAATAAAACAATACAAAGGATTAACTACATAACCTTTAACTCATGGTAACATAATTACACCATCCAAAAATAATTGAGATAAAAACTGACAATCAATTTGTCATACATAAAAATGATGAATTACGCTAGTCATTTACAACATTGATTACCTCCTAGCGATGAAAATATCTAAACGTGAAATTATGAAAAGACATGTTATCATTTGATTAGCCATCACTTGTGACATGTGCCCTGTCAATATTTTTTGATATTGACATTTGAAAATATTAAAATTCAAAAGGGCACTGATATTCTATCTGTCAGTGTTTATTTTACAAATTTAAACACTGGTGCTGATACGCCATCGGTCAGCGCATTTTATTTTACATTTTATGATTGGCGTTGAAAATCCCACTGCCAGCGCCCAAAAAAAATTACATTTCCGAAGTTAAACATATGAAGCAAAAAACTGATATAACAGGGCCTAGGGGGGTGATAGGGGTGTCCATCCACCTCCACCAAGTTTTTTCCCCAGGGCCTTCCCCATTATTTCTGAATCTCTAAGACCTAGCCATCCTTTTTTTTTTCTTGCAAATCTTATCCCAGTAGGCAAGGGCCCATTTCATTTTCTACTTTGATCCCTGCCAAAGGAAGTTCCTTTGGATACTACGAATGCTGTTCAATATGGTTTTAGTTGCAACTAAAGTAGAGAAGAGCTAAAGGGGCATGGCTTGGATGACTGGTTTGAGTAGAATAATGAAACTTTCCATGTTGAGAGACTAGAAAGTCTAATTGGAGAGCTTGCTTTAAAACCAGTTGAGGAGATCCTCCCAGGTTGATTTTCTTAGGGCCTTGTCTTTGAGAGGTACTCCTAGGTATTTAGAAGGCAAAGAGAAGTTTTGAAAACACGAGATTATAATAATGTTTCTTTGAATGGGGGCTAGGGTGTTGAAGAGGAAAGTTTTTGATTTTTGAAGGTTGATTGAAGTTCCTGAAGCCTCAGAGAAGAGGTTTAGAATGTGTCTGAAGGCTTCAACTTTTGCCACATTAGAGATTCCCATGAGAAGGGTGTCATCAACAAATTACTGATGAGTGGAAGCTGAGGAGTTGGCATGGAGGTTAAGACCTATTAGTTGATGATTAGTTATGGAAGCTTGTATAAATCTTCCAAGAACCTCAGCCATGAGGATGAAAAAAAAGGGGAAAGAGGGTCTCCCTTCCAGATTCCTCTGGTAGGCACAAAGGGTTGGGTGGGGGCTCGATTAAGGACGATGGAGAAGAAATCTCCTAAGACAAGGGCCATTATCCAATCAATGTAGTCCTTCTGAAAAATGAAGGCCCTAAGAACCTCCTTCACGTAGTTCCAAATTAATTTATCAAAAGATTTCAACATATCAAGTTGCATTAACATACCTGGATCCTTCAGAGTTTGTAGCAAGTGGATAGTCTCATGAGATAGAATGATGTTGTCGAGAATATATCTCCCTTCCACATATCTCGATTGGTTGGGAGAGACTAGAAGAGGAAACAATGGTTTGAGTATGTTGGTCAGAACCTTAGAAATGATCGTGTATATTACATTTCCGAGAGTTATGGGTTGAAATCAATCTGAGTCAAATCCCTCTTCCTTAGGGATTAGAGTTATGAAGGTTGCATTAAAGGCTTCCAACGCTATCTTATTTTTCCTTGAGCCTTTCACTATCGCATAAAATTCCTCTTTTATTATGGACCAACATGCCTTAAATAAGTCGATAGTAAAGCCATCTGGCACAGGGGATTAGCCCGATGGCATTGCCATTACAACTTCCTCAACTTCTTGCATGGTGACTTCTTTGAGTAGCATGGTGTTATGATCTAAATTCAAAATGGCGGGAATGTTTCTAGTGATTTCCCTGATGGTTCGGGATCTATCCACATTGGGCTCCTCCAGGAGTTGACCATAAAAGGTGTTTAGTTCCTTGGAAATCTCCTCCTGGGTACTTGGTATTCATCCATCTGTTTTTTTAGGCCGACAATCCTATTGGTTTTCATATGCTGAATCATGGACCGGTGGGAGAAATTAGTATTTTCTCCCCATATTTTAGCCATCACACTCTGGATTTTTGGTGCCATAACTTCTCTTCTTTTTTGTCCCTTTCTTCCCATCTTCTGGTAGATATTATTCCTCTTGCTTCGTCTAATCAGTGATGCCCTGATGTATGATTTTTTGTTGAAGTTCTCTTCTCCAAATATTTTTTTTCCATGAGTATGTAACGTGCTTTAATTTTTCATGAAATTGATACATTTGGGAGCCTCTCTGAGGAGGGGAGTCGTTCCACCATTCCTTCAGGTTGTTCTGAAAGTCAGGATGGTCTAGCCAAAAGTTTCAAACCTGAATGGTCTATTCCCGGGGCTTCTGATAGGTGGATTTTTATGGCTATAGGCTAGTGGTCTAATCCTACATGGGGAATATTCTACCATCAATATCTAGGGAGGTAAGGAGGATAGAATTTGAGATGAGGAATCTGTCTAGCTATCAGGCTATTTGTCTATCACCCCCCCCCCCCCCCCAAAGTGTGGACTCCATTGGAGGTCTGCACACTCACCAATTTCATCATATCTATGGTTTCACTAAAAGCCTCTGCATCCCTATCCAATCTCCTTAGCTACCATTTTTCCTTTGAGAGGTTGAGGATCATGTTGAAATCTCCATCTATGATTTTGTGAGGGTATGGTAGGTCCTCGATGATTTTCCTTATGGTGTTCAACTTCTGGATTCTATCATCTACATTATGTGGTCCATAGATGTTGGCGATACATAATATTTCAGAGGTTCTTGTGATTTGCAAGACTGTTGTAATTGAGTTCTTAGTGGCTATTGAAGAGATGATCTCAAATAGTGAGTCCTTCCATAAAATTGGTTGTCCTCTTGCCATGCCTCTTGCTGCTATAGCTAAGAAGTTGTGGATTCAACAACATTTCTTTTGTAGGGATGGTATGTCCTCTATACCTAGTTTAGTTTCCTGAAGGAGCACAATCTCCAACTTGCTTGCCATTATTCTTTGCTTTAGAAGCCCTTTTTTTGCAGGTCCATTTAGTTCTCTAATGTTCCATGATACTAAATTCATTGAGAAAGATTTGGGATTAAGGTTAGGGCTCTTACCTTTCCCTCACTGATTAATCTTTGCACCAAGTTCTTGAAGGATTTGATTCGTTGTTTTTCTACCTCTTTTCCTTCCCAATCCTTTGGGATCGTACTGGTCAGCTGGAATGTTGGACTTTATGCCTTTGATGTTATGATCTCCATATTGCCACTTCATTATGTCTTGCTTGAGCTGCTCTTGGAGTAGGAATGCCCCCTTTATTTTTTGCAAGTATTCCTCTCGGATTTCTTTTAGGCCACGCTTCTCCCATACCTCCAAAATACTTTTGAGATCCATTCCCTCTAAGGCCTCTTCTATTGCTTTCTCCTCCGCTGAATCACCATCATCTTCATGATCCATGTCTGCACCTAGTGAGTCCTGTCCATTCTCATTAAGATTTGAATTAGGATCTCCCTCTTGGTTCTGAGCTTGATGGATATGATGTTGTTGCCTCATGAATGCTTCCTCCCCTATGATTTCCTCTTTGTCTTATTCCTCCTATTCCTCCAAGAGCTTCAAAGTTATTCCTATTGGATTAGGTCACTTAACCTTGTTTCCCTTTAGTTCTTCTATTATCTTTTTCCTAGTAGGTACTTTCGTGAAGCCCTGTTCATTAATATTTTTTGGAGATTGAGGATTGGAATTTTGGGAGGCATTTTGGGGGAACTCCCTGAAGAGGTGCCCATGTTAATGACACTTCCTACACCTCAAGGGTATTTTTTCATAGTCAATGCGTTGTAGCCACACTTCATCCCTAAACTCTATCTTGATTTCCTCCGAAAGAGTGCCCAAAACATCTAAGTAGATGCATATGCATGCATATGAAATATAATATCCTACTCTTGTGCCTTCAAATATTTTTATGTACTTGTTGATGGTGTTGGACCCACCAACATGTTAGGGGATCTCCTCGGTAATAAGTCCCAACTAGACCTTAGATCATTTGGAGTAGGAGTCCCAATAGTGGGTAGTAAATTAGTGCCTTGACTGTGGTAGCGTGTAGAGGTAAGTATGATAACTTTGTCGGAAGCAAGTGTGTGACCTTGCAACGAGTCAAGTGAGATGCATGGGGGTTATAACACACATAGAGGAAAAGTAAGTGTTTCCCTTAGAATCCTGTAATAGTACGCAGCCTGAAAAGAACACACGAGCAAAATGAAATCACAGGTTGGAAGCGGAATAGTCAACAATCCAAAGTGACAGGTTAATACAACAACACGTATTCAACAAGATTCATAAAATTGCATACAAAATAGTTCATACACAAATGCGTAAGTTAAATAACATACATTGCTAAAGTAACCAGAATAGTCGAACTACAATAACGACATATGCATGAATACGTGCTGGCTCAGTTATATTATGAAGTGAAAGTTCCATCCATACATACACCATTGACATCCACTTTCCCCAATAGTGGAACATTACAGTCAACACCGCCTGCTCCTCCAAAGAGATGTACTCGCTCTACACTATGGAGAAGCCAATTCTTGTCATAATAATCTCCAAGCCTTCTCTAAGTAATGCCTAGCCAAAAGCCTAGCTCCCAAAAGTCTGTACTATGAGTTATGAGGCTCTATATATAAAAAAGGGTGGGGTGACCCTTGACATTCCCCTTTGACTCTTTGAATGTCCTCATGACTCTTTACATTACATAGTGACTGTTCACATTCCACTAATGACACTTGGAATTTCACTTCCAATATATTTACAAATAATCATACAATTTCCACATATACCCATGTGGGACAAAATAGGCTTGAGTTATCCTAACAAGACAAACATCATCACTCGGTGTCTTGGGTAAAGAATAACTCGGTAATATTCTCTTAATGGTCTTTGGTGACAAATTGATACCAAGCTTGATACTGCGCTATTGTTTCCCTATACTGTTTGGTGATGTCTTTCTCCAAACATACTCTTGCCTCCATTGATTCCCGGTATATGGTTCTGGAACTTCTATCGAGCTCTTTCTAGAGCATGCACAAGATTGTTCTGAGTGTGGCTGGACCACCAATGTATTTCTGCATGCTTTCTGTGCTTAACTATATGTAATCGTTGGTGGCCTCTCGCATCAACTTCTCTATGTACCTATCGACCTCCAGTAGGACTTGGTTCTTCTTCATGGCTTGAATGATGGTTTTGATTGAAGGGATCATGTGTGTCCTCACTATGATATCTACACTCTTGAACAATCGTGCATAGGAAGTCTCAATGCTAGTGATGGGCGGAGGGAGTTGCTCATAATTCCAGATCAACATCGTAATCAGTGCTTTGTCTAACTTTGCCTATGGTTTCATTATCTTTTGTAAGTAAAGAGGGGCTCCCTTATACCTCATTATCCATTCCTGTACATGCGCAATAACAACGTGGATGTCTTTGAGAGTTTGTGCTATATTCATGAATTGTTGCTGAAAACCATATAGATGGACAACTGCCTTATGCACGGTGACAAATTTTCCATATAGTTTCTGCATGGTGGTCTCAAGAGACGATACTTCAGCAAGCATCGCTTTTCTCATCTCTGCCATATCGGATCTTGTGAATTTTTCTATTCTCTTCTTGGCCTCTTGCAAGTCCTTTGCCATCCGATCATTCTCTGCTATCAAGAAATTGACCATTGAACTCTTGGCTTCTGCAGAAGCCTTAGAAGCATCGTCCATGGTAGCTGGATGTCTTCTAACATCTGACACAATCACCCTTTCCTCTATGTCTGTAGGTGACGCGTGATCATCTGGGCGCTATTTTCTTCACTCCTGTACAATCCTTTGGTGTATAAATTTTACACATCCATCATCAGACTATCATCAAGGAGAACAACTTCCCCTTGATCACTTGAGATTGGTTCTGATTCTTGAGGTGGCAGAGAATGTGGGGCAACCTTGGATGCTCTCGGCATGAGGTCAATGTCTTGGTCTTGTGGCTCCTATTCCAACTCCATGTTTATTGCTTCAACCATCTGCTCAATTTGCTGAGCAAGTTCCCGAACCTGCACTTGCTCACCCTCTTCTTCATCTGTTGGCTGCTCTGACTCCTCAACCTGTATAGGCACAATTTCCTCTGTCATTGTGCATTTCCTTTCCTCCTATTCCTATTTCTACTTCTCTTCCCTTTCTCTCCTCCTTAGCTCCTGCTCTTCTTTCAACTTCTTTTTTGTTTCTTGCAACTTTCTCTCTGCATCATCCAACCTTTGTGTCTCTTTCTTCCTTCGTTCTACTCTCCTTTCGCATTGTCGCCTCTTCACCTCTATCTCAAAAGCTACTTTCTCAATAAGAGGATCTTACATAAACTTGTAGCTTTGCTCAGCCTTTGCGCTCTTGATAATCTTCCTCTTGCCTTTGTCCTGCGTCGATTTTCTACTTACTACTATTGTTGTTGTTGATTCCTATGGTGTTGTTGTCTGTAAATATGATTTCCATTCTATAGCCATACTGACCGGTTCATTAAGCATAGAGGATTTGTAGCAATACCTCCAAGGGTATTCCTCTAGCCAATGACATGCCTCGTGAATCCATGGATAATACACCTTCACATGGTGGTTCTTGCATATGTAGTGGGGATCATACGGATTGAAACTCTTGGTGCAGAACTCAAACTTATTCAAGTCCTTGACTCAGCATCCACATCCTTCAAGTTGCCGGATCTCGTACAATCCAATCCGCAAAGGAATAGCATGCCATGGTGCCTTCTTCCTCCTATGCAGTCCTACTGATAACCCTATGGAGATGTGATATGAAACCTCTTGCATGACCAACTTATCCATGGAAAACCTTGGTAGCACATGTGGAGGCTTCTCTCCGCCAAACATCTTGATGAAGGTGCCACCAGGTGAGGCATACCAATATGCAATATTAAGCAATGCCTGCATCGCTTCTTGGGACATGCAAGGTGGATCCTGCTCAAAGATCATCTTGTAAACCAGGGTGATGAAGTGGTCAAATAGCCTCGCCATGACTCCCCAGTAGCTGCACAAAGAGAGAAACTTGTAATAGATGTTCACAACATCATCTGATGGTGTCAATATCCAACCCATGCTAGGGAACTGTTGCTAGGAACAGATTGCATCAAGCAGGTATGCAGACATATATAATCTCGCTTGCTCATCCTTAGGCATATTTTGGGCATTAGACACATGCACTTTCAGTTGAAGAGCCAACATGTCTGAGGAGTTGAATGCCCTTCCTTCATTTACCAACTGATCCAACACAACCACCCAACTTTGCGGAAAGGTATCCGTGCTCTCTTGACCATACATGCGACATGAAAAGATGATCAAGAGTTGGTAGGACTTCCTGAGTGATTTAGTCTTTTAGACCTGATTGGGTGTCGACCTGAACTTTGATGGCTCTTTTACCAAATGCTTCATGATGTCTCTAGTGTTCAAATTGTTGTTGGGAGTAAATAAGAGTGCATCCATGCGGTTCACTAGCTGTGGTAAGTGATACATCTGATGATATTTTTTGTCCTGAAGGTAACAAGATTTGTTCCGCTGGCACTACTCAATGTCATCGTCTCAGGATTGGTATGTGATACAATCCATTGAATGATGTCTGCACATGGGAAGGTGGGGTACCCGCATGTAACCCTATACAAGCCTGAATTGTGGATGTTGAGATAGACCTATCGATCTTCCAGATATTCCTTGAAGCTGCTTACAAATATGTACTTTATTTCCTGCCATGTGATCTTCATGTCCTTCTCTATGAATAGTTGTGTGTCTGCATAGACTAGAAAGTTCATTAACACCTACTTGAATACATCTCTAGTGCATCTCTCTACAATATCCTTTGATCCAACTCTCTTGGAAAACATGTTGCTTGTACTCCTGAGAAGCTGCTCAACAACTACTGTACCTGGACACAGAGAGGACACTCATGGCATGCAAATGTTAGCTTAAAATCAAAACCACTTCAAGGACCGATCATGCAACAAACTAGGTAACTGCTGGGAAATATTGCGTAATTCAGAATTTTAGAGGTGAGGGACTGTTAACTGGATCTATACATTGCGCAGTCCTAACTACCAGTGAGAGGTGCCGATGACTGGAACTACACAATGCGCAGTCCAGTGTGGATTGCTGATGACTAGAATTACATAATGTGAAGTTTAGTTTGGCTTTGATGTTGGTCGAGACTATGCATTGCGCAATCCCAGTGGGAAAGACTCCAGGACTATCTCCTAGAACTGCTCATTGTGCAGCTGGAGCTAGTCACTGGTAGCCTCTACCCAATTCCTAGAGCCAAGGAAGAGCCTTGAGATCCAGAAATGTGCAGTGCATGCCAGGAAGAGCTAGATCCAGGCCAAGGCAGCCCAAAACTACCTAAGGGCAACTAGAAAATGAGTAGATATGAATGCATGGGCGAAGGATGGTGCATATTTGAGTAAACAATGATGCATGCAATCAAATCAAATGCAGGAATCAGTCAAATAGAAGAACAACAAAGCTTGTGGGGAGAGTCACTGCAACAATGACCGTTGGTGCAAAGATTGGGTTATGCATGTGACACTAAGGAAAGGCAATGAAAAACTTAAAAAAACACTTCTAAATGCTAAAAAAAATAAAAAATCCAATGTTCATTTAATAAAATAGGAAAAACAACACTCACACAATCCAAGAAAAAAAAGTGGCAGAAAAAGCTGCAAAAGACTTGAAAAGCAAAACTTACTCGGAAAAGTTGTGCCGACTGTGCCGAAGGTTCCTAGATGCCTCGGGAATGCTAGAGCTCCAAGATCAAATGTGAAAATGAGCTATGGAAGCATCCATTAAATAGATTTTATCGATTTAGGGTTTATGACGTGAAGGTCGAAAATCTAGGAAAAAGTTACAAGTGGCGTCCTAAAGTTAAATCAAGTGTAACTCCCACTACTAAAAATAGATCCCTATTTTTTAGGGATGATTTTTCTCCTTTTTATTTTTTTCTTTTTTAGGAAGGGCTGCCATGCATGTATGGAGAAATTGTGTAGTTCTAGGGGGAACCAGGAAACTTGCCTGCACATGCATCAAACAACAGTTGAAGGAATGCTTTTCTGCAATTCCTAGGTTGAGTGGCTCTGGCTGCTCAGTGTAGTTTCCCAACTGAAGATAAGCTACTAGCTGGGTATGCGAAATTCTGGAGCTGAAGCTCACTATTGGGTTGAATTGTGCATTTCTTGAGAGCAAGGTTGGTCTCCCTCTAGGACTGGGCAGATTATCAAGGAAGTGCAAGAACCAGATTGCAACCAAGTCACGGGGAGGTCAGCTTGTGGTTAATCAACAAAGCAAGTAAGCAAACACAAGTTGTAAAACAAAAGATAAACTTGATGAAAGTACAAGTACCTTGGTAGTGGAAGACAAGCTGCTGATATTTTAGTGGGGAGGCTCCAAAACGAAGCGAAATATTTTGGAGGGTGATTGTAGTCACTACAATATTGGTGACACACTGGTAGAACTCTACCTCTCTGTATGAACCTTGTCTTGTGTAAAGTGATTCTAACTCCTCAAGAAGTATTTTTTCGATTCTTTGATAGTCATGGTTTCCTCACTAGCTTGAGTTAAAGATATAGTCCCTTCCATTCTCTTGATCGGCCAACACACATACCAAGCCAAGTCAATTGAGTTGTTTCGATTGGGGATGAGGGGTATGTTGATGCAAAAGTAATATAAACTGTTAGAGTTTAAGTTTCGCTCCGTTGCTAGCAGGCCTAGACAGTACCCCGACAGAGTCACTTCATGAACAAAAGCATCACTCCGTTACCAGTGAGCCTGTAAAGTACCCTGACATAGTTACTTGCTTCACCTCTTTGCGCAGGAAGTCTTTCTCTTCTTTCGCATTTGTTTTATTTTTTTCATTTTTTCATTTTTTGACAGAACTATGCATAGGCACTTATTTATTTCATGAGGCGGAAGAGGGATCCTGACTTATTGAGAGCAGAAGAGGTTGTCCCTTTAGAGAAGTATGTTATATATACTTATGACATAGTTGTTAAGGTTTCCCCCCTCACCTTACTCTACTTGACTGAGTTGACAAGGGTTAACTGAAAATTAAAAACTGATTAGATTATGCGTTACTAGTTAAAGTGCAAGCATTGTGTTTTCACCGGACTCACTCTGAACAGAACATATTTTCCATCAGGGTATCATCGATTGAAACAATGCAATATATTCATAAAGAGAGGGGATAGACAAATAACTATATGTTGATAGGTTTACAAGTCCTCTTGTATTTCACCCTGCTTGTCTTAAGAAGCCAACATGGTTTCATGGGAAACTAATCATACAGGTGCATAAATAAGAAAAAAAAGAAAGAAAAGGACCAAAGTAAAATGAAAGCAAAACAAGTAAGTGAAGCAAAACATGAAAGCAAAAGTAAACAAGAAAGTGAACACTACTCCTACTCCTAAGCTAAATAGTGCATGGGCTTACTCATGTGAAATGATATTTCCAATGCAGCCACCGACGCATTGGTTGGCCCATGTAGGTGAAGGCATGATCGTCAAGAAAGATATTAAGGTAAACCAATGTGCAATAAAGATAAAACAATGACGACCAACATGCTCGAAGTTTAATTGCATCCAGAGAAACGAAAAGAGTAAAAGCACATGACATACACTCTGTAGATGTACCATGGTGGTGCATCACATCGTGCACAGATGACAAGGGTGCACACTCTTTTGATCTTGACAAATGAGAAAACATGTAGAAAGAAGAAAAATTTTGCTTAGCAACATGAATTGCTATGTATGACTCCTCCAATGCATGAGTGATAGGATCGTGTAATTCTGGTGGAGGGTGTGAAATCTGTAGACTAGATTGATTTTCAATGCCAACAAGAGAGAAATCAGGAGCCTCGGGTGTTTCAACAAATTTCTCATTGGAAGTGGAAATGTCCTCAGGACTGCGAGAACCTGACATAACCATCATCTTGAGATGAAGTGCCTTGACAGCTTGAGGGGTTTCCACTTCATCAACAGGTAGATCATCAAAGACCGATGGCTTATAAATATAAAAAACAAGTGAATTAACATTGTGATTGAATGAGTGAGTGAAGAGATCACGACAACCATGATAAAAAAATTCAAGATGTGCATCGACATCCTCATGATCTGACGAATCATACAAAGGGGTTGATGAGAAAAATATTTTTTCACCCTCTCAATTTCCAGAAAGAAAAGATGACACATTGGGTGGATTCAGAAAGAAATATTTGTCCTCTCTGCAATCAAATGATGGATTGACATCTTGTGTGCCCTGTGAATTATCGGAAGTAGAAACATCTGAGAATGAATTTTCACAAGAAAAATCAGAAATAGCAGAATCACAAAAGATGTCAAGAAAAAGCAGATGAGGTGCGGACAGAAGGACGTCATCCTTCACCGCAGGTTCCTCTTCAAATTCCCACAGATACTCATAAAAAATGGCAGCGCAGGTTGACTACTCAACACCAACTCCGTCGACAACTTGATCCTTGTGAACAACAAATGTGGAGTTTAGAATAGGTGAACACAACACAGTACAATTCAGAGGATCAAAGGAACTAGAGGACGAAGGTTGAGAAGACAAGACCTCATGACAACCATTAGGGTTGTAGTCCAAATCTGTATAGATATCTTGAGTAGCTGGGGTGGGAGGATGTGACAGTTCAACAAATGGGTTCACAACTTCTCCCACGTAGTCTTGTGGAGCAAGAGCTATTTGATGAGAAGGGGACGGGAGGTCACTTGTGACAACAACCTTGTCCCTCTTAGATTTGGAAGCTTTAACACTAAGGTATGTTGGGAGCAGTTTGAATGATTCCAACTCATGTGTATTTTCAGATACATGAAGAAGATACTAAAACCTTTCTTTGAGAAATTTCCAATCAATTTCATCTTTATGTATTTGAAAAGCGAGATTACAAAAGCGATCCCAAAATTGTGCAATATATTCATCAGGTGCTTTCCATAATTTCAGATTTTTTATTTTTATTTTTTATTTATTATTTTATTATTTTTTTTTTTATTGAGTGCTTTTTGGTCATAATGATAGAAAGCATGGATTAACTCTCCAATCATGTGATCAAACAAGTGAATAGAGGCTATGGGCAATGTGCGACACCATTGGTCAACATGCCCTTTGAATGTGTAAGTGAACAACCCATAGGTAATGTCATCTGAAGGGACTTCATTCCTTAGACAAACTCCTAAGAAGGCAACTTTGTGTCTTAACAGGGCTGCTCCATCTTCACCATTGTACTTGATTTGTGACAAGTCATCAACGACATCCTCCAACACTTCGAAATCATGTGCTTGAGAAAAACATGCTGGAGTTGAGATTGTAATGTAAGTCATGAATGATGTACAAAGATTCAAAACAAAATTTGAGGGCTCAACTTGTCATATGGCCCTCCTTCAAGCACCAGAAATGTTGATGGTGCTGGACCCCATAACATGTCAGGGGATCTCCCCGATAAGAAGTCTGAACTAGACCTCAAACTGTTTGGAGTAGGAGTCCCAACAATGGGTAGTAAAGTAGTGCCTTGACTGCGATAGCGCATAGAGGTAAGTATGATAACTTTGTCGGAAGAAAGTGTGTGACATTGCAGTAATTTAAGTGAGATGCATGGGGGTTCTAACACACATAGGGGAAAAGGAAGTGTGTCCCTTAGAAGCCTGTAATAGTACGCGGCCTGAAAGGAACACACAAGCAGAATTCCATCATAGGCTGGAAGTGGAATAGTCCACAATCCAAAGTGATGGGTTAATACAACAACACGTCTTCAACAAGATTCATACAATTTCACACAAAATAGTTCATACATAAGTGTAAGTTAAATAACATACATTGCTAAAGTAACCAGAATAGTGGAAATACAATAAAAACATATGCATGAAACGTGTTGGCTCGGTTATATTATTAAGTGAAAGTTCCATCCATACATACACCATTGACAACCACTATCCCCAATAGTGGAACATTATAGTCAACACCACCTGCTCCTCCAAAGAGATGTACACACTCTATGCTGTGGAGAAGCCAATGCTCATCACAATACTCTCCAAGCCTTCTCTAAGCAATGCCTAGCCAAAAGCCTGGCTCCTAAAATCCTGTACTATGAGTTATGAGGTTCTATATATAACAAAGGGTGGGGTGACCCTTGACATTCCCCTTTGAATCTTTGACTACATTCATGACTCTTCACATTACATAGTGCCTGTTCGCATTCCACTAATGACACTTGGAATTTCACTTACAATATATTTGCAAATAATCATACAATTTCCACATATACCTATGTGGGACAAAATAGGCTTGAGTCAGCCTAACAAGTCAAACATAATCACTTGGGGTCTTGGGGAAAGACAAACTCGGCAAAATCCTCTTGATGGTCTTTGGTGATGAACTGATACCAATCTTGGTACTACGCTATTGTGTCCCCGTAATGTTTGGTGATGTCTTTCTCCAAACAGACCCTTGCCTCCATGGCTTCCGGGTATATGGTTATGGAATCTCTGTTAAGCTCATCCTAGAGCATGCACAACTTTTTTCTAAGTGTGGCTGGACCACATATGTACTTCTGCATGCTTTCTGTGCTCAACTGCAAGTCATTACTAGTGCCCTCTCGCATCAACTGCTCTATGCACTTGTCGAAATCCAATAGGACTTGGTTCTTCTTCATGGCTTGAGTGAGGGTTTCGATTGAAGGGATCATGTGTGTCCTCACTATGACATCCATAATCTTGAAAAATCGTGCATAGGAAGCCTTAATGCCGGTGATGAGTGGAGGGAGCTGCTCATAATTCTATATCAACATCTGAATCCATGCTTTGTCTAGCTTTGCTTGCAGCTTCATTATCTTCTGTAAGTAAAGTGGGGCTCCCTTGTACCTCATTTTCCATTCCTGTACATGCGTAATAACAACGTGGATGTCTTTGAGAGTTTGGGCTATCTTCGTGCACTGCTGCTGAAAACCATATAGATGGACAACCACCTTGTGCATGGTGACAAATCTGCCATATAGTTTCTGCATGGTGGTCTCAAGAGTCGATACTTCAACAAGCATCACTTTTCTCATCTTTGCCATAGTTGATCCCGTAGATTGTTCTATTCTTTGCCTGGCCTTTTGCAAGTCATTTTCTATCCGATCGTTCTTTATTATCAAGAACTTGACCATTGAACTCGTGGCTTCTGCATAAGCCTTAAAAGCATTAGCCATCGCAGCTAGATGTCTTCTAACATATAACACAATCGTCCTTTCCTCTATGTGTGCAGGTGATGCATGATCATTCAGAAGCTATTTTCTTCACGCGTGTACAATCCTTTGTTGTGACTCATCAAATGACATATTGTGCACATCCATCATCGGATCATCATCAAGGAGAACAACGTCTCCTTGCTCTCTCGGGACTATTTCTAATTTTGGAGGTGGTGGAGACCACGGGGTGACCACAGATGCTCTTGGCATGAGGTCGATGTCTTAGTCCTATGGCTCTTGTTCCAACTCCATGTTTGTTGCTTCAACCATCTGCTCAATCTGCTGAGCAAGTTCCTGAACCTGCACCTGCTCACCCTCTTCTTCATCTGCTGGCTACTCTAACTCCTCAACCTGTATAGGCACAATTTGCTCTGTCATTGCACCTTTCCTTTCCTCCTGTTCCTATTTATGCTTCTCTTCCCTTTCTCTCCTCCTTAGCTCCTGCTCTTCTTTCAACTTCTTTTCTATTTCCTGCAACTTTCTCTCTGCATCCTCCAACCTTTGCTTCTCTCTCTTCCTCCTTTCTACTCTCCTTTCACATTATCACCTCTTCACCTCTATCTCCAAAGCTACTTTCTAAACAAGAGGATCTTCCTTGAACTTGTAGCTTTGATCAACTTCTACGCTCTTGACAATATTCCTCTTGCCTTTGTCCTACGTTGATTTGCTGATGTTGTTGCTACTTCATGTGGTGCTGTTGCCTACAAAGATGCTTTCCATTCTATAGGCATGATGACTGTTTCATTAATCATAGAGGAGTTGTAGCAATACCTCCAAGGGTCTTCCTCTGGCCAATGACATTCCATGTGGATCCATGGATAATATACCTTTGCATAGTGGTTCTTTCATATGTAGTGGGGATCATACAAATTGAAACACGTAGTGCCAAACTCAAACTTCTTCAATTACTTGGCCTCGACATCCACATCCTTTAAGCTTCGTATCTCGTACATTCCAACCTGCAAAGGAAGAGCAAACCATGGTGTCTTCTTCCTCCTGTGCAGTCCTGTTGATAACCCTATGGAGATATGATATGAAACCTCTTGCATGACCAAATCGTCCGTGGCAAACCTTGGTAACACATGTGAAGGCTTCTGTTTTCCAAACTTCTTGATGAAGGTGCTACCGGGTGAGGCATACCAATTTTCAATGTTCAACAATGCCTGCATCTCTTCTTTGTACATGCAAGGTGGATCCTGCTCAAAGATAATCTTGTAAACTGGGGTGATCAAGTGGTCAGATAGCCTTGCCATGACTCCTCGGTAGCTGCACTCAAATAGAAACTTGCAATAGATGTTCACAACATCATCTGATGGTGTCCATTTCCAACCCATGCAAGGAAACTAGTGTTGGGCACATATTTCATCAAGCAGCTATGCAGACACATAGAATCTCGGTTGCTCATCCTTTGTAAGATTCCGGGCATCAGACACATGAAATTTTAGCTAAAGAGCCAACATGTTCGATCAATTGAATGACCTTTCTTCATTTTCCAACTGATCCAATACAACCACCCAACTCTGCAGAAAGGTCTCTATGCTCTCTTGACCATACAAGCGGCATGCAAAGAAGATCAAGAGTTGGTAGGCCTTACTGAGTGACTTAATCTTGTAGACCTGATTGGTTGTTGACCTGAACTTTGATGGCTCTTGTAGCCAATGATTCGTGATGTCTATAGTGTTCACATTGTTGTTGGGAGTAAAGAAGAGTGTATCCATGCAGTTCATCGGCTGTGGTAAGTGATACATCTAATGATAATTTTCCGTCCTGAAGGTAGCAAGCTATATTCCTCTAGCACTGCTCAATGTCATCGTCTTAGGATCAATATGTGAGATAGTCTAGTGAATTATGCCTTCACATGGGAAGGCGAGGTACTTTCATGCAACCCTGTACAAGACTGACTTGTGGATGTTGACCTAGATCTGTCAATCTTCCAGATCTTCCTTGAAGTTGCTTGCAAATAAGCCCTTTATCTCTTGCCATGTGATCTTCATGTCCTTCTCTATGAACAATTATGTGTGTGCATAGACTGGAATGTTCATTGACACCTATTAGAATACATCTCCAATGCTACTCTCTACAATATCCTTTGATCCAACGCTCTTGGAAACCATGTTACTTGTATTGTTGAGAAGTTGCTCAACAATTGTTGTACGTGGAGACAAAGAGGACAGTCATGGCATCTAAATGTCAGCTTAAAATCAGAAGCACTTCAAGGATTGATCATGCAACAAACTGGGCAACTACCGGGAAAGATTGCACAATTCAGACTTTTAGAGGTGAGGGGCTGTTAGCTGGATCTAATTATTGCACAGTCCCAACTGCCAGTTAGAGGTGCTGATGACTGGAATTGCACAATGTGCAGTTCAGTCTGACTTTGATGCTGCTTGGGACTGCGCATTGCATAATCCCAGTGGGAAAGACTCCGAGGTTATCTCCTCGAACTGCACAAAGTGCAGCTAGAGCTAGTCACTGGTAGCCTTTGCACAATTATTAGAGCCAAGGCAGAGCCTTGAGATCTAGAAATGCGCAGTGCATGCTTGGAAGAGCTAGATCCGGGCCTAGGCAACTCAAATCTGCCAAAGGGAAAATTGAAAATGAGTAGATATGAATGCATGAGCGAAGGATGGTGCAGATCTAAGTAAACAATGATGCATGCAATCAGAACAAATGTAGGAATCAGTCAAACATAAGAACAAGGAAGCTTGTGGGGAGAGTCACCACAACGATGACCGTTGGTGCAAGAATTGGGTTATGCTGAAAGGAAATGAAAAATTTAGAACAACACTTCTACAAGCTAAAACAAATCAAAATTCCAGCGGTCATTCAATAAAACAGACAAAAACAATACTCACATAAGCCAAGGAAACAAAAGCGACAGAAAAAGCTGCAAAAGATTTGAAAAGTAAAACTTACCCAAAAAGGTTGTTTCGAAGGTTCCTAAATGCCTCGGGAATGCCAAATCTCCAATATTGAATACACAAATGAGCTCTAGTGGCATCCATTAAATAGATTTGATCGATTTAGTGTTTATGACTCAAAGGTCGAAAATCTAGGAAAAAACGACAAGTGGTGGTAGTTTCTAAAATTAACTCAAGTGTAACTCCCGCTGCTAAAAACAGATCCCTATTTTTTAGGGATACTTTTTCGGTTTTTGCTTTTTTATTTTTCGGGAAGGGCTACCATGTATGCATGGATAAATCGTGCAGTTCTGGGTGGAACTGGGAAACTTTCTGTCACATGCATCTGGCAACGACTGATGGAATGCTTCTGCGCAATTCTTGGGATGAGTGGCTCTATATGCCTCTCAAGCTCTGCCTAGTTTCCCAACTGAAGACAAGATGCTAGTTGGGTCTGCGCAATTCTGGAGTCGAAGCTCACTCCTGGGTTGAACTGGTCATTTCCTGAGAGTAAGGCTAGTTGCCTTCTAGGACTGGGCAGATTGCCAAGGCAGTGAAAGAACCAGATTGAAACCAAGTCATGGGGAGGTAAGCTTGTGATTAATCAAAAAACCAAGTAAGAAAATACAAGTTGTACAACAAAAGATAAACTTGATGAAAACACAAGTACTTGGGCAATACAATACAAGCTGCTGAGATTTTAGTGGGGAGGCTCCAAAACGAAGCGAAGGCAAAATTTTGGAGGGTGGTTGTAGCCGCTATAACAATACTCTCTAATTTCATCTTCAATGCCTTTAAGGACTCATGGAGACCAATAGTCCATGAGCAAAGATTAAAGCCTAACCCAAAGAAGGACTCTAGTGAAATCCTCCCTTTTAGAGGTGAAGTTCTCTTTCCAGTAGCACATATAAACCCTGACCAAGTTGAAGAAATAAGGGCAACCTCGAAAATTTGATCCTAGTCCTCCAAGAGATCAAAAAGCACCGTGAAGAACTAGCTGAAGCTTGATCTCCCCATTGGGGTGCCACTTTGTTTGAATCCACTAGTGGAGGGTCTTCTCAGAGGCCCAAAAGCCCATAAATTTGCAAATAATTGCATGTTCTTGCATGAAATCCCTGTAAGCCGTGACAATGAACCCTGAATACCCAGAGTTAGTATTTCTTTTTTTATTTTTGGCTTGCATTGATTGGTAGGCTGTTGCTGAGTTTGTGCTTTTCCATTGGAATTTGCATGCTGTGAGTTAGCCTGTTTGTTGGAGATTTTCCCTACCCTTCCCTCTCCGGAGCAACTAGCAACAATTTTTTTGAAGGCATTATAGGTAGTGAGTTTTGTAAAAAAAGAGGTTTCAGGTTCCTTACCTTTTCCCGTGACTATTTCTCCGAATGAAGGGGCTTTAGAGCCCCCCAACACTGCCATGACAACACATAGATCATAACATCATTTCAAACCCTAGCAGATTGCTTA
This sequence comes from Pinus tabuliformis, assembly GCA_031772625.1. Classification (NCBI taxonomy): domain Eukaryota; kingdom Viridiplantae; phylum Streptophyta; class Pinopsida; order Pinales; family Pinaceae; genus Pinus; species Pinus tabuliformis. The sequence continues at coordinate 667,286,407 of CM062811.1, read as the reverse complement.
GACCTTCTTCTCATGTAGACTAATTGGTATCAGAGTGGACGATCCTTGAGATAGAAAGATTAACAATTGTCTACTAGTCAACTTGTTTTTTTCTCTTAAATTTACTCACTTGATTTTCTTCAAATTTAGTACATTTTATTTATAATTTTTTACTAATAAAAATCTATCCTCAATAAAGTTTTGTTTTTGATAAAATTTATTAATAAATTATAATAAAGTTTAAAATTTACATCTAATAAAATTTACTAAATTTAATAATAAAATTGAATGATAATAAATTTTTATTAAAAATTAATATGAAGATCTATAATAAAATTTATCATTAATATTAAAGTTTATTAATAAAATTTAATAATAATATTATTTATTAATAACAAATTTTATTAATAAAGCTTAATAATAATATGGTTTGATGCATAACCATGTATAGTTTATAAATCTTAAATCCAATCATAGTTATTACCATTAAAATTTATAATAAGATTTAATAAACTTTATAAATAAGATTTATTAATAAAATTTAATGATGAGATGGGAAGTTTATTAATAATATTAATATTAAGTTTTATTAATATGGTTTAACAACTCCATTGATAATATTAATAAATTTAAAAATATTATTTAAATTTTTATAATTTTATAATATTATATTAATATATAGATTGACAAGTTAATAATATAGTGATGGTGATAACACATTAATAATATATTAATTTACATAAAATATGATGTTTTTTTGTTGTGAATAAATAAGAACTCACAATGTGATGACATATACAAACATAGTCTATCTTTATAATCAATCATGGTCTACTTTAGTCAACCATATGTTGATTGTAGTTATCCATAGTCAATTTTTTTTTGACAATAGTCAACTTTAATCGACCATTTCAACTATAGTCTACCATGATGACCATAGCACCATGGTTAATAATAATAATAATAATAATAATACTTTTAGAACCTTTTTTCTATGGTGCAACCATATTCAATCATAGTCATACTAGCTTAGCTATACTCAACCATGGTCTATATGATTATTCATGGTTAGCATTGTTAACCATAGTGAATATGGTCAACCATATTCATTTATAGTTAAGCATTGACAACCATGGTTCACAATGTTCACCCATTTTCTGTATTCAAGCTTCTGTGATCCATAATGAATTAAACAAAGTCTTTCGGTAGAAGTCACATGAGAGATTTTTTTGGCCGACGTGTTTCAAACCAACAAGTGTGGTTCATCATCAGGACTAGATGACGATGAACCACACTTGTTGGTTTGAAACGCCTAGGCCAAAAAATTCTCTCATGTGATTTCTACCAAAAGACTTTGTTTAATGTTCACCCATTATCAACCATTGTTGACCATAAACATGGCTCACTACTATACGAGGAGGTGTTTTAAGAAGTTTATTTGAGACAAAAATTTTAATTTCGTTTTAAAGACATATGCTAAGTTCTTAATTTTATTAAATAATTAAGTCAAAAGAAAAAACGAACTTTTTACCTTCATCCAGGCGGCTAAGTAGTATGTAATTGTCTTAAATTAAGACAAAAGAAAAATGAAACTTTTTACCTTCTTCCTGCGGGTTCAAGCCGTCTATCACTTCATTCCTCTGCAAGAAACTAATACTGGAAGCAACCACCACATGTGTAGGCTTCAACCTCATGGAGTGTTAAACAAAGGACAACAAACGGGCATCGATAATCAACACCTTGCCAGTGTTAGAGACTACCCTTACAACCTGTCATTTTGCACTATACTTCCTCTGTTTGGGATTGTTACAACTTTTTCTTAGGGTTTAATCTCAGGTAAACGGTGGAATTTTTCTTCACAAAGATTTGGATTTATTCAACACTCCTTGTCTGCAAATGAGAGGTAAAATATAGTTCTAGTAAGAATACCTTGCTAAGGGTTTTTCTCTTCAGTAATCTCATTATTAACCTGATTTCTTTTTCTTTCTTTAGGATTTTACATGAGGGTTTCTAACCTGACTGGAGGCTTCCCAGGCAGAGAGAAACCCCGATGCCTTGATCATAGCGTTTGTTGGTTATAAGATACATTTTCCTTAATACCCTTCTATTTTCTTTAGTTCTAGGACCCTCAAGTTATCTGGTTATACCCTTCTATTTTCTTTAGTTCTAGGACCCTCAAGTTATCTGGTTATGGTTTGATATTCTGGTATAGGGTTTTTGTAATACATAATCAGGGAATTCAAACACTTGTACCTAACTATTGCTACAGTGGTGTTTTGGAATCAAAAGGCAATATCCTATTTTATTACAAAGGTTCTTCTTTTGTCTCATAATGAATTTCATAGAGATAAAGATTTCCTTTTATCGCATTCTCTTATGTACTATTATCTCCATATCTTCAATTTAATTTACTCATTTAATATAACTTAGTTCGAGATCAGTCAATATATATGCCTCTGATCATTACTGCTATAAGTTTTCATTGACGAAATAAACTCCTTTGAAATATGGCAATAAATCTGTTTCCAAGTTTTAAACCGTTAAAATTGTGAGACGTCGCTTTGAACCTCTGCCCTTATGAAGGTTGGTACTTCCAAAATAGTAAAATCTAATCTTGAATTAGTCTGTAGAATTTACTTTTAAGGTGCAGAACCAAGAAGTAATAATGTGTAGTTATATTTATGGTATTTTAGAAATATTTTTAATAAATTTAATTTAATTTTCAATTTCTATTTTCATAATAGTTTCATGCTACTGGATTTTTCCTTTTCTCTTTCTTTAGTGAGTTTTTGTATTATTTAACTGACATCGTTGTTCTAGATTTTGTTGTGGTAAACGTTTCAAGATGAATACATGTATTTCTCAAGTATTATGTATACAACTTGATTAATTATTGTATGATTTTTATGCAACATTGAGTGGACAAGTATTTCATCCTCATCTTACATCTAAATGCAAGATCTTGGTATATAATAATTTCTTAATGTAAGAAAATTGGAATTTCCTTAGTTTTGAGAAATTTTCATGTGTTTCTGTTTCTGAACTTATATATCTACATTGGACATTTCATCCTCTAATGATAATCAATGTGATTTCCATTTTGCAATTGATTTGTTTTCACAACCCCATCCATTCATTCTAATTCTTTCGGAGCACTATGAGGTTACTATCTATAAAGGGACTTCTCTATCCTTGAGCTCTCTTTGGAGTTCTTCATCTCCAGAGTTTTTATTTTTATTTTTTGAGTTCGTTCTAATTTTTAAGATGGAGTTTAAACGATTTGTAGTTGATAAGGACAATTTTACTCAACTTAATGGATGTTACAGCTGACACAATTTGTGATTATACATGGGTGTTAAATAAGTTCAGATTTCAGGTTGAAATACTCAGGTTTCCTTGTTGAAGCCATTGTGATTGCATTATATATATATGATTGTGTGAAATGGTAAATAGTATCATATTATTGAAAATAAGCTTGATCCTAATAGAATTATTCATATTGGAATGTAAAGATATAGTATGGGAATAGAACTCAAGCAATATGTTATTTAAATAATAGTAAACAAAAATTACTCTTACAATTTTACATTTCACACCAATTTTGTATTCAAGAACCTTTCCAGCTAAATCCATTGCTCCTTATGACAGAGCTCATAAACATAGGCAGACAACACATTGAATTTTATCATATTTTACATAAACTATTGAATTGGGTTCCATATTTTCTAACTAGAGAGGCATGTAATGCGTCAACATGCTTTACTGACATCTTTGTATCCTTGTAGGATACCTGTCATCATACTAGTGTAAAACAACTACTTTTGCTACATCAAAATAAGCAAAAACATGACATTATTTTGGTAGTATTGGATGCTAAACTATTGGATGTGATGGTTTTTTTCTTACCATGCATGTTTTTACTGGTAGCCTACTTGGATCATGCTCTATTAAAAATAGGGGGTTTTAAGGCATTTATTTGAGATGAAATTTTCAAATTATCATTTCATATTAAAATTATTATTTTGTATCAACTATTTAATATATCTTAGTTATTTTAAATCAAAAATTATTTCATGGTTATGTTACTTTTCCCTGTTCAGGATATCCGAATAAGGTTTAAAGAAAATCCTAGTGATTAATATGTGGTTATTTTACTCCAATTGAGGACTTCTGGGACCATATTTTTGTAAAATATTGCAGATGCCATTACTCCATTTTGGACATATAGAAGCTGGTCAAGAAAACATATGTGAAAGTACAGGTCGAAAGTGCTACATCAAAACAGGAAAAAACATGGCGTTATTTGAAGTTTTGACAGTATTGGATGTGATGGTTTTTTTTATTATGCATAATTTTTATGATAGCCTACTTGGATCATGATCATTTCGTCTTAAAATTATTATTTTATCTCAACAATTTAATATATTTTAATTATTTTAAATTAAAAATTATTGCATGGTTATGTTACCTTTCCCTGTTCAGGACATCCAAATAGGGTTCAAAACAGATTCCAGGGTTTAATATGTGGTTATTTTATGCCAATTGAGGGCTTCTAGGACCGTATTTTTGTAAAATATTGCAGATGCTATGACTCTGTTCTGGACATATAGAAGCTGGTCAAGAAAACATATGTGAAAGTGCAAATTGAAGTCAGAGGGGGGACATTCAAAGAGGAAAGCATATAATGTATGACTGAGATGATTTGAAGTGGAAACATTGAATCATCTCATTCAAACTGTACACCCCCTCATCCAATATGTATCTTGCCCTTTATATTAAATTGTGCTCAACTTTCAATTCATGTTAAATTCGACTGATTCTCTACGTCTGGTATCACTCACAGTGAATTGAAAAGTCTCAGTTTGATGCCAATTTATTGTCGATGTGTTTTGCTTTGATTTTGATCTGGCTACCATATTTTATCTGAAAAAAGAGAACCCAATTGATCCATAGGTAGACAACAATTGAGTATTCATTGCGATAATGGAATTTTTATTTTTATTTGATTATTATGTTTTGAAAATGGTACCTTCTCTTAAAATGGGTTTAAAACACAAGCCCAAGGTTCCTCAAGCAATTGTTCTTTCTATCGTGGGTTGAGTTCCCTGCCCTCATTGTCTCTGGGGAGATATTTTCCTAAATATAATAGTGTTGGTGCTTTCCACAAGGACCGAGATTAGGAGGGGAGACTAGTGTTATAGCGCTTGTAAGTCCTACTTTAGTTTGAAATAATGGGAATGGTGAAGCAGGCTTCGATCCGAGTGCACCTCCTTCGTTCACCTTGGAAAAAAAATTAAGCGTCAATTTTGAAGCATTGCTGGGTGAAAGATCGTTGGAAGTCTATGAGCTATGTTGTGAGGGATGTAACTGTTGTGTTTGGGCTGGTGGTTGCAGCTACTTATTTTAACAATTGGGTTATTTGACCTATTTATTGGGTTGCTCAGGGAACCAAAACAACACTTTTTGTGTTGGGACACTATTGGTGAGTTTTCATGCTCCTTATGTCTCTTCTCTACCAATATTTTTCTACAAATATTGGTTGTTTTAACTATTAATGGATTAATTTTTCTACAAAGATTGGTTGTTTTAATTATTAATGGATTAATAGTTTGTATTTAATAAGTAATTAAATAATGGTTGTTTTAGTTGTTAATGGGTTGATGGTTTGGATGTAAGTAGTATTTAAGTCATGACCATTTTAATTTAACAAATAGTTAAATAATGGTGGTTTTAGTCGTTTATGTGGACTGGATTCAAGAAGTGCTTTTCTTGGTTTGTGTTTCATTGTATTCTTTGAAATTATTTGTGGCACATTTATATATCCCATCACTTTACTAACTCTCTGTTGGCTGGGGTGTTCTAGCCAATAAGGTTTTGGAAGGTCTTCTCTTTATGGATTGGGTACTTCCAGGACATGTTGGATAAGGGGAACTCAAATCTCTCCATATCCATTTGGAATCTGGTAGACCATGAATCACCAAAATCACCATTTTAATCCTCAAATCGTCATTTCAATCATCACAGTAGATTTGGAGATGTTGAATTAGTCAAGCATTGCAGTTGCTGAGCACTAAGATTGTACATTTTTTGAGATTTCAGTTTTCCACACTCTTCCAAGAAGGGCTTGAAAGGTAATAGGTATTAAGGAGGCGAAAAACTAATGACAATATCCCTATGCTGCAGTTCCCTGTCGTCTAAACCTTCCAATGCTTTAGGTGAAGGTTGGTTGGGGGAAAGGTCCTATTAACTCCCCATGTAATTTTTTGGGTTGAATTTATATTGATGACGAGTTACTTTATGATATCTGGGTATGGAATTTTGGTGCATTTTGTTTAAGGAACCATTTCCATAGTTAGCTGGTATTGAAGTCTTTAGTTGTGATTTTTCCTCTATCGGATGAATACCTCCATCTCTCAAAGGCCCTTTCTAATGGTTGGTGGTGCTTCATGTTTCAGGCTTGTTCTCTTATAGCTTCCTACTAATGGTTTAAAATCTTAGACAACTGATTTAGGTGGATGTTGGTGGCCACCTGTCTATTCCACTTGGAAACCTACCACTGCCTCTTTCAGTTTTTCAGTTTCCTTAATTGTAGTAGAGTTTACTATTTTTGGCGGTTTTTCGGGTCTTCGCATTAGAGGACTTTTGAGGTCTAAAATGGTTCTCCTAAGAAAAATGTACAACCAAAATAAACTTTATAAGAACTAATAGGATTCAAGATGATGATGTCAACCATGGGGGTTGATTCACCATTTTTGGAGTAAAAAATTAAAAAGATTAAAAAATAATAAAATAATAAAACTATTTTTTTCAACTCGTATTTTCAACTTATCTCCTTAAGGTTTTACTCAAACTTTGAGCGGGAGTACTCGTTGGATGTAAAATCTAATTCCTCATCCAAAGAGTACTCATGTTGCATATTTTCGATGGACCCCTGCTACACGAAAAATGAGAAGTACATGAAAAAACATGATTTTGGATGAAGAATCAAATTGTGCATCCAATGGATGTTTTCGCTCGAAATTTGAGTAAACCCATAGGGAGATAAGTTGAAAATACGAGTTGAAAAAATAGTTTTTTTCTTTTTTTCCTCTAAAATTTGATGATGTAATCTAATCTTATATTATTATTTCCACTATTATTTTATAATTTCCTTAGGAAGCCCATTTTAGACCTCAAAAATCCCCTAATGACTTCTGAAGCCGTTTTGAGGCCTTAAACAACGTTTTTTTAGCAAAATTTCTCAACGATTGCTATGGTGATTATGTCAGCAGCCGTAGTCCTCGGAGAGATCTTTCAACAGAGGAATCATATGCATCAAACGGAGATAATATGACCAAGTTACGACCCTGAGAAGTTGGTTGCCCAACTAACCCCAATGGGGCCCATATACTCTTGGTGTTACATCTTTTCGCGTTAGGGTTTTGGTTGTTTAGGGTTTTCTCTTATTGTTCAATAATAAAAAGGCCCTTGAGCCTCGTTGTAATTCAGTTCAACAGCATGTAGCTGCCAGATCTCTTCACAGAGATAAGCTACCATCACCCGAGCTATCTTATTTCCATTCTATTTGTAAGCATAGTTCAATATTTTTCTATTAATGAAATGAAGTGTTTTTTTGCTGCATATTTGTGTTTATGATTATATTTGTAAGTTGCTGTGTTCCTATTTAAGTCTGAATTAGTGGTATCAGCGCGGTCTGCTCTTTATCTATTTTTCTTTGCATGTCCCCAACGAGGTTAGGATATAAGGAGTTAGGGCTTGAATTGGTCGAACCTTTGCAAGATCAGCCTTGCAAATCCCGACGACCTCCTATGGCAGATGAAAAGAAAGATGAGGGGACAGGAGATCCTATCAAAATCTTGCTCAAAGAAGCCCTCGAGTGACAGAGGAATGCGATGATGGACAACTTTGCCCAGATCCTTCGACCCAGGGGCGACACATCTACTTCCAGCAACTACTTTGGAAGCGCCACACCCTTTAAGGTACAAGTTAACTTTGACATTTCCATATTTAAGGGTTAGATAGATGCGGATGATGTAGTTAAATGGTTAAATCGGCTAGAAGGATATTTTTCTGTTCATGATTTATCCAACCGGGAAAAGATCACTTTTGCACTTCTTAAAGCCGCCCCCATGTCAAGCACTGGTAGGAAATCTACTACCAGCAGAAGGATGAAAGTACAAATTCACTGTTTTCAGCTGCACCCACTTGGAATTCATTTTGGGATGCCATCAAGGAGCAGTACTACCATGTCGGAAGCTATGAGGATAAATACATAAAGTGGACCATGCTGCGATAGGGAAGGGACAAAGACGTGATGAATTTTACCAATATTTTTCATACCCTTCGCACAAAGTTGTGTATCAAAGATTTTGAGCGACATTTGATACTCAAATATCGCAGTTGCCTACATAGGTACATCCAGGACAAGATGGGGTTTTTGGACATCTCGTCAATTGGCACGACGTACAGATACGCTGTTAAGATTGAGCAGAATTTTAAACAAAACAAGCGAGACTTTGGATCTGCAAATCCGAAGAAAAAAGAACAAAGCCAAGGCAGGGTGACCCAAGACAACCCATTGAAGCTGCAAGAAAATAACACCACCACAAAGTCAAAGGACATAGGAGCCCCACTCACAACACAAGTGAGTGTCGGTCCAAGAAGTTGCTGGTGGCTGAGTTGAGGGCTTCAGAATCAGATGCATGTTCCGAGCTTAAGTCAAAACCCAACACAATGACAAAGGTAAGGAGATTATTGATGCGGAGCCCAACGTCACTGTTTCCACCGCCAAGATCTAGAAGAATGAGCGCAAAGATCTAGAGGAGGGGGGGCGTCTTTTCCACTCACAAATGCGGGTGAAGGGTTCGCTGCTGCAATTCATTGTCGACAGTGGCACCCAAAAGAACCTCATTTCAGCATAGGTCATGAAGCGGCTAGGTCCACTGACCATACCACACCCGCTGCCGTACAACATCGGGTGGCTTCACCAAGGATGGTATCTCCGAGTCAACCAGTAGTTCCGCCTTCCCTACAGCATAAAGTCCTTCACATATGAGGTATTGTGTGATGTTGCTCCTCTCAACGTTTGTGATGTATTATTAGGACAACCATATTTGTGGAATAGACATGCTGTATATGAGTCTATACCTCGCTCTGTGATTATTTATTTGGGTAATACGTTATACAGGATACCGGAGGTAGTCCCACCTACCGCCACCTCTTTGATCTCTGCCAAGAAATGTAGTAAGATCATCTCCAAGACTAGGATTTTTTTTTTTTTGTTCACTCTCGAAGTAAGGGGAAGATTGTAGCAACATCCATGGCCCCCGGTATGGGTTCCTCTACACAGTAGAAGCAGGTGGATATGGTCATGAAAGAATACAGGGACATCTTCTCCTCACCTACAGGGGTACCATTGCACTGTCAGTTCAAGCATTCATTCGATCTGACTCTCGGAGCACCTCTACCCAACAGACTGATATATCGCCACTCCATTGTGGAAAATTCCAAGTACAAGCAGCGACATGATCAACATCAGGTGCCACATAAGTTTCAAGTAGGTGACAAAGTCTAGTTGCATTTGTAGAAAGAACACCTTACAAGAGCCCATCGGAAGCTCAGACCACTCAGATATGGTCCTTACACCATTACTAAGGATGTGGCAAACAATATTTTGGAGCAAAACATTCCCCCATTCCTTGGCTTGCACCCAGTTTTCAATGTGAACCACTTTCAACCATGCTTCCCACCATTACCAAACACGTAAGAGATTGCAGAACAAATCAACAGGGACCAAGTTCAACAAAAGTTTCCCCATCTCATGGAGGAACTCAACTTAATGGGGACCATTTCTTCTTGAGGGGGGAGGAATGATCTAGGTGGATGTTGGTAGCCACCTGCTTATTCCACTTGGACCCCCACCACTACTTCTTTCGGTTTGTCAATTTCCTTAATTGTAGCAGAGCTTACTATTTTTGGAAGTTTTTTGGGTCCTGAAATTCCAGAGCCATTTTTAGGCCCTAAATGAAGTCAAAGAAGGACACAGGAAAGTGGTGTGAGATCCATAAGAGCCGCACTGACAACACAAGTGAGTTTCGGGCCAAGCAGTTACTGGTGGCTGAGTTGAAGGCTTCAGAATTAGATGCATGTTCTGAATTTCAGTCAGAACTCGACAAGAGGAATGACAAAGGGAAGCGTATTATTGGTGCGGAGCCCAACGTCATTGTTTCCACCGCCATGATCCAGAAGAATGAGCCCAAAGATCCAGAGGAGTGGGAGCGTCTTTTCCACTCACAAATATGGGTGAAGGGTTCGCCGCTGTAATTTATTGTCGACAGTGGCAGCCAAAATAACCTCATTTCAATAAAGGTCATGAAGCGGCTTAACCTACTAACCATACCATACCCGCAGCCGTATAGCATTGGGTGGCTTCACCAAGGACGAGATCTCTGAGTCAGCCAATAGTGCCGCCTTCCCTACAACATTAAACCCTTAATAGATGAGGTATTGTGTGATGTTGCTCCTCTCAACGTTTGTGATGTATTATTAGGACAACCATAATTGTGGAAGCGACATGTTGTATATGAGTCTAGACCTCGCTCTATGATTATTTCTAAGGTTTTCTTTTTTTGGTTCGCTCTCAAAGTAAGGGGAAGATCGTAGCCACATCCATGGGCCCCGAGAAGGTTTCCTCCACAAAACAAAAGTAGGTGGATACGGTCATGAAAGAATACAAGGACATCTCCTCACCCACAGGGGTACCATTGCACTGTCAGGTCAAGCATTCATTCGATTTGATTCCCGGAGCACCTCTACCCAACAGGCCGATATATCGCTGCTCCATTGTGTAAAATTCCAAGTACAAGCAACGACATGATCAACATTGGGTGCCACACAAGTTTCAAGTGGGCGAAAAAGTCTGGTTGCATTTGCAGAAAGAATGCCTTACAAGAGCCCATCAGAAGCTCATACCACTTCGATATGGTCCTTACACCATTACCAAGGATGTGGGAAACAATATTTTGGAGAAAAACATTCCCCCATGCTTGCACCTAGTGTTCAATGTGGACCACCTTCAGCCATGCTTCCTACCATTATTGGACACGTCAGAGATTGCAAAACAACTCACCAAGGACCAAGTTCAGCAGAAGTTTCCCCATCTCATGGAAGAACTCAATGCAATGGGGACCATTGCTTCCTAAGGGGGAGGAATGATCAGGTGGATGTTGGTGGCCACCCGCCTATTCCATTTGGACCCCCACCACTACCTCTTTTAGTTTTTCATTTTCCTTAATTGTAGCAGAGTTTACTATTTTTGGCAGTTTTTCGGGTCTTGAACTTCTGGCGCTGTTATGAGGCCCTAAATGAGGTTTTTTGGGCAAAATTTCTCAATTATTTCTAAGGAAATTTCATCAATAGCTGTAGTCATCGGAAAGATATTTCCAACGAGGTATCATTCGCATCAGACGTAGATAATATGACCAAGTTACGACCCTGGGAAGTTGGCTACCCAACTAACCCCAACGAGGCCCATATACTCTTGGTGTTACATATCCTCGGGTTAGGGTTTTCTCTTATTGTTCAATAATAAAAAGGCCCTTGAGCCTCATTGTAACTCAGTTCAAAGGCATGAAGCCACCACATCTCTTCACAAAGATATGCTACTAACGCCCGAGCTATCTTATTTCCATTCTGTTTGTAAGCATAGTTCAATATTTTTCTATTAATGAAATGGAGTGTTTTTCTGTTGCATTGTTGGATTAGTGGGTTCTGACCCAGGTTCAACGTTAATTTAGCCAAACAAATCCTTACACTACTGGCCCCTTTGGCATCAATCCGCGGAGCGCGGATTGAAGTCTCACTCGAAGCAGTATGGGGGGACGTTGGAACCAAGTTTCCGCACTCAGAGATGGTAGTGATGTCATTTTGTGCCCTGACTCTGCCTTCGTGTAGATCGATAAGCCTTTTAGGGCTTATCGATATACCTCTCTTATTCTAGAAAAGGTCTACGATCGACCCTACACAGGTGATTTATCTACTTACATGCTTCTGTAACTACTCTTACTTTTGTAATTACCCAAATTGGCTTAAGTATCTGATAACTTCAACATGCATTAATATATTCTTCGCGTAAACATATATTATTATTTGCAGATAGATAACAATGTAAACATATAGATTTGCGTATCAATATAACATTAAATCATAAACCCATTATTCAGCATAACATAATCGCATTCATTCATAACATAAGTAAATAGATCAAAACATAGAAAATTCCAGAATAATCTTCTCTATTAATGCTTCAGATCTTCTTATAGAGTCTAATTACCCTACGCACTTAGCTGTAGGGGTCCACGCACTCAGCTACAGACTTCTACCCTAGGCCTTTATGCACACAGCTGCAGAGCCTCTCTTCTACTCTAAGACTCTTCACTCTTTTCGCTAATGGCCCATTACATTCATTGTCCACTATGAACTCTACCTTATATTCTTTTAAGACTCTCTTTTTTATACAATCCCATGGTCTGCAGACCATGGGTAGGTCTTCTAAAGCTGACACAACTTACATAACAGAAGGGCGGAAACCCTTTATGACACTTTACATCTTTGCACTCCGCGACCACAAAATGCGGAGACTTTACACTTTACATACAAAAACTTGGGCTTTCTGCCCCAAAATCGACCCTAGGGGACCTTATCTGAACAGGCCCCCAACACAAATATGGTGACTCGTCCCCGAGTCACTTTGCTGGCATGGAGATATTGTTATGAAGACCTCTCAACTCCACTTGCACCACTGCAACTTCAATGGTACACTGCGTCGCTGCCTGCTTAACCTGCTCTACCAGCTGCTCCATTGCTGGTCCTGCGCTATCTGCCTGGATCTTCTGCTGTGTTGTCTGTAGGCTAGTCAACTTTTCCTCAATGGTGGCGGTGAGCACATAAGCCTCATCCAGCCAAGGCCCCAATCTGGCCTTGAGTACTACCTCTCTTTGCTGCGCTGCATCTGCTTGTTCTTTCAATTCCTTCGCTTCCTGCAGCTTTGCCAATTTCTGCGTGATAGTGACGGTACGCGTCTCCGCTCTTGCCTCATCATACCACTGTTGCAATTCCCTCGCCTCGGTTGCTAACCTTTACAGGTTGGGATCTTCCTGCAGACTGGTAAGTACCTCCAACGATTGCTTGAAGAGCGCAATGCAATCTGCCACCTGGTATCTACTGCAACAACTGCATTCTTGACAGCTGCCTCGCGTTGTTCTCTGACCTTTGGTGGAGTTGAAGGTTGTGCCCTCAACTCGAGCTCTGTAATTTTGAGGTTCAGCTCAAACTGAACCTTGTCCATCTCAGTTCGAGCATCGCATACACCTGCAACCAACTTCTGAATCTTGGCCTCCACAGGCGCCTCTTCGGGGATGTGTAGTTCCGGAACGGTTCTGCATGCCTCTACTACCACCGCTGCTGTGTGCTCATTCTTCTCCTGGACCTTCTTCCAAGTTTCTATCACTGATGTTTTCTCAACGAACAATTGTTCATTGTTAACCTTCTGCTCGTTGATCACACTCAGCGCGCGCTGCTCTCGGGCCCTCAATTCCGCAATCACACCTGCTTGCAGCGTGTGAAGGAATTCACTTGGGAGCGTGGCCAAGTTGAGACCAATGTTCCTTAAAGAAGCCTTGTGAGTGTATGTGTCCATGCTTAGGGCTCCGTCAGGTAGTGCGACGACCCGATGATCCATGGAGCGAACCATCTTCGCTGCTCTAGTGGTCCCCGATGCCAAACTAGTCAATGTCGCACTGCCCTACCCTACACTGGCCTGCAGCTGAGTAGTTTGGATCTGCAGCTCGTGCCGACCCGTTTGAATAGCCACCAAGGCTTGCTTCTACTTCTGCTCGAACTGCTACAGCAGTTCCTCTGTCGCGTTCTTATCCCCAATGTCGTCTAAGTCACCTTCTGTCAAGGTGATCGGGTCGAGCGATGACTTAGTAGCCTTGGTCTTCTTCCGCATCCCTTCTTTCTTCTGCTCATGTTTCCGCTCCACCCGGAAGAGGGTGCTCTCTCGGTCTCCACCACCCTATTCAGATTGCTCCTCTTCCTCCGTCTGTGGCAAATGAGACCTCTGACTTCTGTCAGAGTCGCGCTCTTCCTCCCGTTCCTTCGCAGCATGCTCCGCTTTTACTCTTGCTTTTTCCTTAGTCTCCTTTTTCAGTTTTTCTGCCAACTACTACATTTTCGACCGGGCCTCCTCCTTTTGCTTTCTTGTGGACTTACTAGACCTGGCTGATAAATCTGAGGCTGTGTGGCACTCGGCTGGCCAACGATCGAGGACCGCTGTTATTGCATCATCCGTCGCAAGGTATGGGAGATCATACCATTTCTGTTCTGGGTCTTTCCACACTGGGATGGAGACACAGTGGAGGTCCGCTTTGAACTTCGCATATCCCGACAACTGCTCAAAGACAGTTGGTGACAATATTGGGTTGCGGTTGATAGCCATGTTGATACTCATCTTCATCAAAACCTTGAATACCTTGCTCTTGCCGACCTGCTAAACTTCCTTTATGGCCCATAGCGAAGCAAACTTCATTGCTTCTGGAAAATCTATCGCGATTGGAGGAAATTGACTGTCCTCCGGAAACTGCGACACAACCAACACAATTGATAACAATAGCCAAGAGTAGTGGAACATCTTGCTATGATCCTGTGCTTCTCTGTAGTTCGTGAGGAACTCACAGTAGAGGTAGTGTGCCCAATTGAATTGTACGCTCTCCGCGCACTGGGCCACAAATGAAACTACTGGTGCCGACACCTCATCTGCGCGACACTTCCGCATTACTTTCCCAATCAATATCTGGGTGGCTACCTTCACTGCAGGGTCGGTTATGCTTGAAATTGAATATCCACGCAGCTTCTTGACAAGCTTAAACTTGTCCTTCATTCTCTCGGTGAGGTCGCGCTCACCCACCTTTCTGCCAAATGCCTTGGCTGGATTTAGTCTTGAATGGGGTAGCTAGGTGATCCTATGGATCAACATATCAGTTATAGGGATTAGCTCCTCCAACCAAAGGCACCCGTTGTGCACTAGGCACAACAACTGTTTGATAACTATTAAATTTATGAGCGCACGGTGGTAATGTGACACCCATAGCAGGTTCAACAATCCTGCTTTCTCCACCCCACGAATCCACTTCACCGGCTCCAGCGCGGTGATAACCGAATCCTTATAAAATGCCCTCTGCATGAAATTATCAATAGCCAAGGGGGGGAACCGCTCTGTGTCTGCCAAGTCCTAATCTTCAAGCATTAGGTGGGGGACGCGCGGGCCTTCAAATGTGATCTTTTATGGTAGCAGGGGTGTATCAAGCATAAAATTTCTCTCGTCTGGGTCCTTTGGGATCTTCACCTTACCCCGTCGCGGAGGAATGTATTCTGATAGCTTTGAGATAGGGTATACACCCTCAATGTCTATGTCCTCTACACACATACCGGTTTCTTTAGCGCCCTTGTCGGATTCTAGGTTGACCATCTTACCTTTCTCCTGTGCGGTGGGCTTCTCTTTCTTCTAGTGCTTCCTTGGTGGCTCGCACACTGGCTGTGTCGCTTTTTGTTTGTCCTTCTTCGTCTTGGAAGCCTCTCCTGCCAGCGTAGGCTTCGGCCTAGGCGAACTCGGTGATTTTGGCACCGCGGTGGGCATCTCCACACTTATGACCTCAGGGGAAGCTCTCTCAGAGGCCATCGATCCTCAATGATTCAAGTGGATCTCCAGACGCTAGTGGCATGGAAGAGGCTCAAAATTCAAAGTGGTGGAAAGATGATGAACTTGACATCAGATAGAAGTGCTCGTCGCCCTAATTCCAATAGTGCGAACAACACTCCAATCCGAATCCGGATGAAGGAGATAGAGGCAGTCAAAGTTGGGTCGACTTTTTGAGGAATGGGCAGGATTAATGAAGGCACAATTTGGAATTTTTCTAGTGGATGGAATCCAGCCAACTCCGACCAGATTCCGGGCAAAATTGTTGCCTCGTTAAAAAGACTCCTATGGTCCAAAACCGAATTTTCAAAATTTGCATAGTTTGTTTATATATATATATATATATATATATATAAAGGGGTGGTGAGCCACCAATGCCGCCACCCCAACCCGCACCATGAAACAATATGTATATATGTGGAGGGGCAGGGCACGACCCCCAGCCCCTCCCATGGAACCAACAACATCAAGCGGGGTGGGCGGCCATGACCCCGTCAGCCCACAACCCATAACCACTATTCAAATGTAACAGAGTTGGGTGGGCCGACCCTTGGGGCACGGACCCGACCCTGAGATACGCAACCACCAGCCACTTAATGTATGGAGCCAATGGAGGTACGGTGGGCATTCCACCCAAGGTGGGCCCGACCTAACCAATTTTTTTATTTATAAATAAATTTGTTATGTAAAAAGGAGGAGGTGGGTTTTGACCGCCCGACCTCCTCCCTATTAACCGGGATCCTTAACCAACTCAGCGAACCACCAACTTGGGAAAATCCGCCGGCCAATTTTTATTTAAACACAGTTTGTCAGTGCACCCATGCAGAGGACGCAGTGCACGCAGTGCGAAGCAGAATTTTGCAGGAGCGCCGAAATTTCACTTTGTCAGATTTTGAAAATTTTTATATGGTTTCAGCGTTTCTCAACGCCACAAACGCAATGGCGCTGTCCATTTCTCCATCAGAGTTATGCACTTTTTGGCCATTTTTCAGTATGGAGGTATAAAACTCATTTTTTTTTGTAACTAATGCTTGTACTCTTCTTTCTCATGCCACTTAATGAATGAAGGCCTCCCCATTGATCGAGCAAGGCCCAAAGACATAGTTTAATAAGGACAAACTCCATTATGAAGTTTTTTTGTCTTCTTTCATGCGTTATGTGTTTCTCCTCTTCTCTCATGTGCACATTAAGTTTTCTATGTTAGGCTACAATTTACGCATGCAATACTTTAACACATCTATAAGAAAAAGATATTGGATCAAGTGGTATCAGAGCAGGTCTTTTTAGATGTGAATTGCATGTTTGTATGTTAACAAGAAATAGGCTCTGAAGAGGTGAAGGGAAACTAAAGTCTTCGATCTCGAAGTGAGATGTGCACATCGAAGGAGAAACATGGTAGATGAAGAGGCTCGTCATGAAGAGGAGCTCAATTTCTGCAAAACCTTCTATGCAATGGCAGAAAATGTAGGTCAGTTGCTTTCAAGACTAGAGAAAGCAGAAGGGAAAAAGGCAGAAGAATAAGGTTCAGTGCATGAAAAAGGTAAAGAATAACCCCCTCCTTCTCCTTCCACGAGTGAAAGCTCTTATTCCTCTCATCATCATCATTGTAGAAATTCAAGGGGTGCATCTAAGAAACCTATTTCCCCTCCTTCTCCTTCCACAAGTGAAAGCTCTTATGCCTCTCATCATCATCATTGTAGAAATTCAAGGGGTGCATCTAAGAAACCTTTCTTTAAATTAAATGTCAAATTTGATCTTCCCATGTATAATGGTGAAAGTAATGCAGAAAAGCTTAATAACTGGATTAGGCAGATTGAGATCTACTGCAGGATTCAACAGATCGAAGAGGATGAAGCAAAGATTCAGTTGGCCTCTCTTCGACTGAGTGGCACCACGCTCGTCTGGTGGGAGAGAAAATTGCGAAGCAGTAAAAGTGTGGGTAATCTTCTTTCCTCATGGCCTAGTTTCATTTCTGCATTAAAGGAACAATTTTATCCCTTGGGTTATAAGAAAAAAGCCTTAATGGATTGGCAATACTTAAGGCAAGGCAGAGGTCAGGATGTTCAAAGATTTACCGAGGAGTTTAGAAAACAAGCACTTAATTTGGGCATTGCACTTGATTCACTTGAAGTAGTAACTAAGTATATTGGATCATTACATAGTTACATTAGACATTCATTATTATTGTTTGAACCTACTACCATTGACTCGGCTAGTGTAAAGGCCATTCATCTGGAAAACAGGGGAACACCTGAATGGGATGACCACCCAAAGAGATCCGCAGCAGCCAAGAGAAGGGGAGCAAAGCCCTCTTGTACACATTGTGAGAAAGAGGGGCATGATGAAGAAAATTGCTGGAAGTTGCACCCTAAGCTGAGACCTGAAAGGAATGACAGAAAGGGGAAGCAGAAGGTCATCACCACTGTGCAACAAAACCAAGATTCCGAGTTAGAGGAAGATGAGAAGGTCGCAGCTATAGGATTTTCATGAGGTAGGCCCATTGACTTGGGGTCCGATTCCGGCGATGAAATGAGGTTTGCAGCCCTTGGGATCACAGTAGGAGGACCCATAGATTTGGGGTTTGATTTTGGCCATAAATCAAGGATTTCAATAGACATAATGAAAAGGGCACTCCCTGCAGCAGGACTCCAAGAACTTGAGGAGATCCACCATCGCATCCAAGCAGAGAATGCTGAGCTAAGGAGGCTTCTACAGGAGGCAAGGGAAGAAAAACAAATATTACTACGCTAGTTGCAAGCCAAGGATGAGGCCTTGGAAAAGCTGTAGCATCGCTATCCAGAGGTAAAAAGCGATTCCTCGATTTCATATGATTTTCATGATGATGAATTCGCTGCTTTTGAAAAACATACTACAAGGATTGGATCCACACTATTGAAGAAGATGGGGTATTAGGGAAAGGGCCTCAACATCAAAGGCCAAGGCATCATAAACCCCATCGAAGTCGAGGAATTGCTACGTTGTGCAGGACCTAGATACACCAGAAAGGAAATGGGAGAAAGCTCCAATATAGCTAGTAACCAGCCAACAACAGATGATGAAATTCCCTCATCACAATCCAGCGATAGTGGGGGCCCCATAAAAACTTATCGGAGGAACACTAGGGTAATGCGCCCCAAGGCAACCTCGAAAGTTTGGAGGAAAAAGAGTTGTTGTGGCCATTGCAATAAAGAGGGACACCAACAAACCGCATGTCCGATGCTACATGCTCTGGAAACATCGCTGGATAAGCCGAAAGGTGAACATGTTCAACAAATGAAACCACCCCATTCACGGTGGTCTACTTTGTTAAGTTGGTTTTTCTAAGGTAGTAGCTTGTTATGGCCACCATTTTAAATCATACGTTGCAAGTAAATGTAAAAGTGATGGTGTGTTTCCTATCACTTAAACCGCAATGATGATATTTTGGCCTTTCTGTACTAGTAGTTGAGGTATTGATTACTTTTTATGTAATCCTTGACCAAGGAGTGTGTGCTATAAACTCTTGGCAAGAAAGGGTTGTTAAGTCGTGAGGTGTGCATGATTGAAAAACAAAATGCACTAGTTTTGCGTGCAGGTGATCGAAAGTGTGGGTTGAAAGGACACAAACCGTGTGCTAAGTGTAAACGCTTTTGGGGTCCAAAAGTTCCTCAGTGGGGAGGATTGATTCAGGTGGATCTCCAGACACCAGTGGCATGGAAAAGGCTCAAAACTCAAAGTGGCAGAAAGATGATGAACTTGACATCAGATCGAAGTGCTCGTTGCCCTGATTCCAATAGTGTGAACGACACTCCAATCCGAGTCCCGATGAAGGAGATAGAGATAGTAAAAGTTGGGTTGAATTTTTGAGGACTGGGCAGGATTAATGAAGGCACAATTTAGAATTTTTCCAGCGGACAGAATCCGACCAACTCTGGCTAGAATCCAGGCGAAATTGTTGTCTCATTAAAATGAGTCCTTCGGTACAAAACCAAATTTTCAAAATTTTCACAGTTTGTTTTAAAAAAAAAGTAAAAAAAAATATAAAAAAAGGGGTGGTGGGCCATCAAACCTACCACTCCAACCCGCACCATGAAACAATATGTATATAGGTGGAGGGGCGGGCCACAACCCCCGGCGCCTCCCCCGAAATCAAAATCACCAAACGGGGTGGGCGGCCATGACCCTAACACCCCACAACCCATAACCATTATTCAAATGTAACGGAGTTGGGTGGGCCGACACTTGGGGCACGAACCCGACCCCGAGACATGCAACCACCAGCTACTTAATGTATGGAGCCAACGGAGGTACGGTGGGCACGCTACCCAAGGCGGGCCCGACCCAACCAATTTTTTAATTTATAAATAAATTTGTTATGTAAAAAGGAGGAGGCGGGGTTTGATCGCCCAACCTCCTCCCTATTAATCGAGATCCTTAACCAACTCAGCCAACCGCCAACTTGGGAAAATCCGCTGGCCAATTTTTATTTAAACACAGTTTGTCAGTGCGCCCAGGCGGAGGAGGCAGTGCACGCAGTTCAAGGCAGAATTTTGCAGGAGGGCCGAAATTTCACTTTGTCAGATTTTGACAAATTTTATATGGTTTCAACATTTCTCGATGCCATGAACGCAATGGCACTGTCCGTTTCTCCATCAGAGTTCTGCATTTTTCGGCCATTTTTCAGTATGGAGGTATAAAACTCCTTTTTTTTGTAACTAATGCTTGTACTCTTCTTTCTCATGCCACTTAATGAATGAAGGCCTCCCCATTGATCAAGCAGGGCCCGGAGATGTAGTCCAAGTCGGACGAACTCTGTTATCAAGTTTTGTTGTCTTCTTTCATGCATTATGTGTTTCTCCTCTTCTCTCATGTGCACATTAAGTTTTCTATGTTAAGGTACAATTTACGCATGTAATTCTTTAACATATCTATAAACAAAAGATCTTGGATCACTCAAGCACCTGCAGTTTCCACGGGCGCCGGCATCAGGCTATTAAGGAGGTCTTGGATTTCCTTAGGCAACCTGTCAAACACTGAACTGGCCACCAAAGCCTCAAAACTAGTAGGGTTCATGTGCAACCGATAACTCAACACCTCAACTCTAAAAATGCAAAGTGTTTTTCGTAGGGTGGCCATCTGTAATTTATAGGCAAATTCGAAGTCAAATCTGACCATTCCCCTCAAAATCCGTTCATAAATGCTAGATTGGAGACAAATTTTCAAAGATTTCACATTTAAATTCTGCCTTAAATGTCGCCCTCCCACCCCTCCTATCCATTTTCTCACTGTCAAATCATGAACAGTGACTGTAACGGTCACTTTCTGGCTGTTCTGCATCGTCTCTCCTCCTATAGCGCAGCTCCCTTCGCGCTTTTGTTGATGCTGTGGCATTCTTCCATCCCGCGCAGTCCCCCACTTGCGCAGCCCTACAACCCCGACATTATAGTTTATAGTCTTGTGCCTCCTTTCAGCTACCTGGAGCACTAACACTGTGCTTCCATCATATAGTCATCTGGCCAGATCCCTAGTGTATGGCTTCAATCGGCTGCCATTTACCTTTCCGGGAAATGGATCTTCATTCAATTTCATCAATTGAATTACTCCACCATCGGTGATCTCTTTGATGACATATGGACCCAGCCAATGCATCTGGAATTTTCTTGGAAATTTATCAAACTTGCTGTCATATAATAAAACCAAATCGTTTACCTTGAAGGTGCACAGTTTGATGTGCCGATCCTGCCATGAATTTTCGCGCTCCTTCTAAACTTGCTGATGGAATCCATCCAAAATATGATCTTCTTCAAGCTCTGTCAGTTGCGTGAGCCTCTCTTCCAGGGCTCCATGATCCGCCATTCTTGTGAACGCCGCTATGCTTAGACTAGGTACAATATACTCCATTGACATCTCAACGTCTACGCCATAACCCAGCCTGAAGGGTGTCTGTCCAGTTAGTTTCTTGCAAGTAATTCTGTAAGCTGATAGCACTGCGGATACACGCACATCCCAATAATTCCTTTGTGTATTGCAAACCTTCATCAATGTGTTCTCCAATATCTTATTAAATGCTTCAACTGTCCCATTATCCTGCGGGTGATATGGCATGTTCTTTTGATGATAAACTTGGAATTCCTCCGTCAGCGCGCTGATCGTTTCATTAAGGAAATGTGTACCACAATCGCTCATCAAAATCTTCGGGCAACCAAACCTAGTCAGCACATATTCAAAGAGGAACTTCGCTGTTGTTGCCCCTGTACAGTCCTTCACGAGTTGCGCCTCTGCCCATCTGGTCAAATACTTCGTCGCGGTGATGATATACTGTGCACCCGTCTTCTTTCCTGGAGGCTGAATCGAGCCTACAAAATCAATGGCCCATTTCTCGAATGGCTGTAACGACACTTGTAGATTTAGAGGCATCTCATCCCTCTGCGATTGCCTGCCCATCCTCTGACATGCATCGTATGCCTTATAGTAAGCCTTGGAATCCTTCTGCAATGTCGACCACCACAACCCAACGTGTAAAATCTTTTGCGCTGTTGCTTTTCCTGCATAATGTCCTCCTGCAACTCCTCCATGAGCTTGAGCGAGGATGCTGTTCCACTCAAACTCAGGTACATAACATCGCAGAATTTCATCCGAGCCCATTTTATATAAATGTCCTGCAATGATAGAAAAGTCTGCTGCACACACCACCAACTCCTTCTTTTGTTGACTAGTATACCATTCCGGAGTCGTCCCTGTCGTCGGGAAGTGTATGATATCTGCAAAGTGATTGTTAGCTACGTGCACCGCAAAGAGATGCGCATCAGGCAATCCGTCCTCCAAATTAGTAGGCTCCTCTCTTGTTTCAATGTGCGACAGATGATTTGGTCCTGCATTCAATTGTCTTGCCTTCACAATGACTTCAAAATTATATTCCTAAAATAGCAGCAACCATTTGCATATCTTCCCCCCCAACACATGTTTCTTAACCAAGTACTTCAATGCAGAATGGTCTGTATACATCTTAAAGTGTCTGCCTAGCAAGTAGTGTCTGAACTTCTGGAGCGTGTACACCATAGCCAAACCTTTGCACTCTATCGTTGAATAATTCTTCTCAGCCTTAGACAACTTCCTACTGCAAATACTATAGGGTGATCCAAATCTCCTTCACAATCTTGTTTCAGTAATGCTCCGAGCGCAATACATGACGCATCCACATGCACATGAAATTCCTTCTTCCAATTCGGGAAGACTAGGATCGGCACGGTGACCATCTTTTCCTTTAACACATATAAGCTTCGCTGAAATTCTTCATTCCAACAGAATGTGGCATCCTCCTTTAGCAGCTTCTCCATCGATGCAGTAATTTGGGCATATTTCTTGATGAGCCTTCTATAGTATCCGTATGCCCCAACGTTGCGCGTAGTTGTTTCACACTTCTTGGCACCTCCAAATTAATTATAACTTCTATCTTAGCAGGGTACACCATTAATCCTTGTCTGCACACCACATGGCCCAACAAGATTCCGAAAGGAACACAGATAAAACATTTCTTCAAATTGATCACGATCTGATACCTTCGACATGTATCCATCATCAAGCGTAGGCTGGCTACATGGCGTTTCACTAGCCCAAACACTGTCCAATCATCAAAGTATATCTCCAGAACTTGTGAATGAAGTCCTTAAACGTGGCAATGACTACGTGCGAAAAGATCGCCAGCGCATTCTTCAATCCAAAAGATATTACAGTATACTGAAAGCATCCCCACTCAGTTGCGAAGGTCATCTTACTTCTATCCTCTGGTGCGATCTTGTTCTGGTGGTACCTTGAGAACCCATTAGTGAACAAATATGCTTCATGTCCCCCTACATTATCCAACACTTCATCGGTGAACGAAGTTGGAAAGGGATCATGCACGCAAGCGTCACTCAGCTTCTTGTCCCCCTACATTATCCAACACTTCATCGGTGAACGAAGTCGGAAAAGGATCATGCATGGAAGCGTCATTCAACTTCCTGAGATCTATGCATATCCTTATTTCATCTTTCTGCTTCTTTTCCTAAACTACTATTGGGCTCACCCAATCAGATTCGTCCACTGGTTTAATAATACCTATCGCAAGCATTTTATCCAACTTTAAGTGGACCTTTTCTTTATACTTTGGATTGAGGCGGTAAGGCATTTGCTTGATCGGCTTCACGTCCGGTTTCAACATAATTTTCATAAATCCTAGGCCCCCTACTATCCCATTTAGGCCTGAGAACTTCGTAGGGAACAAGTCTTGGTATTCACGGAGCAACTTAGTGACCTTATCCACTGCAACATCATCCCAGTAGTCCCTTATCTTCGCAAACTTCGGCTTCGCCTCTGTCCCAATGTTCACTTGTCTTGTTTTCAGTGGCACGGTGATATCTGGGTTTTCTATCTGCAACCCCTCAACTTCGCTATGTCCTTTTATCTCCAGGATATTAATGTTCCTCGGATCCTCATCTTCCTCTTCAGCAGTCACATTGTAGCACTCCAACGCGTGGCGCAGCTGGGTGGTCCAATTCGATTGAATCAAATCCAAGGGATCCTGCAGTATTCTGAAGATAGCTGCTTTGACCTCCTACAACGCTTCATCAATGCACTCAAATCCATCTTCAAAGCTGAATGTCATCAAGAATCCTTGTCTCAATATCCCATTTGTTCGTTCCATGGCAGAGCTCTGTCTCCAAGTTCTAATTCATAGGTATTACATCCAAGGTGTGACAGAACAGATGCACCCACTCCGTTTTCAGTTCTGCTCCATAAGCATCGGTCCATTTGGTTAAGTGATTGCACAGATCACTCCTTCCATCGTATTTCTCTGTCAATCGAACCTTTGGGTGATCAAACCACACCCTCATCATTCTTTTATATTCGTGCCATCCATCAAAGTTGTCTTTGTGTGTACCCCACCATCTTGCAGGCGTAGCGTGCAGCGCCAAGTCCAAGGCTTGGAAACAATGCTTCTCCGGCACTTTCCTTTCAAATGCATCCATAAATTTATCAACGTCAGTTAAACCATCATAGTAAGGCAGACCTCTTACTTTCGATGATGCACAACGCAACGATTTGGTCATCATGTTACATCGTAGTGTAGATACTTCGTGTAATCTATTTTTCCAGTGTTCCAATTCCTCATCTGAGTCTGATGTGTAGGAGATTTCGCGGTCCCATGCAATACGTCCATCAGTTGTCGGATTCACCCAATCTTGATCTCACGCTATTATCTTATAAATCTGGTCCAAATCGTCATCAATTTCGTAATCACGCACTGGTTCAGTGTAGCGCGGTCCTTCTGCAGGGTCCAACAGTACTACTATGCGGAGCAATTTTCTTTCAAATGACATCGTCCGCTTCTTCAAATTAATCACCCTGTTCATGTCGATAGCCTAGTCGATCCCAAGGAGTGCAGGGTAGGGATTGCTGTCATCCACAATATCTATCGCTTCAAAATCAACCAATGTGTTCGCGCCTTTGATATCGACTCTTACTTCCTATAATCTTCCCATGGGGATAATATTTTGATGATTCACCATCCTCAATTGAATAGGAGACCACTGTAGCACACGTCTCCCCATTCTCTCCCATGTCTGCGTAGGCAAAACATTCATGTTGGACCCTAGATCCATAATAACTTGGTCCATTTCATATTCTCCTATCTGCATGGTGAGCTTCATCTCCCGCCCTGTTCTTGCCTTATGCTTACTAATCTTCCTGATCACGTGCGGGCCGTCAGGAGTATTACCAATACATTTGTTGATCAACTCCTGTAATCTCTTTACGACCTTGCTATCTCGAAGCAGCTTCATGCAGGTCTCAAAAAATGTAGTAAGCATGGATGGGTCCATTTCTTCAGACTGCTTATTGTTGGGAATGGGTCCCCAGGGGTCATTTTTAGGACTAAAAGCCTAAGTTTGGGGCAGAAAGCTTGAATTTTGTACAAATGAATGTAAAGTCTTTGCATTTTGTGGCCGCGGAGCGCGAAGATAGCAAGAGTAAAAAAGGGTTTCCGCCCTTAGTTTAGATAGCTTTTGTTGGCTTTAGAGATCTACCCTTGGTCTGCGGACCATGAGATTGTATAAAAAGGGAGTCTTAGAAGAGTCTAAGGTGGGGAAGTAGAGTTCTAAGGAAGTTTAAGTGCTTGATGATTCTGTGAAGGGCTAAGAGCAAGAGTCTTAGCGTAGGAAGAGGATCTGCATCTAAGTGTGCAGAGGCCTAGCGTAGAAGTTCGCAGTTGAATGCGCGGACCCCTGCAGTTGTGTGCACAGGGTAGATAGAGTTTGTATTGGAAATTTGAATCATCAATAAAGAGAAGTATTATGAAATTACTGTGTATTTTGCCTCTGTGGCTTGCATGCAATTATGCTATGTTAAGTTCTGGATTTATCTTATAATGCTAATTTGATGCGTGAATATATATGTTTCTATCTGCTATATGAACACACATAAAGATGTATGTTTACGTGAAGATAATCTTAATTGCATGGTAAAATTGGTGAACACTTAAGATAATTTGGGAAATTATACAATAACACAATAACAAAGGCGCGTAAGTGCCTAAGTCACTGGTTAGGGTTGAGCGAAGGACTATCGTATCCCTTTGCAGAGGTCTTAAGAGACGGGAGAGAAATTACATCAGTAAGTCCTAAAGGCTTATCGATCTGCGTGAAGGAAGGGTTGATTGTATAAAACTGACATCACAACCATCTCAGGGTGCGGAAACTTGGTTTCTGCATCCCCCCATACTACTTCGGGTGAGGCTTCGGTTCGCGCTCCGCAAACTGATGCCGAAAGGGCTAGTAGTGTAGGCATTTTCTTGGCTGACTAACGTTGAACCTGGGTTAGGGCCCATCAAGCCAACAAATGGTTCCATTGCTGGGACCGGGATCTGCATAACGAGATGTGTGATGTCGCATCATTGTAATCCAACTAAGAAGGAGATTGAACACTGGTTGGATAGAAAGATCCACGAATTTGCGGCGCAAGAAAATAGGAATCCATGATTGACAAAGGAACAGTGGTTGGACAGATATCTCTGTACATAGAAATTCACAAAATATTCTTCTGTTCTTTCTCGGTTGAATTATACGAGTGGATCGCGAAGTTGGAAGATGGTCAAGGAAGGTAGAGGCTTGACAATCCGATTGTCTGGACCCTAGAGTTAGTGCGGAGATTGGAAGTTTCTGAAGATAAGATCATGTGTGCTGTCGATCATTGACTTGACCATATCATAAGAGGGTTTGTGATAGAGTTCGCGGTTTATGTTGGATTTAGAGACGTCTAATTACAAATATTAAGTTGGACATACGTGCATTGTGATTATAATGTCAAATACTGTCAGCGAGATTACATTTATGTAATGATTAAAATATGCCAAATAATGTGATTAATTAAATCATGGCATTATACGTATTTAAATAAGGATTTGGATACAAATACATATAGAATAATGTTAAACAATTATAATTGTTAATGGACCGATTATAATTGATTAAAATAATAGCAGTAATAAATTTGAGCTGAATAAGGAAATCAGAATCTATTCTGATTGATTGATTGATTGATTGATTGATTGATTTCAAAATCTGAAATTTCAGATTTCTTGACAGACTTGTTTCAGCTAAATTTCAGCTGCCTTAGGATTGGGGTTTTGCACTGCTATAAAAGGGCTGAGTCTCCAAGGCTTGCAATCATCTCAGAAAAATTGTCTGCTCCATTGAAGACTAGATACTCTGTCATTTGGGATAGCCAGAGAAAAGGATTGCAAGTTCTTGGAAGGATTCAAGAGCCAATAACTCAAGTCAAGACCAGGAGCCTTTGAGGATGGAAAGTAAGTTCCGCTATGCATTAATTTCAATTTCTTACAAAGGAGTAGATCTTGGTTGGGGTTTAAAGTAATTAGGAAAACTCACAAATTAAATCTATCAATTGGTATCGGAGCACCCTTATGTAAGAACTGTCTCTCCCGATAATTTCTTTGAAGAAAAATTATTATTTCACGGTTTGTATTAAAATAGACCCTTCGCTGTTTTTCTGTCTTCATCTGGGCGAGATTCTGAGTGACTGAAAATCCAGGTCGACGATTTGTCTTCATCCTTAGGTTTGTAACGCACTGAGTCTGTGAACTTTAGCGTTGTGCTGGAAGGACTTCCTCCTATTCTTACTGCCAACCTGCTGGAATTGTTTGACTGTGGGAGTCTCATGAGGAACACCCGCTCTGTTTACAATTCTCATTTCATATCAAAGTCAAAATTTAAATTTGGGGTTACAAACCGTCAGCCTTAGAAATGCATCTTCAAGAAGCTTTCACAAATCTGAATCGTTAAAGTGATAGGGATTTTATTGAATATATTGCAGATTTGAGGGTTTCGATGGAAAACAGGGCACTTTTAAGATTTAACAGAAGTTTCCATTTTTAAGGGTTTTATATTCCATCCTGGTTCCTTGGGTTATTTTTTATTTTTTATTACAATAACATGATTGCTTGAGAATGCAAGTTACGAGGGATTTATCTTCGACTCAATGAGTTGATTTAATACAGTAAAGTAATTGCAGGTTAATTTCAAATCTCCCTTCATTTAAAGAGAATTTGGTTCACCAGTTTGTGTTTCGGTTGAGATGTATTGTAAATTTACAGTGGTTGGGATTGACTATTTTGGTTTCTCCGAACTATAATTTTTGTTAATAATTTTACCAATACAAATATATTGTTGAAAATCAGTCTCCCAAACAATGAACCTACTTTAAGCAATCTGTTGTATAAAATGTTGCCTTCTGGTTGGTAGTCAGTTGGAAGAAATAGAAAAATAGTCACGGGATTGTTTTAAAGATGAGCTAGGGAATGGCATGAAAAACATGTTATTCCTAATTTGTTGAACAGTTAATAAGCAACTTTATGATTTTGATTCTAAGTTGGTGTGGTTCCGCATTCAAAGGAAACCCTCCAGAATTGCTGTAGATGCCTGTTGCTCTAACTTGGCTCGGGACGTCTTTGCTAGCAGCCAAGGTTCTAATAACCTGTGGAGTCTTTAAATTGCTGTCAAGCACATTTATCTAATTTAGTACATGTATGTCTATCAGTGTTTACAAACAATAAAAACCCACCAGCGCCCTGTAAGGTTGGCTCTATCCATATGTGCATCAACTCTGGCCATTTTTATGTCTGAATTTTATTCAAATAGAATGTACATGTATATTTCTGTTTATTGGAATAAATTCTTATCATCGAGAAGAGTAATTGTAAGTAATTGTAAGTGATTGTAATTTAGGTTATAATAATTATAATTACTATAATTACTATATGCTATATTTAGGCTAATCATTAGGATTTAGATATTATTTAAAATTGGTATTAACACCAATTAAAGGGTATAATACTGAATTCTAAATTGATCACAATAATGCTAATTATGGCATAAAAATTTGTATTAACGTTAATTACTGATATAATACCAAATTTGGATTTTATCACAATAATGCTAATTATGGCATAAAATTTGTATTAACGTTAATTATTGATATAATACTAAATTCGGATTTGATCACAATGATGCTAATCATGGCAACCATAAAATTATTTAGTATTCTCTGAATGAATTATTTAGTATTCTCTAAATAAATTATTGAAGCATTTCTAAAAGGTAATCATTGTAGAAACTGCTAAAGTTTTACTAAAATCTAATAATTATTTTGATGAATATAGTTGACATATTAAATTTAAAAGTGTTATAAGATACTGTATTCTATATAGGACGAGTAGATTCTATAGGTACGTCCTAGATTAGGTTTTAGACATAATTTTGGAATCTAACTAAAGACGGTGTTTGGTATACATGTGTTGTTTTCGCATGAGTCAAGCATTGATGTTCGCAAACGAACCACTCTCTGTAAGACAATTGCAAGGATGACTCATGACAAGTTGAAGTAACGTGCTGGCAATGGACGTGGGTGTTAGCTTTCCCAAAGGAGGGTTGGCGCCTGCTAAGTTGTTTGGTGCATAAGGGTTGCCTGAAGGTAATGATTGCACCCAAAGGTGTTTCATTACTGAATGGTGTTTTTGGCTAAAGTTTTAATGGAGCAAATAGTTTTACACATGCCTTTAGATAGATTTTAGAATTATGATTAAGGATCAAATCGTGACACATCGTATCTAAATTATTTCCTTGTTCTTGAATTTTTCAGATCCAAACATAATGTCAAGTCTGAGTCAGATTAAGCCCCTCATGGGGAACAATTTCAAACAGTGGGAGGAAAAGCTGAAATTAGTCTTAGGGATCATGCAATTGGACACAGCACTGAGATTTGATCGCCCCAAGCCTAATAAAGAGAGTGAGGTAACTCCTCAAGAGAAGGCTGATATTGCTAGATGGGAGCATTCAGATCGCATGTGCATAATGGTGATGAAGCAAACGATCCATGAGACCTTTCGAGGCATCATACCTGATACAGAGACAGGCGCTGTTGCATACCTTAAGGCCCTTGAAGAAAAATTCACAAAGAGTAAAAAGACTGATGTTAGTACACTCTTTGTGAAGTTGGCAACAATAAAATACAAGGGAAAAGAAGGGGTTAGAGAGCATGTTATTGAGATGACAAGACTTCAACGTGCCTTGAAAGGGCATAATTATGACATCTCTGATGAGGTTCTCATTAAATTCATTTTTCTGTCTCTCCCGTCTAACTTTAGTCAATTCAAGATGACTTATAATTGTCAAAAAGAGACGTGGACATTACCTGAGTTTGAGGCTCGGTTGGTGCAGGAGGAAGAGAGACAGAAAATGACTAAGGGAGAAAGTGCTCATGTAGTAACATCTAATCCTAAGGGTAAAGGCAAGAAGCGCAAGTTTACTTCCAAGGAAAAGGGACCTACCAAGGTAGCTGCAAACAATGCCGCGCAGAAAAGCAAGAAGGAAGATACTTCTGCGAAAGCAGGAGAAAGGAACTGTTTTTTCTGCAAAGCGCCAGGACATACAAAGAAATTCTGCACCAACTATCATGCATGGTTGGCAAAGAAAGGTATGTCTCTTGCTTTGGTTTGTTCTGAAGTTAATTTAAGTTCTGTATCTAGATATACTTGGTGGATAGATTCAGGTGCAACGACTAACATCAGTATGTCGATGCAGGGTTGCCTAAGCCATCGCAAGCCAAGTGAGGCAGAGCGCTACGTTTACGTAGGAAATGGCAATAAAGTAGAAGTGGAAAGCATAGGAAAATTTAGATTATTATGTAAGACATGATTTTATTTAAGTTTTGATGCTTTAGTGGTTCCATCTTTCAGAAGGAACCTAATTTCTATATCTTATTTGGACAAAATTGGTTATGTATGTTCATTTGGTAATGGAAATTTCAGTTTGTGTCAAGATTCTAAGCTTCTTGCTTCTGGTATCCTGTCTTCTTATGATAATCTTTATTTTCTAGATATAGACACTTCACATTCAGAGGCACTGCATATAGATAATAGAAAACGTAAATTAACTTGTGAGAAATCTGCAACATTATGGCACAAGCGATTAGGACATATCTCTATGAAAAGGATAGAACGTCTTGTGTCTAATGATATTCTCCAACCTTTAGATTTTACAAACTTAAGTGATTGTGTAAATTGTATAAAGGGAAAACAAACTAATAAACGTAAGTATGATGCAAAAAGGTGTAATGATGTCTTAGAATTAATTCATACGGATATCTGTGGTCCTTTTCCAAAGGCTACAAGAAATGGTGACCGTTACTTTATCACATTCATAGATGATTATTCAAGATATGGTCATATTTACTTAATAAAAGAAAAGGCGGAAGCATTAGACGTGTTCATAAAGTTCAAAACGGAAGTTGAGTTACAACTTAACAAACGTATAAAGTCCATTCGTTCTGATCGTGGTGGTGAATACTACGGTCGTTATGATGGATCAGGAGAACAGCGTCAAGGTCCCTTTGCAAAATACTTAGAGGAATGCGGAATTGTGCCTCAGTATACGTTGCCAGGTTCGCCTGCAATGAATGGTGTTGCTGAGCGACGAAATTGCACCCTTAAAGACATGGTGAGAAGTATGATTGCTCGTACAACTCTACCTGAGAATTTGTGGGGAGAAGCCTTAAAGACTGCAGCATACATACTTAACAGAGTGCCTACTAAAGCAGCTAACAAGACCCCTTACGAGTTATGGGTTGGGCGCAAGCCTAGCTTGAATCATTTGAGAGTTTGGGGATGTCCATGTGAAGCTAGGCCTTACAAGCCAAGCAAAAAGAAACTGGACGAAAGAACCGTTAGTTGTTACTTTATAGGCTATTCTGAACGATCTAGGGGGTTCAAATTCTATAATCCAACAGAACATACAGTTTTCGAGTCAGGAAGTGCAAATTTTTTTGAGGATAATGAGTTTGTGGGGGGAGATATGACAAAAGATAGTATTTTTGAAGAAGAAGAGACGAATGCGAATGAGACTATGGACCAAAGTCCTAGTTTTGTTCAAATTCCGATTGCGTTTAGAAATACATCTTTTGACAATGTGCAAACTTCATCATCCCAAACAACTTAGTTAGAAACTCAACAGGGAATAGAGAACACAAATGGACCTGAACCCAACCCAAACCCTCACATTGACATGACAAATGTTGATGGCCTAGGGCCTGTGGGAGATTCAGAAGTTGGTAATGATGTTCTTCCTCCTGTTGAAGATCAAGTTGTAAATGAACCTCAAGAAAATCTAGAGCCTGTGCCAATTAGGAGATCTACTAGAGAGAAAAGATCTACACAATCAAAGGATTATGCATATCTTCAAGAACATGAGTTTGACATTGGCATGTTTGAAAATGATCCTGTTAATATCAAACAAGCTGTGGAAAGCTCTAACTCTCAAATGTGGATTAATGCCATGAATGAAGAGATGAAATCTATGTATGACAATGACGTTTGGGATATCGTTCCGTTGCCTAAAGACAAGAAACCCGTTGGTTGCAAATGGATATTTAAGACTAAGCGGGATTCTAAAGGCAATGTTGAAAAATACAAGGCACGTCTTGTTGCGAAAGGTTTCACACAGAAAGAAGGCATTGATTATAAAGAGACTTTCTCTCCAGTTTCATCGAAAGACTCTTTAAGGATTATATTGGCGCTTGTAGCACATTATGATTTAGAACTTCATCAGATGGATGTAAAGACGGCGTTTCTCAATGGTGACATTGATGAAACGATCTATATGAAGCAGCCAGAAAACTTTGTATCAGGTGATGCAGGGTCTATGGTTTGCAGACTTAAGAAATCTATCTATGGGCTAAAACAAGCATCTCGACAATGGTATTATAAGTTTCACCAAGTTATTAGCTCATTTGGTTTTGAGTCTAACATAGTAGATGAATGTATATACCTTAAGTTCTGTGGGAGTAAATTTATTTTCTTGGTTTTATATGTAGATGACATATTGCTTGCCAGTAACGATAAGGACATGTTGCATCAAACTAAGAATTTTTTATTTAAGAACTTTGAAATGAAAGATCTTGGTGATGCATCATTTGTTCTAGGGATTGAAATACTTAGAGATAGATCTCAAGGTATTCTGAGGTTATCCCAGAGGAACTATATCGATAAGATTCTAACAAGATTTGGCATGCAAAACAGCGAACCAGGAGATACCCCTATATCAAAAGGAGATAAGTTTAGTCTGAAACAATGTCCCCAAACTGACTTAGATAAAAACCTCATGAAAGATATTCCCTATGCCTCAGCCGTGGGTAGCATCATGTATGCACAAGTATGCACGCGTCCGGATATTGCGTTCATTACCGGAATGCTAGGGAGATATTTGAGTAACCCAGGTATGGAACACTGGAAGGCAGCCAAGCGAGTGTTGAGATACCTAAAGAGAACACGGGACTATATGCTCACGTATCAGAGATCGGAACAGCTCGAGGTCATTGGATACACCGATTCTGATTTTGGAGGATGTGTCGACAGCATGAAGTCAACATCAGGATACATCTTTATGATGGCAGGTGGTGCTGTGTCATGGAAGAGCGCTAAACAGTCATTGGTAGCCTCCTCCACTATGGCAGCTGAATTTGTTGCATGTTTTGAAGCATCTAATCATGGCGTATGGCTGAAGAACTTCGTCACAAGTCTGAAAATTGTGGATTCTATTCAGAAACCACTCAAATTATTATGTGACAACAATTCAACAGTGTTATACGCAACCAACAACCGAAGTTCGTCAAAGTCGAAGTACATTGACATTAAGTTTTTGGTTGTAAAAGAGAGAGTGCAGAATAATGAATTATGTATAAAACACATAGGTACAGACTCCATGATTGCGGATCCTCTTACTAAAGGATTACCACCCAAGAAGTTTCACCAACATGTTGCTTGTATGGGTGTAATATCTGTTTAGGATAATTAGAAAAATGTGGGAGTCTGAATATGTTTTAAGTTCTGTTTTTTTTTTTTTTTTGATGTTCTATGTAATGCGATTGTAAACAATTTTGATGATATATACAAGTTGCATTCAGTTTCAGTTTCATTATTTCTTTCTTTAAAGTTTAAATTTTTTTGGCCTCATAAAGTAAAGTAAAGGTGACTCAATTAGAAATAGGCACGTCTAATCACACTTGCGTGAAATTTCTAAACTATATGTCCAAATCAGATTCATGTCATTCAGTTATGTTGGCAGCGTGATTTATGTCAGTTTAGTTGCGAATAAATGTGACAAATGCCGCTTAAGTCCTTTGTTAGCATAATTGATGGACGGAATTGTTTAAGAAATACGATAAGTAAAGACAGAAAAGTTGCATGCAATAAAGTTAAGGATATATAATCAAAAGGTTCCACTTGTCCATGTGGGAGATTGTTGGATTTAGAGACGTCTAATTACAAATATTAAGTTGGACATACGTGCATTGTGATTATAATGTCAAATACTGTCAGCGAGATTACATTTATGTAATGATTAAAATATGCCAAATAATGTGATTAATTAAATCATGGCATTATACGTATTTAAATAAGGATTTGGATACAAATACATATAGAATAATGTTAAACAATTATAATTGTTAATGGACCGATTATAATTGATTAAAATAATAGCAGTAATAAATTTGAGCTGAATAAGGAAATCAGAATCTATTCTGATTGATTGATTGATTTCAAAATCTGAAATTTCAGATTTCTTGACAGACTTGTTTCAGCTAAATTTCAGCTGCCCTAGGATTGGGGTTTTGCACTGCTATATAAGGGCTGAGTCTCCAAGGCTTGCAATCATCTCAGAAAAATTGTCTGCTCCATTGAAGACTAGATACTTTGTCATTTGGGATAGCCAGAGAAAAGGATTGCAAGTTCTTGGAAGGATTCAAGAGCCAATAACTCAAGTCAAGACCAGGAGCCTTTGAGGATGGAAAGTAAGTTCCGCTGTGCATTAATTTCAATTTCTTACAAAGGAGTAGATCTTGGTTGGGGTTTAAAGTAATTAGGAAAACTCACAAATTAAATCTATCAGTTTATACTTTGGTTAGCTACAACGAAGCATAGCGTCGCTTCTTCAAGGGGCCGCGAGGTAAGTATTTGAAATCACTAAATACTTGGATTAAGATTCTCTTATGTGAAAAGCGGGTCATGCAGTTACCTTCATGTTTGGAGCTACACAAAGTGGAAGGTATTTCAGGGACGGAGGAAGAAAAGGTCCTGAGTATAGCCCGCTGATTGAGCCTCCTTTGAGTGATGACGAAGGAGCAGCGCAGGCTTCCCTGCTAAGCGCTATTCAATTGATAAGACAAGGGTTCCTGCAAATACCTACACTACCTCCATCCTCATCCCATCCATCCACACCGCCTTTATCCTCACCTCCACCACTTACCCCATTGCCCACACCCCTGCCACCTCCACCACTGTTCAACATGGCTAACTCTGTAAAGCTACCTGTATTTAAGGGCGTAGGAAATGAAGATTCAGACCAGTTTTGGTTCGTCGAGAAGGCTCTATGGGAAGCTCAGGGTATCACGAACAATCAAATGAAGAAAGAAACGCTAGTTAGTGATTTGCAGGACCGTGCACTAACGTGGTACATTAAGTATAGTACTGATAACCCAACATTCGCGTTGGTAGATATCCAAACTGCACTGAATAGGGAATTCAGTAGACCTAAGTCTCAAGCAATCCATTGCGGGATTCAAGGAGATCATGATGAAGCCTATGGAGACACCCTCAGATTTGGATCAAATATTTAAGTCTACGATTTGTGAAGCCAACATGGACCTAACTGATGGGCAGCACCGCGAGTGGTTTGTGGCCTCGCTGCTGCCCCACCTAAGGGTTGCGCTATCACAACAAAAGATTGGGACCCAGGCAGAAGATCTAGAAATTGTGATGAGACTGCACGAGACACTGATGTAGGATGCTAATCTGGGGGTTCAGTAGATTCATGCGCAGTTGCAGAACCTTTGCCTTGAAATGCAAACCCTGAAGAAATACAGAACAGCTTGGCCAGAGGCGTGCAACGAACACTGGTGCATGAAATTCAAAGGTCAAGGGCATGACAAGGATCACTGTCCAGTATTTGCGAATTATGTTGTAGCAGGGGGGCCAGTGTCTCTAAGGCCGGAAGCTGCAGCAGGGCAAAGTATAGGGCCCACACTATGGTGTGCTATATGCCAGGTAGCTGGGAAGCATGTGACTGACAATTTCCATTTGCTACAGAAATTTGTACAGACACCACAAATCTTCTGCATTTTCTGTCAATCAGTGGGTCATGACAAGCGTAATTGTCATAGTTACGACTTAATGATGGACATGACACCTTCATACAAGGTGCAGGTAGAAACGCGGCCTCCGGACCAAGGCGTTGGGGGAGCGCAAGGTGAGTATCAGGGGCACGGACGAGGGCATATTATTTGTTACAATTGTGGAGGACCAGGACACTACGCGAGAGACTGCCCGAATCCGACGTGACTGTCATGCTGCTACTGTACTCAGTTTGACCATGCAACTGAGGATTTCCTTATATTGTTGGCTAAGAATTGCGAAAAGGAGGCACAACCTTTGCAGCCAATGCAAAACCTCCAGATGATGAGGGCTGAGCCTTGCGAGGAAGACCCTAAGGTAAACATTATGTTGCGGAGTGGAACGACGACTGGTGAGGATAAAGGGAAGCAGCCTGCAGAAGGTGAGTGGGTTCGCAAAGCACCAAAAAAAGAGACTGGGTTTGATCTGGAGCACATAAAAGAAACATTTATGGAAGCAAAGAAAAGCTTCGTTGAGGCCTCTACCTTAGGAAGTCAGGAGAAACTGGTTGAAGAAATGGACCCATCCATGATTACCACATTCTTGGAGACCTGCATGAAACTACTCCACAATAGTAAGGCTGTGAAGGGACTGCAGGAACTGATCAATCGGTGCGCTGGCAAGGACAGTGCTACTGACAAACCGCGCGTAGTCAGAAAGCTTGGTAAGCATAAGGCGATGACTGGATGTGATATGCGACTCACTGCGCAGATAGGGGAATACGAAATGGGCCAAGTTATCTTAGATCTGGGGTCAGACGCGAATGTTTTTCCAAAACAAACATGGGAAAGAATTGGGAGAACTGCGCTCCAGTGGTCTCCAATCCAGTTAAGGATGACGATTCAACATAAAATCATCCCAATGGAGAGGCAGCAGGGGGTAACAGTTGACATCGAAGGCGCGAGCGCACTTGCAGATTTTGAAGTAATAGAGATTGTGGATGATATCAATCCCTACCCTGCGCTCCTTGGGATCGATTGGGCCATTGATATGAATGGGGTAATCAACCTGAAGAAGAGAAAGATGATATTTGAAAAGAAATCGCTCCGCGTAGTGGTGCCACTGGATCTTGCAGAAGGACCGTGCTATACAGAACTGGTCCGCGATTATGAAAGTGATGATGAAATGGACTAGATTTACAAGATAACGGGTTGAGACCAGGATTGGGTGAATCTGACAACAGATGGACATATTTCATGGGACCGTGAGAGCTCCTGCACATCAGATTCGGACGAAGAACTAGAGCACTGGCAGAACCAATTGCATGAAGTATCTACGCTGCGCTGTAATATGATGACCAAGTCGTTGCACTGCGTATCATCAGAGGTAAGGAATCTGCCTCACTATGATGGGCTAACTGACGTTGATCGCTTTTTGGATGCATTCGAAAGGGAAGTGCCCGAGAAGCATTGCTTCCAAGCATTAGATTGGGCGCTGCGCGCTACACCTACAAGATGGTGGGGTATGCACAAGGGTAGTTTCGATGATTGGCACGAATATAGGAGGATGATGAGGATATGCTTTGGCCACCCGAAGGTACGACTAATAGAAAAGTATGACAGGAGGAATGATCCGCGCGATCATTTGGCCAAATGGACTGAAGCATATGGAGCGAAGCCTCAGCCAGAGTGGGTCCATCTGTTTTGTCATACCTTGGAGGTTATACCAATGAATTGGTACTTGGAGATAGAACTCTGTCATGGCACTGAAGAATGGGATGTTTTATGCCAAGGATTTCTGATGACATTCAGTTTTGAGGATGGATTTGAGTCCATCGATGAAGCGTTGTAGGAGGTTAAGAAAACCATCTTTAGGATACCACAGGATCCTCTAGACTTGATTCAACCTGATTGGACTACCCAGCTGAGCCACGCGCTGGAATGTTACAATGTAATAGCGGAAGAAGAAGACGAAGACCCGAGAAAGATTAATATCCCAGAGACTGAAGGTCATCGCGGAGTTGAAGGACCACAGCTAGAGAACCCAGACATAACTGAGCTGCTCAAGACCAGGCAGGTGAACATTGGCACGGAGGCAGAACCGAAGTTTGCAAATATTGGGGACTATTGGGACGATGCGATAGTAGATAAGGTCGCTGAACTGCTCCATGAATATTAGGACTTATTCCCCACAAAGTTTTCTGATTTGAAAGGGATAATAGGAGACCTGGGTGTCATGAAGATCACCCTAAATCCAGACGCGAAACCTGTGAAACAAAGACCGTATCGCCTCAACCCGAAGTATAAGGAAAGGGTCTGCGTTGAGTTAGATAAGATGCTCGCGGCGGGTATTATTGAACCGGTGGAAGAATCTGATTGGGTAAGCCCAATAGTGGTTTAGGAAAAGAAACAGAAGGAAGAAATAAGGATATGTGTAGATCTTAGGAAGTTAAATGATGCTTGTGTGCATGATCCCTTCCTGACCCCGTTCATGGACGAGGTCCTGGATAATGTAGCCGGCCAAGAAGCATACTCTTTATCTGATGGGTTCTCTGGGTACCATCAGATCAAAATCGCACCCGAGGATAGAAGCAAGACAACCTTCACGACTGAATGGGGATGTTTTTAATACACTGCAATGCCTTTTGGGCTGAAGAATGCGCTAATGATATTTTCGCGTGTAGTCATTACGACATTCAAAGAATTCATTCATAAATTTATGGAGGTATGCTTTGACAATTGGACAATGTTTGGATTGGTCAAGCACTATGTTACAAGTCTACGCTTGATGCTAGATACATGTAGGAGATACCAGATCATGCTCAATTTGAAGAAGTGTCTATTTTGTGTCCCTTTTGGGATCTTGTTGGGTCATGTGGTATGCAGACAAGGATTGATGGTAGACCCCGTGAAGATCGTGGTGATAATCAACTTGGAGGCGCTGAGGAGTGTGAAATAGCTGTGCGCAACTCTGGGGCATACCGAATACTCTAGAAAGTTCATCAAGAGCTATGCCAAAATCATCGCGCCTATGGAGAAATTTTTGAAAAAGGATGCTATGTTCTGTTGGAATGATGAATGTCAGAAGAGCTTGGATGTGCTTAAAGAGAAAACGGTCACCGTGCCAATCCTAGTCTTCCTGGATTCGAAGAAGGAATTTCATGTGCACGTGGAAGCATCATGTATTGAGCTGGGAGCCGTATTGACATAAGCCAGTGAGGGAGAACTAGATCATCCTATACTGTTCGCAAGTAGGAAGCTGTCTAAAGCAGAGAAAAATTATTCCATGACAGAGCGCGAAGGATTAGCTATGGTGTACGCGCTCCAGAAGTTCAGGAACTATTTGTTGGGTGGACACTTTAAGATGTATACGGATCATTCCGCGTTGAAGTACCTGGTCAACAAGCCTGTGTTAGGGGGAAAAATATGTAGGTGGCTGCTGTTGTTCCAGGAGTACGACTTCAAAGTTATTGTGGCTAGGATGATTGAATACAGGACCTGATCATCTGTCGCACATTGAAACTGGAGATAAACCTACTAATTTAGAGGAAGGACTGCGTGACGCACAAATCTTTTCTGTGCGCATCGCGGACAGTCACTTTGAAGATATTATCCACTTCCTGATGACAGGATCGACTCCGGAAGGTTATACAAGTCAACAAAAGAAGGAACTAGTAGTGCACGCGGCATAATTTTCTATCATTGCAGGGAACTTGTACAAAATGGGGTCAGATGAAATATTGCGACATTATGTGCATGACTTTGAATGAAGCAGCATCCTCGCTGAGGCTCATGGAGGAGCTGCAGGAGGAAATGATGCAAGGAAAGCAATAGTGAAAAAGATTATACACATTGGGTTGTGGTGGACAACCATGCATAAGGGTTCAAAATCATATTGTAGGGCATGTGATGCATGTCAAAGGACTAGCAGGCCGTCATAGAGGGATGAGATGCCTCTGATGCCGTAGGTGACGTTATAACCATTCGAAAAATAGGTAATTGACTTTATGGGACCAATTTAGCCTCAAGGAAAGAAGACAGGTGCGCAGTACATCATCACCGCGACTGAGTATTTGACTAGATGGGCAGAGGTATAGTCTGTGAAGGACTGCACAGGCGGGATAGCAATTTTTTTTTTTTTTTGAGTATGTCCTGACGAGATTCGGGTGTCCAAAGGTCTTGATGAGCGATCACGATACACACTTTCTTAACGAAACAATCAGTGCGTTGATAAAGGAATTTTAGGTGTCGCATCAGAAAAGTACGCCTTATCACCCACAGGCTAATGGGACGGTGGAAGTGTTCAATAAGATACTGGAGAGCGCACCGACGAAGGTTTGCTATGCTTAGAGAAATGACTGGGATGTG
Source organism: Pinus tabuliformis (assembly GCA_031772625.1). Classification (NCBI taxonomy): domain Eukaryota; kingdom Viridiplantae; phylum Streptophyta; class Pinopsida; order Pinales; family Pinaceae; genus Pinus; species Pinus tabuliformis. Next base: position 667,245,612 of record CM062811.1, on the reverse strand, counting down.
TGTGCACCCGCGGTGATATGGGCCTACAGAACGACTTGCAAGAAGCTGATTGGACAAATGCATTTCAGACTCGTGTATGGCGTAGAAGCTGTGATGCCAATGGAATACATTGTACCTAGTATGCGCATAGTAGCATTCATAGGAATGGCAGATCGCGGAGCCCTGGAAGAGAGGCTCGTGCAGTTAGCAGAGCTTGAGGAGGACCGGTTTCTAGCTGGATTTCATCAACAAGTTGAAAAGGAGCGCGAAAAGGAATGGCACGATCGACACATAAAACTGTGCACCTTCAAGGTAAATGATCTGGTCTTGTTATATGACAACAAGTTTGATAAATTTCCAGGGAAATTTAGGATGCACTGGCTAGGGCTGTATGTCATCAAGGAGATTACCGATGGTGGAGCAGTTCAGTTGGTCAAATTAAATGGAGATCCCTTCCCGGGGAAGGTGAATGGCAGCCGATTGAAGCCATACACCAGTGATCCATCTAGGTGACTATATGAGGGAAGCACAGTCTTAGCGCTCCAGGCAGCTGAAAGGAAGCGCGGGACTATAAACTACACTGCCTGGGTCAGAGAGCTGCGCGATTGGGGAACTGCGTGGAATGAAGAAATGTCACAGAGCTCGCAAAAGCGCATAGGGAGCTACTCTACCAAAGGAAAAACCGCGCAAGACAGCCAAAAAGTGACCGTTAAAGTCACTATTCATGATTTGATGATGAAAAAACGGCCAAATGGAGCGGGGGGCGGCATTTAAGTTAGAATTTATGGACCAGATCTTTGAAAATTTGTTGCCAATCTAGCATTAATGAACTGATTATGGGGGGAACAGTCAGATTTGAATTTGAAAATTCCTATAAATTACAAAGGGTTGCCCAACAGAAAACACTTGGCATTTTGAGAATTGAGGTGTTGAGCTCTCAGACGCACATGAACCGTGAATACTTTGAAGCTTTAATAACGAGTTCAGTGTTTGAGCAGTTGCTAAAGGAGACACAAGAGTTTTTGAATAGAATCATGTCGATGCTGGCTGAGACTGTAAATGTTGGGGAAGTAATGACAGTCGAAGGAGTTGTTCTAGAGGTAGCCATGGCAGCCGAGGGAGCTTCCCTGGAGGTTGCAACTGCGGAAGTACCAACTGAAGTACCTAAGTCACCACAGTCGCCTAGGCCGAGGCCTACCCCAGCCAAGGAGGGTCCGAAGAACAAGAAAGGCAAGAAGGCCGCGACACCAGAGCCGGTGCGCGCATCGCCTAGAAAGCACCCACAGAAAGATAAACCCATCATGTAGGAAAAAGGGAAGGTGGTTGACTTAGAGCTGAAAGAAGAGGTCGAAGAAATCCCCATGGATGATGAGGATATTACGATGGAAATGAAGGATGCTGAGGTTGAGGGGTCTGACCCCATTTCTAAGCTACTTGAGTACATTCCTCCGTGCAGGGGTAAAATGATAGTGCCAAAGGATATTGATGAGATTAAGGTCACCCTGTACACACCCCTCTTGCCAAAGCAAATTGTATTTGAGGGACCGAGCTTGGGGCGTGTCCCCCTTTTAACATTGGAAGACTGGGATTTAGCTGACATGGAGAGTTTTCCTCGTTTAGCGACATACCAACTTATGCACGTGTCTTCCACAAAAACATTAGAGTGACCGCTTTGGAGCCGAGGAAGTGGCTGAAAGGAATGGACAAGGCAGGCCTGCTAAACCTACTATGGGTGCCGCATTACAACTGTGCACCCATCACAATGATCATGATCAAGCAACTGTTGTGCTTGGTACACGATGGGTGTCTGTGGCTGGAGGAGCCGATACCCATCACTGGCACGCTGATCCATAGGATCACGCGACTGCCGCACTAAGGAGAAAATCTGGCCATGGCGTTTGGCAGAAAGGCCAATGAGCATGACCTTGATGAGGCGATGAAGGAAAAATTCAAGCTAGTAAAGAAGCTGTGTGGCTACACCATCACGAGTATCTGTGACCCTGCGGTCAAAGTGGCGACGTAGATATTGGTAGGAAAGGTCATGAGGAAGTGTCGTGCAGATGAAGTGCCGACACCAATGATAGCCTTGGATGCCCAATACGCGGAGGGCATGCAGTTTAACTGGGCGTGCTACCTCTGCAGTGAGTTCCTCGCGAATTGCCGCGAGGTGTAGGATCATAGTAAGACATTCCACTATGCATGGCTACTACTGTCCATAGTGCTAGTTGCGTGGGAGCTACCCAAGGATAGCCAGTTTCCTCTGGTCGCACCAGACCTATCGGAAGCAGCGAAGTTCGCTTTGCTGTGGGCTACGAAGGATCCTTAGCGGATCAAGGACAACAAGATCTTCTGGATCTTGATGGAGATGAGCATCCATATGGCCATCAATCGCAAGCCGTGGTTGTCACCAAATTTTTTTGATAAGCTGCAGGAGTACGTGGAATTCAAGGCCGACTTCCACCATGTCTCAATACGTGTGCGAAAGGACCCTGAACAAAAGTGGCATTACCTGCCATACTTGGCCGCAGATGACACGATTGCAGTGGTCCTTGACCGCTAGCCAACAGATTGGCGCATTGCCACAAACTTGACAATGAGATCTAGCAAGTCCTTTGCACAATGAAAGAAGGAAGAAGCCAAGATGAAGATGGAACAGTTGGCTGCGAAGAAAATAAAGGAGGCTGAGGATAAGGCCAAGGTAGAGTGCACTGCCGTGAAGTAGACGGGTGGGAAAGTGGAGGAAGAGGAGCACGGCTCTTACCAGAGTCAGTATCCGCCTTCCTCAGAGCCAGAAGAAGAGGACGAACATACGAAGCAGGGAGGAGCGGACCCGAGACGACTCCATTCCACAGCAAGCGCAATAGAGATCCAAAAAAAGTAGGGCCATGGAAGAAGTCCAAGGCTAGCAAGACGTCTCTTGACTTGATCACCTTAACGAAGGGGGACTTGAATGACATAGGTGATACGGTGAGGGATGCCACCACAGAACTGCTGCAACAGTTCGAGCAACAACAACAACAATATTTGGGTGCTATCTAGACAGGTCTGGGTGAGCTGCAGATCCACGCATCACATGTACAGACTGGCGTGACGTCAACCAGTTTGGCACCTGGCACCTCCGAAGCCACAGGGATGCTGCACACACGGGATCCCCGAGCAATAGTGCTGCCGGATGGAGCATTGACTACAAAGATAGAAGCTGACAGGCCTGCTGTCAGCACCCTCAAGGGAGTTGGACTTAACTTGGCCATGCTTCCCAGTGAGGCACTTCACATTTTGCAGGATGGCGTGATCGTGGAACTGCGGGCCTGCGAACAATGCGCGTTACAGGTAATCAATGAGAAAAAGATAAAAAATTCCCAGATGGTTGTACAATGAGACTCCACCATTGACCTTGTGAAAGACCTTACGAACAAGAATCAATGCATAGCTAAGGTCGTGGCTGAGACATGCAGATCTGTCCCGGAGCTGGACATTCCCGAGGCTGAGCCAATAGATGTGTGGGTTTGGAAGCTCGCTGCTGGAGTACATGATGCACACACAGAATTGGCAAAGGTCCAGTTGGAACTAAACCTCAAAATCGCAGAGTTGTAGTTGAAGGCCCAACCTTCGAATCTGCCAAAAATCAAAGAATAATGTGAGTTAGCTGTGAAAGATGCCGTAGCAGCAGTAGACAACGTAGTAAAGGACTGCACGACACTCTTCGAGCAGTCGCTCGAGGTGGTCACCAGCTTGCAAGAAGACCCCACTGTGCAGAGGTTGGAAACATAAGTGCGGGAGCTGCAGTAGTGCTATGACGAAGTTAAAGCGACGATGCGCATTGTCGCCATCACGCAGAGGCTGGCAAAGCTGCAGGAGGCCAAGGCTTTGAAAGAGCAGGTAGATGCAGCTCAGCACAAGGAAGCAGTGCTGAAGGCTCACTTACAACCTTGGTTGGATGAGGCCTATTTGATCACGACCACAATTGAAGGCAAGCTGGCTAGTCTGCAGAAGACTCAGCAGAAGATTTAGTCAGATGGCGTAGGGCTAGCAATGGAGCAGCTGGTCAAGGAGATGAAATAGGCGGCAATGTAGTGTACTGCCAAAGTTGCAGTAGTCCAAGTCGAGATAGGAGGTCTTCGCGACAAGATCTCCGCGCCAGCTGAGTGACTCGAAGGTGAGTCACCATGTTTGTGTTGGGGGCTCGTTGGGAACAGATCCCTTGGGCTCATTTTTGGGACCAAAAGCCTAAGTTTGGGGCAGAAAGCCTGAATTTTGTACAAAGGAATGTAAAGTCTCCACATTTTGTGGCCGGGAAGCACGAAGATATGAATAGTCAAAAAGGGTTTCCGACCTTAGTTGAGATAACTTGTGTCAGCTTTAGAGATCCGACCTTAGTCCGCGGACCATGAGATTGTATAAAAATGGAGTCTTAGAAGAGTCTAGGGTGGCGAAGTAGAGTTCTAAGGAAGTTTAAGTGCTTGATGAGTCTGTGAAGGGCTAAGAGCAAGAGTCTTGGCATAGGAAGAGGCTTTGCAGCCGAGTGCACAGAGGCCTAGGGTAGAAGTCCACAGCTGAGTGCATGAATCCCTGCAACTGTGTGCGTAGGGCAAATAGAGTCTGTATTGGAAATCTGAATCATTAATAATAAAAAGTATTATGAAATTACTGTTTATTTTGTCTCTGTGGATTGCATGCGATTATGTTATGTTAAGTTTTGGATTTATGTTATAATGCTAATTTGATGCATGAATATATATGTTTCTATCTGCTATATGAACACAAATAAGGATCTATGTTTACACGAAGATAATCTTAATTGCATGGTAAAATTGGCGAACACTTAAGATAATTCGGGAAATTATACAATAACGCAGTAACAAAGGCGTGTAAGTGCTTAAGCCACTGGTTAGGGTTTCAGGAAGGACGATTGTATACCTTCGCGGAGGTCCTAAGAGACGAGAGAGAAATTACATCGATAAGCCCTAAAGGCTTATTGATCTGCGTGAAGGAAGTGGTTAAGGTATAAAACCAAAATCACAACCATATCAGGGTGTGTAAACTTGGTTCTTGCATCCCCCCATACTGCTTTGGGTGACTCTTCGGTCTGCACTTTACATACTAATTTCGAAAGGGCCAGTAGTGTAGGGATTTTCTTGGTTGACTAACGCTGAACCTGGGTCAGGGCCCATCAAGCCAACACTTATCCTGACTTCACGAGGTAGAAGCCTCAGTGAAGCTTTTCTTCGCTTCCATGAAGGTTTCCTTTGTGCGCTCCAAATCAAAGCCAACCTCCTTTTATGGAGCTTTGCAGACCCATTCACCTTATTTAGGCTTATTTCCCTTGTCTTCACCAGTCATCATTCCACTTCGCAGCATGATGTTCACATTAGGATCCTCTTCGCGGGGTTTAGCCTTCATCATCTACAAATTCTGGGTAGGCTGTTGAGGTTGTGCCCCTTTTTTGCGTATCTTAGCTAGTAATACAGGGTAGTCTTCTGTTGCGTGGTCAAACTGAGCGCAATATATGCATGGTAGGTGCATCAAGTTTGTGCATTCTCGCGCGTAGTGTCCTGGTCCCCAACGGTTGTAGAAAATCACATGTCCTCGACCTCTACCAGGTTCTCCTCCACCTCGGCCTCGCCCGCGCCCTTGAAATCCTCCTCTCACTCCCCTAACACCTTGATTCGGAGGCTGAGTTTTAGCTTGCACTCTATAAGCGGGCGTTCTATCCATCATTAGCTCATAGCTATGACATTTACGCTCATCATGAACCACTGATTGACAAAAGTTGCAGAAGAGCTGTTGCGGTGTCTGTACAATTTTCTGCAGCAGGTGGCAATTGCCTGTCACATGTTTTCCAGCCACTTGACAGATAACACACCATAGTGCGGGCCCTGTACTTGGCCCTGCTTGAGCTTTTGGCCTCAGAGCCATTGACCCTCCTGCTGCAACATAATTCGCGAATACTAGGCAGTGATCTTTGTCATGCCCCTGGCTTTTTCATTTTAGGCACCAAACTTCTTCGTGCACCTTTGGCCAAACTACTCTATCCTTCTTCAGGCTTTGAAACTCTAGGAAAAGGTTCTGTAACTATGCATGAATCTGCTGAACTCCCAAATTAGCATCTTGCATTGGCATCTCATGCAATCTCCAGGGCTTCCGCTTGGGTCCCAATCTTTTGATGTAATAAAGCAACCCTCAGATGAGGCAAGAGTGAAGCCACAAACCATTTGTGGTGCTGCCCATCCATAAGATTCATGTTGGCTTCATAGATCATGCACTTCAATATCTAATCCAAATCCCAGGGTGTCTTGCCAGGCTACATTATGACCTCCTTGAATCCCATAATTGATTGGGCTTCAGACTTAGGCCTACTAAACTCCTTATTCAACGTGGTTTGAATATCTGCTAATGAAGCCATCGGGTTATCAGTGCAGTACTTAATGTACCATGTCAGTGCACGTTCCTGTAAAGTAGTGACCAATGTTGCTTTCTTCATCTGATCATCCATTATACCCTGAGCCTCCCATACGGCCTTTGCGACGAACCAAAACTGGTCCGGGTCCTTAGTTCCTGACCCCTTGAAAACGAGCAACTTTACTGCATTCGCCATATTGAACAGTGGTGGAGGTGGTGGCGGTGTGGGCGAAGGTGTATGCTATGGAGGTGAATGCGGAGGTGGGGTAGGTGGATGGGGTATTCGCGGGAACCCTCATTTTATTAACTAAACAACACTCTGCAGTGAAGCCTGTGTTATTTCCTCGTTGTCACTCAGAGGAGGTTCGATCAGTGGGCTATATTCAGGGCCTGTTCTTCCTCTATCCCTGAAGATCTTTCCACTTCGTGTAGCTCCAAACATCAAGGTAACTGCATAACCCGATTTTCACACAAGAGCATCTTAATCCAAGTATTTAAAGACCTTAAATACTTACCTTGCGGTCCCTTGAAGAAATGATGCTCTGCTTCGCTGTAACTGACCGAAGTATCGACTGTGAACTCTGTCACAAATCCTCCTATGATACGATTGAGCCAGTGATCAGTAGCGCATGTGATCTTATCTTCCGAGGCTTCCAATCTCCGCACTAACTCCGGGGTCCACACTATTGGACCGTCAAGCCTCCACCTTCCTTGGCTGTCTACCAATTTAACGATCCACCCATATAATTCAACCGAGAAGGAACAAAATAAGATTTCGTGTATCTCTGTGTACATATATCTGCTCAACAACTATTCTTTCATCAATTGCGGATTTTTGTTTTCTTGTGTCGCGAATTCGTGGATCTTCCTATCCAACCAATCTTCAGTTTCCTTCTTAGTCGGATTCCAGTGATGCGGCATCACACATCTCTTTATGCAGATCCCGGTCCTGGCAGTGGAACCATTTGTCGGATTAGTGGGCCTTGACCCAGGTGTTAGCTACCTATACCAATAGGTTTCATATTTCATGATTGGCACTAAAAAGGTCCAAATATGCTCTGCTTTGATGATGCAAAGATCACATATTTCCATAAGAATACAATCTGTGCTTATAGCTTGGTATGGACTCAAATTTTGATGGATGGTCCAACAGTGTAATCTGGATCATGTCATGTTTTAAATTTTCAGTTGTAGAATAGAGAAAGAAGTCTGTCCAAACTGTTTAATCTTGGCAGACAGGTAGTTCAGGTAGAGAAGAAAAGGCTCCCAACAGCTTAATCTGGGACCTTGGAAGAAATAAGGGTAGAAGTAGATAGAAAAACAAAAGAAAAATCCAAAGAAAAGAAAAGGCAAGTAAGGGTCTGCAAGCCTAAGTGCACCCTCCAAGAAGAAACAAAAAATGCTAGGCAAAGTAGCTGGGTAAGTAGATGGGGTTGCAAAAGTGGTATTCATTTCAGATTTAACCTTGATGGTCAAGATGAGAAAAGAAAAACAAAGAAGCATGTCTAACTTCCCAATTATCCCTTTTCCCACTCATTACTAACATCCCCTCATCAATTGAATTGCTTAGAAAACTTGAGGTTTGATGGTGGTTTTATTCATTGAAAAGCCACATTTCTTGTCTAAAAATTCTTTTCATTTTGATCTACTCCCTAAACTAAGTAAGTTTCAAGTAAACTTAGTGATTTTCCCCCTCATTCACATATTCCCCCATATTAACTCTAACTCTAGTATATAATTCCCCTATGTTACCCTTTCCCTAGTATTATTAACACCATGGTGTATAAAACCCCAAGCATTCTATAAATATCCTCCTTTTAGCATTATAGCTAAATATGTCTGTCTAAAGGGAGACTTTAGTCCAACTGGGACTATGGTCAACCCTGTCCTGGGGCTGCTCTAACCTCTGGTTATCAGCAACAACCTCTCCCCTAAGCTCTCACCTTCCCTCTGCTCAGAAAAACCCAAAAAATCCCCAAAAACCTTGCTAAAAACCCCTTTTGTCCCTTTAACTCGCTTCATTGGCAAAAATACTCTAAAAACCCACTTTTCTCCTTTATCCAAAGTCTAAGCACCGGGCGCATTTTGACAAAACTATTCATAAAAAACCCATTTTTTATGTTATCCAATGGTTCGGGCGCTATATTGGTTTTATTGAAAATATATTAATAAACCATCGAAATCTTTCATACCCCAATGGTCTTCCGCTAAGCGCGCATCCCAAAAAAAATACATTTTTTAAATCCCGCCCCCTTCCGTATCGCTCGATCACTTCATCAACCCGTCAGCCGTCCGATCGAGCGCCTCTGATCGGACGGCCCTTATGCATATCGGGTTGGTCTCCACGCCCGGCAGTTAGCGCCCGAGAAACTGACGAAGGGTTACGTCAGTCCTCGGCCACGCGTCACCTTCTCAGTCTCTCGGACCGGCCTCTGAAAAAACCGAGGCCGTATCGTAAGCGGTCCGAGAAACCCGTTACCATTGTTTCACTTACCGCCCGGTTTTGCTGGTCCCATGTCATGCCCACGTCAGAGCCACGTCGCTGCCACCCCGCCGTCGCATCACCTCATTCGTCCGTCCCTTCGCTGACATGTCCGCCACTTCAGCATATCCGTGGACCAACCGGGACCTGCCACATCACCCGGTGACGTCATGCTGACGTCATCCAACTCCGACCCCACCCGATGACGTCATGCTGACGTCATCCCAAAAACGCGCCAATATTGCCAAAAATCTATTTTAAGCCAAAATTTCGTGTTTTTTCTACTTTTGCCGAAAGAGACTGTTGTTGTTCCTGCATGTATTTAACGACCAGACCAACGCCAACCTGCACTGTTCGACTCCAAACCGCGGGCGCCTCCGTCGTACCTGCATTTGCAACTGTCAGTAGCAATCCACAAGGTATTTCTCGAAATTATTCTCTGCACCTGGTTTTTATCCAAATTTCTACAAACAAACTGTTAAGGGAGTGTTAAAACACTGAATTCACCGTCTAGTATCCAGTAACCTATACCTATTTCCCTCTGGCAAGGCAACGAACAGTTTACGAAACCTGCATTTGACTGAAACAACCTGAATTCACAGGTAGCTCGCGCAATCGTGAGCTAGAAACCTCTGCTGGCTAAATTCACCATAGAAAAGTTCTGGTCAACCCTGCTATTTGTCTTTATCAATCTGTTAAACAGTATTTCAATTGCTGTGTGCTCAATTCACCCTCTGGTCCCTAAAATTCACACTTTCATTGTAAGGAATCACCTCTGTGTTGTTCTGCTTACTTCAACCAGTTCACCTGCAAGTCAGAAGCTTAATAGACCATGGAAACTCCAATTGCACTGAACATCAAGCCTCTCAATACCCCTCACAGGGAGTTAGAATGGAAAGCTCTGGGAGATATGGATTATCAGATGTTAGATTGGTTTCCAATAGGCTCTAAATATAATATTCAGTTGCTAAATGAGTTGAAAGCCCAACACCTTAGTGGAGCTGATATCCTAGGGATTTGGGACTCAAACTTGCCCATCTACAACCTCCCCCAGGTAAATCCTATGCCAGAATTGATCCACAGATGCCAGGAGTGCTATGATCCATGCCAAAGAGCTGTCCTCAGCCCCACAGGCTCAATTCTGTTCCATATCACCCCAGAGAGCATAAATGAGATGCTGCATTTCCACACTGCAAAACCATTGACCCCCCTCTACATGCAGAACTTGATAAAGAAGGGGACTAAGTTGTCAAATGACCAGATCATCAAAATCAATCAGCTGTTCATACAACCAGGCTCTGAAGCCATCAGAACTCCTCCTATTGGATATGCATACTTAAAGGAATTGGGCAGAATGCTAGTGGATTTGATCAGCTATGTCCTAGGGTTCAGGGGAGTGGAGGATGTGGATGATAGTATAATGGCAATGCTGTCTATATTCTCTCCTGGAAAGCCTCCAGCTGTACATTATGACTATGCCACATATATTGCAGATAGGATCCATGACCAACTAATGAATCTGCAAAGGGAAAGACTGTTCAGATACACTTCGTACATTTACCATCTATTCTTGTTTTATCAACCAGGCAGCTTCCTCATTCCCCTGAAGCAAGTTAATGCCCAGGGGAATCCAAGGTCAGTTGTGTTTTGGACCTCTGTTTTTCATTGCACCTCTGTATCACCATACACATACTGTGAGATCATAGACTTGTTCATTCATCCAGCTATGACATTATTGTATGGTGTTTCTCCTCCAAGGTTAACTGATGACATGAGGAGAATTCTCCATCTAAACAAAACCTACAGCATTGGTAATTGGTACTTTTACCAACACCACACAGTGATCAGAGTATATGGCTGTGAGTTGAAGCCTTATAGGCTGCCAAGGTATGTCCCTATGAGACTTTTTGCCCTAGAATACTTCAGGAAATTTGGGAATGCCGACTACCTCCACTTCCAAAGTAAGAACAAGAAGGCACAGTTGAAGGTAAGGAGCCAGCTGGGCCCTTTCCTATATAACAAAAGAGAGGAGGGATGGAAAGAGGCAAATAGTATCCTAGAGGCCCTCAAACTGCAAACTAGTTTTGAGTGGATACCCTATGACCCCAATCATTTTGTTTCCCTCAGAAGGATAAAATACAAATTGGGTATCTATTCACATATGAGGCTGCCTGAGATTGAGCAGTATGCCAATGCATTGAGCTGGAAAAAGGGCACCCTAGAAGAGGAAATTACTAGTGAAGAGCTGCTAGAAAGAGAGGCTAGAAATATTCAAAAAGAAGCTGACTTGGAAACTTGTGGACAGGTCCCCCTCTCATATCAAAGACAACTTGGAGCAGCTGCCTCATCCTCAACAACACATCAGCAAGCTGCCATGAATACTCCACAGACATCCAACAAAGGCAAAGAAAAGCAGATGGAACAGCCACCTCCTATGACTGAAGAGCAAATGGAAACACTAGTGCAACAACAAGAAGAAATGATGCAGCAGGAAGTGCAGCAACAAACACAACACCAACAGCAAGAAGAACAAAGACAGGAGCAGCCTGTCCAGCAAGAGAAAACAGTGGAAGCCCCTAAATCCACTGAACAAACTGTGCCTCCAAGGCAAGAAACTTCAGCTGAGGCATCAATCCTCCAAACTCCACAAAAGGAGGATACAAGCAGGAAAAGGGACAGAGAGACTCCCCTTACAACATCAGCAACTCATGGGGAGAAAAGACAGAGAATCAATCCCTTCTCAGAGGAAGAAATGCCAATGGGACAGTCTTTTGGTATGGTCCCACACAGCAGGGAAGCATCAGCAAGTTCCTTTCAACAGGAACAGGATAGAGCAATGGGAGGAGAAGTGAGTTCTTCAAATCAGCAAAGGGAAGGTGGACTCAGCATTAAACAACAGTTCATCGACATTAAGAGGAGAAATGAGCCCATCAAGATACAGCTGTATAACCATTTGTTAAACATGGCTCCCACCAATCAACAAAGACTCATGTCTGCATATGATGTGCAGGAAGGCAAAATGATCATGAGTCATTTTATGCCAACAGCAGTGCAGCCCCAATCTGCCTCTGACTACTTGAGGACTAACCTGGAGGTCCTTGCCAAGGATATCCACCCAATGGACAAAATAGAACTGCATAAGCAAACGGGTGAGATGGTCTATGCTTCCCTGGCAGACCAAACATTGGATAACTACAGGCTACAAAATAGCCTTAACAACACAGCTGCTCAGCTTGAGTTGGAGAAAGCATCCTCTCAAGCAAAGGACAACAGAATTAGGTCCTTAGAAGACATCATCATAGAGATTGGGCATGATCCCAAAGATATCAAGGGCATACAAGAGATATTAAAATTGAGGGATGCAGACATGGCAGCTTTGAGGAGAAAGATCAAACTCCCAGCCACAATTCACCCTCAAACAGATGATGTTGCCCAGCAAAGACATGATCAAGAGGCCACAACCTTGTTGATATCTCTGTACAAGCAGCTAATCCAAACCCAAGAAAAACTGGGAGAATCGGAGGCTGCAAAAGCAGCACTACAGGCAGCCTTGAAACAAAGAGAAGAAGGTCAAACCTCCCAGCCTCCTCCTGAGGTAATCAACCTTGAGGAAGCTGCTCCAACTACTGCTCCTCCTCCTCAGCAAACAGAACCTACAGCACCAACTACATCGACAGCTGCACCAACAATAGAGCAGACTCATAGTCTGGATATGCAGAAGCTTCAAAATGAAATTCAAGTCCTGGAAGCTCAAATGTTAGAGCTTAATCAAGCCAAAGAATCTTTGGCTAAAGTAAATGAAAGGTATGATAAGAGAAAACAGAATGTGGCTGAGAAGGAAAGAGATATAAAAGCTCTCAAAAAGAGAATAACTGAGCTTGAGAAAGAGCTCACACTAGATAAGGTGACAGCAGAGCTCAAGACAGTCCTATGGGCCAATATTGGCCAGTCCATTACTGATCAGTGGCAGTTCATTGAGACCATAGATGAACAGTCAACGCTCATTACAAAGGCAAATAGGGAGATACACAGAGCAAGAGCAAGCCTTGGCAACATGCCTGATGCTGCCAATAGGATGATCAACATATTAAATAACAGGACAAGCTCTCAACTGACCACCATGGGAATTGCTCACAGGACTGAGACAATCTCAATGGTTAAAAGGGTCCTGACATTAAGAAACCTGGTTGGAACATTAGAAAGGAGAACCCAAGATATGCAGACCGAAATCAACAGGTTCATGGACAGGTTTCAGGTATTACAAAACAGAGGCCTCCCCAGCATACTAAGCAGTGTGGGAAGACTGCTTACCCATGAAAATTATGCTAAAAGGGTCAATGCCTTTGCTGCAAGTCAAATTGCAGGACAGCCCAGCACTTCAGCAGAATCAGGGCCAGCATCAGGGCAGACTCTCTACAATAGGGTGGAAAACCTGTTTTTTATCATGAACGAGATCAATCATCTGTTCGATGTGCCTCCAAATTTCTATAAATATACAGAAGCAGATGAAACCATAGAGGCAATTGTGAAGCACCAATTTCCCACACAGGAAGTCTGGAATAGATTGACACAGCTAATATTATCAAGCCAGAACCTGTAATGTCAAGTTTTTTCAAATTTATAAGTGATCATACACAGGGAAAATTTTGGTAGATAAGCATACAGAGGAAAGATGAAAGGCTGAGCCAACTCAGCAGGGCTATTCGGTCACCACAGCAGCAAGCACAGTCACAGGTGGCAGGGCTGAGAAGATACAGCGCAGCAAACGTAAAGGCACATTTTCCAGCATTAAAGCAAAGCGTTTCAACCGACTCAGTGACCTCCAAAGGTCAAAATATCCTCTGACAGACTTAAAGAGCAGTTATGCTGCATTCAAAGCTGTAATAACTTCTTTTCTACTTTTCTGTACGAAGTAATGAAGATATTTCTCTCTCAGATGACTCAATGCCTGAGATATTTTGTATAAACATTTCTATAAAGTCCCCTTCGCATGAGTTTGCAAGGGGTTGTTGTTGATTTCATTTCTATATTTCTGTTGCTGTACAACTCTCAGAGAAATAATACAAAAGGTGGATGGAATTTCCAAAGCTCTGTGTTCCTTGATGCACTGTGGTGGCTGGCTGATTGTTACAGGATTCCTGCATGTTTCATAGCACAATAAGTCTTCTTTAAAACTCTGTGTTATATGTTTTCTAGTCTTTCACCTTCTTTCATGTTTATGAGTTTTTACACTTAATGGCAAAGTAAAAGAATAGTTCCAGGATTTAATCACAGATTACCCTGAACTCAATCTAAGCTGTTATAAATGTTTTCTTCAGATAGAGTAAATAAGGTGTAATTCTTAATTGCTACACTTTCAAGCTATATCTCTCACTGTGATAAATATTTTCAGGAATTCAAGTTTGCTCCTGAGGCATCTATCTCTTTCCCACACCCCAGCTTAGTGGAAAATTCTTGAATGCTTTTCACTGGTTGTTCACATGTCACCATCATAATCTAACTTTGTTATATGAAGTATTTAAATGGCCCTGTAATTTCAGCAAATCATCTCAAGGTTTCTAAACACTTGTAGCCACAGACTCCATTGCCCAATGAAATAAACTCATCTGCAGATTGCACACTTCAAGTACAGAAAGATATCCCTCAACCAAAGCATAAAACTAAACACCCTCATTTCATAGCTAGCCTAAAATCTCCACAGAACAGAGACAAATTATAAAGAGAGAGCCCTCTCTGATTACAGTGTGGCTAGGCACTGTAATCCAAAGATTGGTTAGTGGTTACCCCGGCCGTATTCCCTTAGAGTCAAAGGGAACAACCTGGGTGTTAACATAATTGGCGACTCCACTGGGGACTTCTTAGGATTTTCCAATTTCTATACATCTCTCAAAGCTGCAAATCAAGCCTGAAATCAGTCAGGAGGCCTTCAAAACTGTTTCTGTATTACATTGACAGCTTTTAGGGAAGAGCTTTTTCAGTAAGTCTTCATCTCAGCTTTGGAATATATATAGCCATTCCAAAATCTTTATCCAGTCCTTGCAGATATAAAAATTCCTATAAAATCCTAAAAAACAGTTAGAAGCTGGCTCCCAAGAAAAATCCACGGCATACTAGGGCAAATCCTGACCCTAATCCACCCATCATTGTTGATAATCCAAATACCATCCCTAGAAACATTAAGAGGCAGCAAAGGCAGGAGCAGCCTGCTGATTTAACCTCAGATTCAGATCATCCCAGCCTTATCTCTACCCCATGCAAGGTCCTTTTCCGGTCTACCCCTAGTTCCCCTAGTTCACCATCCACATCTCAAAGTCCTCCTCTCACATCTTCATCCACTGCACATATCCCCTTGACCAACACTCTAGGTTCACCCTTACCTATCACCCCTGTGATACCCACTGTTCCTATTATCCCAGCTGCCCCTGTTAATCCTCTAAACCCTGTAAATATGGCTAACAGATATGCACCCTTGCAGATACCAGCTAATGCTGCAGCTCTACCCCAAGATTACCAAACCAAAATCTCATATTTTGACTCCAATGGCCCTCTGACAGCTGTCCAGCATGCTAAGAGGATGCAAGACCATTTTGAGACCTATGAAATAGATGATGACAGTGTCAGAATGAGGATGTTTGTTCAAAGCCTAACTGGGGATGTAAGAACTTGGTTTAGATCCCTGAATGCAAATTCCATCACAACTCCTGATGAACTGTATCAAGCCTTTACTAGTAGATGGGAGAAGAAGAAAGATCCTCTGCACATACTTGGGGAATATGACACTATCAAAAGAGGTCCCCAAGAGACTGTTTTGGAGTATTGTGCAAGATTTAACAATGTATATAACGCGATCCCACAAAATTTAAGACCCCCTCCTGATTTAGCTTTGTACAAATTCCCTGATGGTTTTGACCCTGACATGGCCTATCAGTTGAAGGAAAGAGATCCTCAATCCCTTGCAGAGGCCCAAAGGGTTGCTGTTACAGTGGAAGCCAACCTAATTGCCAAAAGAAACAGGGCAAGGTTGGAAAAGAGGACTGCTTTCAAAGAGGAACCCTCTGCCTTTGATCAAAAGCTAGATGCAATTCTCACTGGAATGAAAAGATTGGGTGATAGAGTGGAATCGGTTGAAAGAAAATCATCATGGGAAGCACCACAAAACAACCCTCCTAGGAATCCAAACTTTAGGAGAACTCAAAACCCAGGCATTGGCAAACCCAGTGCTGATCAAGACATAAGACCCCCTTTCCAAGAAAATTATGCAGAAACTTCCACATCAATAGAGCCCAATGAAGATCCTGAGATTAATTTAATGGGTCTAGATGGTGAAAGTCAAGTTTTCTTAACACAAGAAGATCATGAGGATGATGAAATCAAACTGTTCCAAACTAAATCAGGTGAATCCTTTGACTTTAAACAAGGCTATGACACTGCTGTTTATGAAGTCCATAAACAATACAAGCTGAGGAGCAGAACTGTGAATGTAAACCAGCCTGAAAAGATAAAGGATAATCAGCAGCTTGAAAGAGTCATAGTCACAGAGCCTAATGAAAAAATAAATTCACCTGCAGAAGAAGTGATTATTGAAGAGATCACTGAACCACTGTCCTTAAAACAGCAGCCTATGGCCACTTCACCTTCTCAGCCTAATTTAAAGGTTACTCCCCAAGAGATGAGTAAAAGAGGCAAGTCCCAAAGTCAAGATAAAAATCAAGAAGAAGATTTAATGAACAAGGAAAGGACTGTTATCCATAACCCCAAGACCCAATCTGAAAAACCCTTTGACCTAGAAACTGAAATTGGCAAACTAAAAATAGCAATCCCTCTTTCAGAACTAGCCAAGCATGACATCTATAAACTACAGATCAAGAAGTCCCTTCAACTCACTAGCAACAAAGATGATGTCAATGTGCTGGATGACACCCCAGAATTACTGTTTGGCCCAGAAGTGGATGGAAAAACGGTAGTCACAGGGGTATTACCTTTCTATGTCAGTTTACATATTCATGATAAAATATTACATAATGCAATGTTTGACTCAGGTGCCTCTCACAATCTCATGCCAAAAGCAGTCATGGAGAGATTGAATCTAGACATAACAAGACCATACAAGGACCTATTTTCCTTTGACTCCAGCCAAGTCAAGTGTCTAGGTCTCATAAAAGATTTATGTGTGTCTCTGGTTCAATACCCAAACAAGACAATCCTAATGGATGTGGTAGTTGCTGATATTCCACCTAAGTATGGGATGCTGTTATCAAGATCTTGGGGAGCTAAACTCCAAGGTTCCCTGCAATTAGACATGTCATATGCCACCATCTCTGTTTTTGGGCAACCAAAAAGACTGTACAGAGAAACACTCATGAAATACATGGTCAGCAGTGAAGAAAAGCCTCAAAACTTTCCCATATATGCTGTCCATTCAGACATAGACTCATACATTCTCTTCAATGACAGCACAACTCCCTCAAAAGGTGAGGTTGAAACCAAGATACTCATACAGGAGGAAGACTCCAATGAAACGACAGTCAATCAAACACTAGATACTGCTGCTGTTCTAAATATCAAGCATACCCAATCAAATGATGAAACTGTCCTAGAAGACAAGCTAGAGGAAAAACCACAACTTCTACTCACATTGCCAGCCCATGAACAGATTATTAAATCTCCTTCCCAACAGGATATTCTATGGTTCCTTGAATTTGATGGCTCAGTCAACAAGTTAGGGGCAGGAGCTGGAGTTTGGGTACACAATAAAGAAAATAGTCATGCAGAAGGCAGAGCCTATAGATTGAACTTCAGATGTACTAATAACATGGCAGAATATGAAGCTCTTTTACTAGGCCTCAAGTTAGTAAAGTTCTTACAAGCTGCCAGGGTTTCAATCATGGGTGATTCAGATTTAGTTATCCAACAAGTGAAGGGAAATTTTGTCACCAATGACAAAAGACTAAGGACTTATAGGTCTGCTGTTGCTGAGGTACTAAACTTTTTCTCTGAATTCCAAATCACTAAAATTCCTAGAACCCACAATCTACATGCTCATAGTTTAGCCACCTTTGCAAGTACCTGCAAGCTGCCTTTTGAGCCTCATCATTGTTTTACAGCTGAGGTAAAACACAGACCCTCCATTCCAAACAATGTTAATGATTGGCAAGTATTTGAGGATGACAAGCAAATAAACCATTTTTTAACCCTGCAGCAAGAATTTGCAGGATTAAATATTGACACTGATACAGCAAGTCAATCACAAATACTTGATACAGCAAGTCAATCACAAATACTTGATGGAGCAAGTCCATCACAAATACAGTTTCAACAGATTACTCACCCAATATCACCTAGAACAGCAAAACAAATGCTAAATCCAACTATTTTCAACAAAGACAACATTCAGCAAATTCAATCAATCAATTGTGAGGAAGTGGCCAATGCTGAAACTGAAATCATAGAGCTGAAAGACAATTTTCTACCAACAGGCCTAACTCCACTAGAGGACATCTTTGATTCAAATGATATCCCCAGAAAACCAAAAATGCAGCCCTTAAATGCAGCCATTGAAGAATGCAACATAGGTACAATTGACAAACCCAAAATAATTAAATTGTCTGCTTCTTTACCTCCTGACCAAAAGCCTAAATACATTGACCTCTTTAAAGAGTTCCAGGATGTCTTTGCATGGAGTTATGAGGACCTAAAGTCCTATGACACCTCTGTTATCCAGCATACAATCCCTCTCAAACCTGATCAAAAGCCCTTTAAACAAAAATTGAGGAGAATCAATCCTATGCTTCTCCCAGCAATGGAACAAGAGGTACAGAAAATGTTCAAGGCTGGCATCATAGCACCAATCAGATTCTCTGAATGGATCTCCAACTTAGTCCCTACAAGAAAGAAAACTGGGGAAATAAGGTTGTGTGTGGATTTAAGGAATCTGAACCAAGTATCCCTCAAAGACAACTATCCCTTACCCAAGATGGATCACATTCTCCAAAGAGTGGTAGGGGCCTCAAGGATCTCATTACTGGATGGATTTTCAGGCTTCAATCAAATCCTGGTGCACCCTGATGATCAAGATAAAACAGCATTCACTACCCCATGGGGAACTTTCAAATATGTAAAGATGCCTTTTGGATTGAAAAATGCAGGGGCAACTTTTCAAAGAGCAATGGATATTGCTTTTTCCAAAGAGATTCATGACTTCCTTGTCATTTACCTAGATGACCTTACACCTTTTTCAAAATCAGACCAAGAACATATAAAACATTTGAGACAGATCTTCCTAAAATGCAGAAAATATGGAATTTCCTTGAATCCCAAGAAATCCCTGTTTGGTTTAGAGGAAGGTAAACTATTGGGCCACATCATTTCTAAAGATGGCATTAGAATTGACCCAGATAGGATACAGGCTATCCTACAAATGCCCCACCCAAGAAATGTCAAAGAGTTGCAAGGATTCTTGGGAAAAATCAATTTCTTGAGAAGGTTTATCCCAAACTTAGCAGAACTAATCAGATTATTAAATAACATGCTAAAGAAAGATTCAAAAGTCAAATGGACTGTTGAAGCCAATCAAGCCTTTGAAGGTATAAAACTGGCCCTTACCCAAACCCCAGTGTTGACCAATCCTCAGTTTGACAGAGAATTTATCATTTTCTCTTTTGCCTCCCAGCATACTATTGCTGCTGTTTTGCTGCAAAAAGATGACCAAGGAAATGAGAAGCCAATTGCTTTCTTTAGCAAAGCTCTTAGAGATGCACCTTTAAAGTATCAAATCATGGAAAAGCAAGCTTATGCTTTGGTCAAAGCCATTAAAGACTTTAGGATTTATATCCTTTATTCCCATGTTATAGCATATGTGCCAAGTCCTATTGTCAAAGACATTCTCACCCAAGAAAATTTAGAGGGCAGAAGAGGAAAGTGGATTGCCAACATCTTGGAATTTGACATTGAGATAAAACCTACAAAACTAATAAAAGGGCAAGGCTTGGCCAAATTAATGACAGAAGCAAATTTCCAAGCCTTAGACATTAACCAGCTGGACAGTGAACCGGAGCTGGCGACTCCAAAGATCAATGTAGCCTTTGAACAATCCCCTTGGTACTCTGATATATGTTATGTATTGCAAAACCTGTGTGCTCCCCCAGGATTGTCCAGAACTAAATGTAGGTTCTTAAAAATGAAAGCTTCTAAATTCTGTGTTATGGATGGAAATTTATTGTGGAAAAACCATGAAGGCATATTGCTAAACTGCCTAATTGAGAATGAAACTGACAATATCATAAAGGAATTTCATGCAGGTGACTGTGGTGGACACTTGTACTGGAATTCCACTGTGGATAAAATACTAAGGGCTGGGTACTACTGGCCCACCATGTTCTCTGATGTCAAGAAATTCACCACCTCATGTCATAAATGTCAAGTGTTTGAGGGAAAGAGACAGTTGCTGCCACTTCCCTTGAGGCCTATTGCAACAGAAAGACCTTTTCAACAATGGGGCTTGGATTTCATTGGGGAAATCCATCCCTCATCTTCAGGCCAACATAGATGGATCTTAACAGCCACAGACTACTTCACCAAGTGGATTGAAGCTGTTCCATGCAGACAAGCAAATGATTCCACTATCATTCAGTTCTTGGAGAACAACATATTGGCTAGATTTGGCTGTCCTGACAAAATAATAACAGACAATGCTGCTGCTTTTAGATCCAAGAAAATGGTGAACTTCTGCCATAAATTTCACATCACCTTGGGCCATTCTACTGCATACTATCCCCAAGGAAATGGCCTTGCTGAGTCATCAAATAAAAGTCTGGTAAACATCATAAAGAAAGTGCTAGAAGAGAACAAAAAGAATTGGCATAAGAAGCTTGTGAATGCCCTATGGGCAGATAGACTAACAACCAAAAGATCAATTGGGACCAGCCCATATGAGTTGGTTTATGGATTAGAGGCCAAATTTCCTTCATCACTAGGAGTGCCTGTTATGAAACTTCTTCAAGAAAGCCAAGCTGAACCAAATGATATGCAAAGAAGAATCAATCAAATCATATGTTTACAGCAAACTAGAGACCAAGTTTTCAGCAGAGTTCAAGTTCTACAAGAAAAATTAAAGAAGGCCTTTGATAGAAGAACTAAGGCAGAAGATTTCAACATTGGTGACAAAGTCCTCAAGTGGGATTCAAGAAGAGAGGATAAGGGAAAACATGGAAAATTTGATTCCCTTTGGAGAGGACCATTTGCTGTCCAAGCAGTACAAGGAAACAACACTTATTTCCTTAAGAGTCTCAATGAAACTGATTTGGATGAAGGTCCTGTGAATGGCAGGATGCTGAAGCACTATTTTGAATATCACCCATAAGTGCAGCCTGAGTTTTCCCTTGTACATATCCAGATGTATATATTATTTTCTGTCAACATGTAAAAATGCAATTTCTCAAAGTTTTCTTAAACTGCCAGCAAAAGGTGAATAGAATCAGAGGTCTACCAAGAAGAGAAGCACACAATTTTGGCATTTCAAAGCAGCAAACTTCAAGATTGGCAAGAGCAGTCAAGGAGCAAGGCAATCTGACCTGTTGTTCTTGGTCTTTCAAATAAAACACCATCCCCATGTGGAGCCACTGTTAGCTACCTATACCAATAGGTTTCATATTTCATGATTGGCAATGAAAAGGTCCAAATATGCTCTGCTTTGATGATGCAAAGATCACATATTTCCATAAGAATACAATCTGTGCTTATAGCTTGGTATGGACTCAAATTTTGATGGATGGTCCAACAGTCTAATCTGGATCATGTCATGTTTTAAATTTTCAGTTGTAGAATAGAGAAAGAAGTCTGTCCAAACTGTTTAATCTTGGCAGACAAGTAGTTCAGGTAGAGAAGAAAAGGCTCCCAACAGCTTAATCTGGGACCTTGGAAGAAATAAGGGTAGAAGTAGATAGAAAAACAAAAGAAAAAGCCAAAGAAAAGAAAAGGCAAGTAAGGGTCTGCAAGCCTAAGTGCACCCTCCAAGAAGAAACAAAAAATGCTAGGCAAAGTAGCTGGGTAAGTAGATGGGGTTGCAGAAGTGGTATTCATTTCAGATTTAACCTTGATGGTCAAGATGAGAAAAGAAAAACAAAGAAGCATGTCTAACTTCCCAATTATCCCTTTTCCCACTCATTACTAACATCCCCTCATCAATTGAATTGCTTAGAAAACTTGAGGTTTGATGGTGGTTTTATTCATTGAAAAGCCACATTTCTTGTCTAAAAATTCTTTTCATTTTGATCTACTCCCTAAACTAAGTAAGTTTCAAGTAAACTTAGTGATTTTCCCCCTCATTCACATATTCCCCCATATTAACTCTAACTCTAGTATGTAATTCCCCTATGTTACCCTTTCCCTAGTATTATTAACACCATGGTGTATAAATCCCCAAGCATTCTATAAATATCCTCCTTTTAGCATTATAGCTAAATATGTCTGTCTAAAGGGAGACTTTAGTCCACCTGGGACTGTGGTCAACCCTGTCCTGGGGCTGCTCTAACCTCTGGTTATGAGCAACAACCTCTCCCCTAAGCTCTCACCTTCCCTCTGCTCAGAAAAACCCAAAAAATCCCCAAAAACCTTGCTAAAAACCCCTTTTGTCCCTTTAACTCGCTTCATTGGCAAAAATACTCTAAAAACCCACTTTTCTCCTTTATCCAAAGTCTAAGCACCGGGCGCATTTTGACAAAACTATTCATAAAAAACCCATTTTTTATGTTATCCAATGGTTCGGGCGCTATATTGGTTTTATTGAAAATATATTAAAAAACCATCGAAATCTTTCATACCCCAATGGTCTTTCGCTAAGCGCGCATCCCAAAAAAAATACATTTTTTAAATCCCGCCCCCTTCCGTATCGCTCGATCACTTCATCAACCCGTCAGCCGTCCGATCGAGCGCCTCTGATCGGACGGCCCTTATGCATATCGGGTTGGTCCCCACGCCCGACAGTTAGCGCCCGAGAAACTGACGAAGGGTTACGTCAGTCCTCGGCCACGCGTCACCTTCTCAGTCTCTCGGAGCGGCCTCTGACAAAACCGGGGCCGTATTGTAAGCGGTCCGAGAAAACCGTTACCACTGTTTCACTTACCGCCCGGTTTTGCTGGTCCCATGTCATGCCCACGTCAGAGCCACGTCGCTGCCACCCCGCCGTCGCATCACCTCATTCGTCCGTCCCTTCGCTGACATGTCCGCCACTTCAGCATATCCATGGACCAACCAGGACCTGCCACATCACCCGGTGACGTCATGCTGACGTCATCCGACTCCGACCCCACCCGATGACGTCATGCTGACGTCATCCCAAAAACGCGCCAATATTGCCAAAAATCTATTTTAAGCCAAAATTTCGTGTTTTTTCTACTTTTGCCGAAAGAGACTGTTGTTGTTCCTGCATGTATTTAACGACCAGACCAATGCCAACCTGCACTGTTCGACTCCAAACCGCGGGCGCCTCCGTCGTACCTGCATTTGCAACTGTCAGTAGCAATCCGCAAGGTATTTCTCGAAATTATTCTCTGCACCTGGTTTTTATCCAAATTTCTACAAACAAACTGTTAAGGGAGTGTTAAAACACTGAATTCACCGTCTAGTATCCAGTAACCTGTACCTATTTCCCTCTGGCAAGGCAACGAACAGTTTACGAAACCTGCATTTGACTGAAACAACCTGAATTCACAGGTAGCTCGCGCAATCGTGAGCTAGAAACCTCTGCTGGCTAAATTCACCATAGAAAAGTTCTGGTCAGCCCTGCTATTTGTCTTTATCAATCTGTTAAACAGTATTTCAATTGCTGTGTGCTCAATTCACCCTCTGGTCCCTAAAATTCACACTTTCATTGTAAGGAATCACCTCTGTGTTGTTCTGCTTACTTCAACCAGTTCACCTGCAAGTCAGAAGCTTAATAGACCATGGAAACTCCAATTGCACTGAACATCAAGCCTCTCAATACCCCTCACAGGGAGTTAGAATGGAAAGCTCTGGGAGATATGGATTATCAGATGTTAGATTGGTTTCCATTAGGCTCTAAATATAATATTCAGTTGCTAAATGAGTTGAAAGCCCAGCACCTTAGTGGAGCTGATATCCTAGGGATTTGGGACTCAAACTTGCCCATCTACAACCTCCCCCAGGTAAATCCTATGCCAGAATTGATCCACAGATGCCAGGAGTGCTATGATCCATGCCAAAGAGCTGTCCTCAGCCCCACAGGCTCAATTCTGTTCCATATCACCCCAGAGAGCATAAATGAGATGCTGCATTTCCACACTGCAAAACCATTGACCCCCCTCTACATGCAGAACTTGATAAAGAAGGGGACTAAGTTGTCAAATGACCAGATCATCAAAATCAATCAGCTGTTCATACAACCAGGCTCTGAAGCCATCAGAACTCCTCCTATTGGATATGCATACTTAAATGAATTGGGCAGAATGCTAGTGGATTTGATCAGCTATGTCCTAGGGTTCAGGGGAGTGGAGGATGTGGATGATAGTATAATGGCAATGCTGTCTATATTCTCTCCTGGAAAGCCTCCAGCTGTACATTATGACTATGCCACATATATTGCAGATAGGATCCATGACCAGCTAATGAATCTGCAAAGGGAAAGACTGTTCAGATACACTTCGTACATTTACCATCTATTCTTGTTTTATCAACCAGGCAGCTTCCTCATTCCCCTGAAGCAAGTTAATGCCCAGGGGAATCCAAGGTCAGTTGTGTTTTGGACCTCTGTTTTTCATTGCACCTCTGTATCACCATACACATACTGTGAGTTCATAGACTTGTTCATTCATCCAGCTATGACATTATTGTATGGTGTTTCTCCTCCAAGGTTAACTGATGACATGAGGAGAATTCTCCATCTAAACAAAACCTACAGCATTGGTAATTGGTACTTTTACCAACACCACACAGTGATCAGAGTATATGGCTGTGAGTTGAAGCCTTATAGGCTGCCAAGGTATGTCCCTATGAGACTTTTTGCCCTAGAATACTTCAGGCAATTTGGGAATGCCGACTACCTCCACTTCCAAAGTAAGAACAAGAAGGCGCAGTTGAAGGTAAGGAGCCAGCTGGGCCCTTTCCTATATAACAAAAGAGAGGAGGGATGGAAAGAGGCAAATAGTATCCTAGAGGCCCTCAAACTGCAAACTAGTTTTGAGTGGATACCCTATGACCCCAATCATTTTGTTTCCCTCAGGAGGATAAAATACAAATTGGGTACCTATTCACATATGAGGCTGCCTGAGATTGAGCAGTATGCCAATGCATTGAGCTGGAAAAAGGGCACCCTAGAAGAGGAAATTACTAGTGAAGAGCTGCTAGAAAGAGAGGCTAGAAATATTCAAAAAGAAGCTGACTTGGAAACTTGTGGACAGGTCCCCCTCTCATATCAAAGACAACTTGGAGCAGCTGCCTCATCCTCAACAACACATCAGCAAGCTGCCATGAATACTCCACAGACATCCAACAAAGGCAAAGAAAAGCAGATGGAACAGCCACCTCCTATGACTGAAGAGCAAATGGAAACACTAGTGCAACAACAAGAAGAAATGATGCAGCAGGAAGTGCAGCAACAAACACAACACCAACAGCAAGAAGAACAAAGACAGGAGCAGCCTGTCCAGCAAGAGCAAACAGTGGAAGCCCCTAAATCCACTGAACAAACTGTGCCTCCAAGGCAAGAAACTTCAGCTGAGGCATCAATCCTCCAAACTCCACAAAAGGAGGATACAAGCAGGAAAAGGGACAGAGAGACTCCCCTTACAACATCAGCAACTCATGGGGAGAAAAGACAGAGAATCAATCCCTTCTCAGAGGAAGAAATGCCAATGGGACAGTCTTTTGGTATGGTCCCACCCAGCAGGGAAGCATCAGCAAGTTCCTTTCAACAGGAACAGGATAGAGCAATGGGAGGAGAAGTGAGTTCCTCAAATCAGCAAAGGGAAGGTGGACTCGGCATTAAACAACAGTTCATCGACATTAAGAGGAGAAATGAGCCCATCAAGATACAACTGTATAACCATCTGTTAAACATGGCTCCCACCAATCAACAAAGACTCATGTCTGCATATGATGTGCAGGAAGGCAAAATGATCATGAGTCATTTTATGCCAACAGCAGTGCAGCCCCAATCTGCCTCTGACTACTTGAGGACTAACCTGGAGGTCCTTGCCAAGGATATCCACCCAATGGACAAAATAGAACTGCATAAGCAAACGGGTGAGATGGTCTATGCTTCCCTGGCAGACCAAACATTGGATAACTACAGGCTACAAAATAGCCTTAACAACACAGCTGCTCAGCTTGAGTTGGAGAAGGCATCCTCTCAAGCAAAGGACAACAGAATTAGGTCCTTAGAAGACATCATCATAGAGATTGGGCATGATCCCAAAGATATCAAGGGCATACAAGAGATATTAAAATTGAGGGATGCAGACATGGCAGCTTTGAGGAGAAAGATCAAACTCCCAGCCACAATTCACCCTCAAACAGATGATGTTGCCCAGCAAAGACATGATCAAGAGGCCACAACCTTGTTGATATCTCTGTACAAGCAGCTAATCCAAACCCAAGAAAAACTGGGAGAATCGGAGGCTGCAAAAGCAGCACTACAGGCAGCCTTGAAACAAAGAGAAGAAGGTCAAACCTCCCAGCCTCCTCCTGAGGTAATCAACCTTGAGGAAGCTGCTCCAACTACTGCTCCTCCTCCTCAGCAAACAGAACCTACAGCACCAACTACATCGACAGCTGCACCAACAACAGAGCAGACTCATAGTCTGGATATGCAGAAGCTTCAAAATGAAATTCAAGTCCTGGAAGCTCAAATGTTAGAGCTTAATCAAGCCAAAGAATCTTTGGCTAAAGTAAATGAAAGGTATGATAAGAGCAAACAGAATGTGGCTGAGAAGGAAAGAGATATAAAAGCTCTCAAAAAGAGAATAACTGAGCTTGAGAAAGAGCTCACACTAGATAAGGTGACAGCAGAGCTCAAAACAGTCCTATGGGCCAATATTGGCCAGTCCATTACTGATCAGTGGCAGTTCATTGAGACCATAGATGAACAGTCAGCGCTCATTACAAAGGCAAATAGGGAGATACACAGAGCAAGAGCAAGCCTTGGCAACATGCCTGATGCTGCCAATAGGATGATCAACATATTAAATAACAGGACAAGCTCTCAACTGACCACCATGGGAATTGCTCACAGGACTGAGACAATCTCAATGGTTAAAAGGGTCCTGACATTAAGAAACCTGGTTGGAACATTAGAAAGGAGAACCCAAGATATGCAGACCGAAATCAACAGGTTCATGGACAAGTTTCAGGTATTACAAAACAGAGGCCTCCCCAGCATACTAAGCAGTGTGGGAAGACTGCTTACCCATGAAAATTATGCTAAAAGGGTCAATGCCTTTGCTGCAAGTCAAATTGCAGGACAGCCCAGCACTTCAGCAGAATCAGGGCCAGCATCAGGGCAGACTCTCTACAATAGGGTGGAAAACCTGTTTTTTATCATGAACGAGATCAATCATCTGTTCGATGTGCCTCCAAATTTCTATAAATATACAGAAGCAGATGAAACCATAGAGGCAATTGTGAAGCACCAATTGCCCACACAGGAAGTCTGGAATAGATTGACACAGCTAATATTATCAAGCCAGAACCTGTAATGTCAAGTTTTTCCAAATTTATAAGTGATCATACACAGGGAAAATTTTGGTAGATAAGCATACAGAGGAAAGATAAAAGGCTGAGCCAACTCAGCAGGGCTATTCGGTCACCACAGCAGCAAGCACAGTCACAGGTGGCAGGGCCGAGAAGATACAACGCAGCAAACGTAAAGGCACATTTTCCAGCATTAAAGCAAAGCGTTTCAACCGACTCAGTGACCTCCAAAGGTCAAAATATCCTCTGACAGACTTAAAGAGCAGTTATGATGCATTCAAAGCTGTAATAACTTCTTTTCTACTTTGCTGTACGAAGTAATGAAGATATTTCTCTCTCAGATGACTCAATGCCTGAGATATTTTGTATAAACATTTCTATAAAGTCCCCTTCGCATGAGTTTGCAAGGGTTGTTGTTGATTTCATTTCTATATTTCTGTTGCTGTACAACTCTCAGAGAAATAATACAAAAGGTGGATGGAATTTCCAAAGCTCTGTGTTCCTTGATGCACTGTGGTGGCTGGCTGATTGTTACAGGATTCCTGCATGTTTCATAGCACAATAAGTCTTCTTTAAAACTCTGTGTTATATGTTTTCTAGTCTTTCACCTTCTTTCATGTTTATGAGTTTTTACACTTAATGGCAAAGTAAAAGAATAGTTCCAGGATTTAATCATAGATTACCCTGAACTCAATCTAAGCTGTTATAAATGTTTTCTTCAGATAGAGTAAATAAGGTGTAATTCTTAATTGCTACACTTTTCAAGCTATATCTCTCACTGTGATAAATATTTTCAGGAATTCAAGTTTGCTCCTGAGGCATCTATCTCTTTCCCACACCCCAGCTTGGTGGAAAATTCTTGAATGCTTTTCACTGGTTGTTCACATGTCACCATCATAATCTAACTTTGTTATATGAAGTATTTAAATGGCCCTGTAATTTCAGCAAATCATCTCAAGGTTTCTAAACACTTGTAGCCACAGACTCCATTGCCCAATGAAATAAACTCATCTGCAGATTGCACACTTCAAGTACAGAAAGATATCCCTCAACCAAAGCATAAAACTAAGCACCCTCATTTCATAGCTAGCCTAAAAATCTCCACAGAACAGAGACAAATTATAAAGAGAGAGCCCTCTCTGATTACAGTGTGGCTAGGCACTGTAATCCAAAGATTGGTTAGTGGTTACCCCGGCCGTATTCCCTTAGAGTCAAAGGGAACAACCTGGGTGTTAACACTAGGTTCAACGTTAATTTAGCCAAACAAATCCCTACATTACTGGCCCTTTTGGCATCAATCCACGGAGTGCAGACTGAAGTCTCACCCGAAGTAGTATGGGGGGATGTTAGAACCAAGTTTCCACACCTAGAGATGGTAGCGATGTTGTTTTGTGCCCTGACTCTTCCTTCGCGCAAATCGATAAGCATTTTATGGCTTCTCGATATACCTCTCTTATTCGGTTTCCAGACCTTCGCGAAGGTCTATGATCATCTTTCGCGGACCCTACATAGGTGATTTATCTACTTACACACTTCTGTAACTACTCTTACTTTCGTAATTACCCATATCAGCTTAAGTATCTGATAACTTCAACATGCATTAAGATATTCTTCGCGTAAACATATATTATTATTTGCGGACAGATAACAATGTAAACATATAGATTCGTGCATCAATATAAGATTAAATCATAAACCCATTATTCAACATAACGTAATCACATTCATTCATAACAAAAGTAAATAGATCAAAACACAGATAATTCCAGAATAATCTTCTTTATTAATGCTTCAGATCTTCTTACAGACTCTAACTACCCTGCGCACTCAGCTGCAGACTTCTACACTAGGCCTCTGCACACATGGCTACAGAGCCTCTCTTCTACTCTAAGACTCTTCGCTCTTTTCGCTAATGACCCATTACATTCATCATCCACTTTGAACTCTTCCTTAGACTCTTCTAAGACTCTCCTTTTTATACAATCCCATGGTCCGTGAACCATGGGTAGGTCTTCTAAAGCTGACACAACTTACATAACAGAAGGGCAGAAACCCTTTATGACACTTTACATCTTTGCGCTCTGTGACCACAAAATGCGGAGAATTTACACTTGGGCGTTCCTGTTTAAATTTGGATCAATAAGCCAAGAACTAGCTTAGCATGATAATTAGGTTACTTTGAGCTTTGCATTGTGTGGATGGAAATGGTTAATGATTTTTGTAACACCCCAACCAATAGACATGGAAAAATACATCACATTTTGTTGAGAAACTTTGTTTGATCCTTTTAGGGAGGGTGATTTGAAGGGGACTCTGAATCACATTATGAATTGTAATGAGTGAAACTACAAGAAAATATATTTTATGATTGAAGCAACAAATTTGGATCTAATACGACACAATGAGAGCATGGATGTGTGATAAATACAGAGTCATCTTTGAGCTCCAAGCTCCAAGCTTCAACCATAAAATCAAAATCAAAATTGTGTATCAATATGACCCATAGATTAGAGGCAATATTATTCAAGTCTCTCCCATGTAGTGTGTATGGTTACACTCATTTGTGGGGGTTGGTCAATAATTTCCTATTTAAAGAATCAGGATGTCTGCTTGTGGTTTAGGTAAAATATCGAAGTGGAAGGAAAATATAAAAGTGGGGTATTCCTTGCTTGAATTATGGATTAAAGGTAGTCACATGCATGATCATTGTTCTCTCCCTTTAATTGAACATCTGAAAGATTAAAATTGGGACAAACTATTAGAAATTGTTTGTGTAGTGGTTATGGAAACTTTTCTAGAAACCACAAACTCAATAGTGTGATAGGGTATTTCAATAATTCTTCCATCCTCGTACCTTATCATGGATAATAAACTAAAAAAATGTTTTGCATCCTTTGTTATTTTCCTTTCATTTATGTATTTCAATAGAAACAAACATGCTTTATCAATGTAAAGTTACATATAAACCTCAACTATGCCCAATATATTCTTGCAAGATTTATGCTACATTGTCCGCTTTTTATGTGCTGCTAAAGTTGTATTGTTATTGGAGATGATAAGAATTTGTTAGTTTGTGTGGGTTGGAGTGTTTCAGTTTTATTATTATCAAAAGAAAAGTTCACATAGGATGTCTTTGGCATCTTTTTTCTTCTTTTCAAACATGTTAAGAATATTTTTGAATGTACTTAGAAATTGTGTATTTGTAGGAATTATAGCTGAATCACTTTTTTCATTTGACACTAACCCATAAAGGAATTTACATGAATAATTCATGGTCAACAAGGAAGACAAAGAATTGATAGATCTAGCAACACTGGATTTTGTCCCTAGCTCTCAAATCAAGTGTAATCAAAATATTATTTTGAATGTGCAGATTCTTCTCATGTTTTGACCATTCAACGTCCTTCCTGAATGGTGTCAAGTAGTTCCAATCATTCACCTTTACATTGTGAAGGATTTGGTTTCCTTTTTAGCGCTGATAGTATGTTTATGACTCCTCTGGTTGACTTAGCAGTGCCTTTTAACAATGCATTCACGTCTAAGTATAAAACATCTCAAGAGCGGGTTCATATAATTTATGGTTAAATTACTAATAGAATTAGAAGTTTGATTGACAAAGATTTCACAATCTCGCCCTTATTTGAGTGCCCTTGTTTTTGGTCGTGCCAAAGTGTCTAGAATCAAGCCTATTTGTGTCCACTGATGTTTTGAAACTTCCTTGACAGGATTTACTTTGACACATAATACTTCACTGCACATTGCTGACTGAAAATTATGTCAATGTTGAGCTAAGGTGGACTTAAAAGTAAGCTTTTGTCTCTTTTGTGAATGCCAAAGTGATTTATTTTATGAGTTGTTGAAGTGAGAAAGAGCTAGAATTATTATTGTTATTTTTTTAAATATTGAGAGTATTGAACATTACTCCTTTATGTAACAACGCAAAACAAAGTACCACTTTATTGCTAGTTTCAACTTTATAATGATATTAATGTTAGGTAAATACCATAATAATAAAACCATTTCGATCCTATGGTAGTGTTGGAGGAAGCAATATGCATGTTCCTTAATATTGGAGTGTTGAGAAATGTGGCCATTGAGCAAATTGTTGCTTGTTTTTACTTTTGCAATTTATATTCCCTTGGTTGTTGGAGTAATTGTACACATTAGTAGATGTAGTGGTTGGTAAAACAAAATCTAGAGGCAGTGTATGGTATCAAATTTATTGCCTTTATTTTCTAAGCAAGATTTAATTAAAGACAATGTTGGCAGTCCTCCAATAGTGGATTTATATCATCTAGATGGAGTTGGTTGTTTAGCTTGGGCTCAAGAAGAATTGGAGAGTGGTACTCAACACTAATTGAGTGTTTTCAAGAAGCTTTATTGACACCATCCAATGTTTTCAACGACACTATCAAGGTATTGAAGTTACATCATTTGATTTCATCTCTCCTTGGCCCACTATAAGTCTGTCTGAGTTTCTTATGTTTTTTGGCTTCTTTCTATGTATATTATTCTCTACAACTTGAATTTCCATTCCCTATCTTCCATTGTCTGTGTGGTCGTCCATGTAGATGAGATCAATCTAGGATTCTAATACTAGTTTTACGTGCAACATTTGAGCATATAATTCATCATAGTACTATATTTGAGTAAATAATTGAATATATTAATGGAATGCTTTAGACTATAAGGCTAACATCATACAAATTGTTTCACTATCTTAAGGGTTTTGAAATTTTTTTGTTTGTAGACTTAATGGTTGCTTCTTCTTGAAAGACCTAACTTAAGATTAAAGGTTGGTAATGTTTTGTTACATATACTTACAAACTATTAATTGGTATGTCATTTAAAGCAACTCAAGCCATGATTATGTCATAGAACCCATCATTAGAATCACGAACATGTAGAAAATGACGAATCATGGCTTCTTGTGAGTATTTGACATGATTCATCGATATTAAATTTCATTGACTAATGCAAGTGGTTTGTTTTTCCATCAATTTTTAGTTTAGTTTCTGTCTTCTCCTAATTTCACTCAAATTGGGCCATTGTAGTAATTCTAAGTTCACATGAAAGACCACCATGCTGGGAAAATGCTTAAAAGAATAAAACTCAATAAAATACTCTTGAGAAATCCCTTGAAAAAGAATTAGATATTCAATACAATTTTGATTAACAATTGTTGAAGCAATGAAGCAGACCATGTCTAATGACTTAATTTTGTTGTTTACATTCAGATGTCTAAAACAATATGTGACACTTTGGATGAAACAACAAATAAATTATGGTTCAATAAACCATGGCTCTATTTGCATATATTTTCTACCTGGTAAGTATGTGTTCTATTTTAATTTGTGCTTGCACTTTTACCATTCAAGGTATTGAAGTATCTTCACATATATTACCCGGCTCTGATTTGACACATGCAATGGAAATGTTTTTAGTGGGGTAGAAATACTAGAAATAAATTTTCATTTTCATTTGGGCAATGATATATTTGTTTTGATGATCTGGATTGGATAATTATATTGTACGTCATCCATATTGATGCTTTCAAAGTGGAAAAAGTGAAGGAATAAACTCTATGGACCATTTTTATCGGTGGGGCCCAGTTTGGTAAATTGGGGTATGAAACCTTCTAAGAAATTTTGAGGCATCAAACAACCATTTTTGGGGGTAAAAAATTGTCACTTTAGTGCAACACTTTTTTTTTTTTTTTTTCTATTCTACATGGATACCTTTCCAACGATGTAGGAATCATGTTAATTGGAGTCTGTATGAAAAAGCTATGCCACTCAGAAGTTGTCCTTCCTGTTTTCACCACCCTAATGCCTTTGAAGAAGGTAATATGGTTACATTTCCCCAACCATAAATGTGGACATATCAACCAAGGTAGGAGTTGTTGAAGAAATAGTGTTGGGTATAGCTTTCCCCTAAGAATTTATCGCCTGTAAACACTTATTCAAGAAATAGCATTAGGTGAAACTTATTATCAAGAAGTTGTATCCTATAAAGCCTTATTCCAAAAGAACCATGATTTTTTCCCTTTTTCATATGTAGAAATGCCTAGCTTAAGCCGTACTATCATAGACCACCATAAAAACACATGTTCTAATGCCTCCTTAATGAGGGAAATAAGTGTCTACTGTAATGATCAAAAGTTGTAGCTATCAAAGCCAAAATTGATAAGCTACACAAAGTAGGGTTTATATACCCCATTTCTTATACTTCATGGGTATTTAACTTATTACCTTTCATGAAAAAATATGGTACTATTTACATATGGACTAATTTATGGGATTTGAACAAAGCATGCCCAAAGGACAATTTTTCCACACCATTCATAGATTAAGTCATTGATTTGTTTATAGTGTATCATGCCTTGTCTTTCATCGATGGCTTATTAGGATACAAATGAAATTCAAATATTCCATACAAATCAACATAAAATTGCCTTCACCACCCCCTGTGGTACTTTTCCATATCATGTAATGCCTTTTGGCCTTAGAAATGCTAGTGCCACTTTTGAGCAAGACATACATTACCCTTTTTTTATTATTTGGCTCATATTATCCTAATTTTGCATATCATGTAATGCCTTTTGGCCTTAAAAATTCTAGTGCCACTTTCGAGTAAGCCACGCATTACTTTTTTTATGATTTGGCTCATATTATCTTGACCTATTTGGACGATCTCATATTTCGTTCCAAATAATGATCTCATCACATAGAGGATCATTGTACTATATTCCATTGATGTGAATAGTATGAACTTTGATTGAACCCTCTCAAGTGTGTGTTCTGTGTCTTTGCTTGGATTTGTCATTTCCCAACAAGGAGTCATGGTAGACCCCCTGAAGGTCCAAGCAACTTGTGAGGCCCCCCACTAAAAATTCTATGCCAATTATAGATTTTATAAGGTGAGGTTAACTTCTTGCATGGACTAATTCCTAACTATGCCACTTGTTCTCAAAAATTTCTTTGTCTTCTATGTCAGGATATCCATTTCTAATTGGATGAACAAGCACAACAATCATTCGATGGTTTAAAGGACACGTTGTCACGTACACCACTAATAAGCCCACCTAACTATAACAAGGACTATACTCTATGCCTCTCAACATCTTAGGTTGGCATCATGGGGGTGTTAGTCCAAGAGGGAGATGATAATAGAGAGCATGCTATTATTATGTGAGAAAGAACTTGTTAGACCCAATGCTTAATTATGAGCTAGTCATAAAAAATTCCCTTGCATTAGTGCACACAATACAAAAATTAAGGCATTTTTTTATCCTTAGGAATACTATTGTAGTTGCAAGTTCAAACCCCAGGTGGTCCTCTCTCACTTGTATAATTATGAACCATAAGTTTTTCTGATGGATAGTCATTTTGCAGGAATTTGACCTTTATTTTTGACTCACCTAAAAGTTAGAAGGCCATGATACTACAAAATTCATCGTTGATCTACCTTCGGATACCAAGGGTCGACCAGTAAATGACACTTTCCCCAATGGAAATCTCTTATTCATCTTGTTTGATGACCCTTGGTATAATAACATTCTCCTCTGCTTGCAAATGCAAAATTTCAACCCACGTCTCTCACAAGATGATCGATGACTTATTCACCATGAGGCACCTTTGTATCTCCTCACTGGAGATGTCCTCTATAGGTGAGGGGTAGATACCATTATACATAAATGGCTCATAGTTGAGGAAGATGAATGGGTCTTGAATGTCTGTCACAATTGTGCTTGCAACAAAAGCCTCTTAGGATTGTCCACCACCCAAAAATTCTTTGGGAAACATATTTTTCACCCACTTTATTTTGACACTACATTCAAGTAGTCAAGTGATGTACTAGGTGACAGCCTTATGCCAATAAAATGCTAGCCCCTTCGGTCCCATTTCATCTTGTCATTACATCTGGTCCCTTATGCAAATGAGGTATTTCATTCATGAATTATATTTTTCATGAAAAAATGGCCACAAGTATATAATAGTCATAGTAGAATACTTCACCAAATGGGTTGAAGCCATGCCCACATTGAACAACATGGCCAACACAAAAATATTATTTTTCTTTAACCATATCATCACGTGGTTTGGGGTTTCCAAGGAATTAGTGTCTAACCATGGAAAAGATTTTGAAGAAAGATATCCCAATAACTCTCTTAGCTCCTTGGGTTCACTAATAAGTTTGCATCGCCATGCTACCTCCAATCCAATGGTTAGGTAGAAGCCACTAAAAAATTTCTAAAGACAATGTTACAACAAATGGTAAAAGACCACCAAAAAAACGGGCACCACATGCTATGCTAATTTATCATCCTTGTGGGTGTATCAAACATAGGTCGAAACATCAACAAGCTTCACACCCTTCCATCATTCTTTATGGGGCTAAATTTTTCCTCCCAATAGAATGTGAGATCCATATTATATGCACTACCTTAGAGTTACTCCAAAATAATGCTCCCTTGAAGTGCCTCATATAGTTGGAATATGTCGATGAAAGTCGATGCACCTCTCTCTAGCACAATGAGGCCAATGATACTTTTAAGGATGGAAATTAATTTTAAAGTGTAGAAATTTTAGTGAATTTTACTAGTCCCTAATAAGAAGATTGTAAAATGTTTAGCAATAATTTTGTAAAAATATTCAAATTTCTAATGGTTTGATATAGTCTCTATAAATTTTTGGAAAAATTTAAAGTAAAATAATTGTGTCCTATAAAATTTGGATGAAACATTTTTAGAAAAAAATGGAATTTAGTGAATTTTTTTTTTGGGGGGTGGGGGAGGGGGGTCATGGAAAAATATTCCTTAAATGAGGCCACCAAAAAATGATCCAAAGAATCTATGACCACAATGTGACCCCTCACACCTTCAACAAAGGGGACTTAGGTCTACACTATGATGTCGCAAATGAAGCACTGGGTCTTGGGAAATTCAAAATGTCACAGAGAGGGCATTATATAGTCAAAATTTTCCTTTTCAAAGGAGCACACATTCTTTATGACCCCAATGGAACAAGTATCAAAGACCCCATCAACAGGTTCTACCTCAAAACTTTCATCCATGAATGAAAACCTTGCTATCCCTATGATATTGTTATGTAATTTTTTGCATGTCTTATGTGTTCATAACTTTTCCTATGCTTTAGCACATATTTATCTTGTCATTTCTTCATAGATGAAGCACCGACCAAACTACTTCATTGGGTTTTCTGATGGCGCTTCTTGGTGGTCACAAAACTTAGAATCAACAACCTAGGCCATATACTTCGTCGATCAAACCCTGCTCCACAAAAATGGAGTTTTTATTGGGCTAACCACTAACAATCAAACATAATACGACACTATCATAGGCCTTTTGGTCAATGTCATACAACTTAGCTTCACCCCCTGCATATGTTCATTGATTCCCAACTTATCGTCATGTAGTTGAATCATATCTTCCAAATTCACAATGTTCACCTGTTTTGGAAGTACGTACATGTTGTAGCAAAAAAATAGGTGATCATCCTCATAACATGTGATTCCCCTAGTACATGTACAATATCCAGGGAGGAGGTAGTGCTGCAACACCACCCTATATTCCTTTATCACCCGCATGTGGGTCTTGTCTCGTCCCTTGATCAGGAGCCAAAATTGGCATAGTAGTCATCGTGCTGTTGTCGATTCCAGAGACAACCTTGGATTGCTACAAGACCAGTGCCTGGAACATCTAGATCTTAGGTGTCTTAGAAAATTATTCGAAGGATAGAGACATCACATATATTTTTCTTATACACACGTATACATATATCATAAACAACATTGAGTTGGTTAATTCATTAAAAGACGTAGTCCATGTATTCCTTGGTACTTTCTTATACATATGTAACACACATAAATATATATTATAACTCGTGAAGGCCGAGAAGTTCAAGGACTTACAACTTAATTTGTTTTAGCAAAGCGATGAAGGCATATAAAGATAAAGGATAACTCATGAAATAGAGATTTCAGCATCAAGAATTCTATACTTATCTGAATTAAGAAAGACATCATGGATTAGGGAGGAATGGGTGCGATGGTTCAAGGAGCACAATTTAAATATTTAGTTTCGAAGATTCATATAGACATAGGCATTAACACGTTAATATAAATGAGCTCATGAGAACACATGAAACGATTCTGGCAACTACAATAACGTGAAATTAGAGAGGAAAAATGAACGTAATGGAATCTAAACAGAGAGATAACATATTGTAGTACTGGAATGAGGAATCACCATGATTTCATTAACATTCTGAAAGATACATATCTCAAAGTCATACATTCTCCAAAATAACATAGAGTTTCTTCATTCATATTTTGAACCTTATTTTCCCTTTTCAGGAATGTATATATACCCAAAAAGCATCTGAAGCATATGCTGTTAAGAAGATGTTCATTCTTGATCTTTATCATCATTACAAAAGTTACAAATCAAAAT
This sequence comes from Pinus tabuliformis, assembly GCA_031772625.1. Lineage (NCBI taxonomy): Eukaryota > Viridiplantae > Streptophyta > Pinopsida > Pinales > Pinaceae > Pinus > Pinus tabuliformis. The sequence continues at coordinate 667,207,576 of CM062811.1, read as the reverse complement.
TTGAGCATGCGCAAAGGCATTGCTCCTTAACCATAATAGAACGTCTTGTTAAAAGCATAACAAACATAAGATAAAAACAACTAAAAAATAAAATCAAAGGCCATCACTGGAAAAATAAACATGATATTCATGGTTGATGAGATGACATGGATTCTTGGTGAGAAGCCGCAGAACCCCGTGGGTGAACCATTTGAAGCATAGGAGGATTGGAAAACTACTTGCATCGCTGCCACATGGATGGAGGAGGAGGTGTCGGGTTACCTGGATCCTATAGGGGAATGAAAGCAACTTGGGAGGGCACCCGTGATCTTTGGGAGAGTGTACAAAAGGCTCTTGCACAATTTTCCAAGTGAGAGATTCTTTGACTGGGATGAAGAATTGTTATCGGGTAATGAACTTAGGGTTTTATGTGCTTTATGTAGAGATAAAGACGTGTGCCTAGGTGGCGGGAGACGAAGGTGTGAGGGGACGACACGTGGAAGTTATGGGTTGGCTCGGGAGGACAAGGGATGAACTCAGATAATCAGAAAGAAACTTTACCTTTAACCATTTGCACAAACGTCACCATCATACCTCATACCTGAATCTTTGAGCAGCGAATAAGAGGAGACCACCTGTCGAGTGGTCCCTACCCGTTTTAGCAAAGTGTATCGCGGTGCAGAGGAAGCTTCTATTGTGGGTCGGAATTGATTAGGACCATTCATTGGGCACTGACTTATTCAACACCGGGGCCTGTGGTGGTGTTAAGCTGCTTGTAACATTGCTGCCAGAATTGCGCTTGGATGTGATTAGATATAGATTGCGGGGGGAGAAGAGCTAGACCTTTAAGCGCGTAATATTTTAAAACACAACTTCTTCTGCATTGTTTGTTTAGACCTTAGCTCATCACCTGAGTTTGGAGCATTGTATTATCCTCCTGTGGACATGTGACCCTTAACTTTTGTAGGTTAAGGTGCTCACTTCGAACCTTTCTTGGCACCTATATGCAGACAACATCTCATCTTGTTTCGATGAAGAGGCCTTAGTGCTATCTGGTGATAACAACTGCCACTGCTGGAAGCTACCCATAATGTGGTGTCACCATGCAGTCCACTATATCCTGCTTGAGCATAGCCCAACTAGTATTAGAGATACCCATCAAAATTGTTTCCATACATAGAAGAACACCCATGTCCCTCTCCTCGAGGGTAACCACTCGATCTTGTAGCCTCTAGATCTCCTCATCATGAGGATCTTCTTGGTCCCCCTCCATTTCCAAGGGGGTATCCACCACTATGTAGAGCAGATCCTACTACCATTGCTTCTAGGATCCATTTGGCTCTCCCTCAGGAGGGCATACGTTGCCCAATCTAAATTGGTCCTCATGTAATATCTCCCCACAAGTATGATTAAGCACTGTTGGAATCTCTCAACCACGAGGTCCTAGATTTGTAAAGAATAATAAAACTAGATGTAAACATCATCATATGAAAGGAAAACAAAAAATGGAAATAAATAAGATAAAAATCACATCACATACCTTAGGGTTCCCACTTCTTGCATGGGGGCAAAGGCATATTTGGATCACCTTAGAAATCCATCCTTACTTAAGGGAACTCTAGGATAATTTGTGACATCAATAAACACCAATGGTAGACTATCTCAATATATAATATACCCACCTCTCCTCTCCCCTAATGGATCATGAGATGGGTTTCCCCAATCTCTTTATCTAAGAAAAATGAGAGAGAGGGCGGGGGAGGGGTTCACTAGCACCTTGATCTGGAGTCATAGTAACGTACTGTCTCAAGAAAGAAGCTAAAGAGGAGCATGCAATACGTGAACTACCAAATCCATTCCCCTACTACCTAGGTCAATTACGAAACCAAGCTCTTATGGAGTAAACACATAAGGTTCTCCTATGCACCTAATATAGTATGCTAAGGTGGTAGCCAGTAATGTGGTGAGAATCCATCCCGCTAAAAATCCTCGTGATGGATCCTTGAGTATCATGAAACATAATTGCACTCAAGGTATCATATCCAACTGACATGATAAGATTCTCCCTCATGGAAAATTGCATAACCCAATACACACCCCCTAAGTTCACCATACGACACCCATATCACAACCATGCCCATGTCGATATTTGCGTAGCTATGTGAGGTATTCCCTAGTTACGCAAGTCAACTCATGAAAGAAGATTAAAATAAATTTAATTTAATTTAATTTTCTCAAGTCAACCCCAAAATTACAAGTTGGCCCAACAAAGAGACATGCCACATGGGCACCCTAAATCACTATAAAAGGACACTCGAACTTCTCATTTTCTCACTCACTCATCACTCATATATTTCTCTATCTCTCACACATGGGAAGCAATCTAAGGAAGAGGCTGAAGTTTCTAAGGAGCCAAATTTATGAGACAACCGAAGTTTGAACATTTGATTATTGTTGACTAGCATTGAACGAGACTTTCTAGGATCTATTTTGACTAGTTTTCAATGCATTTATGAGTTATGTTCACTACAATAAAACAAAACAATAACACCTAAAATAATGCTGAAATTTAGTGTATTCCAGTCCACGAATTAGACACCTTCTCCGATGCAAAAGTGGGTGCAACTAGGTATGTTTATCATAACACCAAATTGAACACTTGAAATAACACCAAGAATAGTGCCTATCTTAGCGTCAGAAAAGACAACGTCAGAAATAGTGACGACAATAGAAATGTGTATAGTGATGACAATAACTCCATCCATAGCGCCAACAACAACGCTGTTTGTAGCATCGACAACAACGCCAAAAAATAACATCGGCAACAACAATGACAATAGCGCCGACAATAGCAACGAAATTAAAAATGACAATAGTACTGACCATAGCAATGACATTAGCACCGACAATAACGCTGGAAATAACAACGACAATATTGATGAAAATAACACCACTAATAGCAATGGAAATAACACTGACAATAGCACCAGAAATAATAATGTCAATAGTGTCAGAAATAACAACGTCATTAGTGGTAAAAATAGATCTAGAAATTTCACTGGAAAATACGCTAGAAGTTGCACCAAGAATAGCGCCAGAATTAGTGCCAGGATTTGCTTCCAATTTGGCTTTCGGTTTGGCTTCTAGTTTTACATCCAGTTTTGCTTCTAGCATGGATTCCAATTTTGCTTCTAGTGTGGCTTCCAATTTTGCTTCCATTATTGCTTCTTTTTTTTCTTCCTAGCGCTAGGAATATCACTAGGAATAGCGCCAGGGCTTGCTTCTAGTTTGACTTCTGATTTTGCTTCTAGTGTGGCTTCCATTGTTTCTTCTTGTTTTGCTTCCAAAAATTATTGTTGTTTTTCATATAGTTAAATTAATATGTTTTATTTCAATTTGATTAGTTAAATATATCATGTCTCTAAAATAAGTTATATGATTATACAATAAATCATATGAATGCATTTGAAATATTTTATAGGATAAAATTTATAAAGAATTTTTAGGGAAACATACATCCATAAAAATTAAAAACATCATTATACTTCTTAAATCTCCATCAAAATAGAATCTACAACATCGAGTATATATAAAATAACAAGATAATTATTGTAACATGATAATCATCTATAATTAAAACAAGTGAGTCAAATATCTATAATTTAAGTGAATTTAAAAACATCCATCATGAGTGGTAAATCAAAACCATAATACGTAATAAATATGTATCCAAATCATCAACCACTTTCAATATATAAAATTTGACGAGTCAACACTGATAAGATCATCATCATATTAACTAAAACAATTGAAATTCACATATACTAGTAGATAAATAACTTGTGAAAATGATACATGTCCAACAGTCGTAATAAGTCAAAATGATACATCATGTACATATGATATAAATAAAAATGATAAATTATGTAAGAAAAAATGATACAAGTCAATATGATACATGCCAAAAAGTTACAACTCAATAATATGGTACTAGAGGAGGTGAAAATGATACATATGATCGTAACCATAAAAATTGTCATCATAAAGTTACAACTCAATAATATGGTACTAGAGGAGGTGAAAATGATACATATGATGGTAACCATGAAAATTGACATCATAAAGTTACAACTCAATAATATGGTACTAGAGGAGGTGAAAATGATACATATGATCATAACCATGAAAATCGACATCATAACAATATATAAAAAATGATCCATGATGAAGTCTATATGATAATGAATGTCACTTGCTGCTAACAACATATGGCTCATCAACATTGTGATCATGATCATGATGATCATCATCAACCTCACTGTGATTTGTATCTGTGTCATCATGAGCATCATCTTCCATCTCAACATCGAACCCAACGTAATCTAGATCTATGTGATGAGGATCATTCAAATATTATGGAGGATCCTTGTTCTGTTTAAAAAAAAACATTTAGAATGAAAAAATATTATTTATTTCATGCAATAATTAATTTCTCTATTATATATCTAATATTACAACATATGGAATGAAACGATAATCATATTACATCATATCAAAGTGCACATACGATAATAAAATTTCAAATAAGTTACAACTAAGATGTCATTCCAATGAATATTTCAAGATCTAGTGGGAGAACAATCAGAGCTCAGAGGCAGGATGAATAATGCTTGTCTAGATCTATGATTATCATGCTAATAGGTGAAAAAAGAAACAAACATCAATACATCACATCATATTGAATTATGTTTGATATTAGAAGAAAAAGTGATAATACTTGAAACTTGTAAAGCAGAGCACCAAATGAATTCTGCAAACTTATATGACTTTCATTTCAAATATGAAGACTAAAAACACTTATGGAATTGCATAGGAAAAACATCACTAGGAAAATTGACTAATAAGAATCACTAAAAGAATATCTGATATAAGAGTTCAAATACTTTTGCCTTGAAATCTCTATTAATCTCAAAATGGAGTCAAATACAACACAAGTATTTTTCTTCAGAAACCAACCCTTCTCTCTACTTTTTCATCTAATTTATACAAAAATTACATAAGCTTTGAGATCCATAATATTTGGAAAGTTTTAATTACAAAATACTAAAAATATATACATATCTTGATGACTTTAAATTAAACCTGAAAAATACATTTGCAAGGAACAAGTGATGCATTGACACTTTGAAACATAATCCATGGTGACAAAAAGTATGTATGTAGCTATAGTTTTTTTTGAATATGTGGATCCAACTTGGTTACTCACAATCTAGAAAAAAATCTAGAAATCCACCTGTTTATAGCCCCAATATCCTGATTTGATATTGATTGATTTGCTCAAAATAGCAATTTCCTTTTGATCTCTGCCCTGACTTTACCCTATCTTTCCAAGATAATTCTTATTGTATAAATATAGCCTCTAGAAATATTTGACAAAATCTATATCCTTATCGCTGTCAAAACTGTGTTTCTAGGGAGTACTATTTAGGCACTGACAAAATATCTGGGTATACGCTGTAAAAATCAAAATAGTGAAAGTGCTACCAAAATATCCCGTAGCGCTGTCAAAAACAAAATCAAAGATCAATGATGCCAAAACATATGTTAGAGCTACCTTTTCGATGCTCATTTTAATGTTTCTGCTGCTTCTAACAAGAGGTGCATATTGCTTGATTTAATTTGTTTTGTCTTTTTTCTTTTCTTGGCCTTGGGGCTTTGTTTTTATCCTTTATTCTGTTTCTAAATCTTCTTATTTTTAGAGGAACTTGAAGCTTCCTCTTTGTTGATTGTTAAGTCCCTCAAATGTGTATCATAAGGTAAATGACTTGATCCTTCATGGCTAGGTTATGATGTAATTTGGAGTTGAGCCTAAGCTTGTTTGTGGGCCTTGTATGGGGTTTTTTCATCCCATACATCTAAGCTAAAGTAACCTCTTTTTCCTTCTTTCTTTGTACAAGTTTGGATGATTTGGTTTGACCCTCTAAATCCCTTGTTTCACTAAGATTTGCCTCTAAAAACCCCTCATGTTTACGACTACAAAACTTATCAATAAGGTTCTCTTCCAAAAACTCCATAAACTATTCTTGATGGGAGGCTGAAGGATTTTCCTCAAGAACCCTCTTACCCTTTCTTACATATACCCTTTCTACCACAAGAATCAAAACAAGGTTTTCAATGCGTTTGTCCACATAATCTTTCCTTCTGTTTCTAGTAAGGACAAAGGAGGTTGATTGTTTTGGAATTTTAGTAGTCTGGACAGGGTTGTAAACCTTTCTTTGTTTCTTTCTTTTGCTAGTTTTAGGCTTGGTAGAAACTGACTCAAAAAACCCTCCCCAAAATAAGAAATTCTCCCAAGTTCTACCAATTTTCCTTAGGTGATTAATAATTAACAATTTAATTAAACCAGGGGTGGCAGGAGGGGGAGGGATTCTTTTGAATCCCGAGGGAATAATTATGGAAAAATTCTCTTGGGGGCTTGACAAAAATCCAACAATAAGGCGGAGATGTACAATCTTTTCTTGGGGCTAACCTTAGCATCCAAAAGGGGCATCAAAGATATAACTATCCTAGGTGACTCCTTCCTAATTATTTTCCATCTTAGAAAAAGGATCTTCCAATTAATAATATGCCAATTCTTCTTTTTGATCACATAATTAGTATTATGGGATCTTTCTCCAATTATTCCCCCTACCATATCCTTCGTAGTCTCAATAGTGATGATGACCTTCTAGCCAACAGAGGTTACCTCTTGGCGAAGGACAAGTAGAAATCAATGGAATAATTGACCAAACTATCATCCCCTAATCAATGTCTATGAAGTATATTTCTTACCCCTCCCTCGTCCCATGGGTTCTCCATTTTGTTGAAATTAAGCTAATAGGTGGAAATTTACTACCATAATTACCATACCTTCACTCCCCTCCATTTCTCAACATTTAATCACTGGCATAATTAGACTACGACTTAATTGGAATCCTTATAAGTATGGTGACATCTGCAATGATGTATGGACTCACCCCATTCTTGATAATCATGGAAACCTATAGGGCTCAAATACATGCAAATGCGTGGCATTCATTAGCATTAACCATGGCTCTCATCATCCTTGGCTCAACATATATGACTCTCATTTTAATTACCTTCTCTAGCATGCCATTCCCATGGGATTTGAGGAAGATCAAATAGGCAAGTGACATAGATACCATGGTGAGTGAGGAAAATGTCTTTTTAGGGAATGGGAAGTTAATTCTACAAATTTAGGAACTTGTATCAGGTGAGGCGAGTCTTTGTTAAAAATAACTTAATTGGTGGAAATTTGTTCCCCCAATTCCCATAGCTTCACTCCCCCCTCATTCCTCAACATTTGATCATTGGCATCGTTAGACTACAAATTAATAAGTGTCTTTAGATATATGGTGACATATAGTAACCTACAGGGATCAAATACATGCAAATGTGTGGCATTCATTGGAATTAACCATGGCTCTTATCATCCTTTTCTCAACATCTATGAATCTCATTTTAATTACCCTCTCCAACATGCCATTCCCATGGGATATGAGGAATATTAGATAGGGGAGTGACACAAATACCATGGCGAGAGAGGAAAATGTCTCTTCAGGGAATGAGAAGTTAATTCTCCATATTTGGGAACCTAGCTTAGGTGAGGCGAGTTTGTAGTCACACATGGATATGTTCTTCTAAATGGAGTTAAAATGGTGGATAGGAGGCTCAGATTCCTCAATTTCAAATAAGCAGTGCTAGGCAAGGGTCATTGACTCTCTGAGTCTTGAGAGAAAGGTGGATTCATTTTTCCAAGCAATGAAAAATTGGGAGTTTTCTATGGAGCTTCTAGAGACTCTTCTGATTTTGTGGATTTCATATCTCGGGAGGAATTCTAGGCTTGGTTGTGTCAAGAGTGAAAGGCATAATTTTTTTTTTTGATTCAAAGGTAAAATTATCCATTCTTGGCTCAATTTCCTTGGTGCTCCATTAAACAACCCCTGGCATTTATGAATTTATGAATTATAATCTAGAGCAAGGTCAAAGTGGGGTTTTGAGAAGGGGTGATATGGTCTTACATTACTTTCTTGGATTGGTCAGGTATTTTCCTTTGACAAAAGTAGCTGGGTTATCTCATCCAGTTCTAAACTACGCTGCTTGTATTTGATTTGCATCGCGATATCTATCACCTATGGATTCTAGTTCTAAGATTGACTCTTCAGTATCAACCATATGAAACCATTTCCATAGGGCCCATGAAGAGATGAATGCATAGATATATGAATTGTATGTCCTAATGTATGAGCAGTAGGAGGTGGATAAAGTTCACACAAAATCAATGGAGGCTTTGGAAAATAAAATTAGTCAGCTAGAGGATCAAGTGGAGGCTCTGCGAAACATTATCATGGACATGCACTTCTAGCTCAATAATCCTTCGAGCCCTCGAGGTGATCATCTTCAGGGCTTTGATCTCAATCATCCTATTGAGGATTCTGATTTGAATTAATTGTAATGGTAGGAGTTAAGTTTACATGGATGATGTTACAATTTTGTTGCGTATATACATCTAGAACAATAAGAGTACTTAGTAGGTTTGGGGCTTTTGTTGTAATTTGGGATGGGATAGATAGATGCAATTTTGAATTCCAACCCAAGAGAAAATAAATAAGTTTGTTGTGTATATACATCTAGAACAATAAAATTAATTAGCCAGTTTGGGGCTTTTACTATTGTTAACACCTTAAAATCGTACACCTATTAGTAAAATCTAGAAGACACTAAAAGGTGTCCATCAGAATGCACAAGTGAACATTTTCCAGCTAAATACATCATGAAGTTTAAAAAATAAAAGTTCTCCTAAGGTCCAAAGTTTATAAAGAAAAAAATTAAGGCCGCATGTCTATTTCTTTGATAAACACCCACACACGGAATATCCTTTGAAAGCCACGCGGTTGCAGAAAAAGATGACTCAGTGGTTTAGGACCACTCTACACACTTGGGACCAATTCTCTGACATGAGCTTAGTCTAGTAAAACTGAGTTCGAGTCAACTTGGAGATATGCAACCCTCAATGGAATCACCTTGTCCTACTCATGTGTCATTACCATGCATGAACCAAGAGGGGGAAGATGGATTCAAAAATTCTATATAAATAGGCCATGGGAGAGCCAAAATATGAGACATTGTTATGTTGACCAAATTTCTCTCTGAGAAAACAACCATTTCATTTTTGAAGACAAATAAGGGAAGAGCACTAGCATGTTGGCCATATTTCGTCTAAGCAATCCATCATCTTAGTGAGAGAAGAGGAATCCACCATTGGAGAGTCTTCATACTTCTTTGAGAGAGAGGAGAAACTTGCAAAAATATTGAGGAAAATAAACCTCCTTGCTGAGGATTTTTGAGCACCATAGCTCAAATAATTCTCTTCAAGTGTCTAAGATTCATCTATTGTATTCAACCTCTACTACCAGTAATCAATAAAGGGAGATTTTTCGATTATCTTATTGATTTGTTTGCCCCATTTGAGCATTGTTTGTGTATTTACCTCTTTGTTTAGTTTATGCTTATGTATGCATTGTTTCCACTACTTACAATATTGTTTTTATTTAAGTCTGTCAACTAACAACACCAATTCTGACTGCGATCCTTTGCTGGGAACAATCAACTACTAAGGAGGTGTCTTTTGGTACACCTTTTCCACAAAAACACTACCATAGGAATGTCGACCATACTGTTATGTTTTCGTCAATCTAAAGACTGTTTTTGCAGGACGTCCTCTCTGCATAACCATCCTACAAGGCACTCAACACCAATTTGGATTTTTTACAGACCTTAAGGACCTATTCTGAGCCTGCAAAATCCTTTTATTTCCCACTCGTGCATCTTTTTCTTTGGCAAACATGCGCATGTGTATGTGTGCGATATACATGTGTGGTCAAGATAAAGCAAAAAGGAGCCTTGTATTTGTCTCTTTTCTCAGGTGATTGGCAGCCTTTAGTGAATTTCCTTCACCTTTGCATTTTGTATTTTCTGTTTAATACCCCTGGTTGCTTTACTAACCTCAATTGGTGAAGAAATTAGAGTATTTTTCATTTTGCATTTGCAAATGCACACATATCTTAATTAGGGAGAAAAGTAAGTGGCTAAATTCCACATATGTTTTTCAAACTATTTTGCTTAAATATTTTGCAAATCACATAGATTAATTAGTAAATAAGTAAGTGGCCCATCATCCACAAATATTTCTACTAACCAAAGCATTTCATTCATCATTTTTTGGGACTAGGAGCAAATTTTATTAGATAAAGTAAGTAATCTCTGCTTCCCTTGCGTCTCTTAGACGAACCTGGGCTTGCACATGAAAACTTTCTCGAAAGCATTTGAATTTCCATCTCCCTTGTTAAACTCCACATAGTTTAATAGGAAAAGAGTAAGTGACCCATAATCCACAATATATTTCTTTTTTCCATGTAAGGAACAATCAATGCTTAGTGTAATTAGAAGTACATTGTAAATGATTGCCACATATCCGAATATTATCACAATTTATATGTTCACTTGCATCACACACTAAGATTCCATACACTTTGTACTCAAGGGCATCCAATTTTCGGAGCTTTGGGTACTTAGTCTATTTTTGCTTACAAAATCACTCCATAAGTGAATTAAGACTCCTTAAAAACAACCATAACTTGAACCAACTAAGTTTCCCCACAGGGGCCACCAAAAAATTTATAGTTCAGGTTAGGACCATTGGGGGTAGGCATCCCATAAGCTACCATGGTCATGTTACACCTTTGAAACATAGTTGTTGAATTTTTAGGGAGCTTAAAATCCTTCAATAATCCCACGGAAAAGGATATGTAAGCATGACAAAGACCTGATTCAGAGGGGGTTCGACTTAGGTCTAGTACGTGCGGTACTCTTTGGGGCTACCTGACCCATCTAGTGCTTGGTACTAGTAACTGACTACCAAGAAGCTAAATACTCGAATGCTCACATGGGATGAAGGTACTTTAGTGGAAAAAATACTAGGGCATCCTTTCCCTATAGGTTACGGTGCATAAAACACTTGAGCCTTATTACCATTACCTTGGTTGATTCTTCAACCTCTAGAAGGTGTCGCCAGTTATTTCAAAACAATGCCCTAGGAACCATCAGAATATATCTTCATAAGGCCCAATTACTTTGAGAGTGGAAAATATGATTAAGTCTACATAGGTTTTTTTAATCATACGCAACAAACAAAAACCTTTTTCTTGTTTTCTTTATCACATAGTTTAATTATTAAAGGAAAATAAACCATTTATATTTTCACTTTGTTTTATGTATGTGATCATATTGCATTGATACTTATCTCATTCCATCACCATATACAAATTAGCACACACTCTAATTGACACCATAGGGGACCCCACGATTCCCCGTCGATCTATAAAGTTTTTAAGCCTCCCCCCATTACCGGGAGGTGTGCCAGGACTCCTGCCATTTAGGAGTAGAGGACGTCACACAACCAAAATTATTGAGTATTCCTTTATTGGTGCATATTTTCTCGAAACCCCTCCCTATCAAAGTACACCCTTCACCACTCTAGAAGGGTCCCCATGTGCTACCCCCTCTAGGAGCGCACACACCACTCCTCCGGACAGTGCCTGAGACACCCATCAAGGTATTTCTCCCGAGACTTCCCCACAGAGGACCCCTTTGCATATAGCTGTCCAGAATCATTTTTCGATGGTAGGTAATGCACAGATCCTGTTCTTAGCTTCACTAAACCTACCTGATTTAAGCAAGCTAACCAATAAACCGATCGCCCGTGGTAAAAATTGGCTAGCTATCCCCACCAATATCCCTTCGGATATTTGAAAGTTCAAAGGAAAACAAGGCGAAGACCCAGAGAACCATGTCATGAATTTTCACCTGTGGTGTTTGTCTAATAGTATCACCGATGATACTCTTAGATTATGACTATTTCAATGCACCCTAATTGGACTTGTAGTGAAATGGTATGTTGACTAGGCTGCTGTAGCACATGGAAACTTTAACTCATTAGCTACTATTGGGTTGTGTTATATTATTTCAACGACTAGCCCACGTAGTTAACCAGGGGGTTACAGGGGGGGCGGAGTCCCCCCTTCGTTGCGCCGATTGTGTAGCAGGGGGGGGGACATAGGGGGTTTGAGACGTACCCGTAACCCCACTTTATGGGGTTTGGGGCAGCACCCCGGGAAATTTTGGTTTTGGACCCTATGTTAGGTTTGGCGGACCCACCTATGGTTTTGTGCATGATTTTCGCACATGTTTTTTGGACATGATGGTTTTCGGTCCATGGTATTGGATGCGATGGTTTTCGGTCCATGGTATTGGATGCTTCGACATGTATAAATATGTATTATAACATTGAAAGGAACTTAATGAAAAATCAAGCTGGTAGTCCCGGTTTTGGGATCCAGGGGAAAATCTCTGTGTATATGAGTTTTATGTGTTATGCTCTCGCATTTTTTATTTTCTGTGTTTTTTAGAATTCATATGTAATTTCTATACGGGGTTAAAACCTACATTTGGTATCAGAGCAGTTTTGGCTCCAAGGGGACGCCTTTGTTGCTGAGGGGTTTCACTCGGGCCTATGGTAGACCCCGTTAAGTGGGAGATCTGCAAGATCGATTCTGGTGGTGAAAGAAGATGGTGAGCAGTGGAAAGATAGAGATTGAGAAATTTAATGGTCAGAGTTTTGAGTTGTGGAAACTCAAGATGGAGGATCTGTTGGTGGATAAAGATCAGTGGATCGCGGTAGATCTGGGTACTAAACCAATGGGAGTATCTGATGAAGAATGGAAGAAGTTGGATCGGAAGGCAAAGAGAACAATACGATTGTGTGTCTCAGATTCAGTATTGCTGAATGTATTAGGGGAAGCTACAACGAAGGCTTTGTGGGACAAGTTAGGGACTTTGTACCAATCTAAGTCTCTGGTGAATAAACTGTTCCTGTAGAAAAAACTGTATAACCTGAGGATGAAAGATGGAGACTCAGTGACAGAGCATCTGAACACATTTAATATTGCGGTAAGTTAGTTATCATCTATTAATATTAAAATTTCAGATGAAGATAAGTGCATCAGTTTGTTGTGTTCTCTACCAGATTCGTGGGATAATCTGGTTATTGCAATAGGTAGCAATGCAACTGCCTTGCATTTTGATGAAATAGTCTCATCATTGCTGATGGAGGAGATGAGACGAAAAAATATGGAGAGCCAGAATGGTGATGCCTTGTCTGTATGAGGACGGTCCTAGAACAGAAACAAAAATAAGTCAACGAGTGGGAGATCTAAATCTAGAGGGAGATCTAAATCTCCAGGAAAACTTGTAAAGGTAGTGTGCTGGAAATGTGGAAAGGAAGGGCACTACAAAGGGGATTGTAAATCTAAAGCTCCTACTAAAGGAAAGGGATCTGATGATGCCCCTTCTGCAGAGGCGAAAACCACCTCAGATGAAGGTGGGGATGTGTACTTGGCTTCTTCAAGTACACATGTAGATCATGAGGCATGGTTGATTGACTCAGGTGCATCCTTTCACTTCACTCCCCATAGAGAGTGGTTCTAGGAGTATGAGAAATACGATGGTGGTGATTTATTCTTAGGGGATGATAGGAAGGCTAGAATCATTGGTCGTGAAAAGTAAAGTTGAAGTTGCAAGGTGGAAGGGTTAGCACACTTCTAGGTGTTCTGCATATTCTTGCATTGGCCAGAAATCTGATTTCTGTAAGCAAGCTAGATGATGCAGGTGTAAAAACAATGTTCGAGAAGGATACCTACAAAATGGTTCGAGGAGCACTGGTATTGATGTGGGGAGTTCGAATTGGAACTCTGTACAAGCTGCAAGGTAGCAATGTTATTGATGGGTGCAACAGTTCTGTGGTTCCTGAAATTGGAGCAGAAAATCTAGTGGTCTTTAGAGAGAAGACCATGTTGTGGCATCAAAGGCTTGGACATATTGGAGAGAATGGCCTTCTAATACTTCATGGTAAAGGTATGGTAGAAGGTATGAGTAATAGCTCTCTGGATTTTGATTTCTGTGAAAATTGTGTATACGGGAAGCAGAATCGGGTGAGTTTCCTCTCTAGTAGTAAGAGGGCGAAACAAATATTAGAACTTGTGCACAATGATGTGTTTGGACCTGTGAAGGTTCCATCACTGGGTAAGTTTGTGTACTATGTATCATTTATAGATGAATTCTCAAGGAATACATGGATATATTTCCTTAAGAAGAAATTTGAATCTCTGACAGGTTTAAAGAATATTAAGCTCTCGTGGAAATTCAGACAGAGAAGAAGATAAAGGTGCTGAGGACAAATAATGGTGGAGAGTTTTGCAGTAAGGAATTTGAAGAATTTTGTAAGAAGTGTGGTATATCACGACAGAAGACTACTCCATATACACCTCAGCAAAATGGAGTTGCAGAAACAATGAATAAGACGTTGATGGAAAGGGCAAGAAGCATGCTCAGTGGTGTCGGGTTAGGACATGAATTATGGGCAGAGGCGGTGGATATTGCATGTTACTTGGTCAACAGGTCACCTTCATCAGCGTTGGAGGATAAGACTCCACAAGAGGTATGGACTGGTAAGAAACCCTCTCTTTCACATCTAAGGGTATTTGGATGTGATGCATATGTACATGTTCCAAAGGAGAAACAAACCAAGTTGGATAGTAAATCTGAAAAGTGCATATTTATTGGGAATAAGGATGGTTTAAAGGGTTATAAGCTTTTGAACCCAGTCACACGGAAGGTTGTGTACAGTCGAGATGTGGTGTTCAGAGAGGTAAAAGATGTTATTAAACATGAAGTCCAACCAAAGGAACCTGAGAAGATAGAATTTGAGCTAAAGGATGAAGAATCAGACTCTACAGAAGATGAGGAATCAGAAGATGAAGAGCCACAAACTCCGTCTGTGAGAAGATCAGTTCGAGAAAGAAGGCAGCCAGAAAGGTATAGTCCATCTGCTTTCTGTTCAAATTTTGCTTTGTCTATCACTGATGATGATCCCAGAATTGTGAAGGAGGCAATAGATTTAGAGGATGGAAAACTCTGGAAAGAGGCCATGGTTGATGAAATGGCATCTTTGCACAAAAATGATGCTTGGGATCTGGTGGAGTTTCCGACTGGAAGGAAACCCATTGGTAGCAAATGGGTGTTTAAGAAGAAGACAAATGCAGAAGGAAAGGTGGAGAAATACAAAGCTCGATTGGTAGCAAAAGGTTATTCCCAGGTGCCAGGAATTGATTTTTGTGATATTTTTTCTCCTGTTGCCAAGGTAACTTCTATTAGATTACTTTTATCTGTTGTTGCTGCTTTTGATTTTGAGGTAGAACAAATGGATGTGAAGACAACATTTCTTCACGGGGATCTGGAAGAGGAAATCTATATGAAGCAACCTGAAGGCTTTACGGTGAAGGGTAAGAAAGAACTGGTATGCAAGTTAAAGAAGTCTCTATATGGGTTAAAATAGTCACCAAGGATGTGGTATTAGAAATTTGATACATTTATATGGGGACTTGGCTTCACCAGAAGCAAAGAAAATCACTGTGTGTATTTTAAATTAATTGGTGACCGTGTTATTTATCTGGTCTTGTATGTGGATGATATGTTGCTGGTTGGAAATGACAAAGAAATTATCCAGGATTTGAAGACCCAATTATCCTCCAAATTCGACATGAAAGATCTTGGTGCTGCAAACTACATTTTGGGCATGGAAACTAAAAGAGACAGGGAAAAGAGGAAGCTCTGGTTAAACTAGAAGAAGTATGTCAAAACAATACTGCAGAGGTTTAATATGTAGGATAGTAAATCGGTGAATGTTCCTATTCCTGTAGGTGTGAGGTTATCTGTTGAACAGTGTCCCAAGACACAAGAAGAGGAAGAGGAAATGTCCCGTGTTCCATATGCAAGGGTAGTCGGTAGCTTGATGTATGCAATGGTCTATACTAGACTAGACATTGCACATGCAATGGGAGTATTGAGCAGGTTTATGTCAAAACCAGGGAAGGAGCACTTGACATCAGTGAAGCGGGTTTTCAGGTATTTGTGTGGCACTAGTGATTATGGTTTGTGCTACCAAGGAAGACCAGGATTGGACAGAATGTTGGATATCCGTGGCTTTGTTGATGCAAACTGGGCTAGAGATCTGGATCAGAGAAGATCTACAAGTGGGTATGTGTTTAACGTATTTGGAGGTGCAGTCAGTTGGATGAGTAAGAAACAATCCGTAGTGGCACTATCAACTACAGAGGCAGAATACATGGCAGCCACTCATGCAAGAAAGGAAGAAATTTGGTTGTAGAGATTGTGTTCAAGTATGGGGTTAGTACAGGGAGCTATAAGGATAGACTGTGATAGCCAAAGTGCAATTTTCTTGGCAAAGAACCCTGCATATCATTCAAAGACAAAGCACATTGATGTTCAGTATCACTTTTTGAGGGATATGATAGAAGACAAAAAGGTGTTGCTGGTAAAGGTGGACACTTTGAAGAATACTGCAGATGCATTGACAAAATCTATGAGCTTTGAGAAGTTCTCTTGGTGTAGAGAGACAATTGGAATTTCAGGGCTGGAAAAATGACTAAGCTCTCTTGTGGCCCCCTGTGGAAATAAAACAACAAGTGGGAGAATGTTGGGTTGTGTTATATTCTTTCCACGACTAGCCCACGTAGTTAACCGGGGGTTAGAGGGGGGGCGGAGCCCCCCCTTCGTTGCGCCGATTATGTAGTGGGGGGGGGGGGTCATAGGGGGTTTGAGATGTACCCGTAACCCCACTTTATGGGGTCCGGGGTAGCGCCCCGAAAATTTTGGTTTTGGACCCTATGTTAGGTTGGGTGGACCCACCTATGGTTTTTTGCATGATTTTCGCACATGTTTTTTGGACACGATGGTTTTCGGTCCATGGTATTGGACGCGATGGTTTTCGGTCCATGGTATTGGATGCTTCGACATGTATAAATATGTATTATAACATTGAAAGGAACATAATGAAAAATCAAGCTGGTAGTCCCGATTTTGGGATCCAGGGGAAAATCTCTGTCTATATGTGTTTTATGTGTTATGCTCTCACACTGTTTATTTTCTGTGTTTTTTAGAATTCGTATGCAGGTAATTTCTGTACGGGGTTAAAACCTACAGCTACAACTTTTCTCACCTTCTTCCAACTCATGGTCCGCCATGATTCAGGTCTGGAACTCCTCACTCACTTCAATCAAACACCCTCTACTCACATCTGAGATCATATCCATGAATGGCGAAAACACCATAGCTTGTGTAAAACCCAGTTTGAAGATAAATTCCTCTTGGACTTTCTCCTGAGATCCCTCACATCTGAAATCTCTAAGGACGTGGAAAATTCATCCCCGAATACCGAGGAATAATCCATTAGTAAATCCCAACAGCTGGAGCTTATCTATACCCATTCCGTGTACATTTTTCATGTGCTTCCAGATGCCCCACGCTTGCAAACCTATAAAGAGATCCCAGGCGCTTCCAATGCTAATGATGGATTAATTGGGTCCATATCCAAAAATCAACACAACAATAACTACCAATACCCTAGATATTCTTTCAATGGCCAAGCATTCGATGCTACACAAAATGCACCACCATTTCAACATGCAGGGTATTATCATGGTCAACCCACACCCATATAGAATACGGTCAACTGAGTTAACCAATATCAACCCCATCAAGGAGGCTCATATCCTACCCCACAGGGAAACCAATACTCCTCTAAGAGTATTGACATGATGTCCTCTTCCCAGAATCCATATATTAACCAAGGACAAGGAAACCATTATTCTCATTTCCCAGCACAACAACAAAAAAACTCACCAATGCAAAACAATGCAAGGGTGAATCTAGTGAAACCTTCTCTGAATTCACAACAAAAATTGGAGGAACAAATGAATTCAGCTAATCCTTAAAATGTTTCTAAGAAAAAACAAAACGTAAGCTGAAGGGAGAACTTGAACGGAGGGGCAATAACCAATAAAAATTGCCATCGGCACCGGGAAGGGGTAACCCCAACCAGAATCAAAACCAGGGAACGACCAACAATAACCCATAGAAACAAGGAAAGAACACAAGTCTATGAACTAATCATTCATGTGCTATCTGTGGGGAATACAATCATTATACCCACCACTATCCTCAACTTCCTGACTTAAAAAGGATACAAGACAATAGGGGGAAAGGAGGTAAACAAACTATAGTGATGCAAGACCCCTTTCCCATTAGGGAGTAGTCAACACTTAGTAACAAACTCCCCACCCTCATCCATCTGGAGGGAACCCCCATAACAATCCTAACCATGAAATTTTCATGATAGGAGAGGATATCCTCCTACAAACTTGGAACCAAAGTTATGAAGCTCCCCAGAGCCCAATCCATCCACCTCAGCTACGGAAATACCTACAGGGTCATTGACCATCCCTCGACCTTTTATAGAATCTATGCCTAAAATGGTCAAAGGAACTTTATGGCACACATGACACAACTTGAAAGTTTCTCATAGCTAAAACATAGTCAACGACTTAGCACAATCACCATCAATTATGTCAGCATTAGAAGTCTTACAAACATCCCTAACCCAACGTAAAGCCTTATTTTATGCTCTAACCACAATCGACCCATCTGATTCTCACCTAATGGTCTTCGACTTGGATAAAGATACTCCATGGATACCATCAGCCATTTCTTTCCAAATCCCAGTCTCATTCCAAAACATCAACACCCATCGTTGCATCATTGATGAAGGGGCTTCCACATGTATCATGTCCAAATCCGTGTGGTAGAAACTAGGATCCACTGAACTCAAGCCTTCTGACATTACGCTTAGAGCATACAATGGGTGCCCTTCTTCTCCTGTTGGTATATACCTTGGCATGCTAGTTAATTTGGATGGAAAAACTATGTTAATAGACATCGAAGTACTAGAATCCTAGTTAGATTATAATATCTAGTAGGCCGAAGATATATGTATGAGATTCTCACAGTCACCTCATCGGTGTTCAGAACAATGATGTTCCCCCATGAGGGAAAGATCATCACTATCGATCAACTCACATAGTACAAGAAGGCAACCTCACCCACACCTGATGGTGTGCTACCCTTAGTCTCGTCCTCCCACGAGTTAATCACTACTTACACTGAGCTCAGCCCGAGCTAGTTTAAGCCATCAACATTTCTAGGGTCATTCTTAGGAGCCCCTTCGGTGGTACAAGAACTTTGCACAACACTGGAGCACTGGTGTGCATGATGACCTCATCAAACACCACCCAGAATCCAAAACCAGTTCCAGACACCACGCATTCTAAAACTATGGATTCCATAACCATACCTCATACTATTATGCAAACCCTCTTTTTATGCCCCCCACCTGTCTTTGTTTCGCACCAAGTCATGGAAACCCTTACATTACCAAATATGTCTCTCACGATATTGGTCTGGTATTTGGTCCCAATGACCATGTCGACTGATCTAGGACACATTCTGGTAGGTAGTATCTCTGTAACTCCATCTCAGGAAACCATCCCTACTCGAAATTGTCTTGCACCGACACCTACCAGGGCCAGAAAAAAGGCTAAACAAAATGGTAAAAGAGGAGAACCCTCAAATTCCTCCAGGGCCTTACAATCCTATGTGTTATGTGAAGAATTTGGGCACCCAACCCACATATTCCCCAAGTTAGATGAGTTAAAAACCCTCATGCGCACCTCTAAAACATTGGTCCACCAAAAGGAGGAAAAACCATGCATTTACATAATAAATAATTACGCACCAACCATGCATGTGCTATATGCGAAAAACATGGGCACTACACTCATCACTATCCTAATATCCCTCGATACTGAGAGACATTAAGCACACTCATTCAAACCAACATTAATGAGCCGATAGCACTAACCCAACCTCAAATGGACGATGGATGTAAGAACATCTTCTACATTCATGAAGAACTAGTTTCATGCTTTGAAAACCCTTCCTGCGATTCACGAAGGGAGCATGAAAAACCAACTCCATCCTCTGCATTACCATGTGCTCTATGCGATCACCCTACTCATCCGGTAAACCTCTACCCGGAACTATGGACACTTTATCAAAACCACCTAGTCACCCAAGTTGCTCAAAGAAGCAAACCTATACTACAACACCATACATGAATTATCTGCACAGGAAACCATCATAAGATAAGGTGTCCCCACCTTCCCAAATTTCACAAATCATTGAGTTTTGTACATCGATTCATGAATGAAAACTCTTATCTGTTAGATTCAGATACAAAGTCCACAGATCCCATTCCCCCACTTAGGGAAGAAGGACCCCTAGATGTCTTATGTGTGTTTGAGGAGAAATAGAAGCCAACAATAAAGCATTCCCCCCATCACCATGTTGGCATTATGATATAGGTGTTTTCCTTGATGGAAACTCATTCAGAGGTATGATACAGGTGTTGTCCTTGGTGGCAACTCAATCAGAGGACAGATATTAGTACAGCAGGTCAAGAGAGATATATACGCAGGTTAACCTTGATGAAAGTGCGTATATAAGGAGAAGATCATTAGGCCAAGGAGTGTTAGTGGGTGTTGAATATTTGATGAAGTGTGAGATCTAGTATATTGGTTTTGGGTTTGTGATGCTTGGCTCAATCTGAATCAAGGAGGCTCCTATGTGTTTGATAAAGGTTGAAGGACAAGGATCTTGAAGACTAAAATGTATTATCATTATATGGTATGATTATGAGTAGATCTAAGTACTGACGCATGTTTTATCCTTTATATCTTATTGTCTGGGTATATTTGAAGTTGGAAATTGTAGCGGAGGTATAAGTAATTATCTTTAGACCTGTACGCGGGTTCTCTTTGGTGAAAGGGCGTATACACTTCGGTTTGACACAGTCAAGTAGCGTATACAGTGTGAGATTTGATGTTTCATGTTGCTGTTGGTTCTAGTGGTTGTTGCAGAGTTCTGGGATCTGGTCTGTGTTCTGGTAACTCTGTTTTGATGACAGGATTTCAGTGATTCAGTATTGGGTGATTCAGAGATTGATGATGCAGGTATAGATGACGATTGTATTGCAGTGTTGATTGATGTTATTTATGGATCCAGTCTGAAAATTTACGAAGGGTGGTCCCTGGAAGAAAAATAGAAGGTTGTTATCTTCTGTAGGCCAGAAGGTTGTAGCTCCCTTCTAGGAGAGTCTGGAAAACGAGAGAAGGTTGTAGCCTTCTGCAGGTAGTAGCCTGCGTAATGGTATATGACTGCACCAGTACAAAATCATTGTAAGAAGAAGTTTCTAATTAAAGGAAGATAGAGACAAATTGCAGCAGGTGGTTTTCACCCACATTGGGTTTCCACCTTACATCATGGTGTTCATGAGTGCTACTTGTGTGTGATGATCTGTTCTATTTTACTACTCCTGTTTACTGTTCATATGGTTAATAATGTTCTGATGCACTCATTAAGGATCAACTAACTGAATCAGAAGATTTACTGGATATACGCTTGTTGCATTACACACAGTTGCGTATACATGCGGTTTGACTTAACTGAAGTAGCATATATGAATCTTAATATGGAAATGAAAAGTTACATTGATTTGATAATACTGATTCACCCCCCTTCTCAGTATTATTTCCAACAATTGGGATCAGAGCAGGTCCTTCAGAAGAAGCTTGATCGCTTGAAGGAAGATCCATCAGAATGGGTAGTCAAGAAAGAGAGGCATCCATCAGGCCACCAATCTTTGATGGGAGCAAATTTGTCCATTGGAAGATAAGAACCACAACATATCTGCAGTCGCTTGGAACAGATTTTTGGGGAATCGTGGAAGGAGGATACACATATCCATCAGCAATTCCTATAGATACAACAGAGAGAAAGCAATATGAACTCAATGCCAAAGCGGTTACTGTCTTATTGGGAAGTTTGTCACAATCAGAATTTGTCAAGGTCATGCAGTTCAAATCAACCAAAGAAATATGGGACAAAATCATTCTAAGCTACAAAGGAGATGAACAAGTAAAACGAGCAAAGCTTCAAACCCTCAGAATATGGTATGAAAATCTTAAGATGCATAGTAATGAAAGCATAGCTAATTACTTCCTGCGTATAGATGAGATTGTCAATTGTATGAGGAATCTGGGTGAAGAATTTAAGGAAGTTGTCTTAGTTAAAAAGGTTTTAAGATCCCTGTTTGCTAAATTTGATTCCAAAGTGTCTGCCATAGAAGAAAAGGAGGATCTACAGAAAATCACTATGACGTAGCTTCACGGAATCTTAACTGCTTATGAGATGAGAAAAGGAGGACCATCAGATATGAGAGAAGCCGCATTCGAACTATCAGCAAATGAATTTGGATACATTTCAGAAGGAGAAGATGAGGTAAATTTTGTCAAGAACCTTGAACGGGGATCTGGAAGGTTCAAAGGTAAGCTACCTTTCAAATGCTTTTCATGTGGTAGAGTTGGTCACTACGCTGCTAGATGCCCTCATAACAAAGGAAAGATGTCTGAAGAAGGTAATAGAAGTTATTATACCCATGTTAAAAGTAATGACTCATTCAATAGTGATGAAGACATTAGACTTCTCATGGCATATGAAAATAAGGATGTAGAAACAGAAGAAGTTACCAGATTAAAGGAACAATTGGAGTCAGTAACCAGAGTAAGGGAGCAATTGCAGGATGTAGTAAAAGATCAGAGCATAACAATTCAGAGACTTGAATCGAAGATCCTCTCTCTAAAAGAAGATCTTAAAGAATCAAAGAAGCAGAATAGAGAAGCTCTTGAAGAAAAAGAACATGAAGTGATCGAATTAAGGCAACAAGTGGAAGAAGGAAGAAAAGATGAAGAAAACATAAGGAAGCAGTATCTGGAAAAGGAAGAACAACATTAGGTTGAGGTAAATATCTTAAAAAGTAAATTAGAAGAAAAGGATAAACTGTTATGATTTCAAGATAGTACTAAGATTTTGGATGACATTCTTGGTAGTCAAAGATCCCCTACTATCAAAACTGGTCTTGGCTTTTATGAATCTGTTGAAGGTGAATCTAGCTCACAAGGTGAGGCAAGGAACTCTAATGAGAATTCTGAAATGCTCAACAAGGAGATGAGAGGACAACCTCATCAACAACCAAGGAAAGAAATTCCTCAAAGAAAATCCTTTACTCCTAACTATGGAAGTGATAGACGATTATTTCCTCCATTGAATAATGTTGAATGTTATGTATGTCATAATCTTGGACATGTTGCAGCCAGATGCAAAAATAGAATGGTTCAAGACCGTCACACAAGGTCATCACATTCCAGGTACTTCAAAGGATATTGTTTTTCTTGCAATATGTTTGGCCACAAAGAAATTGATTGCAATAGAAGGAACATGAAACATATAAGATGTTATGCATGTAACAAATTTGGACATAAAGCAAGGGAATGCAAGAGCAAAATTCAAACTCCAAAGCAAGAGGATTATACATCATCACAATTCTAGGCATTGAAGAAGACAAAATTAGAGACAGAAAGGTGTGACATAACTCACATAACAGACACAGGGGAAACTGAAAGTGTAGACCTTCAGTATTCCATCTTTCATACGCTGATATAATGAAGATAAGTTGAGTATATATGCGAGCTAGAGGCTGCAAAGTCGCGTATATGGAGCTCAGAAGAAAAAGGCAGCAGAACAGACTCAGGAAATGGTTTGGTCATGGTATATGATGGTTGGCACAGGCTCAGGGGAGGATATAATTCAAATAATGCATTGTTGGAATTTTGGTTAGAAGTCCTTGGTGATGATGCTTATTGACATATCTTGCTACTGATTGTTGATTGACCAAGAGAATGGATTGCAGGTTAAGATGCTTATAGTGCAGATCATATAGTGCTGGTAACTATCATGATCTTGTTTAGGTCCTTTGTCTTTGTGAGTCATATGATGTATCTTGTTACCCCACTATGCATGGGATGGATGATGTAATGGTTCTTGTGTTTGAGTCAAAAATGGTGTATCCCCACTTGGTTGGGAGATTGATGTATGTATGAGTCTTTAGGAAGGTCATTGGCAATGTATGTATAGAGTCATGTTATGCTTTTGTAGACCTTGCATGTGCTCAGGGGAGCATGGATGGATTGGTACATCTTGGCATGTACAAAGGGGGAGCTCAATCAGAAACTTCAGCATGTACTCAGGGGGAGCATGGACAACAGAATGTATATCAAAGAAGAGAATATCTTGGTCTACCCTTTGCCCTTGATGTCAAAGGGGGAGAGTGACTTGGTGTGGTGGTTGCCATCAAGTCCAAAGGGGGAGATTGTTGGCATTATGATATAGGTGTTGTCCTTCATGGCAACTCATTCAGAGGTATGATACAGGTGTTTTCCTTGGTGGCAACTCAATCAGAGGACATATATTAGTACAACAGGTCAAGAGAGATATATACATAGGTTAACCTTGATGAAAGTGCACATATAAGCAGAAGATCATTAGGCCAAGGAGTGTTAGTGGGTGTAGAATATTTGATGAAGTGCGAGATCAAGTATACTGGTTTTGGGTTTGTGATGCTTGGCTCAATCTGAATCAAGGAGGCTCCTATGCAGTTGATAAAGGTTGAAGGATCGGGATCTTGAAGACTAAAATGTATTATCATTATATGGTATGATCATGAGTAGATCTGAGTACTGACGCATGTTTTATCCTTTATATCTTATTGTCTGGGTATATCTGAAGTTGGAAATTGTAGCGGAGGTATAAGTAATTATCTTTAGATCTATACGCGAGTTTTCTCTGGTGAAAGGGCATATACACGCTGGTTTGACACAGTCAAGTAGCGTATACAGTATGAGATTTGATGTTTTAGGTTGCTGTTGGTTCTAGTGGTTGTTGCAGAGTTCTGGGCTCTGGTCTGTGTTCTGGTAACTATGTTTTGATGACAGGATTTCAGTGATTCAGTATTGGGTGATTCAGAGATTGATGATGCAGGTATAGATGACGATTGTATTTCAGTGTTGATTGATGTTATTTATGGATCCAATTTAAAAATTTATGAAACGTGGTTCCTGGAAGAAAAAGAGAAGGTTGTTACCTTCTGTAGGTCAGCACCTACGTACTAGTACATCAGCTAGTACAAGAGCTAAGGGGGTTGTAGCTCCCTTCCAGGAGAGTCTGGAAAATGAGAGAAGGTTGTATCCTTCTGCAGGTAGCAGCCTGCGTACTGGTATATGACTGCACCAGTACATAATCATTGTAAAAAGAAGTTTCTAATTAAAGGAAGATAGAGACAAATTGCAGCAAGTGGTTTTCACCCACATTGGGTTTCCACATTACATCATGGTGTTCATGTGTGCTACTTGTGTGTGATGATCTGTTCTATTTTACTGCTCCTGTTTACTGTTCATATGGTTAATAATTTTCTGATGCACTCATTAAGGATCAACTAACTGAATCAAAAGATTTACTGGATATACACTTGTTTCATTACACACAGTTGCGTATACACGCGGTTTGACTTAACTGAAGTAGCGTATATGAATCTTAATATGGAAATGAAAAAGTTATATTGATTTGATAATACTGATTCACGCCCCCCTCTCAGTATTATTTCCAACAATTGGGATCAGAGCAGGTCCTTCAGAAGAAGCTTGATCGCTTGAAGGAAGATCCATCAGAATGGGTAGTCAAGAAAGAGGCATCCATCAGGCCACCAATCTTTGATGGGAGCAACTTTGTCCACTGGAAGATAAGAACCACAACATATCTGCAGTCGCTTGGAACATATTTTTGGGGAATCGTGGAAGGAGGATACACATATCCATTAGCAATTCCTACAGATACAGCAGAGAGAAATCAATATGAACTCAATGCCAAAGCGGTTACTGTCTTATTGGGACGTTTGTCACAATCATAATTTGTCGAGGTCATGCAGTTCAAATCAGCGAAAGAAATATGGGACAAAATCATTCTAAGCTACGAAGGAGATGAACAGGTAAAACGAGCAAAGCTTCAAACCCTCAGAATACAATATGAAAATCTTAAGATGCATAGTAATGAAAGGATAGCTAATTACTTCCTGCGTATAGATGAGATTGTCAATTGTATGAGGAATCTGGGTGAAGAATTTAAGGAAGTTGTCTTAGTTGAAAATGTTTTAAGATCCCTGTCTGCTAAATTTGATTCCAAAGTGTCTTCCATAGAAGAAAAGGAGGATCTGCAGAAAATCACTATGACGCAGCTTCACGAAATCTTAACTGCTTATGAGATGAGAAAAGGAGGACCATCAGATATGAGAGAAGCCGCATTCGAAGTATCAACAAATGAATCAGGATACATTTCAGAAGGAGAAGATGAGGTAAATTTTGTCAAGAATCTTGAACGGGGATCTGGAAGGTTCAAAGGTAAGCTACCTTTCAAATGCTTTTCATGTGGTAGAGTTGGTCACTACACTGCTAGATGCCCTCATAACAAAGGAAAGATGTCTGAAGAAGGTAATAGAATTTATTATACCCATGTTAAAAGTAATGACTCATTCAATAGTGATGAAGACATTAGACTTCTCATGGCATATGAAAATAAGGATGTAGAAACATAAGAAGTTACCATATTAAAGGAACAATTGGAGTCAGTAACCAGAGTAAGGGAGCAATTGCAGGATGTAGTAAAATATCAGAGCATAACAATTCAGAGACTTGAATCGAAGACCCTCTCTCTAAAAGAAGATCTTAAAGAATCAAAGAAGCAGAATAGAGAAGCTCTTGAAGAACAAGAACATGAAGTGATCGAATTAAGGCAACAAGTGGAAGAAGGAAGAAAAGCTGAAGAAAACATAAGGAAGCAGTATCTTGAAAAGGAAGGATAACATCAGGTTGAGGTAAATATCTTAAAAAGTAAATTAGAAGAAAAGGATAAACTGTTATGATTTCAAGATAGTACTAAGATTTTGGATGACATTCTTGGTAGTCAAAGATCCCTACTATCAAAATTGGTCTTGGCTTTTATGAATCTGTTGAAGGTGAATCTAGCTCACAAGGTGAGGCAAGAAACTCTAATGAGAATTCTGAAATGCTCAACAAGGAGATGAGAAGACAACCTCATCAATAGCCAAGGAAAGAAATTCCTCAAAGAAAATCCTTTACTCCTAACTATGGAAGTGATAGACGATTATTTCCTCCATTGAATAATGTTGAATGTTATGTATGTCATAATCTTGGACATGTTGCAGCCAGATGCAGAAGTAGAATGGTTCAAGACCATCACACAAGGTCATCACATTCCAGGTACTTCAAAGGATATTGTTTTTCTTGCAATATGTTTGGCCACAAAGCAATTGATTGCAATAGAAGGAACATGAAACATATAAGATGTCATGCATGTAACAAATTTGGACATAAAGCAAGGGAATGCAGGAGCAAAATTCAAACTCCAAAGCAAGAGGATTATACATCATCACAATTCTAGGCATTGAAGAAGACAGAATTAGAGACAGAAAGGTGTGACATAACTCACATAACAGACACAGGGGAAACTGAAAGTGTAGACCTTCAGTATTCCATCTTTCATACGCTGATATAATGAAGATAAGTCGCGTATATACGCGAGCTAGAGGTTGCAGAGTCGCGTATATGGAGCTCAGAAGAAAAAGGCAACAGAATAGACTTAGGCAATGGTTCGGTCATGGTATATGATGGTTGGCACAGGCTCAGGGGGAGCATATACTTCAAATAATGCATTGTTGGCATTTTGGTTAGAAGTCCTTGGTGATGATGCTTATTGACATATCTTGCTACTGATTGTTGATTGACCAAGAGAATGCATTGCAGGTTAAGATGCTTATAGTGCAGATCATATAGTGCTAATAACTGTCATGATCTTGTTTAGGTCCTTTGTCTTTGTGAGTCATATGATGTATCTTGTTACCCCACTATGCATGGGATGGATGATGTAATGGTTCTTGTGTTTGAGTCAAAAATGGTGTATCCCCACTTGGTTGGGAGATTGATGTATGTATGAGTCTTTAGGAAGGTCATTGGCAATGTATGTATAGAGTCATGTTATGCTTTTGTAGACCTTGCATGTGCTCAGGGGGAGCATGGACGGATTGGTACATCTTGGCATGTACAAAGGGGGAGCTCAATCAGAAACTTCAGCATGTACTCAGGGGGAGCATGGACAACAGAATGTATATCAAAGAAGAGAATATCTTGGTCCACCCTTTGCCCTTGATGTCAAAGGGGGAGAGTGACTTGGTGTGGTGGTTGCCATCAAGTCCAAAGGGGGAGATTGTTGGCATTATGATACAGGTGTTGTCCTTGATGGCAACTTATTCAGAGGTATGATACAGTTGTTGTCCTTGGTGGCAACTCAATCAGAGGACAGATATTAGTACAACAGGTCAAGAGAGATATATACACAGGTTAACCTTGATGAAAGTGCGTATATAAGGAGAAGATCATTAGGCCAAGGAGTGTTAGTGGGTGTTGAATATTTGATGAAGTGTGAGATCTAGTATACTGGGTTTGTGATGCTTGGCTCAATCTGAATCAAGGAGGCTCCTATGCGGTTGATAAAGGTTGAAGGACTGGGATCTTGAAGACGAAAATGTATTATCATTTATGGTATGATCATGAGTAGATATGAGTACTGACGCATGTTTTATCCTTTATATCTTATTGTCTGGGTATATCTGAAGTTGGAAATTACAGTGGAGGTATAAGTAATTATCTTTAGATATGTACGCGGGTTCTCTCTGGTGAAAGGGCATATGCACACTGGTTTGACACAGTCAAGTAGCGTATACAGTGTGAGATTTGTTTTTTCAGGTTTCTGTTGGTTCTAGTGGTTGTTGCAGAGTTATGGGCTCTGGTTTGTGTTCTGGTAACTGTGTTTTGATGACAGGATTTTAGTGATTCAGTATTGGGTGATTCAGAGATTAATGATGCAGGTATAGATGACAATTGTATTGCAGTGTTGATTGATGTTATTTATGGATCCAGTCTGAAAATTTATGAAACGTGGTCCCTGGAAGAAAAAGAGAAGGTTGTTACCTTCTGTAGGCCAGCACCTAGGTACCAGTACATCAGCTAGTATAAGAGCTAAGGGGGTTGTATCTCCCTTCCAGGAGAGTCTGGAAAACGAGAGAAGGTTGTAGCCTTCTGCAAGTAGCAGCCTGCGTACTGGTATATGACTGCACCAGTACAAAATCATTGTAAAAAGAAGTTTCTAATTAAAGGAAGGTAGAGGCAAATTGCAGCAGGTGGTTTTCACCCACATTGGGTTTCCACCTTACATCATGGTGTTCATGTGTGCTACTTGTGTGTGATGATCTATTCTATTTTATTGCTCCTGTTTACTGTTCATATGGTTAATAATGTTCTGATGCACTCATTAAGGATCAACTAACTGAATTAGAAGATTTACTGGATATACGCTTGTTGCATTACACACAGTTGCGTCTACACGTGGTTTGAATTAACTGAAGTAGCGTATATGAATCTTAATATGGAAATGAAAAAGTTATATTGATTTGATATTACTGATTCACCCCCCCCTCTCAGTATTATTTCCAACACACCATACCTCCCATCACCACCATCAATCCACATTGGGCCTAAAATGATCTAAAACCACCTGGAAAACTAAATCATCCAACACATGCGCCTTATGTGATAAACCCAACCATTTGATAAATGAATGCCACAAACTGAGTAAGTTCAATGACATCTTCTGCTTAGTGGCCCAAATACCAGATAAGCATCTCTCCATCCAAGAGAAAATCACCAGAAGAGATGCAAGGATCAATACCACACCATCTTCATCACGAAACTCTTTGTTTTGGTAAATGAAAAAACTCAATTTTGGGCCTGTCATGCACTCGTAAAATCATGTTAGGCACTCCTCCAATTTTTTAATTCATAGTATTCATTATATGTATGTCTTGAACAATTCTTTCACTTAGGGTATTGGTTGTGTCCATTTCAAGAATATCACAAATGATCCACTTCGACCAGCACCCCGAAAAGAGAACAACATAGCATGTATCATTCTCCACTTAGCATGATAGGCTTCCTCCTAAAATTTTGCATATCCTCACATCATTTCTCCAATATGCACCATAAGGTCCATAATCTTGACCATGTTTATCACCATCTCACCTTTGCATATGAGAATCATCTGCGGTGGTCGATAGAAACCCCCCCCTCATGGCTCACTTCAACTTTGTAGACCCTTCTTCACTACCAGGAGCCATGACCACTTACCCAAGCCTGGGCACCATCCTACTTACATGCCTTGAAGTTCATCCTCATTATGCTACACTCATTACACATGCACCCCATTTCCTAGGCCATATTTGGTACTTTACGACACATCTAGATGGATACACCTCTGCATCCTACATTTGGCCTATCATTCACCCGTATTGCATAGCCCATCTGTGTCAGTTCATCCACTTCAACAAACCAACACGGATACCAATCAATGGGCCCCCCTCCCTTAGTAAAAAATGTGTTGAAAATGCAACAAGATGATGGATCTTAGTGGAAAGGAGTCGCCTTCACTAAGTGAGCCCGCAGGCGAATTATGGCGCAAAGTCTATTTTTAGACTATGTCTATTTTTAGACATATGGATCATGGTCTATGAGTTGCAGAATGTTGTTTATGGATGATTGGTCATGTTGGGAAAAACAGATGGACTTCTATTTTTGGATCATAGCAGGAATGATTAGAGTCTATTTTTAGACTACTAGTAAAAAATAGAAAAGTCAAATATTTTTGTCTCATAATAATATTTAGACTATAAACTTTATCTTATCCTCTTGGAGCACTTCAGTTTGAGCTACAGATGTGGCACATGCAGCTGTCAGAAGGAAATACGCTTTCTTTGTGGGTCAGTTGAGCTATTGCATGCAGGACATCAGTTAGAACTCATGTGGTTGAGTTTTGTGGAGTTGGATGAGCAGTTAATGGAGTTGTGTTCAGTTTGACTTAGTTGAACTAGTTGTATTTAGTCTAAATGATCAATAGACTAAGTGATGAGTTGTGTGAATTAGTTATTAATTAATTCACTAATTATTAACTCATAATGCAACTGAAGAATACATCAGTTAACTCAGTGCATGGACAGTTCAGTGGAGACAGGTGTTACAGGTTGAGATTGCTATCAGTTGTGCATGAGATTTTGCACATGCATGGATTGAGTAATGCCAATGACAACTACGCAGTATGGGGCCAATACCAAGTGATTATAGCCTTTGCTCACGTGATTCCCAGTGTGGGTGATTCTCTTGAGGTAAAAACGAGTTTGGTTCAGCCATTCTCATTCATTCTCTTGCAGGTATTGTGCAATAGAGGCAGGCAAGCAGCAGAGGAGATTTGGAGATCAGATCTGAGCTGTATTGTGTGTAACAGGTGGAGATAGTACTGAGTACTTGTGAGGAGTATTGTACTATGTATTGTTACATGTTCTCAATCATTAATATACAAATAGTGTGGGGTTTTCAGCTGTAAGCTTTCCCCGGGATACATACTGTGTTAATGTGTGCATGCGATTGATGTTTCATTGTTTTTAATGCTGCTAAATTGATGATCAACATAGAGGAGCTTATGTATTATGCATGTATTCCACAATAGTGTATAATCAGGATAATCTTTGTGAATAAGTGTTTATTATTCAAAATTTCTACATGGTATAAGAGCTGGTTGTTTTGTAGAAAAAGTTCTACAAGATATCAAAGCGGGATTGATCATCAGATCTATTATTCAGAAAGTGTTTACATTTTATTTCTTTAGGCAGAGTCTGTAATCGGGCTAGGTAGCTTCTGGATTCATCCTTCTTTTGGAAGGTGAGATATCCGGTGAATTCCCATATAGTCCATCACTGTACAAGAAATACTTTGTTCTCACAAATTTTAGATCAGAAGCGGTTGAGTTTTGAGCTGGTGGAATGGCGCTCAAGGATAAACTCAGAAACATCAAAGCTGAGAATGGAGACAGTATGCCCCAGTGTCTCATGAAGTTCACCCAATGCCGGGATGAGCTGGGAAGTGTGGGGGTAACTGTTGAGGATGAGGATATGGTGAGTCTAGCACTCCTTAGCCTTCCTAAGAGTTGGCATAGCTACCAGGACTCGGTGAATGGAAGGGAGAAACTACCAGGATAGGAAAGACTTTGGTCGTATCTTGTGCAAGAGGAGATTAGACGGCGCACCAGAGACAGTTCTTCATCTATGCATGATGAGGAGAACTTTGCCTTAGCAAGTAAGGGGAAGAAGGGGAAGGGGAAGGTTTCTCTTTCCGAATCCAGTTCTTCCAATGATGGGAAGAAGGTTGACAAGTCGAAGGTGAGATGATTTCGTTGTCATGAGTTGGGCCATTATGCTACTAATTGCCCAAAGAAGAAGTCCAAGAAGGGATCCGGGGAAGGATCTGAAGGTGAGGTAGCCTCACTTCCTTCACAGTTTGAGTTGGACTTCACACTCTTTGCATGCATGGTTTCATCCATGGTGGGAAGTGGTTGGTTTCTTGACAGTGGAGCTTCTTTCCACATGACCGGTGACAAAAGTTTGTTCAGTACTTTGGAGGAGAAAGATCTCCAGATACTCATAGGGATGGGTAATGATGAGAAGTATAGTGTCTCAGGTGTAGGCACGATTATTTTTCAGAGGGAGCATAGAGCTCGCCTTACCTTGACCGATGTCAAGTATGTACCAGGACTGAAGAGAAACTTGGTGTCGATCGCGATGTTGGAAGACATAGGATATGATGTTGTCTTCAGTAAGGGAAAGGTTTTTCTTAGACACATCATCACTAGACAGGTGAAGCAGATTGGTTCACGAGTCAAGAACCTGTATGCTCTTGAGGTTCAAGATGCATGCAAAGCCTTGAGCAGCAAGGCAACTGATGGAGACTTGGTGGTTGAGAGGGAGTGTATATTACCTCTCAACATGCAGAGCCAGAAGAAGTCTTAGACGATTGTGGAGGAGCCACGATTGGTGCAGCAGCTTCAGGAGGTTGTGGAGTAGCCACAACAAGGGAAGCTGAGAGGAGATTGAGTAGAGACATCTACTCATCTAGAGGCCTCCAATAGGGGGAAAATTTGAGCCAGGTGGGCTGAGGGATCACATGCAGCCATACCTCCAGGTAGGAGGTGGGGCGATATAGAGTGATCGTCCCAAGGAGGAGGGGCAGGATCCTTGAGGTACCCAACCTCTTGGATGAGACCTTGCTACGGGAGCCCCGATGTGGAGTAGCAGGAACTGACTAATTGGGTAGAGACAGATGCGGATGGAGCGGCAGAGAGAGCGACAATGCAGGGAATCCCAGGACAGCGCATAGCATGCCGGCTGTAGCAATGCGAGAGGCACAAGTGTTTTGCACAGTGCTAGGTGGCACAGAGAAGTGTGCAATGGTGTGAGATGCATGGAGATGTTGCAGTAGTGCAGATTTCAGAGAGGGAGCACTTGTCAGCAGCAGGTAGAGCTTCAGCATCAGGTAATGTTCCTAGCCCAACAGAGTGGTCAGTTGGGAGTGTTTTTTGTTCCAAGTGTTGTTGGAGCAAGTGGACCAGGCAAATGTCTTGCATGCAAAACATTCCAGAGTTACAGGATAGGGGTTGCTGATAATCCATATCTTGTTGAGAGGGAGTGTTGAAAATGCAACAAGATGATGGATCTTAGTGGAAAGGAGTCGCCTTCACTAAGTGAGCCTGCAGGCAAATTATGACGCAAAGTCTATTTTTAGACTATGTCTATTTTTAGACATATGGATCATGGTCTATGAGTTGCAGAATGCTTTTTTATGGATGATTGGTCATGTTGGGAAAAATAGATGGACTTCTATTTTTGGATCACAGCAGGAGTGATCAGAGTCTATTTTTAGACTGCTAGTAAAAAATAGAAAAGTCAAATATTATTGTCTCATAATAATATTTAGACTATAAACTTTATCTTATCCTCTTGGAGCACTTCAGTTTGAGCTACAGAGGTGGAACATGCAGCTGTTAGAAGGAAATACGCTTTCTTTGTGGGTCAGTTGAGCTATTGCATGCAGGACATCAGTTAGAACTCATGTGGTTGAGTTCTGTGGAGTTGGATGAGCAGTTAATGGAGTTGTGTTCAGTTTGACTTAGTTGAACTAGTTGTATTTAGTCTAACTGATCAATAGACTAAGTGATGAGTTGTGTGAATTAGTTATTAATTAATTCACTAATTATTAACTCATAATGCAACTGAAGAATACATCAGTTAACTCAGTGCATGGACAGTTCAGTGGAGATAGGTGTTAGAGGTTGAGATTGCTATCAGTTGTGCATGAGATTTTGCACATGCATGGACTGAGTAATTCCAATGACAATTGCGTAGTATGGGGCCAATACCAAGTGATTATAGCCTTTTCTCACGTGATTCCCAGTGTGGGTGATTCTCTTGAGGTAAAAACGAGTTTGGTTCAGCCATTCTCATTCATTCTCTTGCAAGTATTGTGCAATAGAGGCAGGCAAGCAGCAGAAGAGATTTGGAGATCAGATCTGAGCTGTATTGTGTGTAACAGGTGGAGATAGTATTGAGTACTTGTGAGGAGTATTGTACTATGTATTGTTACATGTTCTCAATCATTAATATACAGATAGTGTGGGGTTTTCAGCGGTAAGCTTTCCCCGGGATACATACTGTGTTAATGTGTGCATGCGATTGATGTTTCATTGTTTTTAATGCTGCTAAATTGATGATCAACGTAGAGGAGCTTATGTATTATGCATGTATTCCGCAATAGTGTATAATCAGGATAATCTCTGTGAATAAGTGTTTATTATTCAAAATTTCTACAAAATGCCACACCTCCATACATGTTACCGTAATTATGGGGAACCTGTCTCCGTGGCTGTACATCCAAACCACCCTCATATTCTTTTGGCAAGTGTACAAAGTTTTTTTAGGAAAAAGACTCTCACCAACATTTTTTCTATTCATGTATTTTATCTAGCGGAAGTTTCTAGTCACCCTTGGTCAAAGCTTACACCTCACTAGCAACCACTTTCCATTTTTTATGCCTGTCAAAATATAATTACACCCACCCTAGAAATCCTATTGACTCCAGGACCATCACCATTACTAAACATGTTTTGCCCACTACCATTTACACATCAAGCTCTGACCTCAAGTCAGTTTTCCATATCCTCTTATATCGTCATCTCTCGTTATCATGCTTATCTGACCCAAGTTATTACAAACTGTTCACATCTCATATTGATTCCCTGACTCAGCATGTTGGGCAGTTAACACTCCTCTCTTGTCGAATTCAACAATTATATTCCAGGATTGATCCAAAATGGATCTAACATAGACTTCTAAGTCTATGAATTTTCCTCATAGAAGAAAAATGAAAGTCAAAGGATGCTTTTGAAAATAGTCCCATTGCATAGATCTCTTCATTCTGAATCTAACACAATTTGAATGGGCTAAAACGGACTCCGGATGAAGGAGATATTGTAAAAAGAAAATTTCCCATTGTCCTTTGAAAAGGAGGCATTTTCTTGTTAAATGGGACTTAATGGAGAATATGCATCTCTTAAAGAAAATCGCATCGGAAAGGTTTAAAGGGTGGAGCAGCAGGCCTTAAGGGCTCCCCGATAGTGATCTCCGATATATCGCATTGGAGGAAGGCCTTCGCACGACATCAGACCCTGGGTAGGCTGATTGGTGATATGCCGATGTTGCGATGTGCGACAAAGCGATCAACGATGGAGCGATGTGGAGGTGGACCCGAAATATTATGTTCCACAACCTAAACCCTTATCAGATCCATAATATGTATTAGATCAGAGCGTTGAAAGGATAAAGGCCTGGCGAGAGGACAATGCGACATGCAGTTTTGCACCTGTTTGATATGCGATAGCGACGATCGATGATTGGTGAATTGCATCGCAATAATACAAGGGCCAGTGCAAGTAGGCCTTAAGGGCTCCCTGATAGCGATCTCTGATATATCGCATCAGAGGAAGGCCTTCGCACGACATCAGACCCTGGGTAGGCTGATTGGTGATATGCCGATGTTGCGATGTGCGACAAATCGATCAGCGATGTGGAGGCGGACCTGAAATATTATGTTCCATAGCCTAAACCCTTATCAGATCCGTAATATGTATCGGATCAGAGCGTTTAAAGGATAAAGGCCTAGCAAGAGGACAATGTGACATGTGGTTTTGCAACTATGTGATATGCGATAGCGACGATCGGCGATTGGTGAATCACATCGCAACAATACAAGGGCCAGTGCACATACGACAATGCGATTGTGATCAGCGATCAAGGCGTGGACCCGATAGAGTAAGGGATGTGATTGCATATTATTTGAAGTCCGGATTTTCGGATTTTCAGTGTATTCCCATGTATTGATGTTTTTGGCCATTTCTTGGGTTTTAAGCATTCCGCCTGTGCGATTGCGATTTGCGATGACAGGACGGACCTGATAGGTTTATCAATGCGATTGAATGCATTTTGAGTTCCGGTTAAACGGCTCATGATGCATTTTTCCTGTGTATTTCTGTTATGTTGCTGTTTTCAGGATTATGGCAGGAGGAAGGCCAAACGACTAGGTTTCCCGCGCCGATGGTTCATTCCAATTGTAAACTGGTTCTCTCGATTGAAACATGTGGGTTTCAATGATGAAGGACTGTAACCGATGTGTTACAAAAACACAGAAAGCACAAAGAAATAGCATTCCCAGAGGCACAGGCAGAGGAACGCTCAGAGAGAGCTCAGAGAAGCTCGAGAAGCCCAGGGATGCTCAGTGAATACTCAGGAAGAGTAAGAGAATGCTGAGTGATGCACAGAGGCAGTTTGCAGAGCCAGGAAGGCTCGGTGCAACGTAAGAGTTGATCAAAGCCAAACAGAGAGCCCGAGAGCCATAGAGCCAGAGTGCTTGTTAGAAAGAGCCACCAGAGGTTGGAGGCTTGACAAAGGAATAGCCACCAGAGGTTGGAGGTAGAGCCAGAGAGCTCAAAGAAGACTTCTAAGAGCCATGATGTTGTAGTGAAGTTGCAGAATAGCAAAGAGATCAAATGATCAAGCTATTGTTGATGTCCAAAGTGTGCTGAAGACAAAAGAAGGAGTTCTAGAGACAGTTAAGAGAGTTCTGAGGGAGTTGGTGCAAGCTAGAGCTCAAGATAGCTCAGAGCACTAATTGAAGGAGTCTAGTCCAGAGAAGCCTAGATCTGTCTGCAGAGTAAGGACAACCAGGGGTAAGATGGTATTCTAAGCCCATAGGTACAGTTGTAAACCTATGGAGTTGAGTGTGGAACTTGTAAAAGAATTTAAGCCATAATCCCAAAGAGCCTAATCGAGTTGATTAGTGCTCAAGGAGACGTAGCCCAAGATATCAGGGTGAACTCCATATTATATTGTTGTCTCCTGTGGTTTGCTTATTTGCTGCTTTATTTACTGTTATATGCATTTCATATCAGTTTAAGCAAATAAACATAAGCACTTAATAGTTAAAGGCAAACAAAATCATACACCTATTTCAAGCACTTTTAATTCCGCAATTATCAATCATAAGCATAGATCTGGGGAATATATAAGCTTTGGAGTGGGAAAGGTTCGTGAAAGTTGACAAGAAGCCTTTAGTGCCCCATTTCATATCAGGTGGTATCAGAGCATCAGGTTGATTAACCCCACCTTCAAAGAAGGTGATATCAGAGCTTAAGTTATACCAAAGCAGGTGGTATCGGATCAGGTTGTATCATGATGCAGGTGATATCAGATCAGGATGCTTGATTTATAGAGCAATCTATATGCTTGTTTGACATGAAAGGTGTTCAAATAGTAGAAAGAATTTAGTTGTTTGATTTTTTGTAATCTAACTTTGTTGGAGTTTGCAGAGGTTAAAGCTGTTGATAGCTAAGTCCAGGAGAGGACAAGAAGGAAGAAGGGTTGAAGGCATTCTTCTTATCCCAAAGGACCTCAAGGCAATCCTTGAAGCACAAGAGGTTTGTTGCAAAAGTTTTATGGAATAAGCTCTTTGTTAATATTGTTTGAAGTTCTTTTGTTCATTTTGATAATGTCAACTTCTACAAGTGAGTCCTCAAATTCTTATTTCTTCACAAGATTCTTTGATGAAGACATGAAGCAAGACTTGTTCACCATGATGGATATGGTGAGAGAAATGTATGAGGATGGAAGGAAGAGCATCATACTTAGAGAGCAGTTGAATTCCATGAAGGAAGAGAAGCAGTTGCTTTCTGACACAGGAAATGGAGAGGCAACTTCATATTGCAAATATGAACTTGAAAAGGATGCATGAGTTGGAGACACAACTCCTTGTTGCCAAAGAAGCCTTAGTCAAGTATCAGCTTGAAGAAGAGGTAAACAATTCCTATTTGTCTTCAAATTCTTCTAAGAATGTTTATATTGGTTCTTTTGAAAAACATACTAGAGGCACAGGGTCCAAGTTAATGTCCAAGATGGGATATGAAGGAAAAGGCTTGGGAAAACATGCACAAGGTATTGTTGAGCCAATAATGGTTGAGGAAAGGTCTAAGTATTTGGGTCTTGGCTATGGACAATCTTATAGAGAAAGTTCCAAAGCTGCCATGAAGACCATTGAAACAACTCCAAGAAGGAGTTTCATTGCAGGTCTTCTACCTCAAGAGTGTAAAGATTGTATTCTTGGGGAATGCAATGGTGTGAAGCATATTTTGCAAAAAGAAGGTGTTCATAAGCATACACTTGAACCAGAGAGTTGTGGAAACTCTGAAACCATTGAAGAGGTTGATGGTGTTCCAAAGGGAGCTACTTCTTCATTCGATTCACCTCCTCATGAAGGTAATAAAGGTGAAAAAGAAAGGTATAAGTCTGGTTCTAATCATATTCCTTTTGATTATGTTCAGCATGGTAAATTTCCACCTAATCTGAAATGGGGCACTAAAGGCTTCTTGTCAACTTACAAGAACCTCTCCCACTCCAAACCCTAGGTCTATGCTTATGATTGATAATTGCGGAATTAAAAGTGCTTGAAATAGGTGTATGCTTTTGTTTGCCTTTAACTGTTAAGTGCTTATGTTCATTTGCTTGAACTGATATGAAATGCATATAACAATAAATAAAGCAGCAAATAAGCAAACCACAGGAGACAACAATATAATATGGAGTTCACCCTGATATCTTGGGCTACGTCTCCTTAAGCACTAATCAACTCGATTAGGCTCTTTGGGATTATGGCTTAAATTACTTTACAAGTTCCACACTCAACTCCATAGGTTTACAACTATACCTATGGGCTTAGAATACCATCTTACCCCTGGCTGTCCTTACTTTGCAGATAGATCTAGGTTTATCTGGACTAGACTCCTTCTATAAGTGCTCTGAGCTATCTTGATCTCTAGCTTGCACAAACTCCCTCAGAACTCTCTTAACTGTCTCTGGAACTCCTTCTTCTATCTTCAACACACTTTGGACATCACCAATAGCTTGATCATTTTATCTCTTTACTGTTTTGCAACTTCACTACAGCAGCATGGCTCTTAGAAGTCTGCTTTGAGCTCTCTAGCTCTACGGCTCTGCCTCCAACCTCTGGTGGCTATGCCTCTATCAAGCCTCCAACCCCTGGTGGCTCTTTCTGTCAAGCACTCTGGCTCTGTGGCTCTCGAGCTCTCTGTTTGGCTCTGATCAACTCTTACGCTGCACCGAGCCTTCCTGGCTCCGCAGACTACCTCTGTGCATCACTTAACATTCTCTTACTCTTCCTAAGTATTCACTAAGCATCCCTGGGCTTCTCAAGCTTCTTTGAGCTCTCTCTAAGCGTTCCTATGCCTGTGCCTCTGGGAATGCTCTTTCTCTGTGCTTTCTGTGTTTTTGTAACACATCGGTTACAATCCTTCATCATTGAAACCCACGCGTTTGAATTGAGAGAACCAGTTTACAATTGGAATGAATCGTCGGTGTGGGAAACCTGGTCGTTTGGCCTTCCTCCTGCCATAATCCCGAAAACAACAGCATAATGGAAATACACAGGAAAAACGCATCATGAGTCGTTTAACCGGAACTCAAAATGCATTCAATCACATTGATAAACCTATCAGGTTCGCCCTATCATCTCAAATCACAATCGCACAGGTGAAATGCTTAAAACCCAAGAAATGGCCAAAAACATCAATACACAGGAATACACTGAAAATCCAAAAATCCGGACTTCAAATAATATGCAATCGCGTCCCTTACTCTATCGGGTCCGTGCCTTGATCGCTGATCGCAATCACATTGTCATATGTGCACTGGCCCTTGTATTGTTGCGATGCGATTCACTGATCACCGATCGACGCTATTGCATATCGCACAGTTGCAAAATCGCATGTCGCATTGTCCTCCCGCCAGGCCTTTATCCCTTCAACGCTCTGATCCGATACATCTTATGGATCTGATAAGGGTTTAGGTTGCAGAACATAATATTTCAAGTCTACCTTCACATCACTCCATCACCGATCGCTTTGTCACACATCGCAACATCAACCTACCCAGGGTTCCGATGTCGTGCAAAGGCCTTCCTCCGATGCGATATATCGGAGATCACTATCAGGGAGCCCTTAAGGCCTGCTGCTCCGCCCTTTAAACCTTTCTGATGCGATTTTCTTTAAGAGATGCATATTCTCCATTAAGTCCCACTTAACAAGAAAATGCCTCCTTTTCAAAGGACAATGGGAAATTTTCTTTTTACAATAGAGTCTGTTTTAGCCCATTGAAATTATGTTAGATTCAGAATGAAGAGATCTATGAAATGGGACTATTTTTAGAAGCATCCTTTGACTTTCATTTTTCCTCTATGAGGAAAATTCATAGACTTAGAAGTCTATGTTAGATCCATTTTGGATCACGCCTTCCCACTAAAAAGCTTTTGGACTCCAAAAGACTGATATACTGATCTGAACAGTAAATGAGAGTACCTCACCCTCTTCTTTCAGCCTCCATACACTTGCCTTGCATAGTGCCTCTGAACCAAAGCCTTTGAACACTTCCTTCCTGGATGTGCTTGTCCTCCTGGGAAGAACTATCTTCCTCCTTGACTTCCTGCAGAACTCCTACTGAGAAGGTCACAGAAGGTAGTTTGAACTTCTCTGCCTTGATCATTGATCCAAGGTGGCTCAAACCAATGTGAAGTTACATTTGCTTCACAAAATTTTCATTTGTACCTGTTTGACATACTGTCAACAACAACTGTTAACAACAACAGGATTACAGACAACAACTGGATGGCCTAAACTCCTGCTTCAACAAAAAAAACAAGTTTCACATCTTGTGAACACCCCCATGTCTTTACATCTGCAAACAAATGATTGACTAGATAACAAGCCAACAAAACATGCCTTTAAAACAATTGACCCTTCAAGT
This sequence comes from Pinus tabuliformis, assembly GCA_031772625.1. Taxonomy (NCBI): domain Eukaryota; kingdom Viridiplantae; phylum Streptophyta; class Pinopsida; order Pinales; family Pinaceae; genus Pinus; species Pinus tabuliformis. The sequence continues at coordinate 667,166,187 of CM062811.1, read as the reverse complement.
CAAGCATGTAGAAAAAGAACTTTAGGATTCTTTTTCAAAGATGAAACACTTCATCATTATCTCCATCTTGGAGACAAAATCAACTTTTTCCAAGTCAACATTAACATTACATGCATGTTTAAAACAAAGCAATCAATCCTTTAAGTTAATCACACATACATGTTTAAATACAAGGAAATCATTAACATCCCTGTGTTCATGTATATCATGCTTATGTATGCATTTCATCCTTCAACTTTCGCTTAAGCACACTGTACTTTCAAAGCTGAAATGAATATAATGTTGTAGCAATAAAGTGAGTCTCCTACTCAACTTTTCTATTCACCTTCTTGGTAAAAACCTGCAACTTGCATCTCATGAAAAAGAAATGCAAATAGATGCATTATATCAATAGACATGCAATCTTAATTGGATAAGAACTATAACCATTTCTTACCAATCCATTTCAAAGGTCCTTCCTTTGTCTACACATCAGCATCAACATGTGAATCATCCTGAAACACATCAATCATGGAATATTTCTTTCCATTCCTGCCATTCTCTCTTTCCACCTTCTTCAAGTTTCATGGAAGCATTGTTGGATTCAGAGTCCAACATTTTGCAGCAATATGTCCTTGCTTATGGCAGTAAGTGCAACACATGTGCATCTTCTTGACAGAATTATTTTCCTTGTCCAATGGACCTTTGGCTCTTTGCTTCTTTTCCTTCAAAAGTTTCCTCTATGTGGACATTCTCTTCCAACATCTAGAAACATTATGGTTATCCAAACCACAAAAGGAACATGCAATTCTTTTCCCATGTTTATATGGAAATTTACCATGCTGAACATATTCAAAAGGAATATGATTAGAACCAGATTTATACCTTTCTTTTTCACCTTTATTACCTTCATGAGGAGGCGAATCGAATGAAGAAGTAGCTCCCTTTGGAACACCATCAACCTCTTCAATGGTTTCAGAGTTTCCACAACTCTCTGGTTCAAGTGTATGCTTATGAACACCTTCTTTCTACAAAATATGCTTCACACCATTGTATTCCCCAAGAATACAATCTTTACCCTCTTGAGGTAGAAGACTTGCAATGAAAATCCTTCTTGGAGCTGTTTCAATGGTCTTCATGTTAGCTTTGGAACTTTCTCCATAAGACTTTCCATAACCAAGACCCAAATACTTAGGCCTTTCCTCAACCTTTATTAGCTCAACAATACCTTGTGCATGTTTGCCCAATATTTTTCCTTCATAGCCCATCTTGGACATTAACTTGGACCCTATGCCTCTGGTATGTTTTTCAAAAGAACCAATATAAACATTCTTAGAAGAATTTGAAGAAAAACGAGAATTGTTTACCTCTTCTTCAAGCTGATACTTGACTAAGGCTTCTTTGGAAACAGTGATTTGTGTCTCCATCTCATGCATCCTTTTTAGGTTCATATTTGCAATATGAAGTTGCCTCTCCATTTCCTGCAATTTGTCAGAAAGCAACTGCTTCTCTTCCTTCATGGAATTCAACTTCTCTCTAAGTATGATGCTCTTCCTTCCATCCTCATACATTTCTCTCAACATATCCATCATGGTGAACAAATCTTGCTTCATGTCTTCATCAAAGAATCTTGTGAAGAAAAAAGAATTTGAGGACTCACTTGTAGAAGTTGTCATTATCAGAATGAACAAAAGAACTTCAAACAAGATTAACAAAGAGCTTATTCAAGCAACCTGTTGCAACAAACCTCTTGTGCTTCAAGGATTGCCTTGAGGTCCTTTGGGATAAGAAGAATGCCTTCAACACTTCTTACTTCTTGTCCTCTCCTGGACTTAGCTATCAACAACTTTCACCTCTGCAAACTCAAACAACTATCATTTTACAAACAATCAAACAACTATATTCTTTCTACCGTTTGAACACCTTTCATGTCAAACAAGCATATAGATTGCTCTGTCAATCAAGCATCCTGATCTAATATCACCTGCATCATGATACAACCTGCTCCGATACCACCTGATCTGAAATGGGGCACTAAAGGCTTCTTGTCAACTTACATGAACCTCCTCCACTCCAAAGCTTATATATTCCCAAGATCTATGCTTATGATTGATAATCGCGGAATTAAAGGACTTGAAATAGGTGTATGATTTTGTTTTCCTTTAACTGTTAAGTGCTTATGTTCATTTGCTTAAACTGATATGAAAACATATAACAACAAATAATGCAAATAATAACCAACACACATAACAACAATATAATTGTTGGAAATAATACTGAGAGGGGGGGGGGGGTGAATCAGTATTAGCAAATCAATAATCTTTTCATTTCCATTATCAGATTCATATACACTACTTCAGTTAAGGATACCTGCGTATATAAGCAAATGTGTTTAATACAACTAGCATATATCCAGTAAACTTATGATTCAGTAAGTTGATCTTCAATGAGTGCATCAGAACATTATTAACCATATGAACAATAAACAGGTGCAGTAAAACAAAATAGATCATCACACATAAGAAGCACACATGAACACCATGATATAAGGTGGAAACCCAATGTGGGTGAAAACCACCTGCTACAATTCGTCTCTATCTTCTTTTAATAATAAACTTATTTTTACAATAATTTTGTACTGGTGCAGTTTTATACTAGTACACAGGCTTCTACCTACAGAAGGCTACAACCTTCTCCCATTCTCCAGCTTCTCCTGGAAGGGAGCTACAACCCCCTTAGCTCTTGTACTAGCTGATGTACTAGTACGTAGGTGCTGACCTACAAAAGGCTACAACCTTCTCTTTTCTTCCAGGGACCACGTTTCATAAATTTTCAGACTGGATCCATAAATACAAAACAATCACTACTGCAATACAATCATTAACTTTGAATCACCCAACAACTGAATCACTGAAACCCTGTCATCAAAACATAGTCACCAGAACACAGACCAGAGCCCAGAACTCTGCAACAACCACTAGAACCAACAGCAACCTGAAATATCAAATCTCATAATGTATACGCTACTTGACTGTGTCAAACCAGCGTGTATACACCCTTTCACCAGAGAGAACCCACGTACAAATCTGAAAATAATTACTTATACCTTCGCTGCAATTTCCAACTTCAAATATACCCAGACCATAAGATATAAAGGATAAAACATGTGTCAGTATTCAGATCTATTCATGATCATACCATATAATGATAATACATTTTAGTCTTCAAGATCCTGGTCCATCAACCTTTATCAACCACATAGGTGCCTCCTTGGTTCAGATCAAGCAAAGCATCACAAACCCATAACCAACATACTAGATCTCATACTTCATCAGATATTCATCACTTGCACACTTGCACATCTTGGCCTAATGATCTTCTCCTTATATAGGTTTAGGCCTCTCTCAATACCATGGTCCAAAACCACGTAGAACCAATACCTTGGACACAATACTTGGGGTCAACACTTCAGACCAAATACCATGGACCAAATACCATGGACCAAAACTTAGATTCCCAACATGTACGCGCCTTTCCTTCTGTAAACTTGCATGTGTACATATACGCAACTTGGTATATGGTGCACCCGTGTGTATATGCACTTTCATCAAGGTTAACCTACGTATACCTCTCTCTTGACCTGCTGCACTATGATCTATCATCTGAGTGAGTTGCCATCAAGGAAAACACCTGTATCATACCTCTGAGTGAGTTGCCATCAAGGACAACACTTGTATCATAATGCAAACAATCTCCCCCTTTAGACTTGATGGCAACCACCACACCAAGTCACTCTCCCCCTTTGACATCAAGGGCAAAGGGTAGACCAAGATGTTCTCTCCCTCGGTATATCTTCTGCTGTCCATACCCCCCCTGAGTACCTACTGAAATCTCTGATTGAGCTCCCCCTTTGTATATGCTAAGATGTACCGATCCGTCCATGCTCCCCCTGAGCACATGCAAGGTCTGTAAAAGCATAACATGACTCTATACATACATCATTCTCCCAACCAAGTGGGAATACACCATTTGTTTATACATGACTCAAAAACAAGAAACATTACATCATCCATCCCAATGCATAGTGGGGTAACAAAATACATCATATGACTCACAAATACCAAGGACCTAAACAAGACCATGATAGTTATCAGCAGCTATCATACACCATAAGCATCTGTCACTAGCATTTAGACCTGTTACCTGCAATCCATTCTCTTGGTCAAGCAAGATGTGTCAATAAGCATCATCACCAAAGACTTGTAACCATACTGCCAAAAATGCATTATTCGAAGCATATGCTCCCCCTGAGCCTGTGCCAACTATCATATACCATGACTGAACCATTTCCTAGTTCTGTTCTACTGCTTTTTCTTCAGAGCTCCATATATGTGACTCTGCAACCTATAACTTGTGTATATACACGACTTATCTTCATAATATCCGCGTATGCAAATTGGACTATTGAAGGTCTACAATTTCAGTTCCCCCTATGTCTGTTATGTCAGCTAACTGAGTTGTGCCACATCTTTCCGTCTCTAATTCTGTCTTCTTCAATACCTAGAATTGTGATGATGTATGATCCTCTTGCTTTGGAGTTTGAATTTTCATGAATTCCCTTACTTTATGTCCAAACTTGTTATATGCATAACATCTTACATGTTTCATATTCCTCCTATAGTACTCAATGGATTTGTGACCAAACATATTGCAAGCAAAACAATATCCCTTGAAGTACTTGGAGCATGATGATCTTTCTGTGTGATGGTCTTGACCCATTTTTCTTTTTGCATATAGCTGCAATATGTCCAAAGTTATGACATACATAACATTAAACATTATTCATTTGAGGAAATAACTGACTATCACTTCCATAGTTAGGAGGAAAAGATCTTATTTGAAGAATTTATTTCCTTGGTTATTGCTGGGGTTGACCACTTATCTCTTCATTGATCATTTCAGATTTCGCATTAGAATTCCTTTCCTCACCCTGTGAGCTAGATTCACCTTCGACAGTTTCATAAAAACCAAGACCAGTTTTGATAGCAGTCTATCTTTGAATACTAAGAATATCATCCAAAATCTTAATACTGTCTTGAAATCGTAATAGTTTATCCTTTTCTTCTAATTTACCTTTTAAGATATTTACCTCAACCTGATGTTGTTCTTCCTTTTCCAGATATTGCTTCCTTATGTTTTCTTTAGATTTTCTTCCTTCTTCCACTTGTTTCCTTAATTCGAGCACTTCATGTTCTTGTTCTTCAAGATCTTCTTTTAGAGAGAGGATCTTAGATTCAAGTCTCTGAATTGTTATGCTCTGATCTTTTACTACATCCTAGAACTGCTCCCTTTGGTTACTGTCTCCAGCTATTCTTTTAATCTGGTAACTTCTTCTGTTTCTACGTCCTTATTTTCATATGCCATGAGAAGTCTAATGTCTTCATCACTATTGGATGATTCATTACTTTTATCATGAGTATAATAACTTCTATTACCTTCTTCAGACATCTTTTCTTTGTTATGAGGGCATCTAGCAGCGTAGTGACCAAATCTACCACATGAAAAGCATTTGAAAGGTAGCTTACCTTTGAACCTTCCAGATCCTCGTTCAAGATTCTTGACAAAATTTACCTCATATTCTTCTCCTGAAATGTATCCTAATTCACTGAGTTTTTCTTTTCCATTTGCTGATACTTTAAATGCAACTTCTCTCATATATGATGGTCCTCCTTTTCTCATCTCAAAAGTAGTTAAGATTCCGTGTAGCTGCATCATAGTGATTTTTTGCAGATCCTCCTTTTCCTCTATGGCAGACGCTTTGGATTCAAATTTAGCAGACAAGGATCTCAAACCTTTTTCAACTAAGACAACTTCCGTAATTTCTTCATCCAGATTCCTCATACAATTGACAATCTCATCTATATGTAGGAAGTAGTTAGATATGCTTTCATTACTATGCATCTTAAGAGTTTCATACCGTATTCTGAGAGTTTGAAGCTTAGCCCATTTTACTTGATCATCTCCTTCGTAGCTCAGAATTATTTTTTCCCATATTTCTCTGGCTGATTTGAACTGCATGACCTTGACAAATTCTGATTGTGAAAAACTTCCCAATAATATAGTAACAACTTTGGCATTGTGTTCATATTGCTTTCTATCTACTGTATCTTTAGGAGTTGCTGATGGATATGTATATCCTCCTTCCACGATTCCCCAAACATTTGTTCCAAGCGATTGTAGATATTTTGTGGTTCTTATCTTCCAGTAGACAAAATTGCTCCCATCGAAGATTGGTGGTATGATGGATCCCTCTCTTTTGTGATTACTCATCCTGATGGATCTTCCTTCAAGCGATCAAGCTTCTTCTGAAGGAATTGCTCTGATACGAATTTTTGGAAATAATACTGAGACTGGGGGGGGGTGAATCAGTATTAGCAAATCAATAATCTTTTCATTTCCATTATCAGATTCATATACGCTACTTCAGTTAAGGATACCCGCGTATATACGCAACTATGTTTAATGCAACTAGCGTATATCCAGTAAACTTATGATTCAGTTAGTTGATCTTCAATGAGTGCATCAAAACATTATTAACCATATGAACAGTAAATAGGTGCAGTAAAACAAAACAGATCATCACACATAAGAAGCACACATGAACACCATGATATAAGGTGGAAACCCAATGTGGGTGAAAACCACCTGCTGCAATTCGTCTCTATCTTCTTTTAATAAGAAACTTATTTTTACAATAATTATGTACTGGTGCAGTCTTATACCAGTACGCAGGCTACAACCTACAGAAGGCTACAACCTTCTCCCATTCTCCAGCTTCTCCTGGAAGGGAGCTACAACCCCCTTAGCTCTTGTACTAACTAATGTACTAGTATGTAGGTGCTGACCTAGAAAAGGCTACAACCTTCTCTTTATTTCCAAGGACCATGTTTCATAAATTTTTAGACTGGATCCATAAATACAAAACAATCACTACTGCAATATAATCATTAACTCTGAATCACTCAGCAACTGAATCACTGAAACCTTGTCATCAAAACACAGTCACCAGAACATAGACCAGAGCCCAGAACTCTGCAAAGACCACTAGAACCAACAACAACCTGAAATATCAAATCTCATAATGTATACGCTACTTGACTGTGTCAAACCAACGTGTATACGCTCTTTCACCAGCGAGAGCCTGCGTACAGATCTGAAAATAATTACTTATACCTTCGCTGTAATTTCCAACTTTAGATATACCCAGACCATAAGATATAAAGGATAAAACATGCGTCAGTATTAATATCTATTCATGATCATACCATATAATGATAATACATTTTAGTCTTCAAGATCCCGGTCCATCAGCCTTTATCAACCGCATAGGTGCCTCCTTGGTTCAGATCAAGAAAAACATCACAAACCCATAACCAGCATACTAGATCTCATACTCCATCAGATATTCATCATTTGCACACTTGCACATCTTGGCCTAATGATCTTCTCCTTATATAGGTTTAGGCCTCTCTCAATACCATGGTCCAAAACCACGTAGAACCAATACCTTGGACGCAATACCTGGGGTCAACACTTTAGACCAAATACCATGGACCAATACCAAAATACCATGGACCAAATACCACGGACCAAAACTTAGATTCCCAGCATGTACGCGCCTTTCCTTCTGTAAACTTATGTGTTTACATATACGCGACTTGGTAAATGGTGCACTCGTGTGTATACACACTTTCATCAAGGTTAACCTGCGTATACCTCTCTCTTGACCTGCTGCACTATGATCTGTCATCTGAGTGAGTTGCCATCAAGGACAACACCTGTATCATACCTCTGAGTGAGTTGCCATCAAGGACAATACCTGTATCATACCTCTGAGTGAGTTGCCATCAAGGACAACACCTGTATCATAATGCCAACAATAATTAGAAGTTCACCCAAACCTCTTGGGCTACGTCTCTGTGAGCTCTTGTCAACTTGACTTGGCTCTTTGGGATTATGGCTTAAATTATTTTAAAAGTTCCTCACTCAACTCCATAGGTTTACAACTGTACCTATGGGCTTAGAATACCATCTTACCCCTGGCTGTCCTTACTTTGCAGACAGATCTAGGCTTCTCTGGACTAAACTCCTTCAATTAGTGCTCTAAGCTATCTTGAGCTCTAGCTTGCACCAACTCCCTTAGAATTCTGTTAACTGACTCTGGAACTCCTTCTTCTGTCTTCAGCACCAACTCCCTCAGAATTCTGTTAACTGTCTTTGGAACTCCTTCTTCTGTCTTCAGCACACATCGGACATCAGCAATAGCTTGATCATTTGATCTCTTTGCTGTTCTCTAGCTCTGTTTTCCCTCTGGCTCTCAGGCTCTCGACTCTCGTCTCTGGCTCTCGGCTCTCATCTCTGGATCTTGGCTCTTGGCTCTCGGCTCTCGGATCTGGCTCTCGGCTCTAGCTCTCGGGTCTTGGCTCTCGGATCTTGCTCTTGTAAGGAGAATAACTGCCTCCAACCTCTGGTGGCGTCTCTCTGTTCTCCTCTCACTAGCTCTGATTATTAAAATGTGTGGGTCCCTTCAGAAGTTTTCTCTTGAGAGAGCAAGTTTCCCTTCAGGGAGCTCACACATTGTAATAATTATAACCAGTGAGAGGAGAACAGAGAGACGCCACCAGAGGTTGGAGGCAGTTATTCTCCTTACAAGAGCAAGATCCGAGAGCCAAGAGTCGAGAGCCAGAGCCGAGAGCTAGAGCTGAGAGCCAAGAGCCGAGTGCCAGAGCAGAGAGCCAAGAGCCAGAGCCAAGAGCTTGAGAGCCAGAGAGCCAGAGGGTAGACAGATCTAGAGAAAAACAAAGAGATCAAATGATCAAGCTATTGCTGATGTCCGATGTGTGCTGAAGATAGAAGAAGGAGTTCTAGAGACAGTTAATAGAATTTTGAGGGAGTTGGTGCAAGCTAGAGCTCAAGATAGCTCAGAGCACTAATTGAAGGAGTCTAGTCCAGAGAAGCCTAGATCTGTCTGCAGAGTAAGGATAACCAAGGGTAAGATGGTATTCTAAGCCCATAGGTATAGTTGTAAACCTATGGAGTTGAGTGAGGAACTTGTAAAAGAATTTACGCCATAATCCCAAAGAGCCAAGTCGAGTTGACAAGAGCTCACGAAGACGTAGCCCAAGAGGTTTGGGTGAACTCCTAATTATATTGCTGTTATGTGTGTTGGTTATTATTTGCATTATTTGCTGTTATATGTTTTCATATTAGTTTAAGAAAATGAAAATAAGCACTTAACAGTTAAAGGCAAACAAAAGCATACACCTATTTCAAGTCCTTTAATTTCGCAATTATCAATCATAAGCATAGATCTTGGGAATATATAAGCTTTGGAGTGGGAGAGGTTCTTGTAAGTTGACAAGAAGCCTTTAGTGCCCCATTTCAGATCAAGGATAGGGGTAGTAACTTGGTATTCCCCCCTCGAAGGGATATCCTCGAGTGGCACAATGGGAATCATTATTGCTCATTGATGTCATCAGTCCCCTTGACATTCGACACCAACACAAACTTTCATGTCAAGGAGGTGCTGTACTTATTTACCTTTGTAGTTCTTTCATTTAGTCAAGGACCCCCACATCGCTAAGCACCTCATCCAACAATGCTTACACCATGATATGGGGGAGGTACCCGAAGTCGAATACTTATGCATACCGTAGCACCCCATTCAACAATTATTCACCTATTTTATGCATAAGGGAACTGTAATAAATCTATTTGACCAAGAAGCGCCCTTGAGCGCGTCATCAGTTATCATCATCAATTATCAGCACATCAGCTACCACAATATTGATTGGACAAAAAACCAATCGTTTTATGATTGTAATCAGTTACGATTAGTCATGATAACGAGCATGGGACATGCCCGCCTCGTATAGACACATTTTTATTATAAGTTTTCACTAGATCATGGTTACTGTTTATACTCAGTCAAGGGGTTTTTCTCTACTTGTATCCATAAGAAATTATCCTCTCTCTCGAAAAGTTGATCCAACTCTTCATCAAAAAAGAAAACATGATGTATTTTGGATATACGGTTCCTCCTAACCTCATACATTAGGGGGAAACTGTTAACACCGGAAAATCGTACACTTGTTAGTACAATCCAGAAGACACTAAAAGGTGTCCAACAGAATACATAAGTGAATATTTTCCAGCTAAATACATCATGAAGTTTAAAAAATCGAAGTTCTACTAAGGTCCAAAGTTTATAAAGAAAAAAAAATTAAGGTTGTGTGTCTATTTCATGGATAAATGTGTGCACACGGAATATCCTTCAAAAGCCGCATGGTTGCAGAAAATGATAACTCAGTGATCTAGGACTAGTCTACACACTTGGGACCTATTATCTTTTCAAGTTGCCTTGGAGATATGCAACCCTCATTGGAATCATCTTGTCCTAATCATGTTTCATTATCATGTATGAACCAAGAGGGGGAAGATGGATTTAAAAATTCTATATAAATAGGCCATGGGAGAGCCAAAATATGAGACATTGTTATGCTGGCCAAATTGTTATCTAAGCAAACCACCATTTCATTGTTGAAGCCAAATAAGGGAAGAGCACTAGCATGTTGGCCATATTGCTTCTGAGAAATCCATCATCTTAGTGAGAGAAGAGTAATCCACCATTGGAGTCTTCATACTTCTTTGAGAGAGGAGAAACTTGCAAAAAGATTGAGGAAAATAAACCCCCTTGCTGAGGAGTTTTTAGCACCATAGCTCAAAGAATTCTCTTATAGTGTCTAAGATTCATCTATTGTATTCAACCTCTACTACCAACAGTCAATAAAGAGATATTTTTCCATTATCGTATTGATTTGTTTGCTCCATTTGAGCATTTTTTGTGTATTTACCTCTTTGTTTAGTTTATGCTTATGTATGCATTATTTCCACTACTTACAATGTTTTGTTTATTTAATTCTTTCCACTAACAACACCATTTCTGACTATGATCCTTTGCAGGGAACAATCAACTACTAAGGAGGTACCTTTTGGTACAACTTTGCCACAAAAACACTACCACAAACTATAATTTGGGATGGGGTAGGTAGATGCTATTTGGAATTACAAATGCCCAAGAGAAAATGAACAAGTTTTCTGTGTATATAAATCTAGAATGATAAGATTACTTAGTCAGTTTTGGGTTTTTGTTGTAATTTGGGATGGGGTAAATAGATGCAATTTGGAATTCCAAATTCCCAAGAGCAAATCAGAAATGTAACTCTCTCGAGTATTTTCCGCGACTGAGTGCAGAATTAATGAAAACAATACTCAATTTTGTTAAAAAATGAATTGCATTGCATTACCAACTGATTATTAAATTGCATTAGACATCTACATTGAGTTTTAGAGACATCATTGTTTTCTTTTATATTTATTTTCACAATGATCCATGTTGATGAGATAAAGATAGGTTTTCTCTAAATATGAGAGAAGAAGACTCAATTTCTGTCATCATTTAGAGCAAAGATGATAATGTTTACTTAGACCTTTGATTATCAAGCTAGTAGTTAGGAAAAGACAACAAACCATTACAATGGAGAATCATAATGATTTATGTGCAACTTTAGCAGAAATGGTGAAAATATTTGAATCTCATAACAGTAGAGCATCTCAACAAAGATAAATTCCACGAAACTTAACTTTAGATCAAATATGAAGACTTAACATCCATTAAATATCGCACAGGAAAAAAAATAACTAAGGAAACAAACTGATAAACACAACAAAAGGAATATCTGACATGAAAGCTTTAATACTTTTGCCTTGAAAATATTATTAATCTAAAAAATAAAACATACACAATATAAGTTTGTTTAAAAAAAAACCAACCCTTGGTTCTTCGTTTTTCACAGCTTTATAGAAGTTTACAAACTGAAATCCATAGTTTTTGGGTAGTTTTAATTACAAAATAATAAATATATATGTATATATCTTTAATATGTTAAAACTAAAATCGAAAATACATTTACAATGAAAATATGATGTGTTGATAATTCATGACAACAAAAAGTAGCCCTGTAGCTGTGAAGGTTTGCTGAACACGTGGATCAAAATAGGTCATTAATAAAATGCAACAAAATATGGACAATCCCCTATTTCTTGCCTCAAAATCCTGCTTTGATGTTGACTGATCCGCTCAAAATGGAAATTTCCCTTTGATCTCTATTCTATCCTTATCAAGATAGTGCTTGTTGTGCAATAGATATTCTCCAAAAATATTTTGACAAAATCCATATCCTTATCGCCTTCAAAATTGTGTTGTCAGGGAGTACGATTCAAGTGTTGACACAATATATGGGTATATGTGTTGTCAAAATCAAAATAGTGAAAGTGTTATCGAAACATTTGGTAGTGATTTCAAAAACATATCAAATGTTAGCACTACCAAAACATTTGACAACACTATAAAAAACAGATAAAAAACCAGTGCTACCAGAACAATTAACAACACTGTATTTGGGATACTTATTTAACTTATTCTACTGCATCTAAGAAAAGGTCCATGTCATTTGTTTCAATTTGTTTTATCTTTTTTCTTTTCTTGGCCTTTGGGATTTTTTTTCTCTTTTATTCTATTTCCAAGTCTTCTTCTTCTTAAAGAAACTTGAAGCTTCCTCCTTGTTGATTGGAAAATACTTCATAGGTATATCATCAATAACAATGAATTTCCTTTCAAAGTTGGGTTCTACTACAATTTAGAGCTGAGCCTAAGCTTATTTGTGGGCCTTGTATGGGGTCTTCTCATCCCATACATCTCAACTAGGGTAACCTATTTATCTTATTTATTTTATGCTAGTTTGGATGATTGGGTTTGATATTTTAAGTCCTTTGTATCACTCAGTTTAACCCCTGAGCCTCTTTCTTTTTATTACTGCTACGCATATCAATAGGGTAATCTCATGGCACCTCTAGAAATTGTTCATGAGGGAAAGATGGAGTTTTTTTCTCAAGCACCCTCCTTCTCCTTCTTACATACATTTTTCTGCCATAAGAAAATAAACATGGTCTTCTATTTGTTTACCCAGTGAAGATTTTCTCCTACTTCTAGTAAGGACAAAGGAAACTATTTGCTTTGGAGTTTTGGGTTTTTTGATAGGGTTCTTGTCCATTCTCTATTTCTTACCCTTGATGGATTTTGATTTGGAAGTGATTGGTTTAAAAAACCCTCCCTGGAATAAGAAATGATCCCAAGTTCTTCCTATCTTGCTCAGATGATTGACAACTAATATTTTAATCAAACCCTTATGAAAAATGAAATGGGGGGAAGACTTGGGTTTTGCTCTAATTTTTGCAGACATTTTCATAAGACTCTTTAACAAGAAAAATGGCATGTTCATTCTTAATTGACCAGCCAAATGAGCCAAAAACTTGAAGTGGTACATGGAAATCCTATCATACCTGCCCTCACACATAAAATACATCTGTATGAACTTCAGGGCATCATTCCAGGTGGGTTTGAGCCATGTTCTCTACACATTCATCCTCCAATTTTCATTTTGGTGCTCTTCCTTCAGGAAAACTATGATTTTGATAACTAGAAGGTTTTGGATTTCATACCATTAATCTCCATCATTCGGAAAGTCTGTTGCCTCAATAATGACTTCCTCTGTAACTGGGAACGAAATGTTAGAAAGAGTAACCACCTTCCCATCAAACCCCTCTACAAAGGACCTAACAAAATTGTAATTGAACCCTTGGAGCCTTTGAAAATACTATGGTCAAACTGCCTGCACAAATCTCTCATATTATTATGAATAAGATTTAATAAAGTCCACTCCGTCTGGCTCATCCCTACACAAATTCCCACCCTTTCCCATCTTCATAAATTGATTTGGAAATCAAAAAATGACCGAAGAATCGACAACTGATCGAGCACTGTTTTTGGAACAAACAACCGAGAGATACTTCCATGGAAACCCAACATGAGAAACACAAAGTAGTTATAACCTTAGCCGTAAAAATATGGAAATTCAAACTAATAAGTGGACATAAAATGAATAAACCCCTCACGCATCCATCATACCCATCATGCCCATTTTTACTTCGGTTATCAACATTTTCTGTTGGAAAATCTATTTTGACAGGTAAAGAATGATTATAGTGCATGAATTTAATAATGCCACCTATCGGGTGAGATATTTTGAATCACATCGTGTTAGCACATTTTTCAGCACCTCCCTTACAAAAGGGCATAATATTCGCTGCCATTTGTTTTGACAGCGCCTTATTTTATATCGTTAGAATTGGTGCTGCCAAAAAAAATGATAACGCTCATAAGAATTTATAATAACTTAGACCCTAAAGCCCAATTGAGATGACCTTGAGATTTTAAATGTGATAATAGGCTCAAAGATCCAAGAATTACCAAACTTTGATAGGGATCCAGACTTAGAGATGCAGGAATCACAAGGCTTCTTGCTTTCCAAGACAATGATCCCATGCTCCTCAAGACATGTATCTTCGGTCCATAATCAATCCCATGTAATGTGCTCGTAATCCAAGCATCCTCAAGTGATGTTCTCATCCTCCTAAGGTATGCCATGTGATCCCAATTCTCCTAGGGTTAGCCTCCTTTCCTCCTATTGCCTAGTGCTCATCATCCAAGGCAGGTCCACCTCCTATGCCAAGCAACCATCTTCTCAAACCTTGAAAACTGTTAGGTTCGTTGAATTATGAATGAGATATGAAAGTCTACTTTCTCCATATGAAGTCTCATGAGGTTGGATGTGGGGAACATCCCGCTTGAAGTACCCATGTCCTAGGAGTGTGGGGAGTGCAGGGAACATGTCTCCTACCCTCGAGAACGCGCCCCCATGTAACATTGCAAAAAATTTGAAGGCCTGGTTTGAAAAAAATGTTGTTTCCTAAAGTGTACACCTAAGGCACAACACTCAGAATAGGGGTTGTCACTCTAATCCCTATTCACTCCATTTAGAATTTCTCCTAGCTAAGTCAAGGGGGGTAGTCCCTAAAAGGTGAAAACTAAAGGATGAAACTTGTTGGAACAACAAGTCTAGGAGATATGAGGGCAAGACAATTGTTATTATTGCAACTTGATTATTAAATAGAGCAAGTTTAAGAGTTTATAAGCAATGTTTTAAAATGGATTTCAATTAAGATCAAATGAGGCAGATATAAGATGTAAAGGTGATAGACCAATGCCTTAACAATTCTCAATGGAAATTTAGAGACTAAATATATGTTCAAGTTACAATAACAAAAATGCTCCAAGAAGTCGTAGAAATGGCATAATATCAAAAATGAGAAGATAAAAATAACCTGCACAACAGAAATAACTTGTACTTTCAAGAAAATGCTCAAAAAAAGAATGACAATGTAAATAAACAATGAGAAATATAATCAAATATGAGTATAGAACAACAATACAATATTGCAAGGAAGATATAATACCCACAATGATAGTTATGCCACAAGAGATGAAAAGTTAGAAGGATGGAATGAAAAACTAAACTAGGTGGAATGCAAGATCTTGGTTACTTTTAGTTAAATGCCTAACCTAGTTGAATCCTTCTTCTTAATTGTTTTGAAGTTAGTCACAAACACAATTTTTAGAGAGAAGGTTTGTGGAAGAAAGTTAGGACTTTATTAATGATAATTCCCCTTGCTTCTAACTACCCAAGTGCCTCTGGCACTGTAGGGATTGTGGCCCTGACGACTACACAGTTGCCTGTGTTAACTGTGAATGAGGGTCTAGCCTCTCAAATTAGATGAAGAAGGTGGACCTAAAAAATTCTATCAACCAAGCTTAGGCTTGGAGGAAATTTTTAGGATGTAAAGCTAAATTCTAAGATGAAAATGAAATTTCTTCAAATGAGGCAATGATATCAAAATCGATTTAAGGAGAATTAATGCCAACGTATTTGCAATCACAAATGAGATAGGTACTTCAAAGATACAAGATTTCTAGCAAATAACAATGCTCAACGAAACAATACGAAATTACCTCAATGAGACAATAACATTAATATATGTTTAGATATTAGAGAAAATCCCACAATGCCTTTAGGTAATAGTGTGTTTATTATATGTTCTCACTTATTTAGACAGTTGAACATGAAATAAATTTATAAAGATATCACAATTGTTAAATGGTAGATGATATTGCTAACAGTGATTAGAAAGACTACTTAGATCACAATTGCAAATGAAACAAGACAATTTTTCTTTCAAGTGCATCTTAGACCAAGTAGCAGTGCAAGGAAATGCAAGTTAGAAATGTAGTTAGAATGTAAATGCAATTAAACTAGATTAGAAATACAAATGAAAGAGTACCAAGTTAGTGATTTAGTAGGTTATCTCTTCCTTTTAAATAATGTGTTAGAGCATTCCAAGGGACCAAAATACCAAGCTCCCCAAAATAAAGACTCACTTTTATTCATGACGTCACAAGGAGGAAGAAATCCTCTGACAAGATGAAATACCCTCTACTCAGGTCCTTTCTTTCAAAATAGGCCTTCAAATTTCAAACTAGCTCCAACATATGCCTACATCATAAATTTGCCTATTCTAATAGCCATGCCCCTACATATCTGCTTAATTCATTATATATATATATATATATATATATATATATATATATATATATATATATATATATATATATATATATATATATATATATATATATATATATATATCAAATGTTTTAGACCTCAATACACCCTTCATCCTACCATATGGAAAATAATTGCTAAGACAAGTGCTAAGACTCAAGATCATCCCTAGTTCTAGCAATCATCTTCATTTCTTCTCTAGGGTTTACGTCACAAACTCTAGGTCTTCCTCTATTGCATCACACAAGCACTAATAACTCCCCATGACAATTATATATATGGAATAATGAGTACATTGTAGACAAAAACATTTTCTTCCCTCTATGCGTAGTAGGTGAGGGAGGCCAACATTGTTAAAGTGGACTAATTATGTAAGAAATTTAATTTAATGCACAAGATAAGGTCTCCAAGTGAAGTTCTCTCTCTCCAAGGTATACACGTCAAGAGACCAATCCTCAGGTGGTGCACTCTCTAAGCATGGGTTGCAAGTGTCAAGTGCTCTTCATCACAAGTCTTCTTGCTTTCCAAGACAATCATCCCATGCTCCTCAACACATGTATCTTGGTTCCATAATAAATCCCATGTAATGTGCTCTCAACCCAAGCATCCATAATCAATCCCATGTAATATGATTTTTTTTACAGGTTATGTATTATGTTGTACTTAAGTCTTTGAGATTTTCCAAAAAATTATACTAAAAGGGAATGGGGGAGGAATACAAAATTAAAACAAAGGAGGGATAATTATTTTGGTTAGTGCACTTGCGTTTTTTCTTTCTATTTCCAAATCAATAGGCCCAGGCATAAGTTTCTAACAAGGGGTCTACATCAATGAGAACCAATGGTTAATCACCATGCAATTTCAATGACAGATCGACATAGGTTCGTTGGCACTGTACACAAATTCACCATACCAAGTAGCACAACCGTTAAGCTAGGTAGGGGGTGGTGAAAATGAGATTATAATCCCACCAATCAAACGATCAATAGCTATGATCTATTGTACTAACCCAACTCATTTTTTGGAAAAGCGTGAGTAGGGGTAGCACAAGGCAATAAACAATTTTCAAAACCACCCCTGTTCTTGTCATGTGGCCTCTCCATTTTCCAGGAGAGTGTGCTAAGAAAGAATTACAAGCGAGCCTGCCTGCCACCTCACCCTGCCATATCAACCCCACTCCACCTCACGTCCTTTGTCGTCCACCCCTTGAGTCATTCGCGTACCTCATTACCCACATCATTTACCTAACACATCATTTCTCCCATATTACCCTCATTCCATCGAATTTCTCACTCTTAATGAACTCAAATGAGAAAAAGGTTTTATTCGTAAGTCTTTCCCATTCCTCATCCCTTTCATTATGCAAACCACCTTACTTCTAACGTCCAAGTCATCTCGTGAACAACACAATTGAATTCCACCACTCCCCTTCAGGTTTAGGTACTTATACACCTCAATAAACCCAATTATCATCACAGTGAAGTTAAATAAGTCTCATGAAACCACCCGAAAGCCTGGAACCTCTAACCCCTACACTCAAGAAACCTTGATGGATACTGAAGCAGAGATACACAACCCAAGGTGCCTGTTGGACTTCGACCAGTTCTGTCGTGACTCTTGGGGAAATTTTATGAGAAAACGTGATTATTTTGACATAGTGAATTCTGTTCTAAATTATATGTTAACCCCAACCACTTATCACTTTCTTGGGTTTGTGACTTGGATGGATTTTGCATATGTCCTTCAGAGAAACTTTGTTTCATATTCGACAGGAGAAGTTATCCTTCAAGTCACCTATGATGTCATTCACAAGGCTTTCTGTTTCCTTAATCTCCAAAACCCAAAGCCATTCAATGAAGACTCACTGGCTCTAGACTTCACTCAATTATAAGAAGAGAATAAACTAGTCTTGTTTGCAATAAATTCACTACCAAGGACACCAACTCCTTAGTCGACTGAGACCTATCCTATGTATATATTTTCTCAAGATTCCTAGAAGGTCTTAGCCTCAATTTTGGTGCTACTTGGGGAAGACAAAACCACCAATGTGACTAAGTCATCCTTAGGGTTTCTAAGCCACATGTTAGATCACACTGATTATTTAGACATACTTGAATTCCTAGCTAAATCCATTAATCTCTAGTTTGGGAAGTTCCACATTTCCCATCTCTTTAGATTTCCCTACATTCTAGTTTACCTTATTTTATGTTCATATGGATAAATTTGAGTACCTAGGTATAAGAACTTTTGACTCTATAAACCAAAGAAAACACGTGATTGAATGGACAAATATAGTCAAAATAAAGCATGAAAATCAAGGATTTTTTGATTTTTTGTCCACTTTTATGGCCACCATCTACACTATCCTGAATGGTACACCACCCCTAAGGATCCTCCCATAACAGAAGCAATTACTGCAACTGAGTAAGGATGCCAAAGTGGGAGATTGGTATTTGTTTGAGGATTTTACTGAGATAAGGATGTATGGATTTGATGAGAAACCTTATAGATTGCCAATATTTATGCCCATGAGGGTTTTCTCTTTGGAATTTATCAAACTGTTGCAGCGGCTACAACCACCCTCCAAAATTTTTCCTTAGCTTCGTTTTGGAGCCTCCCTACCAACCATCCTTAGCAGCATGTCTTGCACTATCAAGTACACAAGCTTCAGTGGTTTTCTAGCAACATGACAACCTGTGCATGATAGCTTGTTGCATTCCCCTCATAGGTTGCTTCCTTGGACTTGGTCCAGTTGCTGGCTGGGCAACTCCCTCAAGAAATTGCGCAATTCTAGAGGGGAACCAATCTTCCCTCCAGAAATTGCGCAATCCTGTCTGGCAGTATGATGGGCTCAGAAATTGCGCAGTCCTTTTAGTTAACCTTCCAAAAAAAACTGTACAATCTGGCCCAACAGGACTACTCAGCGTCGAAATTGCACAATTCTGCGCAGCAGTCAGCTGCCCAGCCAAGAAATTGCTCAATCCCTCTAGGAAGCCAGCCTAGCTTCCTCCCAAAAATGTGCAAATTTCTCCCTTATTCAGGTAGACTGTTGCATGTGCCATCAGGTTGACCGGTTCCACCCAGGATTGAGAAAAATTGGCTTGCATGCATGGGATGCTTTTTCCCGAAATAGAAAAAAGAAACATGAAAAAATAATCCTTAGATTTTAGGGAGCTATTTTTAGCAGCTGGAGGTTACATGCAAAGACCGTTTTAGAATATTTCCTCCAAGTGTCACTTTTTCCTAGATTTGTGGCATGCACGTCATGAGCTTAAAACTTATTTATTCAACATTTTAGAGCTCACTTATTCACATCGATCTTGGAGCTCTGACATCCCACAACATAGCCAGGAGTCTTCGACACATTCAACTCAGCTATTTCCGGGTAAATCCGCTTAACTTGTCTTTTGCAGTATTTCTGTCACTTTTTGTGTTTTGGCTTGTCTGAGTATTGTCTGCTTGACTTCTATGAACGCTTGCTATCGTTTACATGCATATTATCTTGTACTAGCATCATTTCAGTTTTCGTTAGCATCCCACTGCTGTCGCATGCATGACACCGTTTTGCATGGACGGTCGCCGATACGGCGACTCACTTCACACACATGCATGTTGTTTCATTGTATGAATCTTGTATTCACTGTTTGCATGCATGATCATTCACTCTTGCTTACACTCAATGTTGCCATGAATTCACATTCACATTTTCTTTCAGTTGCTCGTCAACGGGTCTGGGCAACTTTGGTCCAGACTCTGCCTCACCAAGATAGCATTGTGAAATCCTAAGAGGGAAGGATCTTCCTTCCTCCCAGAAAATGCACATTTTTTCCTAGTGACTGTCCTCTAGTCTTGCATTGCACAATTCTAAGAGGCAGTGATTGCTGGCCCAAAAAATTGCGCAATGCAATGACTAGGCTTGCAACCCTTGCCAGCTAAAATTGCGCATTGCGCAATCCCAATAGCCAGCAGGCCAGTCTAGAATGCGCATCACGCAATTCCAGTAGCCATCCAGTCTCCCAACAGTCTAAACTTCCTTTTGTGTAGTTTCGACAGCCAGTATCCCGACCTCTAAGGAAAAATTGCTCAATCCTTGCTAGTCAATCCGCATGTATGTTGCATGTCATTCCTCAAGTTTTCTTTGGTTTTAGCTGACAGATTTATTGCCATGCATGTCAACGTGTCTCCAGATCTAGTAGGTTTCCGTCTGCCTCTCAGTAGTTTAGGATCAATGGCCTCCAAGAAAGCTGGATCAAAGGACACTGACGGAAGCGCAACTAGAGCAGCAGTTGAGCGAATGTCTACAAGTTTTCTGATCTATGAAGATACCAAGCTGATTGTAGACAAGGACATCAAGCTAAAATGGCAAGAGGTCAATGATGCATTTGCAGGAACATTTGGGGAAGACCTAAAAGACAGCCAAGTCTATGTGAACATTCACAAGTCTGGCTTGTACCAGATTTCATGCAGGTATCCCGTGTTCCCATGCGCGGACATGATACATTGGATCGTCTTGTACACTAATCCTGAGATGATGACATTAAAGAGTGTTAGCGGGAAGGAGATTTCTACCTTCAGGGCACATGATTATGAACAAATGTACCATATGTCGAAGCCAGTGATCACCATGGAGACACCCTTCAACATACCCAGGAGCAATTCCAACTCCAGAGATATATTGAAGAACTGGGTAAGGAGCCGACCAAATTCAGGATGACGCCCAACAAGGTTTACAAGATGAAGATACTATGGAAGGTGTATCAATACTTGGTCATATTTTCATGTCACCTGTATGGCCAAGAGAGCAAGGAAACCTTCCTACGGAGTTGGGTCATCACGTTGGACCAATTGGCTAGTGAAGGTAAAGCATGGAACTAGTCCGATATGTTGGCTCACAGGCTGAAGGAACAGGTAACAAGAGCGCGATAGCCACCCAAAGGTTAGCAAGAAAAAATATACATGTTCATCTACATATTGGATGTAATCTGTGCCCATGAGGAGTTCTCGGGCTTGAAGTGGGCATGGACATCAACATAAACCTCTGTGAACACTTATTGTAAAATGTTGTCCGAATGCAGCTTCAGAGGAGTTATCACACAATTGTTAGATCAAATTTTCACCCCAGTGTACAAGATGATATTTAAATAAGATCCACCTTGCATGTCGAAGGAAACAATGGAGGCAATGATTGATATAGTAGATTGGTATGCCTCATCGTCCAACACCTTCATGCGGATGTACAACGCGAAGAAGCCTCTGCATGTTTTACCAAAGTTTGCCTTGGATAAGCTTGTCATGCAAGAAGTATCATACCACATCTCAGCAGGACTGTCAGCTAGGCTACACCAGAAGAATAAGGCACCTTGGCCCACTCTTCCATTTTGGATCGAGTTATACGAGATACATAATTTTAAGCATGTGGACGTCGAAGCAGAGGAGGTCAAGAAATATCCATTCAACACCCGATGCTACAATCCGTATGACCCGCATTGCTTTTTAAAAGATCACTACGTGAGAGTACAATTTCAGTGGATCCACAGGGTGTGTCATTGGGTGGAGGAGGACCCATGGAGATATTGTTACAACTTCTCCAGGCCTAATGAACTAGTTGGCATCATTGTGGAATGGTTAGCAAAGTAGTGTGAAGAAGCATCCAGGAGAGCACTAGCAGCAACAACAACAAAGGTAAACATACTAGCACGTGACAAAGGCAAGAGGAAGATTGTTAACAACATGGAGGAGGAAAAAAGCTGCAAGTTCCGAGCAGACCCACTTGTGCAGAAATAAGATTTGGTAATAGAGGCAAAGAGGCAACAACGCGTTAAGATGAATGCACAAAGGAAGAGAGAAAACTAGAGAATGGAGGAAGCAGTGAAGGAGTTGCATGAGTTGAAGGAGCAACTCCAGAAGGAACAAGAGCTATGTAGACAAGAGAAGGAAGTGCAACAAGAATAGGTACAGTAGGAGGCACAACATGTACAGACAAACGAAACTACGCTTGTACAAGTAGTAGACTCATCAGAACAATTGGCACCAAGCAGACAGGGTGAGCAGTCACAGGAGCAGGACTTTTCTCAAGAGATTGAACAAGCGCTTGAGCAGATGGATACAAATATGGAGCAATAGGAGTTAGAGCAAGACATCGACCTCATGCCTCACAACCCAGAGGTCGACCCGCCAGTTTCACTGGATCCAGAAGTGGAGCAAGTCCCAAGCAACTAAGGAGACACTGAGATCCTTGGAGACAATTCGAAGGGAGAGATGCACAACATCTCATTCGATGAGTCCCAACATAGAGTTGTACAATCTCGCAGAGTGTTGACTCTGGATGATCACACATCTCCTGTGCAGTTTGAGGAACGAGTGATCATGTCTGATGTGCGCAAGCATCCAACAACATTGGTCGATGCTACCAGAGCATATGTCGAAGCCACTAGCTCGAGTGTTCGCTTCATAATAGCTGAAAACGAGTGAATGGCTTAGGAGTTACAGATGGCCATGCAGGGAGGAGAACTAGTTACAACATATACCCGAGTAGAGTTGAAGAAGGCAATACAGAATGAAGTATTGTCCCTTGACACAGTCATGCGGGCGTTGTATTACAATTTGGTACCGTGTATAAGGCAGTTGTTCATCTCAATGGGTGGTAGCAATGATGTGTTAGGAGAGCACGTATCTTATCGAACGTGCATGTCACTATTGATTACATGAAAACATGGACAATGAGATACAAGGGAGCTCCGTTACACTTTCCCAAGATGATGAAGCCCAGAGCGGTCGAGCTGAAAGCATGCATCTGGAGTCAGATCCGAAACTATGAAGATCTCCTGCAAATCATCACTAGTCTACAAGCTTCCCATGCACAAGTATTCAGGAGCATGGATGTTGTTGTGTGCGCACATGCGATTCCATCTATTGGGACACTCACCTAGGCAAAGATGAAGGCACAGGTGCGACTGGATCTTGATTCGTACTTTGACGAGTTGATGTGCATAGCCACCAGCCAAGACTTGGTGATCAGTGCAGACACCATGCATTAGTATGTCATTGGTCCGACCGCACTCAAGACAATGATGCCCATGTTATTAGACGAGTTGGACAGAGGAGCTCGAGCAGTGTACCAGATGCTATGGAGGAAAGTGTTTATTTCCAAAAAGATGTCACCTTAGATTACACAGACACCATCGCGGACTATCGATCTTGGCATCACTTCGCTACTATCGACCACCATGAAGATGTCGAAGAGTTGGTCTTCCCACAGTTGTCCGAGTCATAGTGATGTCTTGCATTGCTTGCTCAAGCCTATTTTTTCTCACATGGGTACATGTGTAGATTGTATGTAATATCTTGTCAAGTGTAAGTTCAAGTGTCGATAGTTGGATGTAATAGTCATAGAGTAGATGAAGAGTCATGAGGATAGATGAATAGTCACAAAGCGGAATGTCAAGATCCACCCCACCCTTTTCTATATATAGTCCCTCATAGCTCATTGTACAGGCTTTTGGTCAGCCAAGCCTCTGATAGGAGTATCTTAGAGAGAGCTTGGACAGTATTGTAATGAGCCTTGGCTTCTCCACTATGCAGAGCTAGTATATCTCTTTGGAGGAGCAGGCGACAATGACTGCAACGTTCCACTATCGGAACTATTGGTTTGTCATGGTTGTATTGTATGGCTAGAACTGATACTCCTTAATATAACAGAGGCAACATGTTTCATGCATATGTCGTATTTTATTTCAGCTATCTTTTTTACTCTAAAAGATATATGTATCTGTTTGCTTATGCATGCATGTGTAACTATTTTCGGTATATGTATGTATGAACCTTACTGAAATAAGTTATTGGTTTAACCATCACTTTGGATTGCTAGCTTACTTTACTTCCATGTTTTGATGCATCTTTGCTCGTGTGTTACCTTCTTAACCATGTGCTTTCATAGGTTTCTAGGGGGCGCACTCACCTCACCCTCCGTGTGTTAGAACCACTCATGCACCTTCCTTGAATTGCTGCATATGTCACACCCTTGCTACCAATAGGGACATCTTACTTGCCTTTGTGCAAAACCACGGTCAAGGCGATACTGTATGACCCACTGTTGGGACTCATACACCAAATGGTCTGAGGTCTAGTTGGGACTTCTTACCAGGGAGATCCCCTGACATGTTGGCGGGTCCAGCACCGTCAACATTTTTGGCGCTAGAAGGAGGTCCAGATGACAAGCTGTGTCCTCTCATCCTGTTTTGAACCTTTTCACATCTATCATAGATTCTATTACACTCACCCCTCCACGATTTTTTTCGCATGCCGAACCTCTCAACATCACAAGGGAGTTTTTTTTATCTCTTGTCCAAATTCACGTATGATGGTGAAGGTGAAGTGACCTAGCCTTTTTTCTTACAAGACTTCCTTGCCATGATTGACGAGGAAGATGGAAGTTCTAACGAAGAGGCCAGCTTGTTGCTTGCATACACACTTCGTGAATCCCCACTATGGTGGTGCTGCAGTTTTCCAGCTAACAACATGCACTCACTTGAGCAGTTCTATGATCTCATTGAATCTACTTTCCATCATTTTGATCAAGAACCTCTTGGAAAAAAATTGTTACAACAACGGAAGGCCCTGGATGAATCGCCTATGGATTTTTGGCAGCGCTTCCGTGTTCTGCAGTTTGAAGCTCCGAAAAGCCAAATGAAATTTACTTATCTTTGGGATAGATTCGAGTACTGTCTTAATGAATCAGTCCATCCCAAGAAGAAGTTTGAGCCCAAGCATCACTCAACATACTTCAGTGATGGATCTGCGCAATCATAGACAGATACAGTCACTGTCACTAGTGACTATCTGTCGTCCCCTCATAAAAGAACCCCACCATTGCAGAGTGATGCGAGAGAATAGGCACACACATTTGTTCAACTGTCACATCCTCCTGAAATTACTTTGCTTAATTTTCATGCAAATTTGATTGTGAGCCCATTGAGTTGTCACATGCATTTTGTACCTCAACCTCCGTCTTCGTACTTGGATGATCCTGTGGATGATATTGTCTTGTGTTCGTCCATTCCAGACTCCACACTTGTTGTGAATGAGGATCAAGCCATCGACGGAGTTGGTGTTGCACAACCAACATGTGCTGTCATTCAAGAAGAGTATGACTGGGATCTTGAGCATCAACTCTCGACGAAGGATGACTCCCTTCTGTCCAAGCCTCCTCTATTATTTCTTGAAATCTTTGGTGAACCTGCCATCCATGATTTCACATGTGTATCTTTGTCTATGGATGTACCCATTCTTTATCATTCACGGGACACACCGGATGTCAGTCCATCATCTGAAAACGGAGAGGATAAATTATTCTTTGAAAATCCACTTGAATTTTCATCTACCTTTTCTGGAAACACAGAGGGTGAATTTTTCCACTTCTCATCTACCCCTCCGTTTGATTCATCAGATCATGAGGATGCTGATGAAAACATTGATTTTGCTGATCGTAGCTGTCGTGATCTATTTGCTCCAATATTCGATAATGATGATGATTCTATTGAATTTGATTTTTCGAAGCCACCTGTTTATGATGATCTATCTATCGACGAAGTTAAAACCCCACAGACTGTTGAGGCACTTCAGCCCAAGCTGATGGTTATGTCAGGCCCTCGCTGTCTTGAGGTTGGTTTCACTTCCAACCAAGAAATTTTTGAAACACCCAAGGCTCCTCATCACTCATCTGTATGCATTGAAGATAAATCTCACACAGAGGCTGGTTCGAAACGTCGATGCACTAAAACAACAGATGCGATGAATCCAGAAGATACAACCATACATGACATCGCTCATGCATTGGAGGAATCTTACATTTCAAGCCACGCATGACACAAGTTGTCTTTGTTTCTTTCGTTTGATTGCATGTCACAGTCAAGAGTATTTGTATGCTTCACAACTACACATAGTGTCGCACAACACCATGAGGAGTCCATGGATTGTATGTCATGTACTTGCACTCATGTATGTTCTATGGACACATTTAAGCTTGGAGTGTGTTTGTCTTCATTTTTATATCTTTCATGTTTGCTAGTTCGCATAGTTGTGTTGTTCGCGAACCATGCCTTCACCAACATGGGTCAACCAATGCGCCAATGGCTGCATTGGAAGTATCACTTCACGTGATCAGGCCCATGCACCGTTAGCTTAGGAGTAGGAGTAGTGTTTGCTTTTGGTTGTTTTCTTACTTACCTTGCATGTTTGTTTGTTCACTTGCTTGTTTGCTTTCCACTTTTCTTTTGAAGTTACTCCTACTTTTTCTTTGTTTTGTGTTTGTTTGCTTGTTTTGTGCTCGTAGGTTAGTTTCACATGAAACCATGTGTGACTCTTGAAACAAGTTGGGTAAAGTACAAGAGGACTTGTGCAGTTATCAATACTTGGTTGTCTGTTGCCTCTGTATGAAGAACTTGTTATCCTTAACCCATGATACGTGAATGGAAAATACATGATGATTGAAGTGAACCTTGGTGAATACACAACACGTGCACACTAACTAGTGTCACCTACTCTAGTCAGTTGTTTTTTTGGGTTAACCCTTGTCAGCTCATTCAAGTAGATTAAGGTAAGGGGGGAAACCTTAACAAGCACATCAAAGGTATATATAAACTGCTTCTCTGAAGGAACAACCTCTTCCACTCTCAATAATTTGGGATCCCTCTTTCACCTCTGAAATGAATAAGTGCTATGCACATGTTATGAAAATGAAAAATGAAAAAAATCAAAAGTGAAAAATTTTGAAAAATGAAAAATGAATAGGGCGAAAGAAGAGAAAGGCTTCCCATGTGGAGAGGTGATGCAAGTAACTTCATCGGGGTACTGACCAGGTTCACTGGCATCAGAGCGATGCTTGTGTTCCTGCGTGACTTTGCCGAGATACTGTCTAGGCCTTTTGGCAGCAGAGTAACACCAGAGATGAAACTAAGACTCTGACGACTATACCGCTTGTGCACCAATATAACCCTCATCCCCAATTGAAACAACTGTGTTGGCTTGGCTTGGAATGTGTGTCAATCAACCAAGAGCTTGGTAGATGCTACATCTTACAATCAACAAGTGTGGAAACCAAGGCGAACAAAGAATTGAACAATAATTCCAGAGGTGTTAGACTTGCTTTTCATGAACAAGGTCCATTTAGAGAGCTGGAGTTCTACCAGTGTGTTGCCAAGTGTTGTAGCGGATACAACCACCCTCCAAAATTTGTCCTTAGCTTCGTTTTGGAGCCTCCCTACCAACCATCATCAACAACATGTCTTGCACTGTTAAGTACACAAGCTTTAGTGGTTTTCAAGCAGCATGACGACCTGTGTATGATATCTTGTTGCATTCCCCTCACAGGCTGCTTCCCCAGACTTGGTCCAACTGCTGGTTGTGAAACTCCCTCAAGAAATTATGCAATTCTGGAGGGGAACTAGTCTTCCCTCCAGAAATTGCACAATCTTGTTTGGCAACTTGCTGGGCTCAGAAATTGCGTAGTCTTGTCAGTCAACCTTCCCAGGAAAAATTGCACAATCTGGCCCAATAGGACTGCCCAGCCCATAAATTACAAAATTTTATGCAGTAGTCAACTGCTTAGCCCAGAAATTACACAATCCCTCTGGGCAGCTAGCCCATCTCCCTCCCAGAAATGCAAAAATTTCTCCCTCAGTCAGGCAGGCTATTGCATGTGCCATCAGGTTGACCGGTTCCACCCGGGATCGAGAAAACTTGACTTGCATGCATGGGATGCTTTTTCCTAAAATAGAAAAAGAAACATGCAAAAAGCATCTGTAGATTTTAGGGAGATATTTTTAGCAGCTGGAGGTTACATGCAAAGATCGTTTTAGAATCCTTCCTCCAAGTGTCGATTTTTCCTAGATTTGTGGCATGCGCATCATGAGCTTCAAAATTATTAATTCAACACTTCAGAACTCACTTCTTCACATTGATCTTGGAGCTCTAACATCCCACAACACATCTAGATGTCTTTGACACATCCAACTCAGCTATTTCGGGGTAAGTCTGCTTAACTTGTCTTTTGCAGCATTTATGTCGCTTTTTGTGTTTTGGCTTGTGTGAGTGATTTTTTTCTTGATTTCTATGAATGATTGTTGTTGTTTACATGCATATTAACTTGTAATAGCATCATTTTGATTTTCGTTAGCATCTTACTACTGTCGCATGCATGACACTGTTTTGCACAAACGATCGTTGATTCGACGACTCTTTTCACACACATGCATGTTGTTCCATTTTATGAATCTTGCATTCAATGTTTGCATGCACGATCATTCACTCCTGCTTACACCCAATGTCACCATGCATTCACATTCACATTTTCTTTCAGTTTCCTGTTGGCGGGTCTGGGCAACCTTGGCCCAGAATCTGCCTCACCAAGACATCATTGCGCAATCCTGAGAGGGAAGGCTCTGACTTCCTCCCAGAAAATGGACATTTTTGCCTAGTGAATGTCCTCTAGTCTTGCATTGGGCAACTCTGAGAGGCAGTGACTGCTGGCACAAAAAATTGTGTAATGCAGTCACTGTTCCAGCTAAAATTGTGCATTGCACAATCCCAACAGCCAAAAGACCAGTCTGGATTACACATCACGCAATTCTAGCAGCTAGCCAACCTCCCAGCAACCTGAACTACCTTTTGCATAGTTCTATCAGCCAGTCTCCTGACCTCCCAGGAAAAATTACGCAATTTGTGCCAGCCAATCCCCAGGTATGTTGCATGTCATTCCTCAAGTTTTCTTTGGTTTTAGCTGACATATTTATTGCCATGCATGTCACCATGTATCCAAATCTATCAGGTGTCCATCCACCTCTCAGCAGTTCAGGATGAATGGCCTTCAAGAGAGCAGGATGAAAGGACACTAACAGAGGTGCAACTGGAGCAGCAGTTGAGCGAGTGTCTACAAGTTTTTTGATCTATGAAGGCACCAAGCTGATTGTAGACAAGGAAATCAAGCTGAAATAGTAAGAGGTCAATGATGCATTTGCAGGCACATTTGGGGAAGACCTCGAAGACCACCAAGTCTATGTGAACATTCACAAGTCTGACTTGTACCGGATTGCATGAATGTATCTCATGTTCTCACACACTGATCCTGAGACGATGACATTGAGCAGTTTCAGCGGGACGAAGATTGCTACCTTCAGCGCATAGGATTATGAACAGATGTATCATACATGTCAAAGCCAGTGATCACCATGGAGACACCCTTCAGCATACCTAGTAGCAATGCCAACTCTAGAGATACCTTGAAGAACTGGGTAAAGGAACCAACCAAATTTAGGATGACACCCAACCAAGTTTACAAGATGAAGATACTGCGGAAGGTGTATCAACATTTGGTCATATTTGCATGTCACCTATATGGCCAAGAGAGCATGGAAACCTTCCTGAAGGGTTGGGTGATTGCGTTGGACCAACTGGCCAATGAAGGCAAAGCATGAAACTGGTCTAAAATGTTGGCTCACAAGCTGAAGGAACAGGTAACAAGAGCTCGAAAGCTGCCCAAAGCTCACCAAGTAGAAATCTACATGTTCGCCTACATCTTGGATGTAATC
The DNA here is from genome assembly GCA_031772625.1 of Pinus tabuliformis. NCBI lineage: Eukaryota > Viridiplantae > Streptophyta > Pinopsida > Pinales > Pinaceae > Pinus > Pinus tabuliformis. The sequence continues at coordinate 667,135,988 of CM062811.1, read as the reverse complement.
TGTGCCCATCAGGAGTTCCTAGGCTTGAAGTGGGCATGGACATCGATGAAAAGCTATGTGAACACTAATTCTAAAATTTTGTTCGAATGCAGCTTCAGAGGAGTTATCACACAACTGTCAGATTAGTTTTTCACCTCTGTGTACAAGATGAAATTTGAACATGATCCACCTTGCATGTCGAAGGCATCAATGGAGGTGTTAGCGCTTGAAATTTCACCTCAGGCTGAGAAAGGTAAACCTCAAGGCTACATCAAACCATTTAGCCTCGTAGCTAGCCCTACGGGGTAGGAGAAGGCTCTCTCTAGTCAATCTCGGCAGATCTTCAATGATATGAGATGACCAACAAGGTAACACTGATATTAGGCTAGTAAACTGATTAAAAGGTTGATTTGGTGTTTTTTAGGTTTTTGGTGGCAAATTGAGGAATTGCAATTTTGGGTGCGGGGATTTGACACAGTTTCTGTAGGGGGTTCTTTGGGGCGAGGTAGGAGACCGTATTGATGCCTTTGATTGAGGTGAGTGGATGGAAAAGACCGGTGAGGAGCTAAGGAGAGCAAATAATACTTTGAATTCTCCTTAAACAGTAGAAAACATAGAAATTAAACAAACTTAAAAGCAGAGCATGGCAAGCATGAATTCTTACTTTAACACTTCATTTGTTTAATGTGAAAAAGTAAAAGAAAGGAAATGAGTCACATAACAAGCTTACAAGAACATTGAGAAACACACCATCAACACATGAGTCCACAAGAATCCCAAAGAGGACTGCAAAACCCTGGTCTTCCTTAGCCAAAAATTGCAGAGATATAGTGAATAATACAATGAAAGCTTATCCCTCAAGAGTCCAACCATGAAAATGAGCAAAAAGGTACATAATATAGATGATCTAACCTCTTTCCCTTCCTCCATGGGTCGAGCTCACTATCCTAGGAGCTGTTTCAACCACTTCTAAACTAAGCACTACAAACTAGGCAGTGAAAACAACTTGCCTCTATAAGCTAGGAAACCAATCCATTCATTAAATATTTACCCTTTACATGAATGAATCTTCTAGAAGTGTTAAACAAGAGTAAAAGTGTCTTAGAGTTACAACAATTACATCAAAGATAATCATCTTCCACCCCAAAAAGTCAAACTGGGTCAAAACTGCGTTTTCTGGGCTGTACAATGCAATCTGGCAAAAACTGCCTGACGGGTCGCGCGCCCCTGCCTGACGGGTCGCGCGCCTTTGGAGACACTTTTGGGGCACTTTCAGGTGTCCAAATTGGGCAAAAGTGGGCTTGTTGGAAAGTTCTATAAGTCTACTTTCCAACCCAACTAGAATTTTTGAATTTGAAGGTCATTTGCCCTGTCAAAACGTAATTCTCCCAAGACTGGTTTCTGCAACTCAAAAAAGGGCTAGAAAGTCATTTTTTGGTAGTTTTTTGACCTTTTGGGGGACCAAAACTGCACAAAATCTCAAGTCCATCCATGGGAATATGTAACTTTGCATGAAAAATCTAGAAATGCTAAGTTTTCGCCAAAAGGAGTTGCCATGATGAAGGGTCGCGCGCGGGGTAAGACCCGTTAATGGGAAAAACCTGCAAATTGCCTGAAAATGTCAAAATTCACCCAAAATTCTCAAATTTTTTTTGGGTTTTGTGCTGTGGCTGGGCTAATTAGTGCCTTGATCTTTGAGGGAAGCCTCAACCAAGATCCAGAGTGGATTGGTCCTCTTTTTCCGTTTAAGGGCCTCGGACAACCGCCTTTGAAACATTTTCATCTTGGCCTTGCACACATGCATTCTCGCCCAGTAATGGTTTTTCATGTTCCTCAGCAATTTCTTCTCTTGGTTGGCCTTAGCCAATAGCCTCTCCAAGTGTGCGTTCTCCTGGATGAGCATGGACTCTCGGTCAGTAGGCAATGGATCACCGGGTCTTCTTCGGTTCAAGACTCGGTCACTACGAATCCTCCATAACTCATCAAGTGCCTGCTCATCTTCCAACTGTTTGTTGTGCTGCTCAAGGTAGGTGATGGTCCATTGTGCCCCCTCTAATCTCCTCTGCAAGGCATCATTTTTAGCTCTGAGATGCTGAATGATCTCCTTTGCCTCTTGGCTAGGAGAACTGGCCTCAAGGTCAACAAACTCAATATCGAGAGCTCTTGATGGACCCTCATCAATCATGGGCTGTTTGCCCCTCTCTGGTACCTGTGCTGGTGAAGAAAGCGAGGCCCCTTCCACCTGATGTGAAGATAACACTCGCTGAGCCGATGATGAAGGCGAGACCCCTTCCACCTGCTGTGGAGATAGTACTCGCCGAGCTGCTGCAAACAAGGCCCTCTGGCCTCTCTGATAAGTGAGCTGAGGTGAGGAAATAACATGTCGAGTGACCAAAATATCAGGCTGCTGAGATGGTCCTCCCTCCTCCTGAATGACCTCAGGATGTGGCTGGGGTGGTGCTGTGAAAAACTCACGGGAAATGAACTCCTCCCATGAGATGCCCTGCTGAGCCAACTGATGCAAGACTACGAGCTGAATCAAACCATAATGACATAGGCTCCTGTACTGCTGGGCCGGGCTCTTCCTCTGCATGACGGAGACCATCCTCTCAATGTTCTGATAAAAGAAGACCGGGATGTTCATCATCCGCACTCGAGTGAAGTGCATCAAGAGGCGAATGTGATATGAGTATACCTGGGAAAATCTGCCCTCACAGGTGAAATAAAGCATAATGAGTCTCAACATGGGGGCATACTGACTCCAGAGGAACCTGAAAGGAAACACACCAGCCAAATGTCTCATGAATGGTGGTCGGACAAAAGGCTCAAAGTGAACTGTATCCAATACCTTACGCTTATTCCAAATTTCCCTGACATTTGGAATCCCTGTAGCCTGTGCAATGATCTCGGGTGTCAAAATGAAATCCACCCCAGCAAGTTTAACATGTCCCTCATGCAAGTGCAAGACAAAGAGTCGGGCCAACTCTCGGTGATGTTGAATCCGAGAGATCCTCTCACAAAACTCATAACAGGACATGTACTGAAAGCAAGAAACTGCCATAGGACAAGCTTGTAGACCTGCCAAAGAAGTAGGTTCCTCTCTCCTGTGATGGCCACCTTTTCCACCCATATGTGGCCTCCTCTGTACCTCAATCTCTGGAGATGATGAATGGTCATCACTCTGCTCATATGTTTCAGTGTCTGACATGTTTGAGGAGCAAAATGGACAAAATGTACTGCTGTTTCTGCCTTTAAAAGTGCTGAATTCTATGCTGTTTCAAGGGGACAATGACATGAGGGAAATGTTAGGGGAGGGACCTCTTGCACAAGGAATTGGGAATATATGAATAACAGGGAATTTTGGGAATACATTGCAAACAAATATTTGCATATATACAGGCATACATGTACATAACAAGGATATAGGGAATCATTTACAAAATCACTGCATATAGGAATACATGTATAAACAGTGAACATAAGGGAATACATGTATGTAACAAGGGAACATTTGGAGACTTATTTACAAAACCTTTCACATATTCACCAAGAAATTTTTATGTTTATAGCATGCATATGGTGAAGCAAGAGTAGGGTTTGAGTTTTGATGCTTTGGGAGGGGGGTAGGGTTTGTATTTTTGGTGATTAGGGAGAGGGGAGGGTTTGCAATTATTTACAACATAGCATGGGGAAAATAGATATGAATGCAAATATGAGTACAAAGGGAAGGAGGGAAGCAATTTACCAAGGGAAATATCTTGAAACAACACAAACCCTAGCACATTTAAACATTAACATTATAGTCATTTGAAATTTCATCCACTTGCACAATTTAACTTTTAAACACAAGCATGAGGGTCATCAATCATAACCAACCACCAAATTGAAGTGTAGAGGGAATACCTCGAACAATCTTGAAGATTTGAGGGAGTTTGAGCGATTTTATTTCGAGTTTGCAGGGGAAACCTTGACGGGTCGCGCGCCACGCCCAACGGGTCGCGCGCGCTTGACGGGTCGCGCCCGTTCAAAAACTGAACTGCTGGATGGCCTCTGATGGGTCGCGCCCTCCTGACGGGTCGCGCGCCTGTCTTGACGGGTCGCGCGCTTGTGCTGAGCCCGAAATTCAACCAGTTTTCGCCTAACACTCTTGATGCTTGCTCACTCTCTCTCAACGATGCCTTGGATGCATAATAAGAATAATAGGAGGGAAATTGAGCTTTTGTAACCTCCATTTGAAAAAATTTCATGCTCAAACCCACTTTCTAAAGTTTATCTTTGACACTTTATAAAACTGACTTTTTGGCTTCCTTTGTCCTGAAATTGACTCTTTTAGTGCTTTTTTTTTTATTCTTTTTGTAGGTAGATCATCTGAGGGATCTTGGCAAGGGGACCAGGGTTTCATGATGTTTGTTGCAGTCTTTTGAAAATTTCATCACTTTTTACAAAAATTCAAAAAAAATGACCTTGGCTTTAAAAAACAAAGTTTTTAAATCCAAGGTGAAAATTCACTGTACAAGATAAAAATATCGAAGCAACATGTTTAGAATCCTCCCTCTGGCTTGCTGAGCACTCATGGACTTTCAAAGACATGACCTTGCAGAGATAAATGACCAAAACCCTAGACCTAGGACTTTGACCTCAAGACAAAACAAGACAAGCTTGAAAGAGCTTATTGACTGATATGACTGATCCAGCAAAGCCAAGAGGGGTATAAATAGACCAGCTCCTCCATCAGGGTTATGGCATGCCTAACGGGATGCAAAACTTGACACTGATGAGACACCTACCTATGCAAATGCAAAGAGCTTTGATCGCTGATGGAGGGCTTCAAGACCGACACTAACAGGAGGCACTGATCGATATAGATGATTAGTATGCCTCACCATTCGACACCTTCATATGGATGTAAAGCGTGGAGAAGACTCCACATGTTTTACTGAAGTTTTCCTTGGATAAGCTCGTCATGTAGAAAGTATCATATCACATCTCGATAGGACTGTCAGCTAAGCTGCATCGAAATAAGAAGGCACCTTCACCCGCTCTTCAGTTGTGGATTGGGTTATACGAGATACAAAATTTCATGTATGCAGATGTCGAAGCAGAGGAGATTAAGAAATATCCATTCGACACCCAAAGCTACAATCCATATGACCTGCATTTTTTTGTAAAAGATCACTACACAAGAGTAAAGTTTCAGTGGATCCAAGGGGCATGTCATTGGATGGAGGAGGACCCATGGAGATATTGTTACAACTTGTCTAGGTCCAATGAATTGGTCAACATTGCTATGGAATGGTTAGCAAAGCAGCATCCAAGAGAGCACCAATAGCAGAAGTAGCAGAGGTAAACATACTAGTGCACAGCAAAGGCAAGAGGAAGATTGTTGATAGCATGGAGGAGGAAAAAAGCTGCAAGTTCCGAGCAGACCCACTTGTGCATAAAGCAGCTTTGGTGATAGAGGCAAAGAGGCAACAACGTGATAAGAGGAATGTGAAAAGGTAGAGAGAAAAATGGATAATGGAGGAAACAAAGAAGGAGTTTCATGTGTTGAAGGAGAAACTCCGGAAGGAACATGAGCTGCACAGATAGGAGAAGGAAGCGCAACATGAACAATTACAACAGGGGTGCAACATGTACAAACAGATGAAACTGCGCCCATACAGGTAGTAGACTCATCAGAACAGCTGGCACCAAGAAGACAAGGTGAGCAATCATAGGAGCAGGACTTTACTCAAGAGATTGAAAAACCACTAGGGCAGATGGATATGATATGGAGTAATTGGAGTTAGAGCAAGACATCGTCCTCATGCCTTACCACCAAGAGGTCAATCTACCATCTTCACCAGATTCGAAAGCGGAGCAAGTCCCAAGTGACCAAGGAGACACTGAGATCCTTGGAGATAATTCGGAGGGAGATATGCACAACATCTCATTCGATGAGTCCCAACATAGAGTTCTGCAATCTCACAGAGTGTCGACTTCGGATGATCATACATCTCCTGCACAGTTTGAGGAACAAGTGATCATGTCTGATGTGCACAAGCATCCCATTGGCCGATGCTACCAGAGCATATGCTGAATCCACTAGCTCGAGTGTTCACTTCTTGATAGCTAAAAACGAGTGAATGGCTAAGGACTTATAGACGAACAAGCAGGGAGGAGAACTAGTTATAGCATCTGCCCGAGCAGAGTTGAAGAAGGAAATACTGGACGAAGTATTGTCCCTTGATATAGTCATGTTCATGTTGTATTCCAAGTTTAGTACCATGCATAATGCAGTTGTCCATCTCAACAAGTAGCAGAAACGATATGCTAGGAGAGAACATATCTTGTTGAACATGCATGCTGTTGTTGATTACATGCAAACATGGATAATGAAATACAAGGGAGCCCCGTTAGATTTTCCCAAGATGATGAATCCCAGAGCGATAGAGTTGAAAGCAGACAGATCTGGAACTATGAAGATCTTGCGCAGCTCATCACTAGTCTACAGGCTTCCCATGCATGAGTATTCAGGAGCATGGATGTTGTTTTGCACGCACATGTGACCCCATCTATTGGGACACTCACTCAGGAAAAGACAAAGACACATGTCCTACTAGAGGTTGACTCGTACTTTGACAAGTTGATGCGCATAGCCACCAGTCCAGACTTGGTGATCAGTGCAGAAACCTTGCATTAGTATGTCATTCGTCTGGCCATACTCAAGACAATGATGTGCATGTTATGAGACAAGTTGGATAGAGGAGCTTGAGTAGTGTACCCAGATGTTATGGAGGCAAGAGTTCATTTCCAGAAAGATGTCACCTTAGAGTACACGGACACCATCGCGGACTACCGAGCTTGGCATCAGTTCGCTACTGTCGACCACTGTGAAGATGTTGAAGAGCTGGTTTTCCAACAGTTGTCTGAGTCATAGCGATGTCTTGCATGGCTTGCTCAAGCCTATTTTGTCTCACATGGGTACATGTGTATATTGTATGTAATATCTTGTCAAGTGTAAGTTCAAGTGTCAATAGTTGGATGTAACAATCATAGAGTAGTTGAAGAGTCATGAGGATAGATGAACAGTCACAAAGGGGAATGTCAAGGGCCACCTCACCCTTTAATATATATAGTCCCTCATAACTCATTGTACAAGCTTTTGATCAGCCAAGCTTCCGATAGGAGTATGTTAGAGAGAGCTTGGAAAATATTGTAACGAACCTTGGCTTCTCCACTATGGAGAGCTAGTATATCTCTTTGGAGGAGCAGGTGACAGTGACTGTAACGTTCCACTGTTGGAACTAGTGGTTGGTCATGGTTGTATTTTATGACTGGAACTGACACTTATTAATATAACAAAGCTAGCACGTTTCATGCATATGTCATATTATATTTCAACTATCTTGTTTAATCTAAATGATATATGTATTTGTTTGCTTACACATGCATGTGTAGCTATGTTCTGTATATGTATGTATGAATCTGTTGTGGCCAACAACAATCCCCCCTTCTTATTTAGTGTTATTCCTAATACTCAATAAGTGGGGACCCTTAGACAAAAAATTTTAAAAACCAATTAGTGCACGTATGTCCTTTTCAATAAAACTTACCATCATAAGCTTAGGAAAATATCCTTGAAAAATCTAAAAAAATATAAGTTTATTGATAAGGTAAGACAAAATCTTTCCTTGAGAAAAATCGCATCGCAAAAGGATCATGGATACCTCCTTGCAAGCCGAATTCTAAGATTGCGAGATTGCGATGCGGGACTACAAACATATATCGCATCACATGCATCAAACATCACTTACGTTGAAAAACTTTAAACTACCGATATGCGATGGCGCATATCATAAATCGCATTTCGCAGAAAACAGATTAACAAATGATTGACATATATAGCGATGTTGCGATTTAGCGATCTTGCAATATTGCGATAATGCGATGGCGCATATCGTAAATCGCATTTCGCAGGAAAAATATTAACGAACATTGTCATATACCACGCTCTTGCGATATTGAGATATTGCGATAGTGCGATAGTGCGATAATGCGATAATGCGATATTGTGAATTTGCATTATAGTGAGAAAGCGATGTCGTGATTCTGTGATGTTGCGATCTGCGATATTGCGAAGCAAATCGCAAAATCTCTTCATCGCATATCTTTCAGGCTTGTGGTTCAAAAAAGTATTTTCCATAAACCGAGACCTGATTATGCGCTTTAATGTTAATTAATGAGTCAGTTTCCAGTCATTAATGGAATATGGTTTTGTGCTTATCGAAAAGTCATTTCACGTAAGGTGGTGTATTTGATATGTCTTTGGTATTTAAAGCTTTCCCGTCACCTATTCTTATCATTATTCTCACTTCACTTGTAAATTGCAGGAACGAAGAACAGAGAAATATACGAAGCAATATGTAGGATATCATGGGAAAGAAAGGCAAAGTTCCAAGCTCTGAAGAGAAAGAAATGGCGCCCTTATACACAGACACTGCCTGTAACAAAGACACTGGTATTTCTACTTGGGAAGGAATGTATAACCTACTTGAGGAAGAGAATCCCAGAGTGATGGAGGTTGAGGCTACTGCAGGCTCAAATGGTTCTTCTGAGGCATCCATTACAGAGCTAGCTTGTTCATTTTTGCATCGGATAGCGGTAAGGCCCAAAATTCTCCCATACACAGACATGGTAAATGGATACTGGACAACGCTGATATTAAAAATAGACAATTTAAAACTCAGGGTCAAGAGCTTATGGAATCATTATTTTCACAAAATTTGAGCTTTATATCCGCTAAGAGAAAATGTGCAAAAGGCGAAAAACGCACCAAGGAAGCCCGGATCAAGAAACGGAGGGTTATGGAGTGATAACGACGGTGAGTATGTCTCAAACGAGTTTAAGAAATTCTATGCAATGGAAGGGATTAAATGGGATTTGACAACACCCCATAACCCTCAGCAGAATGGGGTAGTCGATAGGATGAATAGAAGCATAGTAGGGGTAGCGAGGGCGATGTTGCATGATCAGGGCTTACCACTACACTTGTGGGCTGAGGCATGCAACACAATAGTTTATGTTCATAACCATATCCCACATCAGATATTTGAGATGAAGACACCAAAGGAGGCTTATTCCGGTAAGAGGCCAGATGTTGGTCACTTCAGGATTATTTGGTCATTGATATATTTCCATGTGACCAAAGATGCACAGAAGAAGATTGAGTCGAAAACAGAGATGGAGTTATTTGTGGGGTACAATGATACACCTCAAAATGATCGGGTGTACTTGCCAACCAGCAGGATGACAGTGGTTCACATCGATGTCTGATGCGATGAAGAGAAGGCCATGCAAGTTTCCCTTGAGAGGGAGCTTGAGCTACATGCGGATGATGAGCTTTTAACTCCTAAGGTTGAGGAGCATCAGATTGATGTGGAGCAACCACATGCAGAGGATTCAGGAGGGGAGACATCCACTCAGGCAGAGTCTTCCAGAGAGGGAAGAAAGCACACCAGAGAGGTTGATAGATTGTTGGATGATGCACAGGAAAATGTGGGAGCACCCACTTCTTAGCACATGTAGAGGAGGTCACTTGAGAGGTACACTAGATACATGGCTCTTATGGGCGAATGTGTTGTGACAGAGCCATCTTCCTTTAAGGAAGCATTGCAACAACTGGTTTGGGTTGAAGCCATAGTGGAGGAGTATGACTCCATGGTTCGTAACAGTGTTTGGGATGTGGTCCTGAGACCAGAGGACAAGTTAGTGGTGAGATCCCATTGGCTTTTCAAGGTAAAGCAAGCTGCATATGGTAGTGTGGAGAAGCATAAGTCTAGATTTGTGGTCCGTAGCTTTTCACAGGTAGAGGGGATTGACTATGATGAGACCTTTGCTCCTATTCCAAGGTACTCGTCAAGCATATCTATATTGGCACTATCATCATAGATCGGTTGGAAGATACATCAGATGGATGTGAAGATAAACTTCCTTAATGGAATGATTGAGGAAGAGGCATACATAGAGAAGCCTGAAGGTTTTGAGACCTTTGACCATGAGTCACATGTGTGTCAGCTCAAGAGAGCGTTGTATGGGCTGAAGAAAGAACCATGTGCTTCATACACCAAGATAGATAGCTACTTCACCGGGTTGGGCTTCATGAAGAGTGAAGCAGATGCGAATCTATACCACATAATGGTGGAAGGTAAGATGTTGATCATTGTACTTTGTGTTGATGATCTCATACTGACAGGTGATGATCAACTGATCAAATCTTGCAAGGAGGACCTTGCAAGAGAGTGTGAGATGAAGGAAACGGGGCTCATGCATTACTTTCTTGGCATGTAGGTATGGCAGGTAGATGGGGAGTTGTTTGTATCTCAAGGAAAGTATGCCAACGAGATACTTAGGAGATTCCTCATGGAGAGAAACAAACCCATGGAGACTCCTCTAGCAGGTAACAGAGGAAGGAGAATGCTACTTCAAGGGAAGTAGTGTAAATTCTTGTTTATAGGTAGCTTGTGGGTTCACTCATGTACTTGGTGAACACATGACTGGATATGTGCTATGTAGTTAACCATCTTAGTCAAGAGATGGTAAGGCCTACCAAGCTATATTGGAAGGCAGAAAAGCATGTGTTGAGATTCCTCAGGGGAACTTCTCAGTATGGATTATGGTACAGACAGATAGAGGGAGTGAAGCTTCAAGGCTTCACTAATGCAAATTGGTCAGGGAGTCCATTTGATAGGAAGAGCATATCAGGAGGGATATTTAGTATTGGGTCAGTGATAGTTTCTTGGTACAACAGGAAACAAAGATCGATTGCACTTAGTTTGGCAGAGGTAGAGTACATGGCTATGAGTCAAGTAGCATGTGAGGCCATCTAGACGAGGAAGATACTGGTTGGGTTTTTTGGTCAAAAAATGGATCCAACTATGATTTAATACATTAATCAGAGTTGTATCAAACTCTATGAAAATCTAGTTTTTCATGATCGGTCCAAGCATATTGATATCCGATATCATCATATCAGAGATTGTGTATTGAGGCGGATTATGTTGTTAGAGTACATTCCCACGGAGGAGCAAGATGTTGACATTTTGACAAAGGCATTGTCAGGGTGTGTATTTGAGTTTCACAGAGATAGGATCGAGGTAGCTGATAATCCATTTCTTGTTCAGAGGGAATGTTCAGAAATGGCAACAAGAAATTCTAGTTTAATTTGTCCTTGAATTAAACTGAGAATTGAAATCAAATTCTATTCTCATAGCAACTTGTAAATAGTTAATTAAGTTTAATGAACTTAATCAAATTAGGAATTTCAAGTTGGAAGTCTTTCTGTAGTCATGTATATGTTCTCCCTAAGTTTTAGGGGTCCAGTATGAGTTTAAATTAAGTTGGAAATTGTTAGAAAATTATATATTACAGAGCAATGGAACACATAGAATATTGCATAAATATAAACACAGAAAACACATAAAACCAGAGAGACATAGATATATGTGGTTCACCCAGTTTGGGCTATGTCCACCCCGAACAGCCAGTCCTTCCTTTCTATTATCCAGCAAAATGAAGAGACACAACCTACAGTAGATCCACTGTAATATCCTTTATTTTCTCTCACAGTCTCACCTCTCTGTTTCTCGCTCGGAGAATACACATCTATTATACAGCCTCAATACAATGCCCTCATACAAAGAGAGGGGTTGCCTTCTAGGGCAAAAAACCATAAACTAAACATAAGTTCTACCGTCAGATCATCCGCCTAATGAACGACCTAGATTGACTAGAAATTACTATACTTTTACAAGGAAATTTTACATCTGTTTTTAGCTTAGGGGCCGGTTCCCCCGAAACCCCCGCTGGGGGACTGCTGGCCCTCGGACCCCCCAGCCAGGGGGGATCAGCCCCCTCGAACCCGCGCGGGGGGACAAGTCCCCCCCGCACCCCCTCGCGTGGAGGGGTGTACAAACTTCCTGGGGTATACATCTGGTTGAAACAAAGACCTCTAAATAATCATGCTCCACACCCAACAATCTCGCACTTGGAGAATGATTGTAGCAACTCCACCACTGCTTCATTTGCTGGACAATGCCTCCTCTTTGGACCTGGCTGTTTCTCATCTTCATCGTCATCCTTGAAGACTAATTGAAATTGAGCATATTCTCAGTTTCTCCCTGGTTACAACTTTTGTTAGCATATCTGCAGGATTCTAGCTAGTGTGTATCTTTTGCATCTTCAACTCTCCATCTTCCAACACTGATCATATGAAATGGTACTTGAGTTGTATGTGTTTAGTCCTGGAATGAAATGCTGAGTTCTTTGCAAGATGAATGCCACTTTGGCTATCACTGTATAACGTGTCCATATCATGCTTCTTACCCAATTCACCCATAAACCTTTGTAACCAAATCATTTCTTTACTAGCCTCTGTAGTAGCAACATACTCTACTTCTGTTGTTGAAAGTGCAACAACACTTTGGATTTTTGAAACCCAATTGACAGTTGTTCCACCTACAGTAAATACATATCTTGTAGTGCTCCTCCTGCTATCTTTGTCACCTGCCATATCAGCGTCAACATATCCCTGTAGAGAAATGTTTGAACCACCAAAGCATAATGCTTGATTAGTGGTACCTTTCAAATATATGAGAATCCATTTCACTGCCATCCAATTTTCCTTTCCTGGATTGTTCATGTACCTGCTTACAACTCCCACTGCATGTGCAATATCAGGCCTTGTGCAGACCATTCCATACATTAAGCTTCCAACTGCTAATGCATATGGAACTTTAGACATATAATCCATGTCTTCTTGGGTCTTTGGGCACATTTCCTTACTAAGTTTGAAATGGCTAGAAAAAGGTGTACTAATTGGTTTTGCATTGTGCATATTAAATCTTTCCAACACCTTTTGTATGTACTCATTCTGCGACAATGTTAATTTGTGATTTTTCGTGTCTCTAGTTATTCTCATACCAAGGATTTGTTTTGCAACTCTCAAATCCTTCATTGCAAATGAATTTGCCAATCTTCTTTTGAGCACATTTATTTCCTGCATGTTATACCCTGCAACAAGCATGTCATCCACATACAATAACAATATAATATAGGTGCCATCATTTTGCTTTTTCAGATAAACACAATGATCAGAGTGACATCTAGTATAACCTTGTTTAGACATAAACTTGTCAAATTTTAGATACCACTGCCTTAGAGCCTGTGTTAAGCCATACAAGCTCTTCTTCAACTTGCACACTAGTTTCTCCTTCCCTTTCACCTCATATCCTTGTGGCTGCTGCATATATATATCTTCCTCCAAATCCCCATGGAGAAAGGTTGTCTTTACATCTAACTGCTCAAGATGTAAATCTTCAACTGCTACTAGACTTAAAATAGTTCTGATTGAAGTCATTTTAACAATAGGAGAAAATATTTTATCAAAATTAATGCCTTTCTTCTGTGCAAACCACTTCACCACAAGTCTAGCTTTGTACCTTTGTTTTCCTCCATCTTCTTCCTTCAGCCTATAAACCCATTTATTCTGCAATGTAGTTTTACCTGCAGGCAACCTGACTAAGTCCCAAGTCTGGTTATGCATTAAGGAGTCCATCTCTTCTTCCATGGATAGCTCCCACTTCTTCCTGCTTTCAACCTGCATTGCTTCTTCATAACATTTGGGTTCACCAGAATCAGTGAACAATAAATAATATAATGAAGGAGAGTATCGTTCAGGGGGTATACTTATCCTGGTAGATCTTCTAACACCACTTTCAGGTGTTTGGGGTGCCTGTTGCTGTTGTGGTGGTTGCTGTTGTTGTGGTTGTTGATTATTATTATTTTCATGCACCTTTACTTTTTCAGTGATCTCATCAAGAACTGCGTATTCCTTGTTTTCTTTTTCTTGTTTCTTTTCCTGCAACTGATTCTTATGCAAGACCTTTTCATTGAATATTACATCTTTGCTCCTAATGATTTTGTGATTTTCGTAATCATATAAGCAATAACCAAAATCATTAACACCATATCCAATAAAGGTACATTTCTTTGACTTTGCCTTAAGCTTTGTTCTATTTTCTTTATTAATATGGACAAAGGCCTCACAACCAAAAGGCTTTAAAAAGGAGTAGTTTACCTTTTTACCTGTCCATGATTTCTCTGGAACACCACCATCCAAGGAACTTGAAGGCCCTCTGTTTATTAGATAAACAACAGTATCTACAACATCTGCCCAAAATTGTAAAGGCAATCCTTCACGCAATCTCATGCACCTTGCATGCTCCATGATTGTTCTGTTCATCCTTTCTGACACACCATTTTCTTGTGGTGTTCTTGGAACTGTCTTCTCTTTGCGAATTCCATGCTCTGAACAGTACCTATCAAACTCTTTGTTGCAATATTCACCTCCATTGTCTGATTTGAGACACTTCAATTACTTTCCTCTCTCAATCTCAACCAAAGCTTTCCATTTCTTGAAAGTATCAAATACATTAGATTTATTCTTAATACAATAAATCCAAGTTTTTCTAGTTGCATCATCAATAAAAGTAACATAATAATGAGAGCCACCGAGAGATGATACCTGAGCAGGTCCCCATACATCTGTATGCACAAGCTCTAATTTTTCGCTCTTCTTTTCTTTCCCAACTCTGAGAAATCTAACTCTCCTCTCTTTTCCATAAATGCAATTCTCACAAAAGTCCAAATCAACATTCTTCAAACCTGACAACAAATTCCTTGAGTGAAGAATCTTCATCCCCTTTTCACTCATGTGTCCAAGCCTATGATGCCATAATGTTGCATCTGCTCCTTTGGAAGTTAAATCATTAACAGAGTTAGAAATACCATCGCATAAATACAATGTACCAACCTTTTCGCCTTTTGCTATTACCAAGGCTCCTTTGGTGACCTTCCAAGCTTTATATGTGAAAGTTGTCACACAACCTTCACTGCCTAACTGCCCTGTTGAAATTAGATTTTTCTTCAGATCTGGAACATGCCTTACCTCCTTTAGTAGCCATTGGTTTCCATTTTGCTGTTTTACAAGAACCTTACCCATTCCAACATTTTTACATGGTTTATCATCACCCAAACTGACTTGTCCAAAATATCCTTGAACATAGTCATGAAAATATTTCTTATCAAGTGTGGCATGGAATGAGGCCCCTGAATCTACCACCCAGGAATCAGTAATATTTTCGAAAGAAAGAATCAAAGCATCTTGTAACACCTTATCTATCACATTTTCTTCATGATTGTTTTCTTGTTGTGCATCTCCTTCTTTTCCCTTCTGAGATCTACAGTCTTTCTTTAGGTGTCCTTTCTTTCCGCATTTCCAACACACTATCCCCGATCTGGACTTGGATCTACCTTTCCTTGATTTACTGTGATATCCTGAGTTCTTTCCTCTTTCCATTTTTCTTCCCCTAGACTCTGCACTCAAATCATTACCTGATGTCTCACCGGAGCTTTTCCGTCACATTTCCTCACTAAGGATAGCACCGACAACATCATCAAACTTTAAAGTACTAGATCCAGAAACAGAGTTACTAATGGCCATTACTAAACCATTCCAACTTTCTGGCAATGAGCACAAGAATAACAGAGCTCTAACTTCATCATCAAATTTTACCCCTACAGAACTTAACTGACTTGTATAGTGTTAAAATCATTTAAACGGTATGCAACAGATCCACCTTCCGACATCTTCATATTAAATAACCGTTTCATAAGAAATACCTTGTTTGAGGCCGAGGGTTTTTCATATAGTTTCGCCAATGCCTTAATCAAACCCTCTGTCATTGTTTCCTTCGAAATGTTGAAGGTGATCAATGCTGCAAGGCACAACCGTATTGTTCCGAGTGCCTTTCTATCGAGAAGGTTCCGTTCTTCATCTATCATACCAGTCGGCATCTTTATTTTTCCGCCCAATGGTAGGTACAGATCTTTCTGATACAGATAATCTTCCATCTGCATCTTCCACAACGAGAAGTTTTGGCTGTTAAATTTCTCGACCCTAAACTTACCATCTTCTGCCATTTCTCCCACTCGAACGAGGAACCCTTCTTTCCTGCGAGTTTATTAGCCAAATAGACCTTCGACTCTGATACCAGTTGTTAGAAAATTATATATTATAGAGTAATGGAACACATAGAATATTGCATAAATATAAACGCAGAAAACGCATAAAACTAGAGAGACACAGATATATGTGGTTCACCCAGTTTGGGCACGTCCACCTTGAACAGCCAGTCCTTCCTTTCTATTATCCAACAAAATGAAGAGACACAACCTACAATAGATCCGCTGTAATATCCTCTGTTTTCTCTCATAGTCTCACCTCTTTGTTTCTCGCTCGGAGAATACACATCTATTATACAGCCTCAATACAATACCCTCATACAAAGAGAGGGGTTGCCTTCTAGGGCAAAAAACTCTAAAATAAAGATAAGTTCTACTGTCAGATCATCCGCCTAATGAATGGCCCAGATTGACTAGAAATTACTATACTTTTACAAGGCAATTTTACATTTGTTTTTAGCTTCGGGGGCACTGCCCCCGAAACCCCCGCTGGGGGACTGCTGGCCCCCAGACCCCCCAACCAGGGGGGATCGGCCCCCCGAACCCCCGCGGGGGGGACAAGTCCCCCCCCCCCCCCACCCCCCCGCGTGGAAGGGTGTACAAACTTCCTGGGGTATACATCTGGCTGAAACAAAGACCTCTAACTAATCATGCTCCACACCCAACATAAATGAGATCACTCAGTTTACTGAGTTAAGTTTAGTTAAATTAGTTCCATACTATTTGTCAAACTAATAGAGGACTAACAGTCAGTTGGTGCACTAGTGCATCCACTAGTGCTACTCCAGTTAACTGAAGATTCCCTCATGAAAAACTCATGCATGTTAGTTTGGAGAAAGACCCTATTGAGACTAGAGTGCAGGGACATTGTACTATCAATGATATTGTTTATTGGAGTGTAAATATCATGCATGCATAAGAGATTAGGGTCTTGGAGAGCTGCAAAATTGGCTGAGTGTTGGCCAAGAGCTAGCTTGTGACTTGAGAGAGTTGAGCATAGTTGTGCATAATTGTTCTAGTAAGAACAAGCTTTGCATCTTCACTCATTTTTCTTATATATGCAATACAAATAGTGGGGTTTTGAGCAGTGGCTTTCCCTAGATACATCTTGGGTTATGTGCCATTGATTTATCTTCTTCTTGTTCATATTGTTTTCATCGATCTATTGGCTTCTTCTTTCACTGGTTGAAAGTAGAAGTAGATTCTTGTCCTGTGATTTAGTACATTGCATGAGCTTGTGAATCTACATGATTTTCTATAGTAGATACTTGTGCAGTCTAGCATACCTTGCTCTTGGAGCTTGCTTCTAACCATAAAATATTTTCTTAGTCTACATGTACAAGGTTTTCCTCTTTTGAAAACATAAATCCTTTTGGTTGTTCAGTGTATATCTCCTCTTCCAATTCTCCATTAAGAAATGATAACTTTACATCCATCAATCAATTTTTTTTATAAGATGCAAATGCCAAAAAAATTCTTATAGCCTCTAATCTAGCCACAAGAGAAAAGGTTTCTTCGAAATATATACCTTTGACTTGGGTACAACCTTTACAAACTAGCCTAGCCTTGTTATTCACAATTTGACCATATTCATGTAGATTGTTTTTGAAAACCCACTTTGTGGCAATGAAATTCTTCTCCTTTCGTCTCAGAACAAATTCCTAGGTGTTGTTTTTCTCTATTTGATCCAATTCTTCATTCATTTCTTTAATCCAAAACTAGTCTTCGCTTGCCTAATTGAGATTCTTGGGCTCTATCTAGGATAACAGTGTAAAGTTTGCTTGTTTGTAGATGCTTATAAATCTTCTTCTTGTCTGCACACCAAGATATTTATTTTCAATTATCTGGAACTTGGGATGTTTCTTCTTCACATATCTAGATGGATTCTAATGTTTTTGAGATGATGTTTGTAAATACTCATCTTCTTCTTCCTGTAAATCCTCATCTTCTTCCTGCTCTAGCCCCCTTTAGATTTGAACTTGTGACCTCTTAGGAGGAAACAAAAGCCCTTGACCATTAGGCCCACTCAAGTTGTATATACACAATATATACATGCTCTTAACCATATAATATATACACAATTGAAATTAAAATATTTTACTTAAGATGACTGTTGAAATATTTTATTTTTGGACCATATTGTACACATTAAAATGTTTTTTTTTTTATTAATATATTTTTAAAATTTAGGTCAATATTAATTAACATTGTGTATTAAATATTTTATTTTTTATTCACATTGAATTTATTATTATTATTATTAATATTTTTTAGATGTAGAATATTAATTTTATACTAAAAATTAAATGAATTACACATATTTTTTATTAGTAAGTAATTGATTTTTTTTTTAAACTTCCAAATAAATATTCCCTTTAGACATTGAAATATGTATTTATGGCTAAGAGTGAGGGTGAAATATTTTTACCACATCTCCTTCAAATTGGGTTGCAATATCAACAACAAACCTAGAGAGCGTAGTGAGAGAGGGATACTTGATGTTCTATAATGATTTTAGTTAAAAGTAACCAAATGCATATATTCATTTTTGTTTTTTAATTATATTTGACATTGTTTTTTATTTAGAGAATATTTAATTTTTATTTTAAAGGGGATATGTGTCAACTTGAGGTTAATCATGGAAGAAATTACACATCTCCCTCATGGTAGGTTGTAGAATGTACCTCTCAACTCAACAACCACATTAAAAGTGGTTGATATACGTTGATTGGCATCATTTTTCACTTTGAAAAAAAATTAATGACATTGATCAACATATATCATCCACTTTTAATGTGGTTGTGCTAGTTAATGATCAACATGTGTGGGTGGAGTTGGTGGACCATGGTTAAATATGGTTAAGAAATGGCTGATGAGGGTCGATATGGACAATTATGGTTGATGTGGATTGACCATAGTTGACATGTGTTGACCATGGTTAACTATGGTAGGACATGGTTGAGTATGGTTGATGAAGGTTGAAGAGGGTTGACTAGGGTTGACTATGGTTGACTAGGGTTGAATAGGGTTGACTATGGAAGAATATGGTGACCATGGTTTACCCATGTTGAGTTGGTTTGACCATGGTTTAGCATGGTTGACTATGGTTGAACTTGTTAACCATATTTGACCATGGTAGAGCTTATTTGAAAATGGTTGACTATGGGTGTACATGGTTGAACATGTTTGTGAACATTTAACCATATATAAAGATGGTTGACACTATTGACTATGGTTGAATAATGTTAACCATGGATGATCATTGTGACCATGCTTGAATATGGTTGACCATTGGTAAGCTAATTTGACCATGGTTGAATATGATTGATTTGAGTTGAACTTGTCGACCATGCAGGATGTCCATGGTGACGATGGTTGACCATTGTTGAGGTGGTTTGACCACGATTGATTATGGTGGTGATGTCTATGGTTGACTATGGTTGTGATATCTATGGTTGATCGTGGGTGTCATGTCTATGGTTAATTATGGTTTGCCACATTTGACTTTAATTGACCTAATTGACAATGTCTATCCTTATCGACCATTTTGACCATGATTGAATATGTTGACTATGGCCGACCATGATAGCTATGATTGATTTAGGATGACCATGGTTTGACATAATTAACCATGTTGGAAATGGTTAACCAATGTTTGACCTGGTTAACCATGTTAGAAATGGTTGACAATTATAAACTATGTTGAATGTAGTTGACCATGCTGACTATGGTTGTTTGTGGTTGATTATGGTTGGCCATAGTGTTATCGGGAAAACTAGTGTCTATGCAGAACTGCTAGTCCCACTAAGGCTGGTAGCTACCTATTGTGCTCTACAACAACCCCCCATTTCATATCATTTTTATTCACAAAACTATCATATGAAATGGGTCCCTTTAGATTTTGATTGGTATCAATATTGTATTATTTAAAAAGGTCCGAAAATCAAATGAAAACATTATAAAAACCTTTTGAAAAACCCATTTTGATCATATTTATGCAAATAAATCAATCTTTTATCATTGCGATAAAGCGATCGCAAGATCGCATATCGCAATGACATAAGGAGCATAAGTAAATGACACATTGGTTTCCGCCGATGCGATATCGCTATCGGCTATTGGCAATGTTCCATGCACATTCTTAAAGCGCCCCCAGGCCATTCACCCCGATGCGATGCGATATCGCTATCGGCAATCGGCGATATACTATCCATGTCTCATATAATGCCAATACTCCCGATGCGATGTGATATCGCTATCGGCGATCGGGGTTTCAAAAGGTGTCAATATAAGAGGTTAAGCTTTCCCGATGGCCGATTGCGATAAAGCGCAGATTTCAAAAAAGCTGTTAAAATGAAGGGATATTACGATCAATTCATATTAAAAGCTTGATCTGTCGAACAATGATTCACCTGCGCTCAACCGCCAAAACATCTATAACACGCTTAAACGAATCATTCGGCTGATTAATGGTATAATGGGAATTTAAGGATTGGCAGGTTTTAAACGGCCATTTAATGTAATTGTAAGTCCTAAAATCTTCCTATGGATTGTATTCGCGACCATTGTAAAAGTTTTCTCTCATCACGCATTGATCAATATATCTCACCATATTGGAGTTTTCATTGCCAATTCTCTATGTTACGTTTATTTTCACTTCTGTGCAGAATTCATCCAAAGAAGAAAACTCAAGCAAAATGGGGAAGAAATTTAAGAAAACCACAGTCACTTCCGTTGCGCCAGCCACAGGACAAGCTGTCGTTGATCCCTCAAACAAAAAGAAAGGATTGATTTCGGATACTACATGTTCTGGTCTCGGCAAAACTACTTGGCAAAGTACCTACAACTTGATTGAAACCGAAGAACCTGAAGTGACAACAGTACAAGCTACTGTAGATTCAACTCGGAAATCTGATGGTACTCTAAAGGACTTAGCTGACTCCTTCCTTCATCGGATAGCAGCTAGGGAACAAATTCTCCCATATACAGATGTAGTGCGGTGGGCAATTGAGGAAATCCCAATCATGGATAGAACCTTCAGCACTAGAGACGGGAGAATTTTCGGGTCATTCAAGGCTGATGATTTAAGGAAAATGTATCATTTGCCTAAGCCAGAGAAGAAATACAATAAGGCGTTCCTGGAGAAATTCCGAAAGGAGAACGAAGTTGAATCCAAACCCATCCGGGATTGGAGACAAAATCTGGCAAAGCACAAACATGAATCTTTTGGTAAGTACTCGGTTGATTCCCTGGCTTCTCCTTATTGCTACGCTGGAATAATGATGTGTAGATTGTGGGGATTGCACGACTCTTCTAATTTCACTATAGAAATGGTTCCCTTAATGGAAGCGGCATGCAACAGTGAAATAATGGATTGGGCCACTATTCTCTCAGATAAACTAGCCACAACTGTTCTTGGGTTTAGGAATAAGACCCGCATTACTGAAAGGCTAATTCCCCCATTCTATTACAGTGCCTATATTTTAGATACCTTGTGTTTTAATTCTGAATTTCTCATGCTTGGCTAGAGGTGGACGCCACAAGACCCCATGCCTATTCACATATACCATCAGAAATTATGGAAATCCTCTTATAAGCACCATTTGTACCAAGTCTGCAATGGCTTTATGTTGCCTATTTATTATTCTATTTTTGATAAACCTGTTCCCAAGATTTCCTACCAAGCTGGGATTGATTTAACAGCAGTAGGGAGATGGTTCGGGGAGGAGAAGTTCACTTATATAAGAGTTTTCGGTAGCCAAGCCGAACCTCATGTCCTCCCTTTATACATACCTGATAAATTGTTGGCAAGGGAAATCGCTTACCAGATCATTGCTGAGAGTGTTACACAGACTCTCAAGAAAAATAAGAAGCAGGGCTGGCCCTCTTTTCCTTTGAGATGCGGTGTCTATACCTTGCATAATCTCAAACATGCAGAAAAAGAAGCTACAAAGATTAAATCATTAACTCTAGCAACTCTCCCTAATAGGCAATTTGATCCAAGCAAAGTTGCCTATAATGCACTAGAACAGGCCAAATTGTCAAAATTTGATCATAAAGAAGATATGTTTGATGACCTGTTCTCCTCGAGTCAATAATGCAGGTTAAGGCATTTGCTAGAATGAAATATCAAGATGAAGGGTTGGTTGAATTTAACAGACTTAGAGAACAGAGGTTGCAAACTCTGCCTCTAGATCTATTAGCAACAACCCCAACAACATCGACAAGCAAGCCTGAACGACAACAGTCAAAGGAGACTCCAGTTACAACAATAGAACCAGAAAAGCCACAGGAGGAAACTCAGACTACAGAGCAGGAGAAAGTGCAGGAAGAGACCCAGATGAAAGAGCAGAAACAGACCACCAATGAAGTAAACGTGGATACTCATATTGACCCAAAATTGCTCCAGGAATGGCAGCAATTTGATTCCATTATCAGTGGTCTGGAATGTTCAAAGGACACTGAAACTTCAAAGACAACAAACACACAGGAAACCACTTCACCATAGGTTCTAAGTGGAACCAGCGGCCCACCCATTTCAAAAGAGGTAGAGATAATACCAAAGGACCCCTCCGATCAAATCATTTTGCAGGTAGAAGAGATTCCTCCCTTGGATGTCTTCTACAGCCCAAGGCATAAAGCTGTAGTAAAACGACAAAGGAAAAGAAGAAGGACTGATCAACCTTCCCTTTTCCCAGAACAGACGGTCACAGGCAATGTGGTTTGGAAGGAGGAATTTGACCCCTCTGATGACCTGACAAAATTGTCACAATATGCTGGAGCCTATTCGGCGGCAACAATAGATAAGGCATCGGAGGTGAGTCTTTTGCTGAAAACAAAGGACCAGGAAATTTTCTTATTACAGGCACAACTGACTGAAGCAAAGCAGAAAGCGGAGCAGGCAGAGCAGCAATTGTTGACACAACAACAATTAAACAGTCAATTAACTCAACAATTGCAGGAAGAAAAACAACGGATTGACCACAGCGCAATCCAAAAGCAGAAAGAATTGTTAGAGGCCTTGGCACAATTGAAGGCAGCGAATGAGAAAATGCTGAAATCAAAAGATGAGCAAATTGCTCAACTATCAGCACAAATTGAAAAGACAAAGGGCGTTCCACAAGTAGCTGAATTCAGAGTAGAAGCACTACAGATAAATACTGCATTGATAGCCCAAATTAAGCTTCTATGTCAACAAATCGCCCAGGCAGAGCCACTATGCGAATTAACGGCATCCATAAGTAATAAAGTAGACAAGGCTAGGACTGAATTGGATCAAGCTGAAGAAACGATAGCTGCATTTCTCAACTGGCAAGATACTGATCAAGGACAAGCGGCAAATTTACCAAGAATCTTAGAGTCACATAAAGATATACTCTTTACAGAATGGCAGTCCCAGTTAATGAAAGCAGAGAGGGCAGTTTCAAGATGCAAATCAACTTCAAGCAATTTAGTTGAATTAGTCAATAACACTCTCTACTTATCAAACATGATTTCCCAATGCACACCAGGAAAATTGACAACGATGAAAACATTGGAGCAATCATGTTATCCAGATCTAGAGGAAAAGGGGAGATTAATTGCTGGGATTAACAGTTTAACCTGGGACACCTATTGGTTCTTCTTGGTAAAACCACACACACAGAGAGCCGCCCTCAAGTGCCTTACGGATGCAATCGAGTATATTATCCCCGATATTCAGGATGCCACCTATGCCGCCCAGCTCAGCTCTCGCCTCAACAGACCACCCGAAGTGGAGTCGATGCTTGCGATAAGTCAGCTCAGATTTAAAGGCAAATAGCCTACTTGATGATTCATGCCGCCGACTGCCAGATTGCTGAAGAAAATAGGATCAAAATCAATTGATACCAATTAAGTAGGATTTCAGTTTCGTAGATAGTTAGATTAATTAAGTATTTATAGACCCTTTCATTGTTTTGGAAAGGGTCGTAAAGTTTTGTACTTGACTTAAATACTGAAGTTGCACTATTGTGCTTCAACCATATTCTTTTATGAAACTGGACCAGTTATTCTAAATTTGACAAGGAAGCTTTTATGCAATTGTGCACTATTGTCTTTGTTTGAAAGTGTTTCTGCGTTGAAGGAAGAATCTCAAGTAGCGATTGTATTGGGAGTGTCTAGCAGCTCATATGGTACTTTTATCTATGTCTGAATTCATTCTTTTCATATGAATTGTTATTTGATTATCTTTGCTATTATCGAATATATGTATGTGCTTTAACAGCAGTTCTGTATTCCTTCCACTATTGGATGTTTATGGTGTGCTTTTCTTTTAATCATATATGTGTCGATGATATAAATGACAAGTGTAGTAATATTGCTTTAATCGCTTTGCTTAACTATTTAAGCAAAGTAATCCTTGAATGAATTAATGTCCATGTCTGTTAGATGGAGTCATCTATATGCCTGTCCATAGACACAGATCATCAAGCGCTACACTTCAAAGTACAATAGTTCCCGGGGTAAGTAATAGCTCTTTTATTTTGCTGATAGATTTAGCTATTCGCCTATCATTAGATTAGTCAACCAATCATTCATTCCGTTTATCCATTTCTGGGAAACTGGTCCCATTATCCCCAGTCGGAGCCACCATTCCAAACGGAAAAGGAGCTGTACTAAGGTCCGGACCGGGTGGTTATCCCCCAATGTTGATACAATGATTTTCAGGGCATCAACATTTTTGGCGCTAGAAGGAGGGCCATCAACTGTGAATGGCAAGCAAACCCAAATCTGCAGGCCATTCTAAGAGTAATTCTCAGTACGTATCCCCTCGAACTTCCCAATTGCATGCTGGTTCTCCAGTATCCAAACAAGAAAAAGAGGAATCAACTACCACTGCTCAAACCCATCATACTCCAGAACAATTAAGTCTTGAATCCCCTGAAGTCCAGTCTCTTATCCACAAACTTCAGAGCTTCTCGATTTCACCACAGAAATCTGAGGTATCACAAAGCAGTGCGACTTCGCAGTTCAATTTACCTCACCCTCTCACCAGACTTCAGAGTGAAAAGCTCGGTATTGAACCCACTGAGTTCCCTTTACCCAAAAGGAAAAAGGCGAAGAAATATACTGAAGGATCTGACAGTGAAGAGCTTTCATCCACATCCTCCATTTCATCTTCCCCTTTGCAAAGTCAACCATCCACTCCCCCATTACATATTGTTGTTCATCAGGGATTAGGAGCTTTAACATCCCAACCTGCTCACTCCTCAACATTATTTCCTTCCCAGACATTTGGAATTCCAACAGTAGTATCAACCACTACTGCTATTACAATGGCAGATCCATGGACCAGGCCTGGTGCAGTCAACATGCCTGCACCATTGCATGCATTACCAGATGCTCCTGAAAAATGGCTACCCAAGTTTAACCCAGATGATGGGACCCAGGCTGAGGAACATATTAATAATTTCATGTTGGCAGTCAACTTGAAAGGAGTAACAGAACAAGATGTTGTTGTTAGACTTTTCCCTTACACCTTGCAAGGATCAGCAGGATCCTGGTATTTTTCTTTACCCTCTGGTTCCATTACCAGTTGGAACACTTGCCAAGAGCAGTTTCTTACCAAATATGGAGATGATAGGTCTTTGGCTACGCTAATAAATGATCTCTCCAATCTTAGGATAGAGCATAGGGAACCAATTAAGGAATTTAATGCTCGATTCAATAAACTCCTGAATAAAATCCCGATGGCCTCCAAACCAAGTGAGAAAATTCGAAGCGAATGGTATATAACAGCCCTACCTGCCAATATAGCCATTTTTGTAGATAGAGCTGGGAAACCTACCTTAGCCGAAAACATGAAAGAAGCACTTGCTGTGGAG
The DNA here is from genome assembly GCA_031772625.1 of Pinus tabuliformis. NCBI lineage: Eukaryota > Viridiplantae > Streptophyta > Pinopsida > Pinales > Pinaceae > Pinus > Pinus tabuliformis. The sequence continues at coordinate 667,110,102 of CM062811.1, read as the reverse complement.
AAACGTATTAATGCTCTAGAAAAGAAAGCTGCTCTGGAAGACAGAAAAGCCAAAAAAGTCTCTTTTAAAGATGACTCAAGGAAGAAAACCCCAAAAGACCCATATGAGATGGAGGGTTTGCAAAAAGTCCTAAAAAATTTGTCAAATGAAATGGTTGAAATAAAAAAACAGGTAGCCGAAACCTCAACCAAAAGACCCATTAGGACTTATAAGAAAACCGAATCAAAGCCACCGAATGTCATATATAATGCAGATTCAGAGCAAGAAGAAGAGGAAGAGGAAACAATCTCACCAACTGATGCTGAAGAAGAAGTTGTTGAATGTCATGGAATGTGGGATTTTATACTCCCCAACTCCGATACCGATAATGAAGAAGAAGCGTTCCCGGTCACTACTAGGAGTAAAAGTACTTCCGAACCTGTTCAGGCAACGTCAAAGAAAAGGAGTGCAGGTGCTGCTACAACAAAGGAAAAAATACCTGCAAAGAAATCACCTGCAGCAGTTCCCCAAGACCAACCTTCAACTTCTAATACTCCTTCAACATCTAAAACGTTAGTGGTATCCGATTCAATGGATTACAATATTGTTGATGACATGAAGAAAACTAAAGCAAACATTACTATGTTTGAACTTAGTAAATTAAAACATCAGCAAAAATTGCTTCTCAAAGAATTGAATGTTGTTCCTTCTTCACCTCTTCCCAGTGCTAAAGCTGCTAATGGTTCAGGGCAACCTCCTCCTGGTATGGTTGAAGCTACCGTTGCGGTTCTAATTGGAGATAGATCAAACTCTCATACTCCACCTTTCCTTCTAACCTATGAGATCTACAACAGAAACCTGCACAATTGTTTGATTGACTCAGGGGCATCTTCTAACATAATGCCAGCTTCAGTTTGTTCCAAACTGAACATTGAACCCCAGAAGTCTGCTATTCATATTGTACAGTTGGACAGGACCAAAGTACAGGTTGTAGGAGAGATTAATTCCATAACTATCAGGTTATCTGCTGATCCCAGAGTAGTACAAAGGATTGATATCCTAATAGCCGATATACCTGAATTTTATGGTTTAATCTTGAGTAGGGATTGGTCTGAAAAACTACATGGGTATATTTCTACTGATTGGTCACATATGTGGCTTCCCTATAAGGGTAAGCCAAATCAAATAAGGATTGATCGAGAAAAGCATATGACCCATACAGTTACTGAATTTGAGCAAGAAAACCAACCTGTAGCATTTAATAACAACATTTTGGGGAATTATTCATCTAAGTCATTCTTTGGCAACTTTACTGCCCAGCCATCCCCTTTCTCAGTGAACCATTTTACATCTCAGATTGAGAATTTTTCACAAACAGATAGGTCTAGATGTTTCAATGATACTGAGAAAACTGTAAATAAAATTGTTAATACTTCTTTATTTTGGTCGTTATATTTCGATGGGTCCAAATCTAGTGAGGGCTCAGGAGCAGGATGTATTTTGGTTAATCCACAAGGAGAAAAAACAATGTTGTCCTGTAGGCTAGAATTTGAATGCACTAACAATACAGCCGAGTATGAAGCCTTAGTCCAAGGACTGTATAAAGCAATCGGCCTTAAAGTGCAATATTTAAAAGTATTCGACGATTCTGAAATTATTATTAAACAGGTGAGAAATACAATTCATTGTCTTTCAAATCATCTTAAAAATTATCAGTCGCTAGTACAAGAACTCACCTCACACTTTTCAGCATTCAATATTTCCTCCGTCCCTGGGTCTCAAAACTCGGCAGCCGACTTGCTAGCCAATGTAGCTTCCAAGCTCCTACCTTCTGAAGACTATAGCCCAGATAGATTTTCAGTAGAATTGCTTTTTAGGCCATCAATTCCTGACAATGTCACTAATTGGAGAGTATTCAACCATGATGAGGATATTTTACAATTCTTAACTTCTGAAAAGTCCTATGATAATCAAATTATTGAGGAAAATGAGCATGACTTTCAAATGAAAGAAACACCTCAGGAAAATTCAATCCCTAAGCTTGTGGTAAAGCTGGAGGATATTTATGATATTAAAGACAGGTTTAAACCTGTGACTAATACAAAGCTCCAAAGTTCTACCCTAAGGTTTGAGTTGATAAATCTTGGCACTGAGCAAACTCCTCAAAACATTAATTTAGGATTAGGACTTTCCTTGGAAGAGAAAGAGGCATTCATTAAACTGTTAAGGAAAAATAAACAGCTTTTTGCTTGGAAATATGATGATTTGAAGACATATGATACATCCATTATCCAGCATACCATTCCAGTGCTTCCCGATCAGAAACCAATTCAGCAGAAGTTAAGAAAAATACATCCAAGCTTAGAGAGTCAAATAAAAACTGAACTTAACAAACTCTTGAAAGCCAAGATTATTTTTCCAGTCCGACACTCAAACTGGGTCTCCAATATGGTGCCAGTCAGAAAGAAAAATGGCGACATTCGGATTTGTATTGATTTCAGAAATTTGAACAAAGCGAGCTTAAAAGACAATTTCCCATTACCTACCATGGAGCAAATACTCCAATCAGTAGCAGGCTCTAGATTAATGTCCTTTCTAGACGGTTTCTCAGTATATAACCAAGTTTTGGTCCATCCTGATGACCAGCTTAAAACCACATTCAGAACAAAATGGGGAACATATGCATATCAGAAAATGCCTTTCGGACTTATTAATGCAGGAGCGACATTCCAAAGAGCGATGGATATAACTTTTAAAGGGTTGATTAATAGAACAGTAGTCGTCTATCTAGATGATATTACTGTATTCTCTAAAGAGAGGTCCAATCATTTGCATGATCTAAATCAAATCTTTCAACGCTGCAAAAGATATGGTATTTCTCTTAACCCTAAAAAATCTTTCTTTGCTCTTGACCGAGGAAAGCTCTTAGGATTTATTGTGTCTAAAGATGGCATTTATATTGATCCTGATCGGATCAAAGAAATCTCTGAAATCCCTTTCCCACATAATAAGAAATCCATGCAGTCATTTTTAGGCCAAATCAATTTTGTTAAAAGATTTGTTCCAGATTTTTCTCAAATTATTTTTCCACTTCAAACTATGATCAAGAAAAATTCAGTCTTTAAGTGGGGATCAACAGAAAAAGAAGTGTTTGATTTAATCAAGAAATCAATAATCAATTCCCCAGCCTTAAATACTCCCAATTTTTCTAATCATTTTACATTATACACTATCGCATCCACCTCGTCTTATGCATCAGTACTCATGCAGCTCAACGATCACAATTTGGAAGCACCCATTTCATTTTTTAGTTCAAATCTTCAGGGTGCTGAATTGAATTACTCCGAAGTAGAAAAACAAGCCTTTGCTGTATTTAAAGTGGTCAAACATTATAGACCCTTCCTTTTGAAAACCCACACAAAAGTTATAGTTCCTTTCCCTGCAGTTAGGCAACTATTAATCCAAAGAGAACTGGGTGAAAAAAGGGCAAACTGGGTCACAGCGCTTCAAGAATATGACTTAGAAATTAAGCCAGCAAAGATTGTTAGGGGCCAAGGTTTTTGCAGGTTATTGGTAGGAGCATCCAATATTCCAGAACCAGGAGATACAGATCAAACCGAAGAAATCAACCAGATAAGTATTACTGATTTCGAATCACAGTATACAGATTTAATCTTTTATTTGAAAAATGGTTATGCACCTCCTAACCTGTCTTACAAAAACAAAAGGGCCATTAGGTTAAAAGCGAAAAATTTTACGATTATTGATGATGTGCTTTTTAGGCAGAATTATGATTCAATCTTATTAAGATGCCTTGAGAAACCTGAAGCACAAAAGGTTTTGCAGGAGTTACATGATGGACCAGCAGGAGGACATTTTGGAGCTGACACAATAGCTCACAAAATTATTCATGCTGGATACTATTGGCCCACTCTATTTAGAGATGCCCATGAGTATGTAAGGAAATGCCGCAATTGTCAAACTTCTAGTGGAAGACAACGAAAACTAGCTTTCCCTCTGCAACCAGTCAACATTGAACAACCATTTGAGCAATGGGGATTGGACATCATTGGGGAAATTACTCCACCTTCTTCCAAACAGCATAAGTATATCCTTACTGCTAACGATTATTTTACTAAGTGGGTTGAGGCAATTCCTTTGAAGACAACAAATTCTGAAGCAATCATTGAATTCATAGATCAATTCATCATTACCAGGTTTGGTGTCCCAAATGCTCTTATTTTTGATAATGCATCTTACTTCTGAGGCAATGCTATGTTTGATTTCGCTATCCAAAGAGGATTTAAATTGAAATATTCTGCTAATTACTATCCCCAGGGTAATGGTTTAACAGAGTCTACCAATAAAAATCTGATCAAAATCATTAAGTGAACTATCGAACAGAATCATAAAAACTGGCACAAATCCTTAATGTTTGCATTATGGGCTGATAGGATAACACAAAAAGCTTCTATAGGATCTTCTCCGTTCAACCTTGTGTATGGAAAAGAAGCAGTACTACCCACAAATATTGTTCTTCCTTCTCTAGCCCTAGTTCAGTTCATTGAGGAAAGTCCTTCTTCTTCTATTCAGCTTAGACATGATCAAATTCTAAAACTAGAAGAGGAAAGAGAAAAAGCTAGGGTTATTCATGCCAAACATCAGCAAATCATCAAGGCAGCTTTTGATTCAGTCTCATCCGGTTCAAAACAATTTCAAGTCGGTGATTTAGTTCTGAAATGGGACAAAGCCCATGAGGACAAGGGAAAACACACCAAGTTCCAGAAGATGTGGCTTGGACCATTTCAGATCTGTGAGAAGATAGGCCATTCGACCTTCATATTGCAAGATTTATCAGGTTTGAGAGATTCTCTCCCTGTTAATGGCCTTATCTTGAAGAAATTCTTTAATTGAGGAGGTAACCCCTTCTCCTTTTTAGTTTAATAGAGTTTTGTAGTTTGTAGGATCTTTAGAAAATAAAGTTGTAAGGTATCTTCCATTGACCTTTGCTGTGTTTGAAAACTTGATCCACAGAAGTAGTATGATATTTGCTTTTAAAATAATAGAAGTCTTAACCAAAAGGGATAATTTCTAGGAAACTAGGTATCATTGTATTCTGAAACCACACTTCAAGTTTTGTGAACTCCTCTCAAAGTTTAGAAGTATTGTAAATCATTTTCTGTTTTCAAATTGGTCACAAAAGGTTATCAATATCAAGATAGAAGCTAATCCAACTTCAACATCTTCAACTCTTACCCTGTCATCCATCTACTCTTAAGGAGAAAATTGTCCATCTCATTCACCAAAGTTTATGATTACTCAGAATGTAATTCTAAAAAATTTGATATAAAAGATAAGAGGTCTTATTACAAGCCTGCTTACCATGATCATAGAGAAATAGTTTAACCGACATTACCAATACTGCATACCATAACAGGGCAATGGCTTAGAATTATAAGACAAGGGGTCTCATCACGAGCCAGCTTGTTCGGTTAGATTACTACCAGTGAATGGCATTGTCAATAGCTGGCTACCAAACCAGGACAATGGTTTTTTATCTTATCAATAACAGAAAAAGGAAAAGAAATACAAAATATGAAAACATGTTTTGAATTCATTCTGTTAATCACACTCTTAATTGGATGGGACAATGGACACTAACATGGTTAAAAGGTATCCCTGTCGAAACTATGAACGTTTGCTGGCAGCAGAGGCTCTACCAATGACAGACGAGTTCACTATAAAAGCTGATTTGGAAAGGTTTTCTGTTTTATCATTATAAACCAATAGAGGCCTATTTAAAACTTAGAATGTATCTATTTTCTTAACAAGATAGGAAATTAGCAAAAATAGTTTCATTTTACTCGGAATGCATATATACCTAGTTATATTAGAATTTTCCCCTTTGATTAGAACTCTATTTTGAAAAAGTTTAAGTATTTCTATACTTTTCAGAGATAACTGTTTCTTCCAGCGAATCGCCAATTGTTGTGCTCTACAACAACCCCCCATTTCATATCATTTTTATTCACAAAACTATCATATGAAATGGGGCCCTTTAGATTTTGATTGGTATCAATATTGTATTATTTAAAAAGGTCCGAAAATCAAATGAAAACATTATAAAAACCTTTTGAAAAACCCATTTTGATCATATTTATGCAAATAAATCAATCTTTTATCATTGCGATAAAGCGATTGCAAGATCGCATATCGCAATGACATAAGGAGCATAAGTAAATGACACATTGGTTTCCGTCGATGCGATATCGCTATCGGCTATCGGCAATGTTCCATGCACATTCTTAAAGTGCCCCCAGGCCATTCACCCCGATGTGATGCGATATCGCTATTGGCAATCGGTGATATACTATCCATGTCTCATATAATGCCAATACTCCCGATGCGATGTGATATCGCTATCGGCGATCGGGGTTTCAAAAGGTGTCAATATAAGAGGTTAAGCTTTCCCCAATGGTCGATTGCGATAAAGCACAGATTTCAAAAAAGCCGTTAAAATGAAGGGATATTACGATCAATTCATATTAAAAGCTTGATCTGTCGAACAATGGTTCACCTGCGCTCAACCGTTAAAACATTTATAACACACTTAAACGAATCATTCGGCTGATTAATGGTATATTAGGAATTTAAGGATTGGCGGGTTTTAAATGGCCATTTAATGTAATTGTAAGTCCTAAAATCTTCCTATGGATTGTATCCGCGACCATTGTAAAAGTTTTCTCTCATCACGCATTGATCAATATATCTCACCATATTGGAGTTTTCATTGCCAATTCTCTGTGTTACGTTTATTTTCACTTCTGTGCAGAATTCATCCAAAGAAGAAAACTCAAGCAAAATGGGGAAGAAATCTAAGAAAACCACAGTCGCTTCCGTTGCGCCAGCCACAGGACAAGCTGTCGCTGATCCCTCAAACAAAAAGAAAGGATTGATTTCGGATACTACATGTTCTGGTCTCGGCAAAACTACTTGGCAAAGTACCTACAACTTGATTGAAGTCGAAGAACCTGAAGTGAAAACAGTACAAGCTACTGCAGATTCAACTTGGAAATCTGATGGTACTCTAAAGGACTTAGCTGACTCCTTCCTTCATCGGATAGCAGCTAGGGAACAAATTCTCCCATATACAGATGTAGTGCGGTGGGCAATTGAGGAAATCCCAATCATGGATAGAACCTTCAGCACCAGAGACGGGAGAATTTTCGGGTCATTCAAGGCTGATGATTTAAGGCAAATGTATCATTTGCCTGAGCCAGAGAAGAAATACAATAAGGCGTTCCTGGAGAAATTCCGAAAGGAGAAAGAAGTTGAATTCGAACCCATCCGGGATTGGAGACAAAATCCGGCAAAGCACAAACATGAATCTTCTGGTAAGTTCTCGGTTGATTCCCTGGCTTCTCCTTATTGCTACGCTGGAAAATGATGTGTAGATTGTGAGGATTGCACGACTCTTCTAATTTCACTATAGAAATGGTTCCCTTAATGGAAGCGACATGCAACAGTGAAATAATGGATTGGGCCACTATTCTCTCAGATAAACTAGCCACAGCTGTTCTTGAGTTTAGGAATAAGACCCGCATTACTGAAAGGCTAATTCCCCCATTCTATTACAGTGCCTATATTTTAGATACCTTGTGTTTTAATTCTGAATTTCCCATGCTTGGCTGGAGGTGGACGCCACAAGACCCCATGCCTATTCACATATACCATCAGAGATGATGGAAATCCTCTTATAAGCACCATTTGTACCAAGTGTGCAATGGCTTTATGTTGCCTATTTATTATTCTATTTTTGATAAACCTGTTCCCAAGATTTCCTACCAAGCTGGGATTGATTTAACAGCAGTAGGGAGATGGTTCGGGGAGGAGAAGTTCACTTATATAAGAGTTTTCGGTAGCCAAGCCGAACCTCATGTCCTCCCTTTATACATACCTGATAAACTGCTGGCAAGGGAAATCGCTTACCAGATCATTGCTGAGAGTGTTACACAGACTCTCAAGAAAAATAAGAAGCAGGGCTGGCCCTCTTTTCCTTTGAGATGCGGTGTCTATACCTTGCATGATCTCAAACATGCAGAAAAAGAAGCTACAAAGATTAAATCATTAACTCTAGCAACTCTCCCTAATAGGCAATTTGATCCAAGCAAAGTTGCCTATAATGCACTAGAACAGGCCAAATTGTCAAAATTTGATCATAAAGAAGATATGTTTGATGACCCGTTCTCCTCCGCTGAGTCAATAATGCAGGTTAAGGCATTTGCTAGAATGAAATATCAAGATGAAGGGTTGGTTGAATTTAACAGACTTAGAGAACAGAGGTTGAAAACTCGGCCTCTATATCTATTAGCAACAACCCCAACAACATCGACAAGCGAGCCTGACTGGCAACAGTCAAAGGAGCCTCCAGTTACAACAATAGAACCAGAAAAGCCACAGGAGGAAACTCAGACTATAGAGCAGGAGAAAGTGCAGGAAGAGACCCAAATGAAAGAGCAGAAACAGACCACCACTGAAGTAAACGTGGATACTCATATTGACCCAAAATTGCTCCAGGAATGGCAGCAATTTGATTCCATTATCAGTGGTCTGGAATGTTCAAAGGACACTGAAACTTCAAAGGCAGCAGACACACAGGAAACCACTTCACCACAGGTTCTAAGTGGAACCAGCGGCCCACCCATTTCAAAAGAGGTAGAGATAATACCAAAGGACCCCTCTGATCAAATCATTTTGCAGGTAGAAGAGATTCCTCCCTTGGATGTCTTCTACAACCCAAGGCATAAAGTTGTAGTAAAACGACAAAGGAAAAGAAGAAGGACTGATCAACCTTCCCTTTTCCCAGAACAGACGGTCACGGGCAATGTGGTTTGGAAGGAGGAATTTGACCCCTCTGATGACCTGACAAAATTGTCACAATATGCTGGAGCCTATTCGGCGGCAACAATAGATAAGGCATCGGAGGTGAGTCTTTTGCTGAAAACAAAGGACCAGGAAATTTTCTTATTACAGGCACAACTGACTGAAGCAAAGTAGAAAGCGGAGCAGGCAGAGCAGCAATTGTTGACACAACAACAATTAAACAGTAAATTAACTCAACAATTGCAGGAAGAAAAACAACGGATTGACCACAGCGCAATCCAAAAGCAGAAAGAATTGTCAGAGGCCTTGGCGCAATTGAAGGCAGCGAATGAGAAAATGCTGAAATCAAAAGATGAGCAAATCGCTCAACTATCAGCACAGATTGAAAAGACAAAGGGCGTTCCACAAGTAGCTGAATTCAGAGTAGAAGCACTACAGATAAATACTGCATTGATAGCCCAAATTAAGATTCTATGTCAACAAATCGCCCAGGCAGAGCCACTATGCGAATTAACGACATCCATAAGTAATAAAGTAGACAAGGCTAAGACTGAATTGGATCAAGATGAAGATACGATAGCTGCATTTCTCGACTGGCAAGATATTGATCAAGGACAAGCGGTGAATTTACCAAGAATCTTAGAGTCACATAAAGATATACTCTTTACAGAATGGCAATCCCAGTTAATGAAAGCAGAGAGGGTAGTTTCAAGATGCAAATCAACTTCAAGCAATTTAGTTGAATTAGTCAATAACACTCTCTACTTATCAAACATGATTTCCCAATGCACACCAGGAAAATTGACAACGATGAAAACATTGGAGCAATCATGTTATCCAGATCTAGAGGAAAAGGGGAGATTAATTGCTGGGATTAACAGTTTAACCTGGGACACCTATTGGTTCTTCTTGGTAAAACCACACACACAGGGAGCCGCCCTCAAGTGCCTTACGGATGCAATCGGGTATATTATCCCCGATATTCAGGATGCCACCTATGCCACCCAGCTCAGCTCTCGCCTCAACAGACCACCCGAAGTGGAGCCAATGCTTGCGATAAGTCAGCTCAGATTTAAAGGCAAACAGCCTACTTGATGATTCATGCCGCCGACTGCTAGATTTCTGAAGAAAATAAGATCAAAATCAATTGATACCAATTAAGTAGTTTTGAGCCTCAAACCTGCACTTCTTTACACATCCTCTCAGCCTCCTTTTCCTATTCATTTCCTTCTTTTGCCACTCATTCCCTCCATCAAATTGCTCAAATCATTGTATTTTAGGACTTTTTACATGGTTTGTTAATTATGCTAATGAATGTGTTGTTGGTTTAGAATTTTGGTCAAGTGCTGCACTTTCCGTAGCTCACACAGGGTTTCCGCAGTTGATCCCGGTTTCTGCAGCCAACCCCCGATTCCGCAGCTGTTTTATTAAACGGCATGTTCCAGGTGTCCTCCGGGCAGAAGAGCCACATGGGAAAGTTCGTGGAACCAAGGACATGGTGTGTGTCCTTCCAGCTCAGCCAAACCAGTCATGAAAACCCATGGTCAACGAGGGGGCAACTACGGTCAAACAGAGGTCATTGACGGTGGCACGGCTATGCGTGTTCGGTTTTAGAGCGCGTGAAGAACAGCTGGCCTCTTCCTCAGCCACGCAGATGATGGAAAATACAAATCCAACAGAAGATTTAATGCCCACCACGACCGTTGCCTAAATCCAAGGACTGTGCTAGATTACGTGTTTTTACATAGCTGATAGAATAGCGTAGTTTGTGTTAAGTTCGTTTTGTTTTCTCTGCTATAAATAAAGCGTCTCTGAACGCTGATTAGTTAGCCGTTGTTATGTAATTTTGATCCCCCACTGTACTCTCTATTTTGCTACATAATATATGAGAAGACTGTTCTCCATTTGAGCGTTTAATCGATCTTTGAGCTGGCTGGAGTAGGCAGAGGGCCCCTGTTTACTTAAGGCCTGTACAGTGCTTTTCATTTCTAGCATTTCTTCTTATCAGTTTATGTATAATAGTGTTATAGAATGCTTTTGATTGCTATATTTTGATCATGTACAATAGCTGTATATAACTTTGAATTCTGCTCATTTATATTTCTGCACTTTTTCATGACTGATCAGTGTGTTTTTGCAGATTTCTTAGGTTCCCGGGACAGTTTTCTTTCTTCTCTTTTTACAGCTAGTGGCATTTGTGATCGTCTTATCTAGACTGCTGATCTTTATTTTTGATTTCCATTAGTATCATTGCTTTAGTTTGCACTTTATTTTCTGCTCATAGCTTATCAAGTTGTTTATCTTTTAATGGCTCTTTTTATCATAATCAACTAACTTTTAATGGAGCCAGAACATCACTTAGTGCAGCTTGGTTTATTTTGAGACTCACATTGCTAACTTGCTCATAACTCTTTCTTATATGATCAATCCAGCTGAAGGCAGAAAGGTTAAGGGGAAATTAAGTAGTGTGATTTGTCATTTAGATTGTACATTGCTTAAGATTTAATTGAAGAGTTAAAGTAGTTGTTCTTGTTTCTTAATTGAGTTAATGTAGATGTCGTTTTCAGTCTCATTTTTATCAGCAGTAGAGGTACTGGGCCAATGCCATTGGTCTTTTAATTGATGCCTTCATTTTTCCTTTAAGAGTTAATTTCATTTCAATTGTTGCTCGAAGCTTTCTTGTAGATTACTTTTAAGTTTTAAGAAATCATCTAGAACTCATCACAATCACACACACTTCACTCACTTTATTTCATTTCCATCAACCTCACAATAGGCGAAATATATTTGAAAACAAACTTAAAAAGTTAAAAACAACAAAAACTTAAGAAACAGTTGCCTAAGTACATACAATACACATCACTTCATCAGCTTACGAGCCCCGGGTTGACATTTAAAAGTTGCAATTTAGACATCACTAAATTGACCAAACAAGTAGGATTTCAGTTTCGTAGATAGTTAGATTAATTAAGTATTTATAGACCCTTTCATTGTTTTGGAAAGGGTCGTAAAGTTTTGTACTTGACTTAAAGATTGAAGTTGCACTATTGTGCTTCAACCATATTCTTTTATGAAACTGGACCAGTTATTCTAAATTTGACAAGGAAGCTTTTATGTAATCGTGCACTATTGTCTTTGTTTGAAAGTGTTTCTGTGTTGAAGGAAGAATCTCAAGTAGCGATTGATATTGGGAGTGTCTAGCAGCTCATATGGTACTTTTATCTATGTCTGAATTCATTCTTTTCATATGAATTGTTATTTGATTATCTTTGCTATTATCGAATATATGTATGTGCTTTAACAACAGTTCTGTATTCCTTCCACTATTGGATGTTTATGGTGTGCTTTTCTTTTAATCATATATGTGTCGATGATATAAATGACAAGTGTAGTAATATTGCTTTAATCGCTTTGCTTAACTATTTAAGCAAAGTAATCCTTGAATGAATTAATGTCCATGTCTGTTAGATGGAGTCATCTATATGCCTGTCCATAGACACAAATCATCAAGCGCTACACTTCAAAGTACAATAGTTCCCGGGATAAGTAATAGCTCTTTTATTTTGCTGATAGATTTAGCTATTCGCCTATCATTAGATTAGTCAACCAATCATTCATTCCGTTTATCCATTTCTAGGAAACTGGTCCCATTATCCCCAGTCGGAGCCACCATTCCAAACGGAAAAGGAGCTGTACTAAGGTCCGGACCGGGTGGTTATCCCCCAATGTTGATACAACGATTTTCGGGGCATCAACACTACCTTAGAAACAAACAAACTAAAAACTACTTTCGTTTTCCTTTATGAGAAATAGATAAGAGAAGAATGAGGAGACCAACCTCTGTCTTGTGCTTGGTTCCTTTGCTAGATTCCTCTCTCTTCTGATAGGTCTTCGCCACTTGCTTCCTTGTCTACCCAGCTTCAAAGAGTACCTGTAGAATCAAAGCAGCATAACACTATCTAAGAACATAGATCTATTATCATAAACAATATAGGACCAGATGTATATTGACCACACAAATGCATAATTCATCAATCATACAAGAATATGGAGGAAAACTTGAATAGCTTTATTGATAATCAAGAAAGAGCAAAGAGGATTACAACCAATTGTTCTGACCTAGCATCATCCTCTCAGCAAGAAAGCCCTTCTTCACCTCATGAAAAGCTTAGATCACCCAACACTATGATATTGCACCAAGAAACCAACAACACTTCCTTACAAGATACAAAATTCTAGCCTCTGGATCTCTGGGATGAGGGATCCATATATAGATGTTTGCAAGGGGAATGAGTCAGCTTTTGAGATTTGATTAGTGTCCTCTCTCTGATAGTTCTTGATTCCACTTGGAGATTGATGATCTCTTACTCATCCCTGGTTGAATGTAGAGAGGCAAGTGTCACAGGAGAAGTTTCTGGAAGATTCCATGCTTCTCCACCTTGCGGATTGACCCTGCCATTTGTCCACTCTCACCCATCGCACCCCATAGAAAGGTTTTTCAACATGCATCGCACCTACTGTTTGTATTCATGTGGGATGCAACACACTTTGACCATGGGGCAGGTGAAATGGTCCAGTTTTGACCAGTTCTGAGTAGTTTTTCATGGAGAACTTCTGGGAGATGTTGTAATCAGTTGACCTTGTTATTTTAGGGGTTGGAAAAAAACCTTTAGGGACTTAGGAGCCCTTAGTTTATGGACATTTATGATTGGGGTTGCAGTGCCCAAAAATTTCTATAACAGTTGCCCCCTAAAGCATGAGGTCGTTAATCTTTTGATGTCGGGTGAAATGCTTTATCATGAGGATCCGAAGTTTTTTCAAGTTGGAAGGCGACCTGTAATACGATACAACACAATACATTATCTTCATAATACTTTCATGATCTAGCTGAGGCAGGCATTCCCATTCTCAGCTTTATAAATTCATTTTCATGTACATAGGACAGACAATCGTCTCAGTGTAGACTGATGGTTTTGCTAGAGCCATCATCCCTTAGATTGGATGATTATCTGTGTAGCAATGATGTACATTTGATGTCTTTATTTTCCTGAATATATATCGCAGCCCGGATGGATGAAACTAGATCTGGGGTCTTCAATCTCGTTCGATCTTCACTCAAAGTACAAGTCGATCCATGTGAGAGATGTTCTGGAGTCGAACATGGAAAGACATCGCCTGATTACCAGGCAATGATGTAAGCTGTTAACAGGCACGAGAGGAATCACCGATAATGATGATGACCCTCAAGGTACTACAATACAACTCACGTGGTGTGAATAAGGGACTTGGCGTCGAACACCACGCAAAATCTTTTGGTCTTAGGCCATTGATGTAAACCTGTTGTCGGAAGTGAGAAACTTGCCATTGAGGCATGCAAGCTTCAAAGTACTGAAAGGGTTGTTCCTAGATCAACTTCTTGGATAATGAGCTGATGTCGACAAGAAGTGATCCGTCATGGGAGGGCCTTAGTGAATCCCACATCAATTACACGGAATGGAGCAAATGATTTTAATGGAGGTGAAAACGATCTGGTGGTATAAGGTTCAGGGTGGCGGTCATGAAAGAATGGAGCGTAAATATGTTGCGGTGGGTGAGACACAGGTGAATTCTCTGAGCGACTTCTCTTTAACATATCGGCGACACTAACATGATGGATTGGTAGCATTAACCCCAAATGTGGATGGTGTGATGGAACCATGGTGATGTGACCAGTGAATGGAACAGCCCAACTCGACTCGGATGTGGAGTGAAAGTGTCATGTTCAAGAGCGACTTGCTACCAACAAAGTTTCTTCATGTTTTCTTCCCAATTTTTCCCTAGTCATTGCTGACCAGTACCTCTTTATTTTTGTCAAGCTTGAGGAGGATAACATATGCTTGTTCTATAATTTTCCCTTCGGGAAAACCCATCGCTATGTTTTAACGAGCCTAACAATAGTGAAACTCGTTCTTGTCTGTTATGGACAAGTTTGTCGCTATTCGGTTTTAATGAGTTTAACGATAAAGATAACTCGGTCCTTTTCAATTTTAGAGAGTCTGAAAAGGGACGTAAAGGAAACTCCAAAAATCCTTTTTCGTCATCTAATCCCTTAAGTCCGAAAAAGTATAAAATAATACAAAAGGGATGAATTTTCGGTAATTTTAACGAGCCGAACAAAACAAGCGCTCGATATTTTTGTGTAATAATCCCTCAGGTCCAAAAAGATTAAAATCTAAAGGAGGGATAGCACTTCCGGTCCCTTTAACGAGCTGGAGAGGCCAATGGCTTGGCAATATTTTCATATTTTACGAGTCAGTTGAAAAGAGCTTAAATGAGACTCATCTTTGAGGAACGAGTGATAGATTTGGGTAACAGCTGATTCCAGGTAAGGTTTGGAATTTTCCAATCACGGCAATGTCATAAGGATGGCTAACAGGATCACTCTTTGCAGTTGTTCCTCAAAAGGGGTAAACAATCAAGTGGAGGTGAATGATCGTCCAATACAGAGTGGAGGTGATGATGAGAACATGACCAAGGCTTCAAAGGCTGAAGTAATACATTCATGATGGTTATTTACTAGAAATTGGTTCATTTTTTAATGAGCTTAAATGTTGGGGGAAACACTTGCTCATTGCTTATGTTTATTTTTTAACGAGCTTGAATTACGCGTTAAAACTGCTCGATCCAGTCGTATAATAAGGATGTCTCATCTAAGATGCCATTTTTCAGAAGCTTGCACCTTACAAAGCTTTGCTCCGCATCCTTTCTTTATGCAAGTTAGGAAACGACCAATCCTACGAGTTTAAAGGGTTAGAGGACCTATAAATTTAAAAAATAAATGGTCGCTCTTCACTTGCATGCCAAAAGGTTTGCATGCCCCCAGGTATAGCGAAAAATTTCCAGGTTACCAAAGATTGTTCCGTCTGTGTCACAGACAAAACACTTCCTCGGCGATGTCTACCGAAATAGACAAAGGTGAGTGGCACAGACGCCTCCACTCACATAACTTTGACGAGGGAATCTTATTCCAGCCTAATCCCATTTTCCTAAACAGATGGGTGTGTCAGACTAGTCATATATCCTCCGCGGAAACCTACACTATACCTAAGGTTTTCCTGCCGAAGCAAACTAGGGTGCATGCCCCCTAGGTTTCAGTCATGTCATTTGAATCACTCGCGCTCATTAGGAGGATGGACTGGGGATTGATGAGACATTCCTTGTGTGAAAAGACCATTTAGGGTTGGTATATGACTATTTGCTATGTGTGAACCGGGGAATGAAAGCTGGTCTACGAGCTTGACCACTCTTCCTTCATGCGGAAAGCACATTACTCTAAAGAGTGAGGAGACGACGGCTCCCATGCAATAAATATAGTCTCGTCCAAGGAGTAGATTATAATCCAGGGGTCCTTGGACTACCATTACATTCATGTGAACAGTTTTCCTTCTCAATGTTATCGACACATCGGGAAGGATCCCTAACGGTCGACTGGTTCCTTTGTCAAAGCTTGTTAGATTTATCATCTCAGGAAAAAGTGATGGCGAACCAAGCACTTTCCAAGCAGTTGAGGAAAGGATACTCATAGAAGCCCCTTCATATATGATGGTACCGGCCATGGCCATTCTATATATTTGAGCAATGATTCGAAATGGTACACTAGCCGGTAAATGAGGTTTGCCTAGTAGATTCCAGTCAAAGGAAACAACCAGGTTGCTTGGAGGTGGGACCAAATAGATGGCCGGATACGACTCTGACGAACTTCCTTCCTGCGGTAAAGGAATGGGTAGACTGCCCCCATGTTCATCGGAGTCTGTGCTTACAAAGAGAATTTGAATGGTGTCGTTCTTGTTCTCTTCGGTGACTGTATCATCTGAAGATGGACCTTCTGAAGGCAAGACCGGGTCAACTGCCGCCTCGACCTTTTGAATTTCATCTGGTGTGGATTCAGATGGTTTATCTTCAATGATAGACGCTTCGGCCAACCACAAGGGCGTGTCAGACGAATTTTCAACTAGTGACGGACTCAGCAAGAGTTTCTTATATCCAGGAGGAAGCCGTAACGGTGAAACCGGACGGTCATCCAAAACTCTTTTAGCTTCGTCTAAGAAGGGACAACGGTGGATGGCATGATCGCCTTCACACAATTTACAAGGAAATTTATATTTTCCTTTTTGTCCAGGGGCTTCACTTTCACTAGTTGACGGTGTATGCTCAACATGATCATCAGAGGTTGATGACACCGGATTGTGCAAACGAGGAGACCAGTCCCTTAAGATCTGAGGGATGCAAGGACAATCTCGATGATAGTGGTCTCCTTTGCAAATGACACATGGCGATTTAGGCCTGGTCGGTGCAGTGTGTGGATTTTCACTAGACGATGCTTGGTTGCCCCTTTTCGCCTTTGGCTCCTTCTTCTTCTTCTCTTTCTTCTTCTTCTCAGTTACTTGATTTTGGGCTTTACCAGCTTCATCAAGCGAAGAGGAAGGAGGAGAGGAAGAATTGGACAAAGTAGAGGGTTGGGGGGTAACTCTAATATCGTTTAGTTGCTGACTTGATTGTTCAGGAATAATGGTGTTCTGAATGACAGAAGTTGAGAAGAGCTATACGGGTAAGCCGATTGTCAATCCTGGAAGAGACAATGTGGCCATATGGGGTGCACCAACATCTCCCCAAGAGGAGAAGGGACTAGGATTTCCTCCAATGGGAACTCCTTGGTTGGTGGACTCCATTTTTCTCAACTTAAGATCAACGTAGGAAAGGTGATGTTTATTCCATTTAAAATAAATTTTAGACGCTTTGACACAACTTGTTTTTTCAATTTTTAAGAGTCGAGAAAAAACAAAAGATGACTCTAGTCGCCTTCGATTTTTAATAAGCCTGAAGTGACAAGTGCTCAGATGGACCTTTTCCATTAAGGAGTCTGAAAAAGAATGAAAGGGACTGCTCTGGAAATCTAGACAGAGGGATTACCAAACCAATCGCAAAACTGCAGAATACTTTTTACGGTACGGCAGTCAATCTTCCCAAATGCTGTGTTCAGTGCATTGCGATCGATAGGGCGGTAGACATGGCTTCCTATGGATAAAGGATTAAGCCTATTGTGGTCTCCCAAAATATACTCGATGGTACGTGGGAGCACAAGTCCGTACTGGCACTTATCGTCTCAAACTGGAGTAATCACCCAACCAACAGTGGAAACAACAGTTACCGGGCGTTACGATGCCGGAATACATCTCTAGCCTAGACTTCTAGATGTTCTGCGTTAGGTTCCAAAGCGTTTTTAGATTCATTAAATTTATTTTATGGTTGATCTTGCTTAAGAAATTTTCCTTTCAGGTTCACCACGTGATGTAGATGTACAATTCCTAACATGCAATCTAAGATGATAAACAGTCGTTTAATATTCTTTTTGTAATGAAAATCCTAGCTACTATGGAAAGAGAGATGATTTTATTTCAACAAAGAGCAGAGAGCACACACTATATGCACTGTCCTAAATCAAACCAACAGACAGTCTAAATGCAAATGCACATGCATGTATTTGTTTTCAGCCTTCTTAATGTGTGAATGATAAAAAGAAAGCTAAGCGCAAATCTGAATTACTTTTCAAAGCGACAATTACTAACAAGTTTATTTTCAAAAGAAAATGAGGACAATGACAACACTTTGCTATTCGGAATTGAAAGCTTGCTTTCGACACTTGAAAAAATACTAATTCAAATCAAATACAAGAGTAACAGTGCAATCGTCTATCAAGAACAATCAGATTCTCTTCTATGATTGAAAACGACACTTGCGACACTTTCAAATCAAGAAACGACAGTACACTTACGCTACTTCTTTGTAAAGGAGAAATGAAAATGACTCAAAAATACATAAAAACATTTACAGTTCTTTGCACAATGGAGGTGGAATAACAGCAAGGAAAGGGGTTTCAAACAGAGGTGTACTGACTACAAGCAGCAAAACTCCTGAATAGAGCTGAAAAGCATGAACACAGAAACCAAAATTTAGGAACAAGGCCTTGTCTGATCAGCGCACCTGTAACATAGTGAAACTGAAATGCAACGCACCTACTACACTCGGGAAGTGCGATGCATTTGGAGTTCACAGAACAGACAGTGCGCTGGACTAGGGACGAGACTTTGACTGGGTTATGGGTCACAGTTTGCAGTTCAGTTCAGGGATTTAGGCCGAGCAAGTGGTAATCAGTAAATCAATCATAGGGGTAGATCTAAGGAGGTTACTAGAGCCACCACGAGGGCAATTAGAGAGCTTGTAAATCAATCGTTTAATTCATAAACAAAACCCGGAGATAGACTGAAGCAACATTGATCTACTTTGCACTTGCATAGCAAATGCAGTTCGAAGGCTAGCTGGCTTGACTTCAGGCTCCATCTGTAAGTTTATAAAGTAAACAAATGTAGATAAACAAACAATCTATTCGCTCCCCAGTGGAGTCGCCATTTTTTTATCGGGAAAACTAGTGTCTATGCAGAACTGCTAGTCCCACTAAGGCTGGTAGCTACCTTAGAAACAAACAAACTAAAAACTACTTTCATTTTCCTTTATGAGAAATAGATAAGAGAAGAATGAGGAGACCAACCTCTGTCTTGCGCTTGGTTCCTTGCTAGATTCCTCTCTCTTCTGATAGGTCTTTGCCACTTGCTTCCTTGTCTACCCAGCTTCAAAGAGTACCTGTAGAATCAAAGCAGCATAACACTATCCAAGAACATAGATCTATTATCATAAACAATATAGGACCAGATGTATATTGACCACACAAATGCATAAATCATCAATCATACAAGAAAATGGAGGAAAACTTGAATAGCTTTATTGATAATCAAGAAAGAGCAAAGAGGATTACAACCAATTGTTCTGACCTAGCATCATCCTCTCAGTAAGAAAGCCCTTCATCACCTCATGAAAAGCTTAGATCACCCAACACTATGATATTGCACCAAGAAACCAATAACATTTCCTTACAAGATACGAAATTCCAGCCTTTGGATCTCTGGGATGAGGGATCCATATATAGATGTTTGCAAGGGGAATGAGTCAACTTTTGAGATTTGATTAGTGTCCTCTCTCTGATAATTCTTTATTCCACTTGGAGATTGATGATCTCTTACTCATCCCTGGTCGAATGCAGAGAGGCAAGTGTCACAGGAGAAGTTTCTGGAAGATTCCATGCTTCTCCACCTTGCGGATTGACCCTGCCATTTGTCCACTCTCGCCCATCGCACCCCATAGAAAGGTTTTTCAACATGCATCGCACCTACTGTGTGTATTCAGGTGGGATGCAATGCACTTTGACCATGGGGCAGGTGAAATGGTCTAGTTTTGACCAGTTCTGAGTAGTTTTTCATTGAGAACTTCTGGGAGATGTTGTAATCAGTTGACCTTGTTCTTTTAGGGGTTGGAACAACACCTTTAGGGACTTAGGAGCCCTTAGTTTATGGACATTTATGATTGGGGTTGCAGTGCCCAAAAATGTCTATAACAAATAGTTGAGCATTATGACAATGGTCGAACATGAATTAACCATGATGGCCATGGTTTACCATGTTTCACCATGGTATTTATTATTGTTTAAGGTTAACTAAGGATGACCATGTTAACCATGGGTGTCCATTATTGATTATGGTTAACCATAGTTGACGATGGTGACAATAGGTGAATATGGTATGACCATGATGACCATGGTGACAATAGGTGAATATGGTCTGACCATGATGACCATGGTTTCCCATGTTATTGACGTTTAACTATGGTTGACCATGGATTACCATGTTTAATGATGTTGCCCATGGTTGATCGACATCACTACATGTTGACTATAGTTGAATGACATCACCAGATGTTGGCTATGGTTGACCATGTTTGAAAATGATTGACCATGATTGAAAGTGCTTCCAATGGGTGACTATGGTTGAAAACGATGGCCCATGGTTGACCTCGGTTTACTATGTTTTGACCATGTTTGATTATGGTTGACCATGATTGAATATAAGCACATATAATTGACTATGATAGAATATATTTGACTATGGGTAACCATATTTAACTATGATTGGCCACAGTTAACTATGGTTTGACCATGGATGACTATGTTGACCATGGTTTGTTGTGGTTGATTATGATCAACCATGTTTGACTAGGGTTTGGCCATGGTTTCCTATGGGGTCCCATGAAAGGCTATTCGCCTATGGTTGCTCATGAAAGGCTTAGTGATTTTAACTAGACATTTTTCTTAGGTTTATGTTAAATTATTGTTTTTATTTGGATGGAATTTTTCTTGACATTTCAGTCTATATGAACTTAGATCTCAAAATAAACACGGGGAGAGTGTTAGTTAATTTTTTTTTAATTATCAATTGGGATAAAGTTTAGGATTTTGTGAATTTTAAATCTAAATATTATAGCTAATAGTAAAACTTTTGTATTTTCATGGGCCATGCTATTAGGGTTGGTGTTGTGAGATACCTTAAATTTTGATGTAGTGTAGGATTTAGTGAATTTTTCTCGAGATGATTTTATCTTCGCCTTTATACTATATTTAAGTAGAACAATTGGGTCACTCAGATTGAGACTACATGTGGATTTGAACATGTGAACTCTTACACAAGAACATAAACTCTTATCCATTAGGCCCACTAAAATTTAATTTAAAAGACATCATCTTAACCATTAAAACCGCTCAACTTTATTTTAACTTTTCAACTGTTAGTCGCTTATAATTAAACTACCTATAACATAGTATTGTCTTTACTAGCACAACCATATAAATTAAATGGTTGGTAAATGCTAATAGGCATCAAAACACTTACATCATAATACATCTCACTTTATCAAAATTAAAAGAAATCATAAATATTAACTATATATATAACCATGGTGATTCAACCTCACTTACTATGTAAATTTTTAATATATAAATAGGCTTAGTTATGATATTATGGGGCAATACTATGACTTACTACAAACCATAACTCATGTTCATAAGATATTTTTTAATTAATTAATTTAATTAAAAGAGTATAAAGAGTACAACTATTTTTCAAATAATTCTCAATTATTAATATAATATTATTACTACAAATATTCTAAAATATTTTGTACAGGTTAAATTCTTATTATTCATTTAATAATTATTGGTAATTAAAATAAAATTCCAAACATCTTATTTTAAAAATACATCTATTTACATAAAAATAATCACATATTTTTTTTTAATATAATTAAATGCCAAAAAACCATAAGCATAGTAACGGTAAATCAATGAATCACTTGACATAACCTAACATCCAATTTTCCATATGCCTGTCATAGGTAACTTCCTTCGTGGAATGTGAAATTCCTAGCAGTGGCAAGCTCTATGATGTTGCATGTCATGCAAAGGGTCAATTTGAATGTGAATGTGTAATACCTCACATAATACAATACTTAAAAAAATGGTTGTAGAGAAACAAGCCCCTACCTATGATGCCAATAGAAAAGGCTATCATGATGCGAAGAGAAAAGGATGTCACAATTGCCGTGATAGCTTACCCTGTTGAACTAATGTGTTATATACATTGGTTGATGTCAACACTGTTTGTTTAGTGGTGCCGGGAAAAAAAAAAGAAAGGAACACTGGAACATAGTGGATTGGTTGAACCAAGCAATAAAAGCTATACCACCTGATTTAAAGACATACCTGGCATTAGAAACTATGAGTTCAAGCCAAAGAAAGGGTGAAACGTTTGAGCATCGAACGAACAATCAACCATAAGGCCTTCATAGCATATTCTGGTTAGTTCTGCAGAGTCTCATAGCTCATTTTAACAAGGAATTGAACCATAAGATTACCCAAGGCTCCAGAAAGAGAAGGCATTGAACCATACATAAGAGGCATGCATGTCGGTCGATGGGAATCATCAAAATTTTGTGCTAAATAGGTTGTTCAGAAGAGTGTCTGAAATGTTACTAGCGGCCCTCTGCACGCCCATAAATACCATACATGTATCTCCCCGTCATCTCTTTATTTAAGCAAGTGCCTGCATGTTGTATTATCTACACAACACGAATGCATCCAGTAGTTGCACTGTTGCATGTGAAGGCTGTACAAATTCATTCATTGACACTCAATCGTGTGAAACATACGTGTTGGGTTATTAACGCTGTTGTACAGAGTTCAGATTTCACTGTATATGTTACAAACTTAAGTCATGGGAACATATCATATATGTGTCATCATTCCAATTTCATATAATGTTTATTCATTCATTTTTATACATTAAGCAAATATTATGGAGGGAAGGAGCATTCATTCTTGTCCGGTTAAAGAAGAAATTGAGATAAATAATCTTATATCCTCTAACATCATGCCTGTTTTAACATAAGTGTTGGGACTCTGGACACCACATATTTCCACAATGGTATGATATTGTCCACTTTGGGCCTAAGCCCTCATGGATTTGTTCTTGGGCTTTACCCCAAAAGGCCTCATACCAATGGAGATATTTGTCCATCCTTATATACCCATGATCTTCCCCACTCCTAGTCAATGTGGGACTATTGGTCGTATACCCAACAATCCTCCCCTCGAACAAAGGACCATCGAGCCTCCCCTCAAACGATTATCCATCCGTCCACTCTCTACCAACCAGGATTCTCCGCTCCAATGCGTTGGAAGCACACGCCTTACATGGAAGCACCACCTGCCTCGAGAGCTTGCTCTATCCCAGGTCAACTCCTCTTCACCGTGTTGGGACTAGGACACGTCCATGAAGAATCCGGAACACACTGCCTGTCTAACCGAGCTCATCCACGGATCCCATTGTCATATTACCGGGGCCCACCACCTTCGTTCGACATTCCGAGAATTCATCCACTTGGCTAACTTCGGGGCATGGCTCCGATACCACTTGTTGGGACTCTGGACACCACATATTTCCACAATGGTATGATATTGTCCACTTTGGGCCTAAGCCCTCATGGATTTGTTCTTGGGCTTTACCCCAAAAGGCCTCATACCAATGGAGATATTTGTCCATCCTTATATACCCATGATCTTCCCCACTTCTAGTCAATGTGGGACTATTGGTCGTATACCCAACAATAAGTCAAGTTCATATGTATTTCTCAAAATGGTAAAGAAAAAGTCCCATCAGACATTGAATCTTTCTTACTAAGAAATTTAGAGAAATACCATTTTGTGGTGTTACATCATGGATGTTTCAGCGCCCAACGTGTCTCTCTCACAGTGGGGAAGAGAATAATGGATATTTTTCATAAAATGGATTTCTTCTATATTGATGTACTATGAAATGGAAATGCTTTTCCCACTTGCATATTTTCGAAAGTTTTCCCCTGGCATCTTGTGAAACATTTATTTATTATTTCATATGATGATGTTCTTCCATATTACCATATTATGAAATGGAAGTCCATTTCCCACTTGCACATTTTAAAGTTTCCTTTTTCATCTTGTCAAACATTTATTTATAATTTATCCATTAATCATGAGATTCAACCACATGCCCATGGAATGACAACCTCAATTAGGGAAAAGCGTAGAGCCTCAATTAAGATCATGACTCAAAGTAAGAGTTAAATATTGTAATGTTTTATAGACACGTGGTAGGAAAAATAATTTAAGTGTTAGTGGAATCAACAATCGATCAAGAATATCTCATTATTCAAGAGTAATAAGAAAACAATTGCATGGACTACAAGTGTCGCTTGCCTCATTTTCCCTCGTCGTTTTGCTACTGTTTTGTTCGGCTTATTCGCAGTCTTTGGCTTTACGAACCAGGGCCAATGGCCCATAACTAAGGTCGATGTATTCAGATCGGAAATTTCAAATATGATTGATGGCATCCCCTCTAAGATTTTTCATCCAGAAAATAAGGTAAGCTTGCGCAAGATTAATGGAAAGGACCTAGTTTTGAGCCCCCATTCAAATTTTGTTGTCTATGGTTATGATGGTGTGTTTTCCCCTTTATGTACATGTTATAATGTCTTCCTTTTTTATGAATGAAGTGCATTGGATGTAGATGTATGATAGATATTTGTTTTACTTGCCTGTTCATGGTCTTTTATAGTTTCTAAGTCTTGGATTTTGTATCGGCCTAAAAAGCCAGTTTTCAACCATGCAATACATGCTCTAGACACCATTAATCTCTTAAAATATTACACTGAATTAAAATGGGTTTTGATACTAAACAACTACATTAGTTGTAGGATTATGTAATACTTCTTAAAAATTGATTAAACATTTAAGGTTGAAGAACAGGTGCAGTGCAGTGTGCTGACAAGTCATCAATAACAATTCCAATGAATTGCACAATTTTTCCTATACAAGTAACTAATATATAGAACACACTGAGAACTTGTTCTACACTCTGACAAGTGAGTTCTATATATTAGTTACTTGACTTGGTATATATGAAATATTACCTTTACCTTTCTTATAGAAGCTGCTAGGGTCAATTGATTTAAAGTCTTCTACGTTTATCTTATGAGACAACTTCATCTCCCATGTTTTCATCAACTTCTCAACAATTTCTTCTAGGGATCCTTTTAGCCATATTGCACATGTGGATCTAACTACTCTCTACATTTACAAAATCTTATCAAAATCGGAAACAAAATGGTAGAAAACAACATATTTATATTGCAAATACAAAAATGAACCTTAGTTCGGCCTTCTTCAAACAACTTGTTTGGCCATTTCTATATAAGCATGGTCTTATCTTCGTTTTTATTGGCTGGAAGGTTTCATTAATAAGGCCCCCTCCCAATAACACTCAGTGGAGCCAACAACAACCCAGTTAAAAATTGCCAGAATTTATCGAAGCATGCCTAGTTAGTCAATTACACCTGAGCAGTTCACTGAAAGTCAATCAAATCTACCCACTATGGTTCGATTCTATAAGAGAACTGTTGTTTATAATAAGGTATCCAACATATAAATCCTGCTCATAAAAAGAAAGGTATCCACCGAATAAATCATACTATGCAAATAGGAATGAAGAAGGAAACTAATTAATATTCAAATCAAATAAACCATTCAATAAATTAGTGATCTGGAATTTATCCAGGACAAAGAATTAAAGGTATTACAAACTCATGTGCATGGATGTGCCTATGTTACTTATGCAACGGATCGATAAGATTGCTAGAATACATAGACACTGAGGCAATCAGAGAAAACATAACAGTCAAACATGTAAACAAAACAAGTTTAATAAGGAGTTCACCCAATGCTCCTGGGCTACATCTCCTGGTCCAGCCTCTCAGTGGTGGCCTCTCTATTATGTTTTCAAGCAAAGTTTTTACAATAGTGAGCTCGATTCGAGACTCACTAAACAGAATGAAGTCAGTAGGAATGGAGTGCACAGACTCTCCTTACTGAAACTCGACCTCTGAGGGTCATAGTAGTATGATAGGCCTATGCCGAGGAGTTTTCTTGAACCTCTCAAGCCTTCAATGGAGTACACAGACTCTCTGGCTCTATCTGGCTCGATGCTGCCTTCAGGTCAGCTCGGCTTCTACTCTCCGTTTTCTGCTATTAGCTTCTTATGTCTCTTTATTGTCTGCCTCTGTGTGTTGTCCCCCTTTGCCTCTGCCAGTTCATGGCTTTAAAGCCAGACTATTCTTTGACTGCTTGTTTCCGCTTCCTGGCCTTCTGGTTTCCTTTCCTCTGTCCGTTCAAATTCCTCTTCTCTGCATCATCATCACTGGGTAACGCCTCACAGGGAGGTGGCCACCTGTTTTGCTAACGAACTGGGTGTCAGATTCCCTGAATCATATTCGAATGGCCGCTAAATCTGTTTGCTTCAAGATCTTCCGTGAATCATGAATCATTTGCCAACTCATCATCCACGTCAAACATCAAATCCCCTGTCATCTTGCTTTTTGACCTGTCAAATCTGGTCAGTCATCGGGATGTATCTCCGTTGTCGATTTGGGCCCCCCAGATCCTACAATCGTCCTTCATATCGGGTGGACAAGTTGCACGGTGTTTACCCATCTGATGTGAGCAATTTTCTCTCTCATCCACTGGACGCGTGTCGCTCGATGTGTGGCATCAGGCAGGACTCAGTCAAAACTGATTATCGCCTCGAAGCCTTCCGATATCCTGCTGGTTTGGGGAATCCCGGGCTATGGAACCGAAACAGTTACTTTTCTTAATTTTATAGCGATTTCGGGTCTAGGTGCGTTGGGGCTTTCCTTCACTGAGGGGGACGCCCTGCGATACGCGATTAGTGCTTAGCACTAATCACGTTTTAGAATCCACCTTTGTTTCCCGAATTAGCCTCCGGGTTTGCCAGTTTTGTGCCATTGCGCTTTACCATGGCCAACGGTCTGCGCGCTCGACCCAAGGTCCTTGTTGCTCCGCTCTGGCCACAACTGCAATTGTTATGAGGATTCCTTCTGATAGCTTCGATCTTTTCTAGGACTTGAATCTTTTAGCATAATTTGAAACAGTCATGAAAACCTAAAGATTTTTTAAGATCCAATTTGGATCACGACCTTCCCACTGAAAAAGCTTTTGGACCACCAAAAGTTGGTTTTCTTTCAAGCATCAATCAAGTGAGGGTATTGCTTCCTCGCTTGCTCAATTTCTATCCATTTCGCACTGCTTGGTTTTCAACCTTTGAGTCCAATCTTGAGGTACTCAACGTCCCCTCTGCGTGTAGTTCTTACCTTCCTGTCCAGAACTATATCTTCTTGCAACTTATTAAGATATTCAGGTAATAGATCATCAATAGAAGGCAATTGACTCTACTCTTCAGGATCTTCAATTAATGAAGGTTCAACTAGTCTCAAGCTGCCTGCATTAACAACTGAGTAGATGTGCATGTAAGCTGGTAGATCAAGGCGAAAATCATTCTCACCAATTTTCTTAAGTATCTTGAAAGGTCCATACCTTATTGGCTTCAGCTTCTTAAATTCACCTTGCATTCTGTCTTTGCTAATATATAGCCAGACTTGATCACCAAATTGGAAACTATGCTCCATCCGATGCTTGTCATGCCTTGCCTTGTACTTGGCTTGGCTCTTTTCCAGCTGTTCCTATATTGCCTGGTGAATCTCTTGGATTTGTTCAATGAACTTGGTTGCCTTGTCCACATCACTGTGTCCATCAACTGCTATGTCTTTACCAAAGACAAAATCCAAGGGAGACCTTGGTGTGAAACCAAAACAGGTCTCAAAAGGAGATCTCTGTGTAGAAGAATGTTTAGCTTGGTTGTAAGCATGCTGCACATAACATAAATGTTCATCCCAAAGTTTGGGATGCTTGCTGCAATAGCCTCTGAGAAACTGGATCACTGTCCTGTTGACCACTTCTGTTTGACCATTTGTTTGTAGATGAAAAGCTGTGCTTTTCTTTAGCCTGGTGTCCATCAATTCCCACAAACTTGACCAAAATTTCCCAACAAATCGGGTATCTCGATCAGATATTATGGAAGTGGGTAATCCAAAATGAACCCATACATGCTGAAAGAACAACTTTGCAATTTGTTCAGCTGTAATCTATTTGTTACAAGGTATTAAAATACACATTTTGCTGAACCTATCCACAACAACATATAAATAGTCACGACCCTTCCTAGATTTAGGCAGTTCTCCAACAAAGTCCATGGAAACACTTTCCCAAGGATGAGAAGGAACTGGTAGTGGAGTGTACAAGCCTAGTTTTCTATTGCTGGACTTGCTTTTAGCACACATGGTACACCCTCTTACATATCTAGAAACTGTTTCATTCATTTTTGGCCAATAACAAAATCTTTGCAGCTATGCAACTGTTTTGCTTACACCAAAGTGACAAGATATTAGAGAAGTGTGTGCTTCTCGAATTATCTTTACTCTTTTAGTTTGTGGAATGCATAGCTTCCCAAAATGATACAAGAGTTGGTCCTTAACATGATAATCCAATTCTTCTACTCATTTGCCTTGACTTAAAGTTGCATATACATCTTTAAAATCTATATCTTGAGCATATTGTTCAATGTAGCTCTCATGCAATACTAAATTATGCTTAAGTATAGTAGATGCATTTAAAATTGGTCTAGATAACATATCTGCAACTTTATTGTGTATGCCCTTTTTATATATGATGACTAAATGAAACTGTTGTAGAAACCCATCCATCTATAGTGTCTTGATTGCTGCAACTTAGTTTGGGACTGTAGATATTGAAGTGGTTGATGATCAGTATGTATAACTGTCTATTTTCCCATTAAGTAATGTTTCAACTTTTTCACACTCTGTACTAATGCATACAATTCTTTATCATATGTGGGATAGTTAACTACTGCAGAATTAAATGTTTCAGAATGATGACATATGGGTTTACCGTGCTGCATCAACACTGCTCCCATGGCATATTCACTGGCATTTGTTTCAATCTCAAATGGTCTTTGAAGATCGGGCAGTGCTAGTACTGGTGCTATACTAATCTTTTCTTTCAAGGTGTCGAAGGTTTTCTGCTGTTTGCCTCCCCACTGAAACACCTTGTTCAATATTGTTAAATCATGTAAGGGAGCTGCAATTAAGGAAAAGTTAGAAATAAACTTTCTCCAATATTGTGCTACTCCTAAGAAGCTTCTAACTTTTGTAGTAGATTTGGGTTTAGGCCAGTTTACAATGACTGCAACCTTAGAGGGATCTATCTTCAATTCACCACCCCCTATTATATGTCCCAAATAATTCAAAGATGTTTTGCCAAATTCACATTTTGAGAGTTTAACATAAAGTTTTTCTCTTTTCAAAACATCTAGTGTCTGCTTAACATGATTTAAATGTTCTTCCCATGTTTTGCTAAATATAAGAATGTCATCCAGATATACAATAACAAAATCATCAAGAAAAGGTCTGAGTACATCATTCATTACTCTCATGAAAGTAGCAGGAGCATTAGTTAAGCCAAAAGGCATAACCAGCCACTCATACAATCCCTGCTTTGTTTTGAAAGCAGTCTTCCATGCATCTTGCTCTGCAACTCTAACCTGATGATAGCCACTATGCAAGTCTAACTTGGAAAAATAAACAACTTCTTTCAACTAATCTAATAGATCATCTATGCGAGGAAGGGGATAACGATTTTTTATCGTTATCTTATTCAGTGCTCGGTAATCAATGCACATTCTCCACGAGCCATCTTTCTTTTTCACCAAAACAATTGGAGACCCACATGGTGATGTGTTAGGTCTGATGAACCCTTTCTTGAGCAGCTCCTATACCTGCTTCTTGATTTATGTATTCTTTAAAGCAAACAACCTGTACATTCCAATGTTAGGCAATGGAGCATCTTGCTACAAATTAATATCATGCACTATTTCCTTTTTGGATGGAAGACCTTTAGGTTCTTGAAACAATATATCATATTCTGAAACAAATTTTTCTAAATCAACTTGCTGTTTAGCATCACAGCCCTCAAATACATTGCTTTTATCAGGTTTCTTTTCCTTTACAACCATCAGTAAAAATTGTTTGCATGAATTTACAATTCGTTTCATCTACCCGAAGTTTATGAGAGTATAATTATTCTTGAGCTTATGAGCTCTTACAATATATTCGATTCCATCTTTAACGAGTAGATACTTGTTTTCAGCTCTATAGAAAATAGCTTTTCTATCATACAAGTAAGGACTTCCTAAAACAATTCCTCATATATCCAAAGGAACTATATCTAACTCAACCTCATCTACAAATGTTGACCCAAAAGAAAACTTAAGTTTACATTGTCTAGTCACTTGTAGCTTTGCTTTATCACATAGCCAACCTAATGGATATGGTTTCTTGTGAGGTGTGGTTAGTAATCCCAACTTCTTTACAATTGTTTCAGAAATTAAATTTACTTGTGAACCACTATCAAACAAAGTATCAATCTTTTGATGATTGGAAATAAATCGAATATGAAAAAACTCACCTTTTTCTCTCATTTTATTCATCATCAGTAGATTGTGTAGAATTACTAGTAGATGCTTCATAATTTTTACCTTTTATACCTGTGGCTGCGATTGTTGCTTCATCTCCTGAGTCTGACCCCAAATCCTTTTGAATAGCTGCAACAGTCTTCTTCTTCTTGCCCTCGAACTTCTTAGGTTTCAGCTCTGGGTGCAGAATCCAGCAGTGTTCATCATCATGCCCATCCTTCTTACAGTGAGTGCATGAAGACTTGCTTTTCTATACAGTGTTTGTCTTCCTCTCTTTCCATTTTTGTTTTCTTTTCTCCTTATTTTTTCTTGTAGTGGGTTGGGATGATCCCCCAACTTTTGGGTTCCCATTCTTACCTCTAGCTTCTAGATGCGTAGCCTGAACGGATACCTCATCTATGCTAGTGGGATTAAACATGAGGATAGTGTGCCTCATGTAGCTGTGTAGACCACCTATATACTTCAACAAAGTCTCAGGTGAGTCTAAAGAAATTCCTAGAATCAAAGATCTTTTCCTAAATTCTTGGGTGTAACCTTGTACACTTTGCCCTTTTAGTTGTCGAAGAGTTTGCCAGCTCATCATGGCTTGCTGCATGTAGGCTAGTGGATAGAATTGCTTTTTAATTGCAGAAACAAATTCACTCCAGACAGAAAGAATCTTACCATGTTTCTTCATGTCAGCTTGTGTCTTGCCTTCCCACCATACCAAGGCAGTGCCTCTAAGGTGTAGGCTGGCCAATTGAATCTTACTCTTGTCTAAGTCAATGCTCTGCACTCTGCAATAAACATCAATATGTCTGATCCAATTATCCAGCTTCTCTGTATTCAACTCTCCATCATATATTGGTAAATCAAATTTAACATCTAATTTAATCAAAGATGTCTTCTTTTTATTTTCAGGGCTATTAGGAGGTGTGAGAAATTTTTCTTCTTTCCCTTTGCCTTTAGAGTGGTCATGGAGGAGAGATTCTTCTACTCCTTTGTCTTGTTTGGAGCTTGATGAATCTTCATCTCTATGTTTCTTAAAGTCCCTATACATTTCCTCCACCATGGATCTCAGGGTCATAAAAATATCCATGAACTGGGGATCTGATTCCAAGGGATTTTCTTCTGACATTTTCCTCTTAGAATAGACTCTTCCAATTTTCAGGTTAGTTTCAGCCAATTCTCCTTCTCCTAATTTAAGCTTTGATCTAGTTAGCATTCAACAACAAAATCCAACACAAGCTTGTCTAACCTTAGTAACCTAGAGCTTTGATACCACTTGATCTGGAATTTATCCAGGACAAAGAATTAAAGGTATTACAAACTCATGTGCATGGATGTGCCTATGTTACTTATGCAACAAATCAATAAGATTGCTAGAATACATAGACACTGAGGCAATAAGAGAAAACATAACAGTCAAACATGTAAACAAAACAAGTTTAATAAGGAGTTCACCCAATGCTCCTGGGCTACATCTCCTGGTCCAGCCTCTCAGTGGTGGCCTCTCTATTATGTTTTCAAGCATAGTTTTTACAACAGTGAGCTCGAATCGAGACTCACTAAACAGAACGAAGTCAGTAGAAATGGAGTGCACAGACTCTCCTTACTAGAACTTGACCTCTGAGGGTCACAGTAGTATGACAGGCCTATGCCGAGGAGTTTGCTTGAACCTCTCAATCCTTCAATGGAGTATACAGACTCTCTGACTCTCTCTGGCTATGTCTGGCTCGATGATGCCTTCAGGTCAGCTCGACTTCTACTCTCTGTTTTCTGCTATTAGCTTCTTGCGTCTCTTCG
This sequence comes from Pinus tabuliformis, assembly GCA_031772625.1. Lineage (NCBI taxonomy): Eukaryota > Viridiplantae > Streptophyta > Pinopsida > Pinales > Pinaceae > Pinus > Pinus tabuliformis. The sequence continues at coordinate 667,077,541 of CM062811.1, read as the reverse complement.
TTGTCTGCCTCTTTGTGTTGTCCCCCCTATGCCTCTGCCAGTTCATGGCTTTAAAGCCAGTCTGTTCTTTGACTGCTCATTTCCACTTCCCGGCCTTCTGGTTTCCTTTCCTCTATCCATTAAAATTCCTCTACTCTGCGTCATCATCACTGGGTAACGCCTTGCAGGGAGGTGGCCTCCTGTTTTGCTAACGAACTAGGTGTCAGATTCCCTGAATCATATTCAAATGGCCGTTAAATCTATTTGCTTCAAGATCGCCCACGAATCATGAATCGTTTGCCAACTCATCATCCACGTTAGATGTCAAATCCCCTGTCATCTTGCTTTTTAACTTATCAAATCCGGCCAGTCATCGGGATGTATCTCTGCCGTCGATCTGGGCCCCCCAGATCCTACGGTTGTCCTTCATATCGGGCGGACAAGTCGCACGGTGTTTACCCATCCGATGCAGGCGATTTTATCTCTCATTCGCCGAACGTGTGTTGCTCGATGTGTGGCATCGAGCGAGACTTAGTCAAAACTACTTACAGCCTCAAAGCCTTCCGATATCCTGCGGTTTGGGGAATCCCGCGCTATGGAACTGAAATAGTTACTTTTCTGAATTTTATAGTGATTTCGGGTCCGAGCACTTTGGGGCTTTCCTTCACTGAGGGGGACACCCTGCGATACGTGCTTAGCGCTAATCGCGTATCAGAATCCACATATGTTTCCTGAATTAGCCCTTGGTTTTGCCAGTTTTGTGCCATTGCGCTTTACCATGGGCCAACGGTCTGCACGCTCGACCGAGGGTCCTCGTTGCTCCGCTTTGGCCACAACTGTAATTGTTATGAGGATTCCTTCTTATAGCTTCGATCTTTTCTAGGACTTGAATCTTTTAGCATAATTTGAAAAAGTCATGAAAACTTAGAGAGTTTTAGGATCCAATTTGGATCAATTAGAGTCCGAAAATTTCCAATTTGGAAGCCAAGATTCCACTACTAAATTGTCTACTTTTCCCTAAATGTCAAATGATATCATTCAATATAATACTATTGAAAAAAAAAAAATTAAATAAATAAATAAAATAAAATTATATATATATATATATATATATGAAAAAAGAAAAAAAAATAAAAATAAAATAACAAAAAAATATGAAAAAAGAAAAAAGAGAGAGCATAAGGTGCATTATCAATATATGAAAAATCTTTAGGATATGTACATTCGTGAAATGAAAACCACTGAAATTTCATTATATTGGACTGTAGATTTTTCAAATTAAAAATGGAAAATGGTTTTATGGCGAGAATTTGCTACGGATCTGTAGAAATTTCATGGTGAATGGAGTAGATATGAAAGTAGCAATGATGTACTTGTAGATGATAGCTATCAACCCTTAAAAAAATCAATTTCTTTGACAAACTAGTCATTGCCCATTCGACAAGCATGGCAGAAAGTGTCTCCTCCTCTAATAGTGTTAACCATGAATATGGAAATTAATATGTACTTTATTTCTTCATAGACATCCTGGTCATGTTGTGCAATAAGTAGGTGGTTATGCATAAAACAGGGCAAGATGTTTTAATTCCTTTCCTTCCAGAGTGTTAGACATCTCCTCTCTGAACCAAGAGAGGTGGTTTGCATGCGAATTACTATACTCTTTTGCATTCTACCAAGCAAAAGGTACTCAAATTTAGTTAGTTTAAGTGTCTTTTATAAATGATGTAATCGAAATTGCATGGCAATTTAAAAACAAAGAATAGCTTCATGGGAATTTAAAAGCATATAAATAACATACCAATAGTTTTGTCAGTAGTTTTTCTAAAACAAGTCCCTCTTATTATATGTATCAATTATGTGTAGGTAGTAAAAGACTTTTGTCTTAATTATAAGATAATATATTTGTATATGTATGAATTACATTTTCATGCAACTCTCCACTCCTCTAGGAGCATGCGACCAAAGTCAGAGCAACAGATTAGAAGTTGTTGTAATATCAGTACCCCAGAAGATGTTAAAAATGTTGTGTAAACAAGGTTGATTGAAAGAAGCTCTGTAGATTTCGCATATTAACATGGAGCACTTTTCAGAATCATTTGTATATGTTTCTCTCTCGTAGGGTTGCATCAACAATAAATCCATGCCACAAAGAAAAATAGTGCATGCCTATATCATTGTAGGAATCTCTCACTCCCATGCAAACATGCGACCAAAGGCAAACCAACATAAAAGAGAGAGTTAAGCAGACAAAGAAGAGAACATAGACAAATTACCCATGACAAAGCGATGTCAAGTTGTGCAGTGACCAGCGATGATGAAGCCAATATGTAAGTCCAAATGTCACCAGATGTAATAAAGAGAAAAGTATGGAAAATCCATGGAGATAAACATTTATGGCTAAACATTTATTGTGAGTGAAGTAATGGTAGCATTACTTCACTCAAGAAAGACTAGTTGATAAAATTTGATAATGTACAGTATATACTAGTTTTAAACTAAGATAATATAAGCTCATTTGGGTTGATGCCTTGGGAAGAGGCCAAATAAGACCTCAAACCACAGACTTTGGTTAAAATCATCGTGATAATCTTAAATAATTATATAATTTATAGAACTTTGGCTTAAAATTTCTAAAATAGTTTTGATATGCGTGGAGATTAATACATTGCTGAAAATTGATTACTATAGTCCCTAGCCCAAAGGGGCAAGGACTAAAAAGGTGAAAACATAATATACATGATAGAAGAGTCTTCCCTTGACATAGAGCCAATACCACGAGGCTTGCTACCAGGTATTGCTGCTCACTTTAAACTAAAATCATCTTGAAAATATTTTAATTTAGAGGATATTTTATTTTAATTTTAATTTTAAAAACACATATATCAATTTGAAACTAAACACGGAAAGAATTCCATAGCTACTTCATAACCTATATACACTTTAATATATTATATTAAAACATTTAAAAAAATAAATATAAAAAATTTATTATTAATTTCAGTTCTTTTAATTAAAAATAATAATACAAATTTAAAAAAAATACATTTTGATTTTAAAAATAAAATTAGGAACGTGTCATTTCACTGAACCCATAATTAACATAACCGAAAATAACAACAAGAATGTGACTGTAAATATAATTTCTAAGAAGTTTTATAGCAACAAGCATGTTCTCCAATTCCAATTCGTACACGGGTGGATACCCATTTTTTACGTAACATATTACGTGACTCTTTGAATCTGCGAATACACGCTCTATTGTTGGGGCGACAAGACTTAAGTGACCCACAACGATTGTTTGCTATACATGAAACAAATTTAACTATATATGTGAAACATAAATACATGATATCTCGATGGAATTATCGCTACATCGGCCACATTTAACCAAGGTACCAAAGTTGCACCTTCTTTCTCGACTTTTGCACCTCCTGAAATGATTGCACGCATGTCGCCCCTTCCGATCTTTTAAATTGTCCACCCACTTTCCCAGAGTATAATTGTCGCCTCCATGAGCAAGGTAGTGGATCACATAGCAAATGCATTATATAGCAGAACAACACATTGACTTTGCTATAAAGCCACACTCTAACTGTGGTGCTGAACTCCAACAATGCAGATACAAAGCTCAGTGATAAAAGAATGAGCCAATGGACCTTCTCCTTCTTCGTTTGTAGAAACAAGGCAATCAAATTTAAAATTTTGAGAAATGTCATCTTTAAAACTGACATGTGATGGGTAATAATCAATAATTATTGCTAAAACGACTAGATCTCCAGATGACTAGATCGTTTTTGGATTGCTAAAACACTATCTGATCATTTTTTAATATTCTCTGATGTGCATCTATTGAAGGAGATTTAGACAACTTTCCTATTCTACTGAAATTCACTCCCTCTCCCCCTAAATCGCCAACCCCCTTCAAAGTTAACCCTCACTGGTTTGAATACAGTCTGCATGATTCTATCAAGCAGATTTGGTTCCCTTTTAACATTGATTTTCCAGAATCCCCAATGATCCAATTCCAAAAAAAATTAAAGGAAGCTAAAAATACCATCAACCAATGGGCCAAACACAAATGTGATAGAGACTCCTAAGCCCAGGGGGATATTGAACACACCTTCTCTTCCTCCTTGGAAACCTTCTTGGTCGAGGAATGGATAGAAGAGCAACAAATCCACTTAAAATCAATGGATTCCAAATGTTTGAAAATCCTTTTAGATCAAGAAAAAGAATGGTGCATGAAGAGTAGAGCCATTTAACTTCAAGTTGGGGATGAAAACTATAAGTAATTTCACAATATAGAAAACTATAGGAAAGCAATCAACACCATCTAGGAGATCAAGAGATCGAATGGATATGTTATCTACTCTTTCCATGATATCTCATCTGAAGGATGAAAATATTGCAAAGAACTTTTCCACCAAGGTCAAAGGGATACTATTGATCACATATTAAAATTAGAAAATTTTTATCCCATATTTATGGATTAGGAAGAAAATGATATCCTAGTGATTGAAATCATGAAACCAAAATTGGATCAATTTTTGCACATTTTTTCAGAAGAGAAAGAGTCTCATCTCGGATGGCCTTCCAATTGAGTTTTACCTAGAATGCCATGATTTCATGGGAAATGAACTATTGAGACTAGTGGAGTACTCTCATACTACTGGGAAAATTTTAGCCCCTTTCAAATCCAATTTTCTTACTCTAATTCCAAAATTAGACCATCTAGATACTTTTGATTAGTTCGAGATTATTTCCCTATGCAACACCATTTACAAAATTTTCTCAAAACTAATTGCATATATGATGAAGGATATATTATCAAATCATATCTATGACTATAGTTTTTTGAGAAATTAACAAGATTGGGTCACTTTTGATGGTCTGGGGCTAAATATGGAATAAAAGAACTCTTGGAGCATGTACATAAACACCCTCTAACACTCTCAAGTGACTCTCTCAAATTTTAAGGACCAATTTAGTTGGACTTACAACCCTCATGCGTCTTATTCTCTAAATCATGGTTACTTGTCTAGTAATGAATGACCATAGAGGGGATCCACTCTAATGGAGTGAAAAATTATGGAAGCTAATATGTCCTCCTAAGACAGAAACCTTCATGTAGTTGTTTTCGACAAAAAATCTCCTACTTGGGACAACCTCCAAAAGCACTCCTTTCAAATTTATTGTATATGCCATCTCTGCTTCATGAAATTTGAAACCACAAATAATCTTTCATCTCTTTCCCCTATATTACTGCTATGTAGAGGGACATATGTCAGTTGGAAGGAATCCCCTCCACTAGTTTGGATCATACATCAACGATTGTCTAACCTTCTAGTTCGATTCTCATAGAACTCCTAATAAAAAAGCCATTCCACTCATTTTGGCTTGGGGAATGTGGCTGGAAAGGAATGGTACCATCTTCCATGATAAAGACACTTCGCACATAAAAATTTCCATTCATAGTCTTTCCATATCCCACTGCATTCCCTATAAGCCCCAATCCCAACCAACTCTGCACCTTCACTCTCCTAACATTCAAATGGAATCCTTCTAGGACTTTTTGAGGGGCCAACATAAGGAACACCCCTAATCAGTGGAGCATGTGGCATCTGACACCTCTAAAAAAATTTGTATTTCCTCTTTTGCAAACATTGCACCTGCAACAAATAAATATGCTAAACTTTTTGCTCTAAAGCTGGTACACCATATTTCCATATCAAAGAACACTCCCACACTTTATGTTTATGGTGACTCCCAAAAATGTTATAAATTGGGTAAACAAAATTTCCAAAGTTCAAAATTACACCCTTGTCTCACTCTTTGAAAAATTAAAATAGATCATTACACACTTTACTCAGATTTATTTCCATCATATCTATAACTAACAGAACATTACTATAGATGCCCTATCAAACGATGGATTATATTTGGATGGTAGCTCATGTGAAGGCATATAAGATAAAGAAGGCTAGCAGCAAAAATATCTTCTTGACCCTTGGGTCTAAGTGATCATTTATGATGACATAACACTTTATTTATTTTTTTGGAAATTTGGTTTGCAATTTTTTTTGTGATACTTATGGTCCTTTTGTTGCCAATATGGGAAAGCAAAGATTCTAGAAAGGAGAAAAGAAATGAGATACATGGTTGATGTTTTTTGTAAAGCATATAAGTGGAGCAAGTTTACTTCTATTTTTGCATAGAATGTTTTTGCAATGAATGTATAAGCTAAGGAATGCTATGTGGCATATGTAGTATGTAATTTTACTTATATAAAATTACAATTTTTTTCCAAAGAAAAATACCCTATGTCAAGACAACGATGTCAAATGTCAATATATTTCAAAAAAATGATTTTTCTTTTTTATTTTCTAAATATTGTTTCTTTGTACTACTTTTGTAATATTATGCAATAATAAACTTTGCTAGGACTCAATCGAATGTTTGAACTAGTAAATTTTGAAAAGAAAATGTTTTTTCATATAAGGGGTAATTTCAACCTCCTACTTCCCTAAAAGCATTTTGATAGTCTCTTTTAGTTATTAATCTTGGTTAGCAAAGTTTCACAAATAACATATTATAATCCATGTAAACTCTTACAACTCTCCCATTTCCAAATAAGATCCAATTGAATAAGAGGAAGCAAGACATGGATTAGCCTCCAAAAGCAAATGCACTACTTCTTGCATATAAGGCCTTAAAGCAAGAAGATGGATGGTGTAGAGCACTATTTGAGTACCTTAATCATGCTTTCCCTTATCAATTTTAAGTATCCTACTATTCATCACCTAAAATGCGATTTCCTTTGTAGTGAATTCAAAGGAAATCTAACCAACAATGTCCTTGTTCATCTTAAATTCTTGCTCTATAAGTTGTTTTCCAATAACATGCTGGCACAACCCCAAAGCTACATATGCCAATATTTTTACTCACCATATATGTATATGCATACTTTTCAACCCATAATCACGTATTAGCAATTACTTTCATTCTTCTAAATCATTAGCATACATTTGTTTTGGGCTACTTTAAACCATAACTCTATGTAACTCCTTTTACAAAGCGAAAATTATTTATTACCTAGAGTAAAATAGCCATTGGAGACTACAATAATTGTTGTTGAGTTTCCCTTTAAACAAGATCAAAGGATTTTTATAACATGGAAATAAGCTAATCATGGATCCAATCTTCATTCAACCATATATTATTGGATTTTATGACTTTATGGATAATAGAAAGAACACAGTAATTATGTAAATAAGGAAATCCATGAGATATTCCAAGTGTTATTGTGATTTGCAATATAATGTCTAACCAATTGTTTGATGCATGATGTCCCACAAACTCCCCACTTTCATATATTCATATAGAAGGAGGTGTGAATATGTACTAGAAATTCAACAATAGAGTTTCACTATAGTTTTGTGTAAGATAGAGCATAAGGTTTCAATCTCCATCTTCAATTTTTGAAATGCATTTTTCTCTATTATATGTTTGAGCTTGATGGAATTATTGTTGGCTTGAAGTAACTTTATAGCAATAAGTTCTCCCTTGCCTAACTCTCCCTTGTATACCTTTCAAGATCCCTCCAATGTGAATCGTGTTCTCTTCCTTCAATCAATGGTGCATGTCATCACAGATGAATTTCTATTTTTTTTGGTAGGTAAGCACCCACAGGGGATTTGAACCAGTGCCCTATCGAAAGGAGTGCCTTAATAATGCATCCATTCACCATCAATCCAAAGCCCCATGGGCTTCATCACAGATGAAGTTCAATGTGTGAAAGGATTTCATATATTAAGATAGAGCATCTATAATATCTCAAGAAGGGATTCTATACAAAATGAAACCTATAATAATTGTAACCACCCATTCCATATTTACCCAATTTCACTGGATTGATAGGGTAAACATGAGACGAATAGTTACTATGACAAGAGAAAACCTCCTAGCTCCATTTAAGGAAGTGGGGCCTACAATTGACCACCGATTGAAAACTCACAACATCCCTCAGGGCTACGAGACACTCAGGGGCCAAAGAACCACCCCATGTGGCAAAACCCTGAGCTAGGTCTCCTTTTTCACAACTTAACCCCGAACCGCATGCACAAGCCTACAAGAGTGTAGTTGAAGGCCTCCAACCGCACACACAACACTACTTGAGTGTGGTTGTGACCCAAATTGTCCAGTTGAGATGTTGCGTTCCCAACATCTGAGCCAAAATTCTAGGTCAGCCTCCAAACCACTGCCTAGAACTGCTTGAGACTTCTCAAAATCATTATTGGTGTGACAACAAAGCTAAACAATCAAAATTAGAGGTAGAACTTGAACTAGATTGCCTAGAACATAATAAACATTTCATCAAACACATGGAAAATATGTAAGCTACAGGTCATGAATGCATATATAATAGTAATAGTATGAGATTCATCTAAGAATCACCAAGAAGGCCTTATGCCCTCTCCACATAGCTGCAATAATACTTATTAGTCTGTACATTCATCAACCAATCAATAGCTAAACAATTCATGACAAGAGCCATAAATGATACACATCATTTAAACAACATATAACTAGAAAATGACCAGCATAAAAACCATGGCAACTCAGCCATAATATCACCAATATAATCATACATGAATCAAAGTATAGAAATAACTCTTATTAACATATGTGAATTCTAACCAAGTCAGGGACTTCCATGTACCACCCGACCATAGATTAGGATGAACTAAATATCTCTTTCATCCAATCACCCTGACGCCATATTCCAAGCATGAATGTGGGATCTCATGGATTAATTAAACAAAACCAAACTAGAGCTTCCAGAGACCAAACCACCTCAACCCTCAACCAGTGATTCCAGCTCAAGGTCAGACATTACTAACACCAACCAGATTGGTCTCTACCCAAGCTGTCCAAGGGATCCATGAACTAGTAACTCAACCCACATCCTTCTAGGGCTCCAGAGTGTTTGTCCAACCTAGCTCCAGGGATTAGTAACTCAACCCGCCAAGGGCTCCAGAGAATTTGTCTGAACCTAGGCTCCAGGACTAGTAACTCAACCCAAGTTTTTCCAGGGTTTCCAGAGTGTTTGTTCTAACCCAAAACCATAAGGAATTATGAGCACCAATCATAAAAAATCAAGTGAAAATTCCCACAATGACATGTCTATTCAGGAAGTGGAATGGAAAGGCTAAAACCATTGTCAATCCAAGAAAATATCCATGCCAGTGATAACACATAACCAACAAATCACATCCATATACCACGCATCCATAAATCATTAAGGAAATCACATATGCAACCTGTTGCCTGCAAAGCAATCCAACTATAATGGTTGATTCACTTGTTCCCTTACGCTTTCTTGATTTCCTTTTCCTTCTTTCTCCAAATCTAGTGTATGCTAAAGTGCTCCAAGAATTCTCCTAGAATGCTCCAAGATTTTCTAAGTATGCAAGAGTATGAGAGAATAGAAGATATCTCCACCCAAAAACTATCAAAAGGCTAGCATCTGATCCTCAAAGTACCTTTTATCATTGATGCCTCTATTTTCTTTATTTTAATTCATTTTCCCTTCAATTCCCCTCTCATGCAAATATGTGACCATTCACCTTACTTTTATCCTGTTTTCTTTTATTTTCATAAGTAAATGCCAATTAATGCCACTTTGCCTTTGCCAATATCCATAGCCATTAATTAATCACAAGTGATACCCATCACTATGTTTTTCCCAAAATTTAGCTTGGAATACATGTCCCATGACCTTGGTATTATTTTTATTTACATAGAAAATCAACCAAGGGTTGTTACAAATCCCTCCCCCTTGGGGGAACACTATCCTTAATGTTCAATGAAACATATAAACCATAAAATACATGCTTCCCAAGAATATTTATAACATAGTTTGATGCAACATTTACATCATATCATATAACCATCATACCATGAGTACCATACTGCTTATTGGAGCTTTATAACATATCTCAATGCAATATTTACATACATATGCATATATATAAACATAACCAAAACACAACATCAAACACATATATAAGAGTACATCTGCTTAACCAATGAATATAGAAGGATACATAGTCTGTATATGATCAGTCATCTCCAATGTAGCTTCATCGGGCCCAAAGTTCTTTAATTTCACTTTAACTTGCACAATTGCTCAATTCCAGAGAATGAGCATATTTCGCTGCAAAATGCACTGAGGTTCGAGTTGGAATTCTCCTTCTAGTTCCGCCTACAATAAAAACTAGCCAATCCCTTCCATGATCAACATTCTTCACGTATCTTTTAAGCAATGAAACATGGAAAACATCATGTAATTTCATTGTTGAAGGAAGTGCAATTTTGTAAGCCACTAGTCCAATCCTCTCCAGGATCTCGAAATTCCCACAATACCAAGGTGCCAGCTTGGCACATGATCCAATCCTTAAGAAGATCCTCTCAGGCTTGATGCGCAAGTACACATGTTTCCGAACTTGAAACTCTTTAAATACATTTTGTTGATCTGCATAAATCTTCTGTTTATCCCATGTTGCCTTCAAATTCCTTTTGATAACCTACATTTCCTGTTCCATCTCTACCAACATATTCGGTCCAAAAAAACACCTTGTTCACTGGATCACTCCAACTGATAAGAGTATTACAACTCCATCCTTAAAGCACCTCAAATTGACTCATATTCAAAGATTCATGATACTCATTCTTATATGCAAACTCAACCAGTGGAAGATAGTCTCCCCACTTCTGTTTCTAATGCATGACATACGTCCTCAACATGTCCTCAAGAATCTTGTTAACGCTCTCTATTTGTCCATATGTCCGTGGATGATAAGTTGTACTAAAATCTAACTCTGTCCCAAGCCTGCAAACAAATCTTTCCAAAACTTGGAAGTGAATTTTACATCTCTGTCTGACATAATATTCTTAGGAATACCATGCAACCTTACTATCTCCCTAATGAAAATATGAGCTATGTCACTTTCTAAATTTGCAGACTTAACTGCAATGAAATGAGCTACCTTTTTTAACATGTCAACCATAACCATGATGGAATCATGTCGCTTAGATGTCCTCGACAACCTGTAATGAGGTCCATGGAAATGACTTCCCATTTCCAATTGGGAATCAAAATCGGACACAATAAACCACCTGGATTCTTACACTCTGATTTTAACTGCTGACAATCAACTACTCAAAGACGTCTTTCTTCAAGTTCGACCAATGGTAGAATTTCTTAACTTTTGTCAATGTCTTTTGATATATGTGGTGACCTGAATACGGGTTTACATGAAATTCCCTCAAGATAAGATTCTTGAGCTCATTGTTGTCTTGCACGTAGATCTTATCCCTAAATATAACCAAACCATTGGCCGTGAGATGATAATCCACATCTTGATTGCCTGTAACCTATTTCTATAATTTGTGCTTAAGATGATGGTCCTGCCATCTTGCTGTCTTGCCTGCAAGATTTTCTCCTGCGAGTCTGTCCTATAAGAACTCAGTGCTACAATGTGATTCACTTGTGCTCTTCTACTAAGAGCATCTGAAACCCTGTTCTCTTTACCCTTAATGTGTCTGATCTCAAATTCAAATTCGCTGAGCATATCCAACCACCTAGCTTGCCTAACATTCAGATTCGGTTGATGAAATAAGTACCTTAGCCCACTATGATCTCTCATCACGGTGAATCTCCTACCAAGAAGATAGTGTCTCCACATCTTTAGTGTGTGAATGATCACTACCAACTCAAGATCATGAGTCACATAATTCTGCTCCTGCTCATTCAACTTCCTTGACTCATAACATACTACTTGTCCTTCCTGCATCAGGAATCCACCAAGTCCTCTGTTGCAAGCATCTGTACATACCACAAACTCTTTATTTGGATCTACAATATTCAAGACTGGAGCATATGTAAGCAACTGCTTCAACTATTCAAAACTAGCTACACACTCCTCAGTCCATTCAAATTTCTTCCCTTTTTCGTTGCAAAGATGTAATAGGATAGGAAATCTATGAGAAGTTCTCAATGAACCACCTGCAGTAACCTACTAGTCCCATGAATGATCTAATCTCATCCACATTCCTAGGAGCTGCCCATTCCATGATAGCTCCGATCTTTTCCAAGTCCACTCCTATGCCTTCCTTGGAAACAACATGTCCCAAGTAATGAACTTTTGTATGAAATAAACTGCACTTACCAAGCTTGGAATACAACTAATGCTCTATCAATAGTCTTAACAATACTGCTAAGTGTTTTTCATTCTCTTCCTCATTCTTATAATATATCAATATGTCGTCAATGAAAATTATCACAAACTTGTCCAGATAAGGAAATAACACACTATTCATCAAACACATGAAATTAGTTGGAGCATTAGTAAGACCAAAAGGAACTACTACCAACTCATAATGCCCATACTAGTCTGAAATGTAGTTTTGTAGATGTCCTCTTCTTTGATGCGTACTTGATCATATCCTGATCTCAAGTCAATATTTGAGAACATTTCTACTCCCTTCAACTGATCAAACAAGTCATCAATCTGCGACAAAGAGTACATGTTCTTAATAGTCACTTTGTTCAACTTCCTGTCTTCCTGTAATCAATACACAACCTAAGAGTACCATCCTTATTCTTCACAAACAATATTGGTGCACCCCAAGGTGACACAATTGGCCTAATGTATCCCTTATCAATCATTTCCTTAAGCTGCAACTTCAATTCCACTAATTCCAGAGTACTCATTCTGTAAGGTTCCTTTAATGCTTGTGCTACTCTTGACATCAACTCAATAGAAAAGTCTACTTCCCTATGAGGCGGTAAATCTGTAATCTATGCTGGAAATACATCCTGAAACAACTGCAAAACTGCATACCTCTTTAAGACTTCAACATCCTCAACATCCTTCCCTTTCTCACTAAAAATATGAATTGCAAACAATACACACCTTTTCCTGCTACTGCGCTTTTCTTGCATAGTTGTAACCATTATCACTATTGTAGGATTCTTTTTACCCTGCAAGATTATCTTCTCTTCGTCATCATCCAAGCACTCAATAGTCTTATCATAACAATCCACCTTAGTCGTGTGAATGTACAACCAATCCATACCCAACAACATACTATGTGATCCCAATGGAAGCACATTTAGATGCAATGATGTAGATATACTATTCATCTCAAATGCACAAGATCTCACCCAATGATGAACTCTTTTCTTGGTACCTATATCCAACTACACTAACCAAGGCTATGCATGCACTTCTTTATTCCAGCAACACTTATCCACAAAGTCAGGACTGATATAACTATAATTATATCTAGGGACAATCAAAATAGAAACAACTTGATCACAAATCTTACATTCAATGTCGATAATAGATGCTTGATGATCAACCTACCTATTATCCAATGTTGCATAAATCTGAGGAATACTCTATCCAACATCCCCAACCGTCTGTGCCTCTTGAGTACTATAAATATTTGGTCTACCACCCTGATGCTGGGGATAATATCTCTTGTGATTATCCTTGCCACAAGTTGTTGGCTTATTGGGCCCTGACCCAGGTTCGGAAGAGTTATTAGCCAAACAAATCCTGCAGCTACCGGCCCTTTCGGCAACAGCCCGCGGAGCGCGAACTGAGGTCTCACCCGAGGTAGCAGGGGAGGGTGCTGGAACCAAGTTTCTGCACCCTTGGGATGTCTTGATGTGGTCTGGAGGGGTCACGAACCATTCTGTGGCCTCGCGCCACTCTGTACTACTATCGGACTTTCGCGTAGATCCGCGCAGGTGTACTTTCTTATTAAGGAAATTATTATAGATCTGATCTTCTTGTTACAATCTTTAAGCAAACATTTAACAATAAAACCCAGTGCGCAAAATCATAATTATTTAAAGATATAAACTCATATAACAGATGCATAAACCAGAACATAATAGGTCCGCGATATTTCAGAAACAACTTATCTTTATTAATATCTTCCGTCAATACAACTAGATCCACCCTGCGCACTCAGCTACAGGGGTCCACGCACACAGCTACGGACTCTACCAAGCCTCTACGCACACAGCTACAGAGCCTCTACCTATCTACCAACACCCTTGACTCGGACTTCCAGATGCAGAGAATATTTCCTTCACAAACCCATAACGTCAAGATCCAAAACCAAAAATTAATCTGCCTTCTACCCTTAGAGCCTCTCTCTATTTATACATTCCCATGGTCCGCGGACCATGGGTAGACCGACTTACTTCCTATTATTCTATATTATTTTGGGCGGACAACCCCTTGACTTGACCTATTACATTTCATGCTTCGCGCATTTCGGAGATTTACAATATTATTATCCTGTCTTCTAGGCTTTAAGCCCCAAAACCGTTATGTGGGGCCTCCGCTACCCAACACAAGTCCAACACTGCAAAATATTCCTACCACACCTTTGTTGTGCTCCTCAGACTAAAATCCTTGTCCTTTAGTAGTTGCATTGAAATTCTTGTGTGACACCGCATTCTCCTTGTCATATGTATCCTAAGGTTTTCATTTTTTTTTAATCCACTTTTATTTATTTTTCTCATTACCTTTCCAATCCTGCTTAGACTAAGTCTTGTGCTTCAATTACTCATAACATTGCTTCAAATTTTTAATGGCTTCCACCAATGATCTAAGCTCATCAAACTCAAATTTGTCTTTGAATGATATCGAAAATCCACTGATGAATATCCAACTATTTGATTTCTCCTCCTTAAGATAAGGCACATATCTCAACAAATCCAAGAATTTGCTAGTGTACTCCTTATCGGTCATAGATCCAATCTTCAGCTCATAGAACTCATTTTCCCTGTCATCATATTATCTTTCAGATAGATACTTATTGTTGAAGAGTCTCTTGAACTCACTCCAAGTCAGTTCCTCTGAATTCCTCTAACATTATTCACATCTTCCCACCAAATGTCTGTATTTCCTTTAAGACTGACAGTAGTTATCCCGACTTTCATGTTTTCTGAATAATCAAGCAATCTAAAAGACTTATTCATCCCCAACAATGAAGCTTTTGCATCTTATGACTTATTCATTTCTTCGTCAAATGTAGGAGTCTTTGCTTTCTTGAACTCCTTTAGCAAGTACTACTTCTCACTCCTCCTATACATATGGTGATGATGATGATGATGTCTCTCTGAACCAGAACTATAATAGAACCCACGATGATCACTCCTCTTGTCAGGTGTATCCAAGAACCTACCATCTCTGTTTATGTCATCCCTATTAAACCTATATCCTGATTGAGACATGCTGCCATATGCCCCATTGGTCCTTTCCTCCTGTCCATGGCTGATCCTAAGCGATCCCTATCTCTGCAAATATGATAGACTATAAAGGATGACAACATGAACTTCCACTTGCTTCTCCTATGCTTTGGCAAGTATTTTTTCTGACTGATTGATCATGTCATTATCTGCCTTCAAACTTCTCATTGGATATGCTATTTTAGGGGAGTACTCATCGCCATTTTGTTCATATAATATGTAGGGAGAATCTCGTGAACTGTAGTCCACCATTCTGCTAGTCATCATGATCTTCTACTTCCTGCAAACATATCATGTCAAATAACCAAATATAAACATAATCCAACATACCTCAGTGAAGTTCAAGGGAGGCTATCTCGTCTTCTCGATCAATCTGGATTAGCACAATATATGTATATATAATGAAATCAACATATCAATCATCTCAACATCAACATCATCAACCTCTACATGATGACACAACTGCAATAATGACCATCACAATACATGCATTAAAAATTCATAGACAATTGACATGCATGCATGAAAAACAAATTCCGCCCATCCAGTCCAAGTGTTTGAACCTGGAATCTCTGATACCAATCTGCAACCATCTCTCCCACATTTACACAATTTCACTGACTTGCCAGGGTAAACATGAGACAAAGAGTTACTATGAGATGACCCGACCTCTTAGCTCCAATTAAGGAAGTGGGGCCTACAACTAACCATTAATTGATAACTCACAACATCCCTTAGGGCTACAAGACACTCAGGGGCCAAAGAACCACATCAGATGACGAAAGTCTGCGTCGAGGCTCATTTTATTACAACTTAACCCCCAATCTCATGCAAAATCTTGCAAGGGTGTGGTTGAAGGCCTCCAACCACACACACAATAATGCTTGAGTGCGGTTGTGACCCAAATTGTCCAGTTCTGATCCAGGTGGATATTGGTGGCCACCCACATATTCCACCTAGACCACCCAGTCAGTTTCATCTGTTTCCTTGTTCATTTCAGCATTTACTATTTTGATCAATTTTTTAGGTACTGAACTTCCGGAGCAGTTTTGACCCCATCAACGATGTTTTTTGGGGTCCGCAACAACCCCATAGCTGTAGGTAGGGACCTGTGGTGAAACTTGTAGTACTCAAAGAGACATTTCCAACAAGGTATCGTACGAGCCAAACAAAGATAATATGACCAAGTTACGACCGTGGGAAGTTGGCTGCCCAACTAACCCCAATGGGGCCACAAACGCTTGGTGTTACATCTCCTGGGGTAAGGGTTTTGGTTGTTTAGGGGTTTCTCATGTTTTCCAATAATAAATAGGCCCTTGAGCCTCATTATAACATAGTTCAGAGGCATGTAGCCACCACATCTCTTCTCAGAGATAAGCTACCATCACCTGAGCTATCTCGTTTCCATTATGTTTGTAAGCATAGTTCAATATTTTTCTATTAATGAAATGAATTGTTTTTCTACTGCATCTCTGTGTTTATTATTATATCTATAATTTTTTGCATTCCTTTTTAAGTTTGAATCAGTGGTATCAAAGCGATCTACTCTTTCTCTGTTTTCCTTTGCATTTCCCCAACAAGGTTAGGGTATAAGGAATTAGGGCTTGATTTGGTTGAACCATTGCAGGATCAGCCTCGTAAAACCTGACGACCTCCCATGGTGGAAGA
This sequence comes from Pinus tabuliformis, assembly GCA_031772625.1. Taxonomy (NCBI): domain Eukaryota; kingdom Viridiplantae; phylum Streptophyta; class Pinopsida; order Pinales; family Pinaceae; genus Pinus; species Pinus tabuliformis. The sequence goes on along the minus strand of CM062811.1, from coordinate 667,060,560 downwards.
AATGAAAGATGAGGGGGCAGGAGATCCTTTCAAAATGTTGCTCGAGGAAGCCCTCAAGTGACAGAGGGACGTAATGATGGATAAATTTGCCCTGATCCTTCGATGGCTACCCACAGATGATACATCTTCATCCAAAACCACTCTAGAGGCACCACTCCTTTTAAGGTACAAGTCAACTTTGATATTCCCATATTCGAAGGCCTGATAGATACATATGTCATAGATAAATGGTTAAATTTGTTGGAAGGATATTTTCCAGCTCATGACTTTTCCAATCGGGAAAATATTACTTTTTCACTTCTCAAAGCCGCCCCACACATCAAGGACTGGTGGGAAATCCACTGTGAACAAAAGGACGAGAGTGAACCCTCGCTGTTTTCAGTTGCACCCACTTGTAATTCTTTTCAAGATGTCATCAAGAAACAATATTACCTTGTCGGGAGCTATGAAGACAAATACATAAAGTGGACCACACTACGGTAGGGAAGAGACCAAGATGTGCCAGAGTTCACAAATATTTTCCATACCCTTCGCCCGAAGCTGGATATGAAGGATACTGAGTGGCATTTGGTGGTTCAGTACTGTGGCTATCTACACAAGTATATCCAGGATGAGATGGAGTTCCTGGACATTTCCTCACTCAGCATAGCTTATCGGTATGTTATCAAGATTGAGCAGAAGTTTAAATAGAAGAGGTGGGACTTTGGATCTGCGAATCCAAAGCAAGGAAAATGCACCCCAAAACCAAAGAAAAAAACACCAAGCCAAGATAGGGCTACCCAGGAGAGGCTACCAAAGCCGCAAGCAAAGAACAACACCATGAAGACGAACAAGGACATGAGAAAATGGTGTGAGTTCCATAAGAGATCCACTCACAATAAAAGTCAGTGTTGGGCCAAGTAGTCACTAGTGGCTGAGTTGAAGGCTTCCGAATCAGGCACAGGTTCCAACTCTGAAGCAAAACCTGATAAGGGAACTAATAAAGGGAAGCAGATCATTGGTGTGGAGTCCAGTGCCACTGTGGCCACCACCAATATCTAGAAGATTGAGCCTAAAGATCCAGAGGATGGGGAACACCTCTTCCACTCACAGATGTGGGTGAAGGGTTCTTCGCTGCAGTTCATTATCGATAGTGGGAGCCAAAAGAACCTCATTTCGGCAGAGTTCGTGAAGCGTTTGGGCCTAAATACTAGAGCACATCCACAGTCGTACTCCATCAGGTGGCTTCACCAAGGACGAGATCTTCGCATTGGCCAACAATGCCACCTTCCCTACAACATCAAGCCCTTCATGGATGAGGTATTGTGTGACGTTGCTACTCTTGAATTTTGTGATTTATAGTTAGGACAACCATACTTGTGGAAGCGACATGCTGTATATGAGTCTAGACCTTGCTCTGTGATTATTACTTTGGCTAATAAGTTGTATAGGATACCGGAGGTAGTCCCGCCTACCGTCATCTCTTTGATCACTACAAAGCAATGCAGTAAGATCATTTCCCAGACCAACAAAATTGTTTACCTTATGATTTTCCCCCAGGGAAAGTTGAAGGTTATGGCCACGACTTCCAGGCAGGGCTCCTTTGCACAACAACAACATATGGACAAGGTCGTGGAGGAGTATATGGATATTTTCACCTCACCCACAGGGGTACCTCTGCACTGACAGGGTCAAGCACTCCATCGATATGACCCTGGGTGTGCCTCTGCCCAATGGACTGATCTATCGATGCTCTGTTCTCGAGAATGCTGAGATCAAGAGGCAGATTCAGGAACTATTACAGAAAGGGCACATTAGGCCATGCTCATCACCTTGTGGGAGCCCGATTATATTGATACAGAAGAAGGATGGGACCTGGAGGCTTTGTATTGACTATCAGGTGTTGAACAAGATAATTGTCTAGAATAGGTACCCAATCATATAGATTGATAACCTTCTGGACCAACTCAAGGGGGCCAAATATTTCAGAAATATTGACTTGAAGTTAGGTTATCACCAGGTGCCTATCTAACCATCTGATGTGTGGAAGACTGCCTTCAAATCCAAGGAGGTCCTTTTTGAATGGTTGTTCATGTCATTCGAGTTGATGAACACCCTTGCAAACTTCATGAGATTGATGAAGGACATCTTACGACCCTTCACTAATGAATTTGTGGTGGCATATTTAGATGACATCTTGATCTTCAACCAGAGTTAGGAAGAGCACCTCCACCATATTTGACAGGTCCTTCAAACCCTACGACAACACAAGCTATGTGCTAACTTGGAGAAATGCACCTTTAACCTTACCCAGGTTCAATATCTAGGGTACATCATTTTGAAGAAAGTGTAACTAGGTTCGAAATTTACAAATGTAATTTTGATCTTTGTACTTGTCAAGAAAAAGAAATATTATTTTTTGTGAATTGTAAGAATGAGTTTCTTGCTCATTTCTTAAGAAAGTCAAAGAGTCAACGTCATGCTCTTCTTGAGCTTATATGTAATGTGAAATAGTAAACCTAGTGTCTAGATGAAAACCCTCCAAGACAAGCCTCATCTCCTTGAAGAAGGCAACAAGAAAAATGAATTAACAAGCACTGCAAGTTGGCTAAATGAAAACACAGTGATCTCCTTGATAAGTCAGCTTGACTTATGGCTCATATGTTGGCCTAATGGATGTCAACAATGACCCATATGTATAACACATGGAGTAACATGTCAAGCACAGTACTTCGGATGATCTCGGAAGAGGAAATGTGAAGGTGAAGTATACACAGAACCGCAGTCTCTTGGTGAAGAAGTATAAACTATCTCTCGGTGAAGTCTACACAGAACCACAGTCTCTCGGTTGGGCATCCATAGTCTCTCAGTGAAGTTTATTTAGATCTCGGTTCAAGGACATATTACAGTCATGATATTTGTGATGATAATATTTGTCTCAACACAGATGTGATTCCATAGAATCACACCTTGACATACTCTGTCTCGACATATGAATGATAAGCAAATCTCTTAGTAACACGCTTTGGTACAATTTAGATGAAGTCATGATCTCAGTCTCAGTTACAAGGTATTAATCATGAAAGGATCTCTACGCATCTGTCAAAGATATATACATATCTCAATATCGATATCTCTTTGTTATAGTGATGATGTCATTAAAGGTGTAGAAATAATCTCAGTGAGAATCAGTGAAGACCTCAGTGAAGAGGTGACAATGGAGGTGAAGTAATGATTTCAATGTTATAATAAATATCTTAGTGAAGATAATCTTGACGAAGCAGTATTAATGATGATGATCTCAATAGTGACGAAGAAGAGGATTGGTGTCTTGATCTTGGAATGGCTTAACAGGTCAAGGGTCCAGGTCTTGGTGTTCGTCAATTGGAACCTCTATAAGAAGAATTATGTGCGGGTTTTCCTCTCCAAGAGGGAGAGATTTTGGCCCTGGAAGAAAGCCAAACATCTTGTGTTCTTGTCTCTTTGTTTTGATAGCAGTTTGAGTAATTACAGTCATGCACTCAACTCATGCTCAGTTTGATGGACTATATCAGTGATCCTCACTTCTTGATCACTAAACTTTCTCCATGCCATAAAATATAGTCTCAGTTATATATATATATATTGCAGAAGTAATCCAAGGAATACCTCTCACAATCCATGATTACATCACTATATCATTATAGTTATTACATCAAGGTAGTTTTAGTGATGAGACAATCTATCTATATAGTGTCACCCATCGTTTAGTTATGTCATTCATTGACAAGTTTGGGCTCTCTATACATTACCTCTCTACACAACGCACATAGACATCACTGTGTAGTGCCATATCAATATACTTGTCACAATCTCGAAGTCTGTCTATGATTATGATCTCAATAGCATGGTGCTCGGATCAAAACATAATATCACTAACATGTCAACAATATGTTGAAGTCAAAAATACCTTAAAATGAATTGGGAAGGTCGTGAAGCAGTCTCGGTGATATCAGACCACTGATGTCATGGTGTTAGAAGGCCTCCAAGGAAGTTGTGATGAAAGGATACTAATGATGGAAAATTCAAGAAAAAGAAGCATCAAGATGAAGATCTCCTACTCACACACCAAGTAAGCATCTTTCATTTTTATAATCAGATTTGGTTAAATAATTTCATGATTGGAAGGGGATTTATAAATTGATTAGATAATTGAAAGTCCTTGCATAGAATAAGCAGGATTGTCATAATCCTGATAGAAAAGAGAAATCATTGATATTTATGAAAAGGTCTATGAAGGTCAAGAATTGTTTGAATCTATCAAGAGATTCATAAGATTCATATGATATCACTCAAATGTCCTCTCATACCTAGATAACAGAAGATGAGACATAAAGAGAAATATATGAAATTGTAGATATACTCTCGGAAATCAAAGTAGATAAGGTCACTTAGATCTATAACATAGTAAAGGTATCAAATAATGAAGGAATAACTTCATGAAGATCTAGAAAATATGATAACAAGGTAGTCATCATTGATGAGAAAGGTAACAAATATCAATAAACAAAGAAGGTTACCTCACCCGACAATGTGTGGTCTCTATGCTAGATATAGAAAGACAAGTTGCAGTCCATAGTATTAAAGGATAGAAAAATTCAACCTTGTACATAAAGGAAAGGCAAGGTTGGTCCTCAAGCAAAGACAAAAATAAGTATAGTTAAGATTCAATACTATAGAAAATTTTTGGAAGCTCTTATCACTGAAAGATGCATGAAGCTGAAGAAAAGGGCCAAGGAAAGAGGAAGTAACAAATCTCTCCTATGAGTATGATAATATCCCTCACGAAAGGGTCCTATCATAAACTCCTAAATCTTGTTTTATAAGATATGACAATGATAATAATATGCATCATGGCATCTTCAAAGCATTAGAAACAAGAGCTCATAACATATCCATTAAGATCATGAAGAACAAAAATCCATGGCAGACAACATGTAGGATATATAGCTCTTGGGAACCTTAGTGGGCATTGAAGGAAAGAAAAGGAGTCACCTAAGGCTCATCATACATCAAGTCAAAAAGGAAACATATGCCAGTTGGGGATATACAAGATCCTCAAAGGTCTCTGAAGGAATCCTCATCATAGGGTTCACTAATCTAGAGAGGAAGCAAGTGTTTCAACAAGAACTCAAACATATGGAATCCATGAGATGATATGACCTGAACTAGATCAAGGGATTGAAGATATTTTCAATCAAGGAAGCTATTGGAAGAAGCCTTGATAACCTAAAGGTAAAATAAGGTATGTATGATTGTGTTTAATATTATAATATCATGTCATATGATAACATGGATCGTTGCTTCTATCTTAAGAAGCATGATCAAGAGAAAAAGGATCTCCTCTTATGAAAGGATGTAGGAAGGCATAAAGTCACACTAAAATAAAATCAATATAATATATCCTCATATGAAGTATGAGGTGGTTGACTACAGTTAAGAAACTCTGATTGAAAGCTCATGGAATGGAATGAGTGAGGAAGGAAGAGATCATGAGATATGAAACCATGATGAAGGCAATCAACATCCAATATACCAAGAAGATTTGACCAGGAAATCTCCCAGAAGGATATGAAGACTCTGATGAGAGTATGAAACAGATGGAGACCCTTGACAATGGATATCTTTGGGAGATGTGTCAACATGAATGTAGTATGCTGATACCTACAGGAAGATGTCATGATGAAGAGCCATCTAGTAAGTACAATTTGATTTAATGTTATGTTTTGATTTATTGAATAATATTTGCACGAGTGCATGCAGGGCTACTAGAACAAGAGTTGTAAGCACAAGTACAACTAGCATTCATGTGGTGGATGGAAATTCCTGAAAGAAGCATGATCGAAAAGAAGTAGTTATGTGATGAAGGTTCCAAATATGTATCAAGAAGGCCACTTTCCATACATAAATGAATGACATGACAAACCAAGAAGGAAAGTAATTGATGGCTAATGCCCTACAAGAAAGAAGCTCAACTGAATTTTATGACATCAAGGAGAGAAGTTGATCAAGCAACTAAAGGACCCACAAAGAAAACATTGTTGATATATAGAAGAGTCCCTAGTTAAGAGGGAGCTCTGACAGGTCCCTGATCAAGAGGGAGTTTGAATTAAGATCAGCCCTGGTTACAAAGGAGTGATAATTGTGTTTTTCCATGTCATGTCTCATGCACTAGATCAGGACTAACAACTATAAGTCTAGATGAAGGCCATGAATGGAAATGTAGACACAACATTCTTGTATTCACTTGGGAAGAAATAATGGGAGGAATGAGTAATCATCTGGCATCTGATACTCTTTGAGGATGTGTAGGGAATCCAAGACAACAATAGGCAAGAGGACCGATATTATTTGAGGGTTGGGAACCAAAGATAAGAATATTCCTAGAAGGTCATACTCAGTGAACACCCGGGTGGGTATGTACCTTGAGAGACAATGATGAAGGTGTTTATAAATCATTGGTCTTGCCATCATTGTAGCTCATGGTCTCGTAGAGAGATGGAGCTATTAGTCAAGGCCTTGCACTATGACAATGTTGATTGATATGATGCTATAAAGATGGGATTACCAATTCGATTCTTATTATGAGAAATTCTTCAGATTGAGAACAACCAAGTACCATTGTAAATACCTCCCTAGTTAAGAGGGAGTGTTGAATAAAGTGTAACTAGGTTCGGAATTTACAAATGTAATTTTGATCTTTGTACTTGTCAAGAAAAAGAAATATTATTTTTTGTGAATTATAAGTATGAGTTTCTTACTCATTTCTTAGGAAAGTCAAAGAGTCAATGTCATTCTCTTCTTAAGCTTATATGTAATGTAAAAGATTCGCCCTAGTGTCTAGATCAAAGCCCTCTAAGACAAGCATCATCTCCTTGAAGAAGGCAACAAGAAAAATGAATTAACAAGCACTGCAAGTCAGCTAAATGAAAACACAGTGATCTCCTTGATAAGTTAGCCTGACTTATGGCTCACATGTTGGCCTAATGGATGTCAACAATGACCCATATGTATAACACATGGAGTGACATGTCAAGCACAATACTTCGAATGATCTCGGAGGAGAAAAAGTGAAGGTGAAGTATACACAAAACCACAGTCTCTTGGTGAAGAAGTATACATTTTCTCTCAGTGAAGTCTACACAGAACCACAGTCTCTCGGTTGGGCATCCACAGTCTCTTAGTGAAGCATATTTAGATCTTGATGCAAGGAAGGATTACACTCACTATATTTTCAAAGATAATATCTGCCTCAACATAGATTTGATTCCATAGTATCACACTCTTGGCATACTTTGTCTCGACAAATGAATGATAAACAGATCTCATAGAAACACGTTTTGGCATGATTTAGATGAAGTCATGATCTCGGTCTCAATTACAAGGTATTGATCATGAAAAGGTCTTTGTTCAGCTGTCAAAGATATATACATATCTCAATATCGATATCTCTTTTCTATAGTGATGATGTCATTAAATATGAAGAAATAATCTGAGTGAAAAGTAGGGAAGACCTCAGTGAAGATGTGACAATGGAGGTGCAATAATAATTTCACTGTTATAATAAATATCTCAGTGAACATAACCTTCACAAAGCAGTAGTAATGATGATGATATCAACAGTGACGAAGAAGAGGATTGGTGTCTTGGTCTTGGAATGGCTTAACGAGTCAAGGGTCTAGGTCTTGGTGTTCGTCAATTGGAATCTCTATAAGAAGAATTATGTGTGAGTTTTCCTCTCCAAGAGGGAGAGGTTTTGGCCCTGGAAAAAAGCCAAACATCTTGTGTTCTTGTCTCTTTGTTTTGATAGAAGTTTGATGAAGCAAAAACACACACTAATAATAAGAAGAAGATCAAGCTAAGATAAATTGCAAAAAGCACTTCACAAATTGTTATTAAGTCTAGAAGAATCACATTAATCCCACTTGCCCTAGATTCTTCAACACATCATTGATAAGCAGGGTGTACATGTGGACCCTTCCAAGATACAAGTCATTTGGGATTGGCCAGCCCCAACCAATCTAAAAGAGCTCTACAAATTTTTGGGTCTTGCCAATTTCTACTGTAGGTTCGTGTTGGGGTTCTCTCATATCACTTGGCCTTTAAGTCAAGTCACCAAGGGTGGAGCGAAATATTTTTTTTTGGTCGGACACCCAACAACAAGAATTCTCCAAGTTGAAAAATCACCTCAGTTATGCACCAATGATCACACTACCATACCCGCAACAACCATTTGAGATTGAGACATATGCCTATGACTATGCTATTGGTGTAGTTCTTACTCAGCATGGTCATCCAGTGGCTTACCACAGTGAGAAACTTCTAAACATAGTCTGAAAGTACCCCAATTATGACAAATAAATGTATTCCATTTTGCAGGCCTACCATCAATGGAAGAATTACATTTCGGAGAAGGAAACGATCATCCACACAGACCACCGACCTCTACAATTCATACAAACACAAGGGAAGTTATAGAACGAACTCCATAAAAAATGGTCCACCTATTTGCAACAGTTCCATTTGAACATTAACTATAAGAAGGGAAACATCGATATTGTCACTAATTACCTCAACCGACCACTGGTCATGGCACTGATCACTGTGCTCGACTCCTATGGGCACAAGACATCGAGGTGGCCACATATTTATAGGAGCAATTCAGAATTCGGCAGCATATACCAGACACTCCTGGAAGGGAAGCAAGTTCCAAATTTTCACCTTCAGGATGCATTGTTATGCCACCTGGGACACATATGTGTTCCTTCAAGTGAGCATGCCAAGATGATTTGGGAGGCACACTACAGTTGGGTCGCTGGACATTTTGGAGTAGAGAAAACAATGGCGGTATTGCAGAAATGTTTCTATTGGCCAAAACTTCGTTAGGATGTTGAGAAGTACATTAAATCTTGCACCGCCTGCACCATTTCGAAACCAACCATGAAGAAGAAAGGCTTGTATACTCCTCTACCTACTCCTAGACGACCTTGGGAATCTGTCTCCATGGATTACATGTCAGGCCTTCCTTCTACTAAGCACAACAACAATTATGTTTTCATGGTCATCAACAGATTCTCTAAGATGGCCATCATGGTGGCCTTCAAGGAGAGTATCACATCAAAGGCCACTGCTAATCTCTTCTTTGAGTGAGTGTGGGTACACTTTGGGATCCCACAATCCATTATCTCAGATCGGGATAACAAATTCCTGAGTGCATTTCAGTCAAGTATCTGACCGATGGTGGATACAAAACTTACTAAGTTCATGAATTTCCATCCCCAAACTGATGGCCAAACAGAGGTTGTCAACAGGATAATCGTACACATTTTGCACATGTACAACTCGAAGCATCCATGCACGTGGGATGAAAGTCTCCCCTATGTCGAACACAACTACAACGGAGCTCTCCACAGCTCAACAAGCCACAACCCCTTTTAGGTAGGGCCGAGATTTCATCCATTATGTCCCATTGATGTGGCCATACCATTTGCAGCCACTCAGATAGATTCGGCTCACGTTCAATTTGAAGTTGAAAGGGTTAAATCCTAACAACTTCATTGAGCACATTCAACACATCCGCCAACAAGTCCATGATATATTGGACAAAGCCAATGCTAAGTACAAGGAGTGCCATGATCAACATCACTTGCTGCACAAGTTCCAGGTGGGTGGCAAATTTTGGCTACATTTGTAGAAGGAGCACCTTGCTGGATCCCATCGCAAGCTTCACTTGCTCCGATATGGGTCATACACCATCACCAAGGCCGTCGGTGACAATGCCTTCAAGCTCAACATCCCACCTTTCCTTGGTCTGCACCCAATGTTTAATGTAGATCGCCTTCGACCATACTTTCCACCATGTTGGATATATCTGACATTGTAGAACAACTCACATAAACAGAGCTCAACACGGACTGCATGGAACATGCCACAATTGATCAGTTCATGGAAACACATATCAAGAACACTTTCCAATAGAGGATATAACTATATTGAGTTGTCAAAGCAGGCCAACTCCTTCACCAGGGCAAGTGGTTCACTAGAGACCAGGTTCAACAGAAATTTTCTCACCTCATGGAGGCTCTACATGAAATGGGGACCATTGCTTCCTAAGGGGGGAGGAATGATCTAGGTGCATATTGGTAGCCAAGTGGATATTGGTGGCCATCTACCTATTCCACCTAGACCCCCCATTTAAATTCATCTGCTTCCTTGTTCATTTCAAAATTTACTATTTTTAGCAGTTTTTTGGGTCCTGAAATTTTGGAGCAGTTTTGACCCCCCTAAAAGGCGTTTTTTTTGGGTTTGTGGCAAGCCCATATTCATAGGCAAGATTCCATTGTGAATCCTTTAGTACTTGGAGATACCTTTCCAACAAGGTATCGTACGTGCCAAACAAAGATAATATGACCAAGTTACGACCCCGGGAAGTTGGCTACCCAACTAACCCCAACGGGGCCCACAAACTCTTGGTGTTACATCTCCTGGGGTTAGGGTTTTGGTTGTTTAGGGTTTTCTCATGTTTTCCAATAATAAATAGGCCCTTGAGCCTCATTATAACACAGTTCTGAGGCATGTAGCTGCCACATCTCTTCTTAGAGACAAGCTACCATCTCCTGAGCTATCTTATTTCCATTATGTTTGTAAGCATAGTTCAATATTTTTATATTAATGAAATGAAGTGTTTTTCTACTGCATCTCTGTTTTTATGATTATATATATACGTTGTTGCATTCCTGTTTAAGTTCAGATCATGTTGAGAGGGTGCAGTCCCGAGATCTGAGCCACAATTCTAGTTCAGCCTCTAGACCACTACCCATAAATGTCTAAGACTTCTTAGAATCATTATTGGCATGACAAAGAAACTACACAATCAAAATTAAAGGCAGAACTTGACATAAATTGCCTAGAACATAACAAAAATTTCATCAAACACATGGAAAACATGTAAGCTATAGGTCATGAATACATATCTGATCATAATAGTTTGAGATTCATCTAAGAATCACCAAGAATATGCCCTCTCCACGTAGCTGCAATAACACTTATTAGTCTGTACATTCATCAACCAATCAATAGCTAAACAATTCATGACAAGATCCATAGATGATACACATCATATAAACAACATATAACCAGAACATGACCAACATAGAAACCATGGCAACTCAATCGTAATATCACCAATATAATCACTACAAGTATACATGAATAAAAGTAGAGAAATAAATCTTATTAGAATATGAGAATTCCAACCAAGTCAGGGACTTCCACATACCAACTGACCATAGATTGCGCTAAACCGAATCTCTCTTTCAACTAATCACCCCTGTGCCATATTCCAAGCATGAATGTAGGATCTCATGGAATAACCAAACAAAACCAAACCAGGGATTCCAGAGGCCAAACCACCCCAACCCTCAAGCCTTAACCAGTGAATCCACCTTATGGTCGGACATGACTAACGCTAACCAAATCAGTCTCTACCCAAGTTGTCAAGGGCTCCAGGAACTAGTAACTGAACACACAACCTTCTAGGGCTTTGGAGCGTTTGTCCAACCTAGCTCCAGGGATTAGCAGCTCAACCCACTAAGGGATCCAGAGCATTTTTCCCAACCTAGGCTCTAGGACTAGTAACTCAACCCAAGTTATTCCAGGGCTTCTAGAGTGTTTGTTCCAACCCACAAGCATAAGGAATTATGAGCACCAATAAAAAAACAATAAAGTGAAAACACCCAAAATGTGATGGCTATCTAGGAAATATTAAGGAAAGGCTAAAACCACTACCAATCCAGGACAATCTCCATGCTAATGACAACACATAACCAACAACTCATATACATATACCATGCATCCATATATCAACAAGGAAATCACACATGCAACTTGTTACCTGCAAAGAAATCCAGATGTAGTTGTTGATCCACTTTTTCCCTTGCGCTTTCCTGCTTTCCTTTGCCTTCTTTCTCCAAATCCAATGTATGCCAAAGTGCTCCAAGAATGCTCCAAGATTTCTTTAATTTTGCAAGAGTATGAGAGAATGAGAGAATAGAAGAGAGCTCCACCCAAAAACTGTCAAAATGATAACAATTGATCCTCAGAGGAATTTTTATCATTGAGGCCTCTAATTTCTTCATTTTCCTTCATTTTCCCTTCAATTTCTCTCTCATGCAAATTTGTGACCCTTCACCTTCCTTTTCTCCTATTTTCCTTTATTTTCATAAATAAATGCGACTTTGCCTTTGCCAATGCCTTTGCCCATTTCCATATCCATTAATTAATCACAAGTGATACCCATCACTATGTTTTTCCCAACATTCAGCTTGTAATACATGTCTCATGACCTTGGTCTTATTTTTATTTACATACAAAATCAACTAGGGGTTGTTACAACAAGAATTAACAGTGTATTTGTATGATATCACATGCAATGACAAGTCTTATATAGAATATTCTTTTGGAAGCAAAAGGGATTGGCTTTAGGAAATATAATTTGACTTTGTTTTGACATAGGTCAATGTTTACAAAAAGAATATGTTTTCCTACTAGGTTAATTGACAACAATGACATAAGCCTTATCCACTTTGTTGGAAAAACCAAACAAGATGAGCTTTAGTGGAGAAAGGTTGTTTGAAATTTGACCATTGAGTTGATTATTGGAGAGGTTTAGAGAATTGAGTAATTATATGTATCCCAATGATTTGGGATTATTATTATTCATTCAATTTCAATCAATTTATATTTCTATGAGAGCCTCACAAAGCCCTAATGTATGAGGTATGAGGATAGAGAGCACACTTTTCTACAAAAGTAGGTTGTTCAATAATATATGGTTTCCTATTCCATAAGGAAATTCATTAAAACAGTTATTACTTGCATCTACTTTAGTGAAGAGTAGTTCTTACCTAATTTTTTGAGGCAAGTTCCTTGAGCACTACTCTTTTTGGATGAAGAGTACATATACATTTTTGGCCTTGATGATTCCTTTACCCATTTTCCTCTTAAAACTATTGGAACTTAAATCAATTATCATGGCATGGGGTACTCCCTAAACACTATATGGTACTTTACTTGCCAAATTGTTATTTCTTAAAGTAATTCAAGATTGAAAAATCCCCATATGATTTGTAAACATCACCTATAAAGATATTTGTAGATAAAGAAAGAAAACCAATTTACCCCTTTTACACATATCAGGGGGAAACATATTAGGGAGACCATTCACTAATATATCAATGTCATTAAAATAGAACAAAATACCAAGGATTTAAGGTAATGAGCCAATGACATCATTCCTATAGCGAGATAAATATGAAAGAAACTATTACTTTCCAAACTCATTAGGTACTTGCCATAAAATGTTGTTTTGATAGAGGCGAAGAGATATCAAATTGTTCAATCTTGTAAGCTTGGAGAGTGTCCCATTTGATGAGTGCTTAGAGATATCAAAATACCTCAAGGATGTGATGTTTCTGAAATCCTAAAGGGATTTCTCATATAAGATTATTATCAAAGGGTTTAAACTGATACAACTTTCTAAGCCTTGTAATTTATTTTAGTACCATCCTTGTTAAATATTTGTAAGAGATCCTTACATTTCCAAACTATGATAGATTGGTGATGTAAGGAAAAATTGTTCCTATTGGATAATAGTTCGACAATTGCAATTGATTAAGGCATGTAAGGCTTAATATCTTTGTAAGTATTAAAATTTGATCTAGAGGATTACAATTTAAGTCCAAGTTAGGCATGGAGAAATAGTTGAGTTTTCCCAACTGCTCAATGACTTTGTTGGGTCTTGGAGATTTGCCTTTATACTAAGAAAAAATTAAATTTCATTGACTTGGAAATTAAGCTATGACAAACATACCATGGATACAATATGCAATAGAAGAAGATGTATAAGAATGGCATTGGTCACCTTTGCTTCACAACTAAACAATACAAATAGGGGATGAATCAAATGAGTTGATGTGAAGTTTGAAGTTGTTAAGTTTGAGCGTTTGGGTCTGGAGGATGCATTAATGGTGGATGTCAAATCCCATAATCCACCACTTTCATTAACGCCTCACAATAAATGGGAGCAATAGTGCATGGGGTCTCCACTTAGTCAATCTATGTTCGAGCACCTATACTTGTAGAATATTAAAGAATACTCATAATCCCATTAATATTGATAAAAACTTCCAAAAATCTTTTTGTTAAACCTCCTCCCAATACAGTTTTCTAATCAAACAACCCTTAATTTAAAAAAAAAAAAACTACTTTTTATAACCCCAACCTATAATTGGCCCTGCCCCACGTCCCTTGTCTCAATATTTATAATATATTGACATTATTTTAAGGGTTTTTAAATTATGAACCTGACATCCCCGAACTTGATGACATTTATAAAAATCCCTATGCAAACATTTATAAAAATCCCCATGCAATTATGACATTTAAGAGTTTCCTCATGTTTGGCTTTGAAGTTATCCAACGATCTTGAAACGTGATGGACAGGCATTCCATACCATGAAAGTGATGACCATGCGGTAATATAATGGAATGAGAAAGTGCTGGCCATGCGATAATATAACGGAATGACAGTGGGCATTGACAACACTCTCACACATCTCACACAACTATGATGTGCTTAGCACTTACCAAATTGCGGGGTTTCAACACTTTGCCAAGAAAGAAAATTCTTAAACAATTTTTACACATTTTTAAAATTTACAAAAATGTTCTTTCAGAATCCATCTTTGACCATTTTTTAAGTTTTACATAAATGTTTTTTAACAACCATCCACAAAAATATGCATTTTAAAATGGAATTGTTTTTCATGTGATTTTTTGATCTTCTTATGGTGGGATTTTCTGTTAAATTTTTTTAAATTTTTAAAGGAATTTATTAAAATTACAGGCTTGATAGATAATTCTGTGCAATCGAAGTGCCCTAGGAATTTTCAAGAGTGCTGAATTCATATATAGAATAAAAAAACTAATTTAATAACACAAATCAAGATTTCACCTCAAAATTTTCCACGAAATTTTAAAAAATCCAAAAAATTACAATAAATACAACTCCTTTAAAATATATTGTTTCAAAAATAAACTTATTAACCTATCATCTAGCCTTTATTTTCAGAATCTGTTTCACAATGACCGCAGCGGAAAAATAACAACGATAATGTAACTGTAAATATAATTTCTGAGAAGTTTTAATTAACAACTGCATGTTACAATTTCAATTCATACACGGGTGGACACCCATTTTTTACATACAATAATACGGACTCTTTAAATCCGCGAACAAACACTTTATTGTTAGGGCCACAAGATTTGAGTGACACACAACGATTGTTTGCCATGCATGAAACCAATGTAATTATATGCCTAAATTCATCCTTACTCTTACACTCCACGCTAAGCGTATTTATCGTGGTAGAGCTAATATGGCATCTCTTCGCACGTACAACATAATTGCAAGTTATATCATTAAATTTACAACAAATTTGATTTTCTTCGTCGGCCACTTCTAACCAAGGTACGGAAGCTGCACCTTCTTCGTCGGGCACTTCTAACCAAGGTACGGAAGTTGCACCTTCTTTGTCGACTTTTGCTCCTCCGGCAATGATTGCCCTGTCGCTCTTTAGTTCTACGCCATCTGAGGGTTTTAAATGCATTATGTAACAGAGCAACAAATTGATGTTGGTGTAAAACCACATCCTCAATCCTGTGCTAAACTCCATCAGTGCTGAGATCAAGCTCAATGACGTGGGAATGAACAAATGTACCTTGCCATGTAGAAAGAAGCCCGCCAAATTTAAAAATTTCCAAAAATTATCTGACAAGTTGATGGGCAGGAGCCAATGATCCTCAAAAGGGTTGCTGACACACTGATGGTCAAGTATGATTCCTTCTACTACTTCCTCGAAAGTCATGACACCGCCTCTCATCACGTTTTTCCAAGCGCCCCTCATCACGTATTTCCAACATTGTTCGTAACTTTGTCTGTACCGTTTCACAAACAACGTAGTGGAGTAGCGGGGGGCCATGGCAACGCGGACGGCTGCAAAGGTGGAGGGTTCGTCCGCGCAGGCATCGACGGTGGCGGCGCCGGCATCGACGGTAGCGGCGCCAGCGAGGCCGGGTACATTGTAGAGGGTAGCCTCTCCGAAGTTCAGCAGTTCCTCCCACATTGCGGGAGTGATGTAATAAGACATTTCCCCGTTGATAAACAACATGTTGCCCTCCCTCCCGCTTTTCTCCAGAATAAACCTCCTACCCAAGTACCACAGACGGATGGTGTCGAGTTTATCCGCCCCCTCAATGACCCTCCTCTCAGACGGAGTATGGGCTTGGAGCACAAAACAATTCGCTCTCTTGAAAGCTCGAGAATAAGTTGGGGACTGTCGCAAGGGTCGCAGTAACCAGAGGACCACGCATTGCATGAGAACCCCAACCGGTGTGAGCATCATCAATTGACATAAGCCAAGGCAGGCTTGGAATGCCCACAGGACGATATTCAAAATCAACTCGATTTGTTTCATTGCCATACTTTCTCCACGAATGATGAATGGCAGCAGAGTCAATTCAATTTAATCTTTTGCCTCCTCACTCGAAAGCGTAGCCTGCTGATCATTCTTCTCCTCTTCTTAAAATTCTTCAACCTCCTTTGGCATACTATTCTTTTTCTTTGGATCGTGATGTACAAGTCATCCCTCACCGGTTACAAGCCGTCCAAGTCCTTAAGATGAAAGCGATGTCCATGGCATCTTTCCCTTCTCTTTTTATCCTTCATCTTCTTGAATGTCGGAGATGAGATTCTCATATGCATGTACTGGATGTTTTCCATGTAAATTAGGGTTTGATGCTTATACCTTACTTCTGTTTGTCTTCTGATTTCACTTCGAGTGCAAAAGAAAAAGATCGATTCCGCGTGGGAATGCACGAATTCCTTAAAGTTAATAACAATATTCATGTCCTCTTCTCAGGCACCTCTCTTTTCTTTAATTTATTCTTTTATTCATCTTGTTGTGGGTCGCAGATGAGATTCTACAGATTACATGTGAACGAAGGAAGGCATTTCCTTTTTTCTGGCATCTTATTTTCCTTTACATCTTCGTCTTTGGCCATCCATTATTGATTAAAGATGTACAGACTGCCTATGTCCTTTTCTGTTTTGTCTTCTTTTTTCTTCATCTTCTCGCAGGTCGGGGTCCGAGATGAGATTCTACACATACTAGTTGATTTGGATGTAAATTAAGGTTCGATGTTCATACCTTTATCTTCGCTTATCTTTTTCTCTTCAGGGAATAGAAACGCAAATGATAAAATTCCGTTAGCCGAAGCCTTTGGAACGATGAATTTATCTTTTAGAAAACCCGGTGCTTTGTAATCTAATGGTAAACTTCAATTAAATCCCGTAATAAAATTTCCTTCCAGTAGGTTGCCTAAATCTATGATACAAATAGTTATATGGTAAACTTCAATTAAATCCCATAATAAAAATTGCTTCCATTAGGTTGCCTCAATCTATGACAAAAAGGTTGTAATTCTCATCATCTGAACTTTATGGAATTTTTAACAATTTAAACTAATCATCCGAAATTCCATAGAGATTTAAGTTGATCCAGGGAAGGCAAAAGCTTTTTGTTCATTACTGGGAAAGGAAATTTATTTGTATTCAAATTTTCTGTGGGCACATTCTTCTTTTCCTTACAATCCTGTTATACAAGCCATCTGGGTTATTACGATAAATGTAGTTCCACGTCATCTTTTCATTGTTGCAGGTCTCAAATGAGATTCTTATGCATCCATGTACTGGTAGGTTTCATGTCGATTAAGGATTGTTGTGGATAGCTCTTCTGCTTTCACTCTTTGAAGTTAACTTCTATCTATTATACAATTATATTATACAGTTTTTTATTTGTCTTAAATGTGAGTTGTCATTTATGTAAAACCTTGAATGGAGTTTTAGCGAATTTTGGAGTTTGCATTTTAAACATATTACTCTAGTCAACTCAATATCTGAGTGTAAGTCTATTGGAATTGACCACTTTAACAAATGCTGCTTTGTGCTTTGTGAAGACTAGAACACTCCAAGATAAAGATTGAACCATATGAACAAGTTTTGACCTTTGCTAAGGAGGGCCATGGTGACTTCTCTATGCTTGAATAACAGTTGATAGTTTGATGATTATTGAGTTTGTAGTTGTGAAATGTCTTTATAAAGTGGTTTTCTATTTCTTTAAGTTATGATTATAAAAAGGGTTGGTGGTTCTTAAACTTGAAGCCCCAGTGTCCGAAACATCAATTCTTGTGTGTTAGTAAGGTCATGCTTTTTTATCAACTTTTGAACACATTCAATATACAGACCTCCATCCTAGCAATTGACAGATAGCCACAAGTGAAATATATGATAGATGGTGGTTGGTCCATAGGATGGTTCATTACTTGACCACTCTTATCGCGGAAGCTGGAGGTGTCAATATTGTTGATGAGGCGAGGTGTCAATATTGTTGATCTTGCAAAATTCATCAACGATGGTCAAAGGCGATTACATTTTAAATGGAGGTCAACTCACAACTTGAAGATGTGGTGATGAAAGAACAGTGTTTGCAAGATTAGAGAGTGGATGTGAGCGTTGATGAAGACGATTCAAACAAAGATTATCATTGTTGTTATAATATGTGTTTTCAATGTTTTCCATGTAGGGTGTTGGAAGTAATGCTTCCATATCATTTGTGTGATGTGTATTACAAGTTGTCAATGAGTGTTCCAAGGTGTTATTCTAGATGTGGTTGTTTCCCATGTGTATGAGTTGTTGTTGTGTCAAGTCCCAAGCATAGATCCACTTTCTTAGGATCTAGATTTGTCGAAGTCAGTAATTTGTATCCTATATATATGTAATCTTTGTGATCAATAAAAATATGGGAGTGCTTTGTGTTGTGTGTATTTTTTCTCTCTCTTTCTATTTTTAATACTTTTCTCTCCGTCTAGACCCGCGTGAGCTCAGAATTTCTCTCGCTCATGCTCTCTCCTTTCAAGTCCTAGTAGCTGGCCTTCAAGTCGATGTCATGGGTTTCATTGTTATGGGGTAAAAAATCTTGCCCCTCGAATAAAGGGTGCCACAATGTCTGAAACATAATGGCTTTGGCATCATTGGCCTTCCCCACCTCGACGCATTTTGCAGCAGTTTCTTAGCGATTAGCCCCTCTTCTCTTCAAGCGATGTCTCTTGGTGGACTCGATTCATTGCAAGAGCAAAGAATTCTTCAATGTTGTCGTTGTCCTGATTAGTGTCAGCCCATGGCTACTTGGCACTAATGTCCACTAAAGCTGAAAATCATAGCATACAACATTTGTTGGTCATAGTTTCCACGACTACGAGATTGATCTCTGACCCAATCAATATAATTCGAGAGAGACTTAGAATTTTATTGAATAAATACCCAAATCCATAACTATAAAACGAGTACAACACGCCCCAAATGTCTCAACTTTATGGTGAAATTCTTGAAATTATGTACAAATCCATCAAACCAAATAGATGCCAAACCATTGCCTTTGTCTTATCATCACCTTGGGAATGGGTTGCCAGCAATTGG
Organism: Pinus tabuliformis; assembly: GCA_031772625.1. Taxonomy (NCBI): domain Eukaryota; kingdom Viridiplantae; phylum Streptophyta; class Pinopsida; order Pinales; family Pinaceae; genus Pinus; species Pinus tabuliformis. The sequence goes on along the minus strand of CM062811.1, from coordinate 667,040,948 downwards.
ACATTATTCTAGTTAAAATAACTCATTGTAAACTTATTCCTGGTCGCTCTTTTGAAATTTCCCATGGTTGTAGCTAGGAATTAGGCTTTGCTCAATGATAGATCTCAATCCAACAATAGCGCAATCAACTCACTCAATTAGTGCCAAGAAATAATGTGTTCAACAACTCCCCTTCAAAAAACAAACATGAGCCACAAGAGCCAAAAACCTACCTTATAACTAAACATAATATGGACCGAACAAAATTACAAATTCAAAATTCAAATTTGAACACCTTTAGCGCCTTTACTAAATTCAAAATAAAATGGAGGTTGACAAAGTGGTAGATGAGGAAGCTAGCAGAGGTCGCATGTATTAAATAATGACAACAGTCATTGTTATTAATGTAATTAACTGAGTAAATTATCTTTTACGGTTCATCCAGTTTTGTAACTATAGGAAGTTACAGAACAAATTTGTTCATATTAAAATGGTAATTTCCTCAGAGGCTGAAAGTACATTGGAAAGTCATTTTTGACCTGAAGTAATAAGAATTCCAATCCCTTGGCCCATGGAGGTTTCCTTGACACACGGTTAGGGTTTTACCATGTAAAATCTTTGTGTTTCTTGTTGTGTGATTCAATTTCTATGTTTTGTGCATTTATTTCTTATTTGAATGTTAATGGGCTTAAATACCAAAAAGTGTTATGAGAGCAAGGAACAAGAAGATCTTAAGTTGTGAGAGGTCGTCGTTCTGAACAATGTGATTAGGGAACGAGAAGATCTTGAGTTGTGAGAGGTCTTCGTTCTGAACAATGTGATCATTCTGAACAATGTCATTAGTGAACAAGCAATTGATTAAGACCAAAGTAGCTCAGATGAAAGCCAACATGAGAGACGATGTAACACAGCCTCCACTGTCGCAAAGAACTCTAGTTAAAGAGACATTTTTTTTGATGATTGTCGATCATCATGCTTTAAAGTCTTCAACATCGTAATTTTGTTTTGAAATCACTAGTCGAAGTTGAGAGAGCAGAGTCGGTCAAGAAGTGATTGGGAGTTTGTGTTCGACCTTGATCCATCGATTAAAGAGCCTGAAGCCCAAAATTAAGTAGTTAATCATGCTCACCTCCGAGAAAGCCATGAGGAGTTGACTAGCCTGCCTCTAAGAAAAAACACTAACATGGAAGAGTTTCTTGTTGAAATCGCTGAAGAAATATTGAGGGCCGACTGCAAAGGAGCAATCCAACGCATGAAATAAAGAGCCAAAGAAAACTTCCAATCTGCTACTGAAATCACTAAAGATATTTTGAGGGCCAACTGCAAAGGTGCAGTCCATGCATAAAAGAAATATCCAAGGAAATTCGCCAAATAAAGGAGCAACCACATCATATTTCTCTATTTATGCACAATAATATTTTGAAGTAGCTAGAGGAGTTAGAACTTAATTTCTTTTAGGAAGCAGAGTGAACAGAGCGGGTATTTATTTTTACCTAACAAAGTTTTTCTTCAATAATATGATATCTTTGATGAAGGTTTTTTAAAGATTCACTATTGGGTTTCTTAAAAAATAAGAAGGGTTTTTTTGGAAATTGTCTCTGTTTGTGGAAGAAGATTTTTTTTGGTGGAATTTTGTTGTTTGGGTCTTATGTGCAGAAGATAATTAAGTTTTTATTTGGTATTCTAAAAAAAAAAAAAAAAAAAAACTAGCTGAAAAACATAGGAAATTTAATAAAGGAAAACCCTAGCTGAAAATTCTAGAAAATTAAAATTCAAACAAGGAGGGAGAAAGTTTAGAAAGGAAAAGCCCTGACTACTAAAATTTGAAAGAGCCCGATAGGAAGAAATGGAAAAAATGGAAAAAAATGGCAAATGCAAAGTTTGAGGTGGAGAAGTTCATCGGTAAGAATAATTTTGCATTGTGGAAACTTAAAGTAAGGGATTTGTTGGTGCAATAAGGGTTGCAAAAAGCATTAGATGGGGTTAAAAAGAAACCTATTGTCATGACATATTTGGATTGGGAGGACTTAGATGGCCAAGCTCTCAGTACCATTAAGTTGTGCCTGGCATATGAAGTTCTCTTCAACATTGTTGAAGAAACCTTAGCATCAGGTTTGTGGGTAAAATTGGAAATGTTGTATATGACCAAATATTTAACCAACATAATTTATTTGAAGAAGAAACTATATAGCCTTCAGATGAAGGAGGGTACTAAAATTTCAGAACACTTGAATGTTTTTAATACACTTATTTGCTAATTGTCAGACATGGAATTTAAATTTTAGGAAGAAGACAAAGGTATTACCTTGTTATGTTCCTTGCCCGAACCTTGGGATCACTTTGTGACTTCTATCAGTGTGAGCACAACTGAATATTTGGAATTTGATTCAGTTGTGGGAGCTCTATTATCTGAAGAAGTATAGAGGAAGTCCAACATTGAAAATTTTGCACTAGAAGCCATGGTAGCCAGAGGCCGGTCCAAGGAAACAAGGGAGAAAACAAGAAGTTCTTCTAGATCAAAATCAAAAGGCAAGAAGTGTAAAGCCAAATGCTAATACTGCAATAAAAATAGGGCATCTCAAGAAGTATTGTTGGAAAAGAGAGGAGTCTGTTGAAAACCCAAAGAAGGAAGAAAATCAAGTTGAGTCAAGTATGATTGATGAAGTTTTATTTGTTGAATTAGGTATGGTAGATGAATCTTTACCTGTTTGCAATGTCTCCGATAATTATGAAAATTGGTTGTTAGATTTTGGTGCTTCTCATCACATGAGTCCACATAGAAATTGGTTCTCTTCATATGAAGTTGTGAATGGTAGTTCTATGTTTATGGGTAATAATGTATCTTGTCAGACTGTTGGGATAGGAAATGTAAAAATTAAAATGTATGATCATAAAATTAGAACATTGACTAATGTTAGACATGTACCCGAGTTGAGAAATAATTTGATTTATTTGGGAGTATTGGACTCAGAAAGTTACAAGTTTACATGTCAAAATGGAGTGCTAAAAGTTTCAAAGGGTGCTCTAGTTGTTATGAAGGAGGAGAAGATCAAAAATCATTACAGACTGAAAGGAAGTACTCAGGTTAGTGAGACAATGACTGTATCTGAGAAGGAAGAAGAGGATACTTGCCTATGGCATCAACGATTGGGTCATGTGAGTGAGAAGGGTCTTCAGGTACCGATAAATCACAAATTGATTCCTAATTTGAAATTCTTGAGGTTGGATTTTTGTAAACATTATGTATATGAAAAATAGTGTAAACATAAATTTAAAATTAGAAGTCATTATAGTAAAGATTTTTTTTACTATATTCATTCTGATCTTTGGGGACCATCTCCTACTCTATCTTATGAAGGTGCATTGTACTTCGTAATATTGATTGATGATTTCTTCAGGAAAGTCTGGGTCTATATATTGAAAACAAATGTTGATGTATATAATATTTTTAAACAATTTAAAGCTATGGTGGAAAAGGAAGCAGGAAAATCAATTAAATGTTTAAGAATTGACAATGGTGGTCAATTTACTTCCTTAGAATTTGAAAAATATTGTAAGGATGAAGGGATTGTTAGACATAAAATTATTGTTTATACTCCTAAGCAAAATGGCATTGTTGAACGTATGAATCGAACTCTTATGGAAAGGGATAGAAGCATGATCAACAATGCTAACATGCAAAAGGAGTTATGGGCAGAAGCAGTGTCTACTGCTTGTCAACCTTGTGATTATTCACATTTAATAATTTTTTATTGTGATGCCTATGCTCTTATTCCAAATAATTAGCGTTCAAAGTGAGAATCAATAGAAAAATGCTATGTCTTTGTTGGGTATGACTATGCAGTGAAAGGATACAGGTTGTGGGATTCTTCTTCATGAAAAATAGTCATTAGTAGATAAGTAACATTTGATGAATCGTCTCTTCTAAAAACAGATGTTGAAAAAGTTGAATAGGAATAGGTATCATCAAATCAACAAATTCAGTTGGAGGCTAAACCTTTTTCGAAAAGTCAAAAGCAAGGAGAGTTTTATGAAGAAAAAGGTGAAGAAGATGCAAAGGAAACTGTAGGCGTTTAGGGACCAGTTTAACAACCAGTCACACTAAGGAGGTCTACAATGGAGAGAAGAACACCCAAAAGGTATGAAGATTCTACTTCATCTATTACATTGGTTATTGAAGATGGGGAACTGTCTTGTTGTTAGGAAGCAGTGGATGATGCGGATAGAGAAAAGTAGAAAGGGGCTATGGATGAAGAAACGGGTTCCTTAGCTAAGAACAAAACTTGAGATCTTGTAGAACTTCCTGAAGGGAGAAGTGTTTTCAAATGAATTTGGGTCTTAAAATTTAAGCGAAATGTTGATGGAAGTATCGAAAGGCATAAGGCAAGGCTAGTAGAAAAAGAGTATTCTTAGGTTGAAGGTATTGACTTTCATGAGATTTTTTCAACAGTTGTAAAACTTGTTTCTATTCGAACTGTGTTAGCACAAACTACATACTTGATCTTAAGTTAGAACAATTAGATGTCAAAACATCTTTTCTTCATGGAGATTTAGACAAGGTTTCACAACATAAGATTAGCTTACAAGCTCAGGAGATCATTGTATGGCTTGAGGAAGTCTCCCAGGCAATGGTAGAAGAAGTTTGAATCCTTCATGGTGAGCCAGAACTTTACTACAAGTGAGTATGATCATTGTGTGTACTTTAGAAGTTTCAATGGCATATTAATTATCTTAGTCTTGTATGTTGAGGATATGCTTATTACGAGCAAAACCATGGAAGATATCAACATATTAAAGGCTCAACTCTCTAGGACGTTTGATATGAAGGATCTTGGAGCGGAAAAACATATCTTGGGCATGGAGATACAAAGAGACGAAAAAAGTGGAAAGATATGGTTATCACAACAGAAGTATGTGGAGAAATTACTTGAAAAGTTTGGTATGAACAATGCGAAACTTGTTAATGTTCCATTAGCTTCCCATTTTAAGCTTTCTTTGGTTTTGAGTCCTAGAACTGATGAAGAAAATAAGTATATGTCTCATGTACCATATGAAAATGCAATAGGAAACTTAATGTATGTGATGGTATCTACAAGACCTGACATTTATCATGGAGTTGGAGTTGTCAGCATGTTCATGGAAAATCCAAGAGAAGAACATTAATGAGTAGTGAAATGGGTGCTTCGGTATTTGAGAGGCATACGTGACCATTGTATCACCTTTAATGGTATTGATGGTTCAGTGTGTGGATATGTGGATGCTGATTATGCAGGTGATTTGGACAAGAGGATATCTACTATGGGATATGTCTTTACTCTTGCAGGTGGAGCAATTAGCTCATTGTCAAATCTTTAAGAAGTAGTTTCTTTGTCTACTACTGAAGCAGAGTATGTAGTTTCTCCATATGCCTATAAAGAGACAATCTGGTTGAAAGGTCTACTTGATGAGATTGGAAGGACACATGAGAAATTGAATGTATTATGTGTCAGTTAGAGTGCTATTCATTTGGCTACAAATCCAGCTTATCATAACAAGACTAAGCACATTGAAGTAAGGTACAATTTGTGAGACATGTGATTGATGGTGGAAAAGTAGCTCTCAAGAAGGACCATATATGGGAGAATCGTGCATACATCTTCACGAAGCCAATTTTAGTAGAGAAGTTGCGCTGATGTTTGGCTTCTCTTGTATTGCAGAAAATATGATGAATGGGCATGGGAAAGGGATTAGGAAAATTGTTGTTAAGGTGGACATTATTAAATAATGACAACAATCATTGTTATTAATGTAATTAACTCAGTAAATTTACTTTTACAGTTCAATCAGTTTTGTAACTATAGGAAGTTACAAAATGAATTTGTTCATATTAAAATGGTGATTTCCTAAGAGGCTGAATGTACATTGGAGAGTCATTTTTGACTTGGAGTAATAAGAATACAAATCCCTTCCACTGTGGAGGTTTCCTTGACACACTATCAAGTTTTTACCACGTAAAATATTTGTGTTTCTGTTGTGTGATTCAGTTTCTATATTTTGTGCATTTCTTTCTTATTTGAATGTTAATGGGATTAAACACCAACATCAGGAGGAATCAAGATCGTGGTTCAAATTGAACACATCACAACCTTTCAAAGGGGGTCTAGCATGTCTGAGAAGTGTGAAGTGAAAATTAGGCATAAAAAATGGCTAATTTCTATTTCTACTTGCTTTAAAAAGAAAATTTAAATAACATAACAAAATGCCTAGTGAAGAGTTGTCAGATAAATTATGGGTTAGGTAATGCTATGGTGATTACCGATGAACAGTGAAAGGATTTAATTATTTTCCTCACACCATTTACAATACTAACATGAATTCAGTACAATGGTGAAAGTGACATTAGAATCCACACCATGTTATGAATTAATACCCTTCACACAATCTAGAAAGATTCATATATATAGATTTATTATTTGTGGAGAAATCGACTTTAGTAGGTTACAAGAAATAAATACTAAACCCTAAGCCATAATTAACTTCTTTATATATTTTCAATGTGAATAACCTCTGTGAGTTTCACACAAACAAAACTCAGTGAGTTAGTACATTCTCTGCCAATGCTTTTTAAATTCATATTTTACTGATGAGGAGAAAGATAGAGAAGCATCGATGGCATCGATGGCATTGAGTAATTTCCTTCCATTCAGCTTTCACTTATGACCAGTAGAGAAACTATAGGTAATATCAGTCTCGTGTAGACAAACAAATGGGAAAGAAAGGGGGTACTAGCTTTGCGAGCATGGTTGGATGGAGTGGTGGTTTTCTCATGTTATTTGCCTTCTTGTTACGAGCCTTCAACAATGACACTTATTCATGGCTTCAAAATCCATTACCCAACACAGGCAAGATGCAATCTGCAAGTTGTTTTGGGTTGTTCAGGAATTTTTCGATGACCAAATATCATTCATTCATTCGATGGCTTGATGTATGTGTGGAAGTAATAGTAAGAGTGTCTGTATGTGATGGAAGCGAGGGAAATTTATTGTGCCTCAAGACATCCAATGAGTGGAGGAAAATGTGTATCATGAAAACAAAAAAAACATGTGGAATAATTTAGGATAAGGACCATCAATGAAGAGGATAAGCTAGCAAATTAGAGGGTCAGTGTGTTGCTTAACACTAGATAGTGTTGTACTAGGAGGCGACTCCCGCTATTTATTATGATTTATTTTCATTAACCCAAGTTAAAATGAATTAGAGGGTTGAAATGTATTAAAATAAGTTCTTTTTTTCCATGTAATTCTTGTACAAAAAGGGAAGAAGTTCTTGGTTCCCATCCCAATATTTATAATGTGTTTAGATATAATCTACTCCAAGATCGACAACAAGATTCAAGAGTTTCCTGGGGTAGATTTGATAGGAACATTGGGGTGGAATACAATGCCAAGAACATTACAAAACCCTAATAGAATCAAGAAGCCAACGATTCAAATCAAATAATAATGCTAATAATGTGCCCATGGGAGGCAGGGGCGCCAACATGTCCATGGAAAAGCATTTGTCTCCTTCAGCAAGAATGCAACGCCAATGTAACATGTTCAAGGGGGGAGATGGTAATATGATGAATCCTATTTTTTGTATCCACCTAGGTCATGCCCTTATGCTAGCATTGATTTTAACTTTCAAAAGAATGGTAGCATGGATTCCAATTACAAGAGATGGAGATGGAAACCTCAGGATTGTGAACTTCCAAGGTGATCTATCTATTCATGGCAGTTCTAGCTTGAATGATTTTATCATTGAATCAATAACCTATTTCTTCTTCTTAATATGTTTCCTAATGCCTCTTTGATGCTGGAAAGGTTGAGAGATAAATGATTTTTTATGTGGGAGAATCCATAAACCACAATCAATAGCAATCCATACTTTGCATTATGAGGGATGCATTTTCGTACTATGAACCAACTCACAAGTCCAATGAAAATTGCAAGTTCGTTCAATATTATTTCAAGGTAATTCTAAAATCTCAAGGCTAGACTAGATAGCCATCAACCACAACTAGGATGGTGGGTTGGTTTTAGAAGAATGGTTGGATTCCCATATATTATTTATTGAGAATGCATAATTTGAATGTAATAGAGAGTTTTAATAATATTGAAACCATTCAGTTTAAAAAAAAATGCAAATTCAATTATAAAAAATTACAATTCCATTCATTTTTTATAATTTTCAGATTTTATTATATTATGTATTTGATTTTATCATAATGTGATATTTTCTAATTTCCATCTAGTTTTAAGAGTTAATTTATTTAATAGATTTAAGAGTTTAATTTATTTAATAGAAATAAATTTGATTGATATGAATTTGATTTTAGCTTTTCATTATGAAGGGGTTGGATGAATATATGCCCTTATAATTGAAATTAAGACCAACCCCTTGAAATTTGATCAGTGGTTGGGACAAGTTTGACCATGGTTGCTGATAAGAATAGTATAAACATTAAGGTCAGATACAAAGATGACAAAAGTCACTGAAGAACTGAACACAAACATCAAGGTGGTGATGGGTGACAATTTCCGGGTGGAATTACCGATGGCTAGATTACTCCGTTGTTCAATAAGGGGACGCCTCAAGGAGTAATTGAGCAGGGTATTATCTACCAACGCCACAAATTTGGTCGGATGATAGTTTTATTTTCGGAATCCAGTATTTTTTTTTTATATCAGAATGTTGGAGTGTTTGAATTGTTTTTTTGATGGCTAAAATGGATTCAACACCATCAAGAACTCTTGGGGCACCCAAAATCCTGAAGTTTCATAGTTGTAACCTAGATTTTCAAAAATTTATGTTGGATTTTGGCATAATCTTATTGGAATTTCCATTATTTTCTGGGAAAGTTTGTGGGTTTTTTAAACTACACTAATGAAAGATTAAGTAAAAATAAATTTCAATACTAATGCTTCATTAAGCTTCAAATTGATTTAATTTAACTAAATTAATTGGGTAGGAGTGGAATCCAACCTCAAGATGACCATTTTTATGTTTATTAAATGTTTGGAGCTTTTTTCTCTTTTAACATTTTATTTCAGTTAAAAAAATAAGAAGAAAAGGTTAGCTAAATATATATTACAATTTTATTTTATTATTCATTATTGAAATATTATGAAAACGTTATAATTAAATATTTCAAATATATTTAGCAAAATGAACCCCCGGGGTGCAACCTCGTAACCATAATCCCTTCAAGTAATTTATGATGATGGTCTCAGGATGTACACCCACCATCCCTCACACGATCTAGGCAGATGGTGTGGTGGATGACCGCATGCAAGTGATTAAGCCACCCAAGGAAGGTGGCAGCGACATTCATTTCAATATTCAGTCTTGGCTAAGTCACTTGGTGTGGGTAATCGGTAGTTCTTGGTGTCGACACTGCAGGCAGTTGAAGGCAGCAAGGTGCAGTACCTCAGAGAGGCTCTCAGTGCAAAGGCACATCCGTCCCTTCTCGTTGCAAGCAATCGAGTATGCTTTTAGTCCTTTTCCTCTCAGCTCCATGTATCAGCTCTTTAGCAAGGGGAATTGGGGGAGCACAACTCTAGTTTGTCGAGGCATAAAGTCCTCCATCAACCTCTGAAACTACATTTGTTGCCTATGTTTGGAATGGTGATGGTTCATTTGGTTGTGTTTCTATGTCTATGTTGTTTGATATATGTCTTTCCAGGATAGGCATGTATCGGGCCTCAACTTTTTTGATATATACCCGGGAGGGCTATTGGTTCAGGCTTGATTGGGTTGGGACTAGAGTGAGGGTTATGGTTCATTATGCTCCTAGGTCTTGTATGCAAATCCTTTCCTGGGTGGGTCTATTGTCCTGGGTGCTTATGAATTTTTTTTGATATATACCCGGGAGGGCTATTGGTTCAGGCTTGATTGGGTTGGGTATAGAGTGAGGGTTATGGTTCATTATGTTCCTAGGTCTTGTATGCAAATCCTTTCCTGGGTGGGTCTGTTGTCCTGGGTGCTTATGAAAAAGGTTGTTTTGTGGTGGCATCTTCAGATGGCGTTGGGTCTTTGGCTGGGGCATAACCTTTTTGGGTCCTGGGGTATAAGATACCTACAGATTGGTTTCATGGACAGTCTGTGTGAAGTCAATCTCGAACCTAATCTCTATCAAATTACTTGTTTTCATGGTGGTTCGTTCTTATACTATGAATATTTTATTGTTCTGGGGCTCACTTGTAAACAAAGTATGCATTGGAGGAGCGAGGGAGGACTAAATCATACAATTATCCTGGAATCATGATTTTTTGCATCTCTTATGATAGGGGAGACAGAAGGTAAGATCGCATGGAAGTGGTATGATTCTAAGGATGAGCTACCTCCTACGCTTTCAGTTTTATTACGTTCTTGTCATTTGGTTAACAACGATCCTATAGTGTCCCGGATGCGGGTGTCATCGGAGTGGACAAGGCAGTGCCACATGACGAGCACGGGCTGCCACGTGAAAATGAATGGGCTTTTAATGCCCCATGCCATCGAAGCACCGGAACAGAGGAGGCTTCAGGGCGTCCTTAATGGAGCCGCTGGAGGTGATGGCAAGCCTGCGATGTGCATTCAATGCAGGTCACTTCATCAGAGTTGGTAATGAGCATAAGAATGAGCGTTGGCTGGCGATGGAAGCACAATGCGTGGAGAAGAATTCATGGCATGCTAAGGGTCCATGTCTCGACTTGGTGGTGGAGAGCTGGGGTGAGGTTCGCTTCATACCTGCACCTCTTGGCCTATGTCTACACTCTTTTGAGCACCGTTCAGTCTCATTTCAGAGGCAGCAAGCTGCGGGAAGGATTAGCATACTCTATAGGCCCTCTTGTGAACAGTACGAGGAACGGGTGGTTATCATGGTGCGCGAAAGAATGCCCTGCAGGAGAGGTCCTGGGCGTGGAGAATCCTCCCGTCCCCCTGCAGCGGACATTCATCACCATTGTTGCTGCTGTTATTGTTACCGAAGAATGGGAGCTACCCCAATTCCAGCATGTCAAGTTATGGAAGTTGGCAGCTCTTCTGAGGGGGAGCCCATGCTCCCAGCATTCGGCTCGGTTATCTTCTCACTGGGTAGCTCCAGGGATAATGAAGGAATTAATGCACATATCTCTGTGCTTTTCACCAAAATTCCAGCGGAGAACGATGAGGGGTCGTCACTGGTTCTGGCGGAGGACAGCACAGCGCGTGGCAAGGGGAAGCTCCCAATGGGGGAGCCGTCAAATGCAGTTGATAGCTCAGAGAGTGGCAAGGAAAAGCTCCCAATGGGGGAGCCGTCTATTGCTGCGGGCACTTCCGGAGGAGAACATCCTCAGCCCCCCTCCCAATTTCGAGGCCCTGATCAGCCATCCCCTGCGCAGAATCCCATGGCTATGTGGGAAGGCGTTCCAGAAGGAGAGGGTTGGAGCAGAATTGTGGAAGAAGAGCCAGAGGATTAGCTCCCAACGTCGCTCTCGTGCTTTTGCTTCCTTCTTTCAGGTTGGGTCCTCTCAAGTCGGGTTCTGGGTTCTGGTTAATGTCAATTTCCTGTTTTATATTATGGTCTGTGTTCTTCATGTAGCTAAGTCCTGCTCACGGACACCACAGTCGCAGTGGGCGCGGAGTCTTCTGTTTGGTACTTGGTTTATGTCGCTGTTCGTTTTTTGTCTATTCATGGCTATGTCTTCAGGCTATACAGATGGTTTATGTCACAAGTCTGTTTTGAGGTGCCCCTGCGCGGGTGGTCATGATGTTACTCGGGAAACTCTCAGTGTCATGTATTTTGATCTTTTTGCAAAAATTGCCCTACGAAGCAATTACATGAGTCGGTCAATGCCACCCATGGAGCCACATATGGCCCTGGGCAGCCAGCTTCCTTGGATGTAAAGTTTTTCCTGTACATATCAATATAATAGTAGTTAGTATTGCCAAGAAAAAAAAACAACGATCCTATAGTGATGGATTGCTCATCTCCTATGGCTGGCTAGAGCTCAGCCTCACAGGGTTGAGGCAAAAGGAAAAAAGGAGTGGACAGAGCTAGGCAGCCTAGTACCTCGGGGTGAAGATCTAGAGGTAGGAAGATCGCAACCAACATTAATAATGATGCTGCCACAACTTATCATGAAGGAACAATAGAGGAAATCCACAATCTTATCGAGGAATGGGAAGCTGAACTAAGTCCCTAGACTAGAAATATGGATATAGACATAGAGGATTGGCGGACTTTGGTGCTAGATCGTAGGCATACCCATGGCCGAGTCAACCAGTTCAAGCAAACTTTATTCTTATATTGGTCTATGAAGAGCCTTCTCGACAAGGCCTTGGAATAGGTATTAATGAATATGGAAGCAGTAGTCTTCGACTTCTCGGATTACAAGCAGGAGTTTCAAAAACTCCATTCCCAGTTACAGAAGAAGCAGAAGAAGCAGGATGGTCGTCTTTGGTGAATTGATGATCACATCCCTTGCATCCTCTCTCTGACTGAGCTCCCTGTCTCAAATGTTAAAGATCCATCTCTGGTGGATTTTCCTTCAGCTGATGGAGCTGAATAGTTTATTTGTTGGTCTCTTACATCTTTTTTGTTTTTAAATGCAGATAGATTTTAGCTTACAATATGTAGATTTCGTTGTTGAAGGAAATACAACTCTCAAGTGTAGCCAAGACATATAGGCTTACTTAGCTTGTTGTTATAGACTTATTTTTTTCTACTAGATTGCTTACAAGGTTGTTAGGCAGACGTGAGGGAGAATTTTAAGGATAGAAAATTATCTTGAAGTTTAAAAACATTGGCGAATCCCACTAGTCCCTAATATGAAAACTATAAAATGTTTATTGACATATTAGTAAAATTATTCAAATTTATAATGGTTTTATATATAATATCTATATAATATTGACGACTTTTAAGGTAAAATAATTTTATATTGTAAAATTTGGGTGAATAATTTTTAGAAAAAAAGTTGCGAATCTATTTTTTGCAAAAATCATGAAAAAATAGCCAACTTGCGAATATTAGCCCCTAAAAATTTCCATGGTGGACGTTCACCTTGGTTTCCCTCTGGTCGAGTTGCACCACCTAACTATCTGTTATGTAGACGAATTTTCTTTTAAATTAACAAAAAGGAAGGTACTACCAAACTTACAAAAGAAAATATTTAATAAAATGAAAAATATATAAGATTTACCCAATCATATTTTTATTCACAACGTGTTTATTTAAACGGAATAAAGTTATCTAAATTTTATTCATATGATTATCTTTATAAATATTTTTTTAAACTTTAATATGATTATTTTATAAAATTATAATTATCTATAATTAAAAAATATAATAATATAAGTATATGATGGATTTATTTAATCATATTTTCATTAACAATATTGATGGAAAGGTATAGAATGAAGCTATCTACATGATATAATGAGGATTTTATTTTCTTAAATTTTTTAATGTATTTTTTTTTATAAAATATAATTATCTATTAAAATATAGTAATAGTTATTTAAATTTAAATTTAAAATAAAATTATTTTGGTTATTTATATGAGTTTTTTTTACCATTATTTATATATTATCAAAGATTTATTTTAATTTTGGATTTACCAAATATTTAGAGGGATTAAATCTCTCTAGTTGTAAATTTATATTGGAATATAAAATTTGAGGAAATATTTGCACTAAAAAAAATATGATTCCCCTCCAAGCTTGATAAATCCATAATTAAAATGAGTTTATTCTATTAGAATGTATATTTTCACAACCATGAACTTGATGTAGATGAAATCTTCTGGAAGGTTGTGTGTTATCACTAGTATGTCTTACGTTTGGGGTGAACACTTCACCCATCTTTATGGACATTAAGCTTTTCTTATGATAAGAAGAGTGCTCCATTGAATTAAGTAGAGGAGGAATTAGAATATAGTCCTTAAGAAGGACCAGGATGAAGAGATAGTTGATTACAAATAATAGGAATTGAAACCACAAAAATAATGAGTTCAAGTCAATTGGTAAATAAAAATAATTTAATGATTGATAAAGAGTAAAAATTTAATTAAAGAAAATAAATAAATTTTAATTTAAGTAGTTAAGATTGGTTAAATTAAATAGGATAAACAAAATGATGATATCATCATATTAATTAACCACAAAATAATAATAATATTAATTGAATAGATTATTATTATTTAGGTCAAATCTAAATTAAAAAAAGAATTAATTAATTAATTAATATTAGGATAAAAGTTTATTTAAGTTAAACTAAATTAATGGAAAATGTTACTATTTAATTATATATTTATAGGCTTAGTTTAATTTATATACGAAATAGTTTTTTCACCAATTCACCAAAATTTAGTAATTTCAATATTTTTTTATTGTTTAAAATACATTTTTGATTGCATAAATAGATTGAGCACCTTAAAAAACCTCTTGGGCACTCGAATTGTTGAGATTAAACAATTTAAACTCAAGTTTTTAAAAATATATGTCGGATTTTGATTAAAATTAACTTGAAAAAATGGGGTGAAAAAGGTTATTTCATCTATAAGTTAACACACACACACACAGTTTAAAATTAAATTAGTAAAATAAATAAATATTATATAAAATAAACAAATAAGTAGACTAGGTCAAAATAGAATAAAAGAGGGATAAAAATATTATAATAAAATAAATAAATAATGAAGACTAGATTTAAATAGAATAAAAGAGTTATTAATGGGAATTAAACCTTAAAGGAGAAATTTGAGATATTTTATATACTAATTTATGATTAGAACATATAGCCTGAAATTTTTTATGATTGAAACTTTTAGATTGATATAAGAAAATGAAGAGAACTAAAATTACATAGACTAGAAGAGGAGTCCAAATTAGATTAAATAACTTTAAAAGAAATGTGATGTGAAGAGATTTGAGAAAAAGAAGAAAAGGAATAGGGTAGGAGAGGGATTAAGAAAAATTGTTAGAAAGACCAAATTTTCACCTTTGATAGAGAATGCTATGAGAAAATAGAGGGCACAATTATGGGTTCATCCCTTTCCCCTATTGTGGCTAATATTTTTATGGAACACTTCGAAACTGTAGCCCTTGACTCCTACCACTTAAAACCTAAATTATGTAAAAGGTTTTTTGATGACATCTTTGTCATTTGGTCCCACAGTCTTCAAGCTCCCCAGTCTCTCAACTTCTTGATGGCTCCTTTACTCACCAAGTCTATAGGAATAAGACTCACATAGATAGGTACCTTCAAGCCAACTCCCACCATCATTCTTCTAAACTAGCAATTGCACCAAATGTTGCAAAGAAACGCCGTAAGGCAATAACGTAGCAAAAAGTAGCATTACACTGTTACTCTTCACTCTTCGATGGTGTATAAGTATAATTTTAGATGTTAGTTAAAGAGGGAGGTCTCAAAAATTGCATTATTGACATGACAAGCGTATCTACAATATCAGGCAGAGATAGCAACGATCTCTATCCATAGTAATTGTTAACTAGAAGATGCTAATTTGGTCTTTTGGTTAAACATCCATATGTATTTGCACTCGTAAAACTTGTGTTTGAAGTATTTTCCTACTTGAATGGTTGGAATTTATCCACACCCTATTTGAATAAGCCAACTTTATTTGGGATTCAAGATTTCTTGCAATTGATATAGCTCTCTTGGGTTTCATTCAGATCCATTTACATTGTTCCCCCAATTCAAACTCTAGCAAACATTTGTATCATTATGGTTTTGATTACTCTATGGATAGGATCATAGTGACCTGCATCGAATGATTTTTGATAGATTATAAGAAGATCAAGTTGAAGCCAAAATATGTATCTTTTGAACTCAAGGATATTGAAAGAAACAATCACTATATATAATTAAATTTAATGGTTTTCATTTTCCAAAATATCAAACAATATCCCATTTCCATCTTCGATGCAATTCTCTCTGTGGAAGGGTATAAATGTAAATCATATAATTGGAATCTTCATTTCCATATTGGGTGTAACTATCTCTTGATTGATTAGCATTTATAGTGAAATTCACAAAAAAAGTACAACAATCACTATATATAGTAAATGATTGAAATCTTCATTTCCATATTTGGTGTAACTATTTCTTGATTGATTATCATTTATAATGAATTATAAATGTCAATATTTATAAAATAGTAATATGAATATATCTATATATATTCGTTCAAAACTATAAATGTAACTCAAATTATAAATACCTATATTTTTGTAATAGTAATTTGGAAATATAATTATGAAATCCATCATTAATAAACAAAAATTATTGAAAATATAAGATAAGAGATAAAATTAATTAAAATATTTGTGTATCCATTAAATTATAAATTTTCATATTTGTGAAATAGTAAATTTTGAAGCTTAATTTTGAAATTTATAGTTTCATGGTGCTAGAAGAAAAAATTAAAAGCTTTGGACAACAAGATGAATAATACAGAAATCCACACGGCAAGAGGAGGAAATGGCGATGGCTAGGGTTTGCGCGAACAGAGTTTCTGGTACCGCCGCATCGAATCCCAAGCTTGCCTCAGGGATCGAAGTCGAGCCAGTTTTTGGGGCAACGGTGAACAATGCTATTAGACTGCCATTACTGCAATCGCCTTCAGAGAAATGGCAGGCTCTCCGCAGGAAAACGCCTCATACATCCCCAGTCCAGTGCGGCTATACATCGGTGGTTTTCTCTGTCTATAGGAATCATGCACTCCTGGATCGGGAAGAAACCTCAAGCCTTCAGCGAGACCGGGAGGCGAGGGTTTCAACGGGGTCTCATCATTTTAAGTGGATATGCGAGGAGGCCTGTCTCCTGCGGAAGAACGAGGCCCTAAACGGCGATCTTGAACAAAGAAACTGTCGTGCCGTATGGCTCTTAGAAACCAGGCATCGCCAAAACCAGAACGCACGGAGAACCGGTAGGGGAGGGATGCATGATGCAGTTCCGATCCCCCCCACAACGCAGGGGCTCAAACATCGTGGTCTCGGCTCGGATCTACACGATCTAGCCTATATCCGAGCACAGCTTGCTTCCAGGCAGCAGATCGAGGGCACCAATCATAGATCGAGCAGAGTTTTGTCAGATCCAGACAAGTTCAAGGAAAAACAAACAAAAACAGCGTCAGATCTGGAGGTTTGCTTACAGCCAGAGCAGGTAAAAACTTCTTGGTTTCAGATTCTGATTAAACCCCCTCAGGGGAAAACTCGTTTAGTATGGATTCATGCAGGAAGCACCTCTTTGCAGCTGAAACAACAGATCTGGGCAGAATTGGGATACCCAGTTCAGATCCAACATCTGGTCAGTGGCAGGCGGTCTCTCCAGGATCTTAGGTCGATGGAGAGCTATGAGATTGGGCCAGGATCAATCATTACTTTAAACTTTAGATTGAGAGGAGGGGCTCCGTCTCAGGGACAGCCAAGCTCCTTAGGGGGAGACAGGGGAAAAAAACCTGCACCCCAGCACCAACCCAAGGGAGGGTTATCCTTCAAAAACATTCTTCAGGGCAGCAGAGACACAGGGTCCTCTTCAGATCAAGGCGGGAACATACCCAGGCCATACATTGTAGATCAGTCAGAGAAAACCCCAGCCTTGAATTTAGATTCCTCAGGGATTGACGATTTCGTTAAGTCCTATGAAACGCAAGCTCTAATATGCCGTTTCAACAGCTTTTGGCCCAAACCGTTGGATCTATTCCATTGGATTTTCACCAGCTGGACCATGGAATGCGATATTCATCTATGCTCAAAGGGGTTTTTTATAGTAAGATTTACATCCAAGGAAGTCAGAGATACAGTCATCAGTAATGGGCCATGGTTCTGGGGAACATCGGGGCTGTTTATGACCCCATGGTTTCCAGATTTTGATCCAAACAAAATGACTGTAACCAAAATGCCGGTCTGGGTTAGGCTATACAATCTTCCTCTGCACTTTTGGAATGAACAAGTCTTGGAAAGCATTGGGAACAGCATAGGGAAATATATCAAAACAGACATGGACAGGATTGATGAAAGGATCTATACTTTCGCACGTATTTGTGTGGAAGTAGATTTAAGTAAAGGGTTGCCAGACAATATAAGGCTGATCTACAAACAACAAAACTGGCTGCAAGTACTAGATTATGAAAACACCGCTTTCAGATGCAGGCTTTGTAGGCAGACAGGACACTTACAAAGCACATGTCCAGAAGCCAAGAAGTTAAACAGTAAAAAGAAGCAGAAAGGGAAGCAGAAGAAAGGATGGAAATTTTCACCCCCAGATTCAGAGGAAGAAGAATCAGAAGCAGAGGTGGAAGAGATCCCTACAGAGAAGACTGAGGTATCTCAAGAAATGGAGAATCAGAAGGGAACCACACCGAACAACCAGACAGAGATGACAAGAGTGGATCCAAGCCTGGGAGGCATCAAACGACAACATCACTCTGATACTTCAGACTCAGATAAAGAAACTGGACCACCGAATACATAAACACAGTTAGTTATAGCTTCGATCGAACCCACTCAAGGAGAGTGGCGTAAGGTTGAAAAGAAAAAGGGGAGAAAAACTTGAAGCGTGAGTCTTACTCACAGCCGGAATTCAGTTTTTCTGCCTCTTCTCTTTCTCTTTCCTCTCTTCTCTTTTATTATTCTATGTGCACGTTAGTCTTCTAACGATGCGGGGGGTGCGAAAGCACTCGAGCCTTTGTGGCAGTTTACAGAATGTTTCAGTGCATATGTTAGTTGTAACTTTTCATTATCTCTTTAATAAAAGTTACTGTTTTTTCCTTTGGAAAAACAAGATGAATAATACCAACAAATAAAAGAAAGGTTGCGAAAAAGCAGTGAGCAAGAAGGTGTCACAGGATGTCACCTTATTGAGGATGACAACATTATTTGACCCATGCCCAGTGGTACGCCAATTATATTTGGACACTGCATTGACCACAACACAGTATAAAACTCAAATTCTAAAAACAAATCTTTAGTACAGATATTTTAAACAATATATCCTTTCAACCATATATCTTTATGGAGATTGTAGATTTTTGAAATATCTGGGAATCGAAGTGTGAGGAAACTAATCAATTGTTTGATCTCTTTCCTGACTATCAAATATTGTGATATTCTCGAAACAAACAGACACATATGTACAAAGACAACATAGGATGTTACCGCTAGGATGAGGTCGTTGTCGAGAAGGAAGTAAATCCTTAAACAACTGTTGATCAATGCGAACACAGAGAAATGGATGGGCATATACTCCACACAATTCGTCTCTATCACCGACCACTTCTGTACATTTCAGTGCGAGTAAAGAGTCAAGAAGCATTTGATGTAGATAAGTGACAAAAGGGCATGGGATGGAGTTAGATACTTACAGCATTGGAAAGTGGAGAACCATACATGACCGTGGTGACAACCATCCCTGAAATCCCCACCAGCGTTTTCTTATCCTTCTGAGCCCCAAGAGCAACCAAAGAAACTGTTGAGATGCAAGCAAACAACAACGTCACACCCACCATTGTTCTCACCATTGTTTTTTGCACAGCAAAGAATCTACTAATATTTCAAAAATATTACATATTACAGATTCTGTTAATATTTTGAAACTTATATTATCCTTATGGATTCATTCACCTAGCAAAGCAGCTCTCGATCAAAGCAAAAGAGAACTAATTACTAATCAGCAATCAGGAAATGAAATCACATTTTGCAGATACATGTCCAACATGTATTCAAGTATATAAATCTGTAGACCATGTAAATCTATCCAAAAATGGCAGAAAGCCATCAAAAGAATATGTTAAAAGACAGACATCCTGACCTACTATGTAAAAGTGCGATTAACAAAAGAAAAAACATACAAATACTGGTTTAGCCACTTTGAAAGTCCATAGCAGAAAGTCTAAACAAATAATAACAGACTAGGAGTATTAAAACCTGCCTTGGCTGTGGGTATAGATCATTTCAGAAAGATACAAACGAATATAAACTCTAGCACGATTTTGACCCCATTGATGGTCAACACCAAGATGTTATCCAGACCATGACTGATTAGACTGATCAGAGGCGAACCAGGTGTAGAGAAGAGAATTTAACAGAGCTATCTCATATGGGAAGCCTGAGAAACTCTCTGTAGATCTGTTTCTTATCACTCTCCTAAATGTGACCCTGCCAAAAAACATTCAAAATATCGAACTATTATTCAGCATACACTTCCTTGCCAAAATTACAAGGCAGATACTCATAATAATAGTGACAAATCTCACATTGGCGCTCCATACAGTAACAAGGACACCACGTTTCCTGTTACATAAAACAACAAGGAGTGGTTCCGTTTTCAGCCATCAATTCAATTTAAATCAAACTAGAAGACTAAATTGATCAGAGGCAAACCAGGCGTAGAGTAGAGAATTTAACAGAGCTATCTCATATGGAAAGCCTGAGAAACTCTCTGTAGAATCTATTTCTTATCACTCTCCTAAATGTGACCCTGCAAAAAAAACATTCTGAATATCGAACTATTATTCAGCATACACTTCCTTGAAAAAATTACAAGGCAGATACTCGTAATAAAAGTGAAAAATCTTACATTGGCACTCCATATAGTAACAAGGATGCCTCATTTCCTGTTACATAAAACAACAAGGAGTGCTTCCGTTTTCAGCCATCAATTCAACTTAAATCAAACTAGAAGACTAAACTGATCAGAGGTGAACCAGGTGTAGAGCAGAGAATTTAATAGAGCTATCTCATATGGGAAGCCTAATAAATTCTCTGTAGATCTGTTTCTTATCACTCTCCTAAATGTGACCTTGCAAAAGAACATTCAGAATATCGAACTATTATTCAGCATACACTTCCTTGCCAAAATTACAAGGCAGATACTCGTAATAAAAGTGACAAATATTACATTGGCGCTCCATACAGTAACAAGGATGCTGCATTTCCTGTTACATAAAACAACATGGAGTGCTTCAATTTTCAGCCATCAATTCAGCTTAAATCAAACTAGAAGACTAAAATCCAGCTTAAATCAAATACAAAAACCTTGGAAATTTGCTTAAAACTTAGAAAGAGTGGAGAAGAGGAACAAGAACCTAGAATGCCAACTACTAAAAGCAGGTAGCTCCTCATTTTTCTCCTGTCTAACAGAACCCAAATGGAGTCGGTAATGATACAGAGGACGAATGGAGGCAATGTTGCTTTGTGAATGGTGCAATAGGCCAAGGGATTCAGAGGTATTTATACAGGAATTTAGACAAAGGAATTCACGAGGTACCGCTTTTGGTTTCATCACCGCCCATACGAGGTCATGGCATGTGTAAGCAACGTGGAAATAAGGAATGATGGCCTTTGTTTCTTCACTGGGAACCACTCCACCAACCTCAATGTCAGATTTGATTTGTCATTTACGTAAATTCAATATTGTTCGTATCTGTGAGAGAAGAGTCTGGCCGATGCTGGTGAAGAACGCTGAAATTAGTGCAACTTCTGACGACCTTCAATACATTTAACAGAAACCTTTAAAAAAAACTAGTCAAATACAGTTTTGTGGCAAGGTTTGAACTCACCAGAAGCAATTTTCAGAAGAAACATGGAGTGTTGTGCCATGGGCTCTATAGGATACAGAGCAAAAGGAGCCTCCATGTAACTGTATCAATCTTCGTTGCGCAATTCCTGGGGAGTTATTAACTGCGTGGAGTATTAATCTTCATCGTGAAATTGCTGGGAGTTAGTAACCACGTGGAGGTATCCATCCTCGCTGTATAGTTGCTGGGAATTAGTAATTGTTTTTAGCTATTAATCTAATGGTAGAAAATGGTTCTATTGTCTAACATAGATAATCGATGGTCCATAATTGCACACGGTAGCAACTGGGGGTGTTGATTTCCTAGGGAAATGCCTTATGGTGTAAAAATATGGTGTACTTAAGATGCTTATCGCAAGAGCCATTCAAATCTCCTCTTCCCAATCCTTACCATTTGAAAAAGTTCATCTCACAAAAGCCCTAAAATCCAATGGTTACTCCTCATCCCAGGTGAAAAGAGCCTTTCATTTTGTTCTCCACCCCCACCAGCCTAAAAAATTATCTAGCAACCCCCCCTTACCAAAGTAAACTTACCCTACATTCAAGGGGTTACTGATCATGTATCCAAAATCCTTTCTAAAATGAACATAAATACCTTTTTCAAATCCCATAAAACCCTTAGCCAACTCATCAAATCAACCAAAGACAAGAATGACCCTATGTTAAGTCCTGAAGTCTATGAAATCCCTTGCTCCTATGGGAAGTCTTACATAGGGTGTTGGCTTAACGGGGCCTAACCCAGGTTCAGTGTTAGTTAGCCAAAAAAATCCCTACACTACTGGCCCTTTTGGCATCAGCCCGTGGGTGCGGACCGAAGTCTTACCTGAAGTAGTAGGGGGGATGCTAGAACCAAGTTTCCACACCCTTGAGATGGTTGTGATGTCATTTGATCTCTTCTATCCATGCCTTCATGCCGGTGATCTCGCTCTAGGGCTTGTAAGACAAACCCTTTATTCTGGCCTTCATTACCTTCACGAAAGTATATGATCAACCTTCTCGTAGCCCTAACCTGGGGCTCAAGTACTTTTGCATTGCTATGGAAGCATGTCATGCAGATTCCTCAATTATTCTAAGTGTTATTCTTATCTTGTCAAATACTTAAAGTTATCACTTCGTAAGCATATATTTGTGATTACGTTCAATTATTCAATGTAATTTCATTCATTCACACACCATTTAAGCATAATAAACGAACTTCATACACAAAAATATCCAAACCCATCAACATAATAAATACACAGAAATTGCAGAATAACTCCTTTATTAATATCTTCCAAGTATTACAGACTATGTTCACCTTGCGCACACAGCTGCAGAGGTTCGCGTACTCAGCTGTAGACTTCTACCCTAGGCCTTTGCACACTCAGTTGTAGAGCCTCTACCTACGCTACAACCCAAGACTTAGACTTCGTGCTTTAAAGCTATGACTCATTTACATGTTCTATCGATCCATCTCTATCTCTAACTACTTAGAGATTAGCTCTTTTTATATAATCCCATGGTCCACAGACCATGGTTAGATCTCTTACAGCTGAATTTACTTTACAAAACTAAGGGCGGACTACCTTTTGAGACACATAATACCTTCGCGCTCTGCGACCATAAAATGCGGAGTCTTTATAATAATATTGCAAAAAAATGACTTAAACATCGGCTTTTAGCCCCAAAACTTCCCTTGGGGGATCCTGCTCCCAACAGGCCCCCAACACAAACATCATGACTTGCCCTTGAGTCACTCGGTAGGCGCGGATATCTTTGCGCGAAGCCCGTCTAGCTTGACCCTGATGAACGCAACATCGACTGTGAATTGAGCTGCTACCTGCTTCACACCTTCAAATGTCTTCTTAGTTACTACCCCTGCACTGTCAACTTGAAGCTTTTGTTGTGTGGATTGCAGAGTCGGAAGCTTGCCTTCTGTTAGGACCCCATATTGTCTATTTTTGACCTTATATTTTGTCATAATATTACCCTCTTCAACCCATAGTTGAAAGCCTTTGCTAGTGTTTTGACTTAATCATTCCAAAGGTATACAGTAACTCTCCTCATTGCTATATGTTTAATTATTCAACACATAATCATGCTATCTTTATAATTGATCCTTGAAGTTGACTAAGTTGTTGAACAATTGTTGAAACTGCCTAAAGCTGGCAGGACCATATTTTGCAGTTGCTGAAACAGCGGAAACAACATGAACCTCGAAGCTAAAACAACAAGGACAACATGCGAACCTCGAGGAGACAGTTGAGATTTGCGTATCAGATCTGCAACAACAAAGGAATCCAATCGATTATTGAATAAACAGTTACATTGGTCGTAACGCTCATGATCCACATTACTGTAACATCATTCTGTTAACGGGAACTGATTTCCCTATTTTTGTACAAAGGGTCGAACTAGAATGTATAATGAAAATCTTTTGTAATAGATGTCTCCTCTATAAAGAGGAGACATCTACATTAGAGGGAAGGGAGAGGATGAACAAGCTGTAACACAGGAATTGTAGTAGAAAGACGAGATTGAATCTTTCTTGTAATATGGTGTATTGACAGATGAATAAAGTTCTGTTCTGAGTATTTCATCTTAGTTTCCGTGTCCTGGGGAATCTTGTGAGAAGGACAGGGCCCACCTTCATCACAAGATTCACCCATCTTCTTTCTGTTGTGTGTTGTGTGTTGTGTGTGATTTCTGTTCATACCTTATTCACGAGTATTGCTTCTGATGATATTTTACTTTTGCTAAGACTCTGTTTTTCTTTTAATCGATTGATGCTGTATATGAGTGCCTCACCGGTGACTAGGATTTACAGAGTGTATTGGCGAACTGGATAACAGAGGCAGGTGTTGAATGTTCCTACTCTGGGGATAGGGTCCTGATCCTTTGTTACAGGACAGCCATCACTTCCTTTTGCAGATTTATTCTCTTTGATTAATTGTCTGTTCTTATTCCATTTCTGCAATAGACTATAACTGCTGTAACACAGAGTAAGGGTTTAACAGAGAATGAATTGTTTATACTACAGCTTTTAATGCTATTAAAATCGAGTACATACAGTACGTAGTCACCTTTGAAATAATCGGACTTTCCCGGGTTGACAATTTATGTGGCACTCGACTGTTTAATTAATAAACAATTAAAGTGACCAACACCTTCGATGTTTCCTGTAACTGCATAAGCTTCCTCCAGCCAGGGCTTGAGTCACGTGTTCAACACTGCTTCCTTGTGTAGCACTGCGTCCACCTGTTCCTTCAGCTTCTTGGCTTCCTGCAACTTGGCTAAAACTACTGTGCCCTTCACTTCGTCATAGTGTTGTTGAAGTTCGCGCGCTTCTGTCTCAAGCCTTTGGATGATTGGGTCCTCTTGCAAGCTGGTTAGGACCTTAAACGATTGTTCAAACAACTGAATGCAGTCTGCTACTGCACTCTCCACTACTGCGTCTGCTTCTTAGACAGGGACCACCCGATGTTCCTTGACCTCTGGTGGTGTTGAAGGCTGAGCCCTCAACTAGAGCTTTGTAATTTGCAAGTTCAACTCCAACTGAACTCACGCCATCTGTGTCTGAGTGTCGCACACCCCCGTGGCCAATTTACGGGTGCAGACTTTGGTTGGCTCCTCCTCCAGAATGGACAATTCCAAGACCATTCTGCAGGCCTCCTCTATGACCTATATGATCTTCTTATTTTGGTTGGTCACCTCGGCCTCGGTGGAAATGGAAGAATTCCTCTATAAGGCCATCTGCTCATTGTTTATTCTATGCTCGCTGATCACTTGAAGGGTGTCATGCTTGTGGGCCCTTAGCTATGAAATTACTCCATCCTGCAAGATGTGGAGTGCTTCGCTCGGGAGTGATGCCAGGTTCAATCCTACTCCCTTCAATGTGCTGACAATGGTCCTGTTAGCCACATTATCTGTTGTCAGTGCTCCATCGGGTAGCACTAGTGCACTGGAAGCCTTCGTGCGCAACATATTGTTAGCCTCTGATGTATTAATAGCCAAGATGGTAGACGCCATACCAACTTGCAACGTGCAGGCCTGCAACTCCTGCGGTCCAATCTGGATGGCCCCTAGGACAATCTTCTGCTAATTTTGAAATTGCTACAGGGCCTC
The DNA here is from genome assembly GCA_031772625.1 of Pinus tabuliformis. Taxonomy (NCBI): domain Eukaryota; kingdom Viridiplantae; phylum Streptophyta; class Pinopsida; order Pinales; family Pinaceae; genus Pinus; species Pinus tabuliformis. The sequence goes on along the minus strand of CM062811.1, from coordinate 667,015,282 downwards.
GACAGTGACATCTCTATCTATGTCACCGATGTCGTATAAGTCTCCCTCTGTTGGTGTGATGGGGTCTAGCTAGGTCTTGGTCGCCTTGGACTTCTTTTTGGACCCTCCCTTTTCCAGATCTCCCGGGTGTTTAATATGGCCGGGCGTCTCCTGGGGGTCCACGCCGTACTTCTATGTGTCCTCTTCTTCAGTTGCAGGTGAAGGAGACCGTGAGCCTTTGTTAATGCCTCACTCTATGCCTCCTATTTGTTTTCCTACCTCCTTTCCTGTCTGCTCTGCCTCAGCCTTCTCAGCAGTGTCCTTCTTCCTCTTCTTTACCAGTTGCGCCATATTCATCTTGGCCTCATCCTTCTTCTTTTGTGTGGCAAACTTTCTTCCACCCACTGCCAAGTTCATGGAGGCACGCCACTCTACTGGCTATTTATCCAATACAACATTGATGGCATCATCTATGGCCAGGTTCAGAAAATCGTACCATTTCTTCGCAAGGGCCTCCCATGCCCTGATTGAGATCCGATGGAAATCAGCTTTGAATTCGGCATAGTACTGTAAGTTAGCATATACCGTGGGTGACAAGCGCAGCTTGTGATTGATAGCCATCTTGATATTCATTTCCATTAGGATCCAAAAGATTTTACTGTCCCTCACGTGCTCCACGTCCTTGGTTGCCCACAGTGAAGCATACTTCGCTGCTTCAGAAGGTCCGGCGCGACCGAGGGGAATTGGCTTTCTTCTGGTAGCTCCCACGCTACAAGCACAATCGATAGCAAAAGCCATGCGTAGTGGAACATCTTCCTTTGCTCCTACACTTTGCGACAGTTTGTTAGGAACTCACTGCGAAGGTAGTCCAAGTAGTTAAATTAGACTCCTTCCATGAATTGTTGTGCGAGCGCGATGACAGGTGTCAACACCTCATTAGCGTGGCACTTCTGTATGACCTTCCCTGCAAGGATCTGCGTTGCCACCTTCACAGTGGCGTTGCAGATGCTGGAAATTGTGTACCCACGTGACTTCTTCACCAATTTGAACTTCTCTTTCATTGACTCTGCAAGTGCCAGCTCGCCACCCTTGCCACCAAAAATCATCGCTAGATTTTTGCCTGTATACAGCAGGCGTGTGATGCGGTGAATAAGCATATATGTGATGGGTATTGGCTCCTCCAGACACAGAAACCCATCATGCACCAAGCACAATAGCATCTTGATGACTAGAACTGTCATGGGGGTGCAGTTATAGTGTGACACCCAGAGTAGGTTGAGTAATCCTGCCTTCTCTACTACTCTAAGGCACTTCCTCGGCTCCAGTGCAATAACCCCTGTAGTTATGTCTATGTGATGCATCAACTGTTTGGTCACCAGGTGTGGGAACTTCTCATGGTCTGCAAAGTCTTAGTCATCGAGCTTCAAAATCAACACCCATGCCAATCGCGGACCATTAAAAGTGATCTCATCTTGCAGCAATGGGGTTTGCAGGGGAGTCTCACTTTCATCAATGTCCTTTGGGACCTTGGACTTAGGCTTGCGCGGAGGGACATACTTCGACAACCATGTAATAGGGTCTATACCTTGGGCTTCAACCTCATCTATTTCCATTCCCACATCCTCATCATCCATGGGGATGTCTTCGATATGCTCCTTTTCTACCTCTAGATTTATAGCCTTGCCTTTCTCCTGGGTAGTGGGATTAGTTAGGTTTCGTCTCGGCGACATGTGCAACGGGATGGCAGGCTACTTGCCCTTCTTGTCCTTCATGGCCTCCTTGGTTGGGGTTGGCTTTGGCCTTAGCATTCTCGGGGATTTAGGGACCTTGGCCAGTACTTTGGCTACTTCTGGGGCAACTTCTTTGGCCTTTTTCTCCATCTCTTGTGCCGACTCTTCTACCACATGTTGTGTATTGATAAATTTTGGGGGTGATGACATAACACTCTCTATCAGTGCTTGTGACGTCTTAGGCAAGTTCGCAAATGTAGGAGTCTTTTTGAGGGCTTCGAAAAACTCTAGGTCCATAGGCATCTGAGAGCTCAATAGCGGAATACTGAAAATACCAAGTGCTTCTTGCTAGACAACCACTTGTAATTTATAGGGAAGTTTGAATTCAAATCTGACCGTTCCCCCTGAAATCGGTTCATTAATGCTGGATTGGCAGCAGATTTTCAAGGATCTAAGTCATAAATTTTGTCTTAAATGTCGGCCGCCCACTCCATTTGGCCTCACTTCTGTCTTCTTTTCATGAATAGTGACTTTAACAGTCACTTTCTAGCCAACCTACGTGATTTCTTCCTGGGTAGCACAACTCCCTCCATGTTGTTACAGACCCAGTGACATGTCCTTGCTTCGCACTATTAGTGTCAGTCTTTGCAGCCTTCCTCCAGTGATCAAACATGCTCTTACAAAGTGATTTTAAGGTGTCAAGGTCAAATTTTGTCATTTTAGTGAGTCTTCAAGCAAAATTTGGTCACTAGGTATTAGGTCTAGGGTTTGCTTTTACTCCTGTAAAAGTTGTCCAAATGTCAGTCCATGTCACCATTTAGCTGAGTCTACCATCATTCAGAGGGTTTTCATCATCATGTCAGGTTCCACTGGGTCATTTTACACCTTGTTCATGCTTCAGTTGTGCCTAGGTAAGGTTTATTTCCCTCTCCTAGGGTTTTGAAGGCAATTTCTCTTGGATGGTCAAATCATCAGCAAAACTTGTATCCTGATGTTCATACACCTTCCCCTATCCTTAATGTACCTTATTAAACACTTCCCATCACTGAGATCCCCCGAATTCCTCATTTTTGCACAAACCCTAGTTTCTTGCTACAACTTGACAATTTTCTAGACTAGGCCTGTGTTTTGCCCTTTTGGACCCCTTCCCCTCACTCAATATTTGAAATTCCACTTTCCCCTACTTCCTAACATCCCTCCCTACTTCCCAAAATTTTCTCAAGAATTTAGAAGCCACTTATCCCCTTCATTTCACTTCATTTCGACAAATCCCCTGTTCCACACATCAGGATAGGTTTTACTCCAATGATGTTTCTGAGAAATAAAAGATGAATTTGGGAAAACTGAGAGATTTTTTTGTCCATAATAGGCCAAGGAAGAAAAACCTCCTTCACTTTTTACACAGGTGTCATGGTTTCAGAGAAATGTCAAAAATACAGTTGCCTCGGGAGAATTGATGCACCTCTGAAGTGACCTTGGGAAAATAAAGTTTTCTCCTAGCTTGGTTGGCCAAATGACTTGCTTGATGAGTCAAATGATAACTAGGCACAAAGATATTTCAAATGAGCTATCATGAGCTCAATTTGGAGTTGAGGACGACCTTCAAACATTGACTGCAACAATACTCTGCCTTTAGGCAGCCTCATTTGGCACATTTTGACCAGTCTTGGGAGATTTGATTTTTGACAGGGCAAATGAACTCCAAATTTAAAAATCCTAGTTGGATTATAAATTAGACTCAATAAAATTTCCAAATAGATATCCCGCGCCCAATTTGGACACTAGGAAGGCCTCCAAAAGTCTCCTGCAAAAAGCGCTACGCATAGGGTTTGGTGGCACGACGCATTGGGTTTGTGGCGCAGCGCATAGAGATGGAAGCCTGATTTCACTCACAAACTCTCCCAAATTGAAAAATTTGCTCAATATTCTTGTGTTCAAGTAAGTTAACACCTCCATATTTCCAATTTATGAGTTTCCATCAGTGTTTATGGTGTTTCAATAGGTTAAAAACAAAACCCTAGTTCCTTGCAAAGTTGTGTTGAGAAAATTGCCTAGGGTTTGCAAAATTGCAGTTTGCCGTTGTATCCCCATTTTCATTTTTCTCTCACTACACTTCACTCATATTACTTTCCCTCTCCCTTTTCATTCACACTCACCTATCCCTTTATCCCTAAAACTAAAAACCCTAATACCTAATCCCACTATTCCCAAACCCTATTCAAATATCCCCAAACCCTAATTGCTATCCCAAAGCCTAAATACTATTCCCTAAACCCTTTCATTCCCCAAAACCCTACAGCTAGCCTCAAATCCTCCCCTCATCAGTCCCACTCATCCATGGAACTCAAAAACATGCAAGCAACCGACAAGTTGCTAAGAGAAGGAAAACCAAGTCGACAACACTTGAAAGGGAAATTCAAGTTGAGCGTGAATCTTGGCTTGAGAGGACAAACTTGCACTTGGGAAAGGATGTTGGAGAAGGCCGAAAAAAAAAGAGAAGACATTTTTTAGGCACATGGCCTACCATTACTTGGCGAAAAACAAAAGTTGCAAGGCAAGAATCAGGAGCTTGAAAGCAAAGTTGAAAAGGGCATCGAGGAGGCGAAAGGAGCATGATAGACTTCAGATATTGGCTGAGGCTTCCTTGGCCCAACACAATCCTTGATGGAGAAGATTCAGGCCAAATTTCAAAAAATTTGGGACACTTTTTGCATTTTTGGAATTTTTGGCACTAAACACAGAAATTTCTGCTCTACGTGTCGCACCACCTAGCGCTCGCTTTTGATGGGAGCTTCCAAATGACAAAAACTCAGCATTTTTGGATTTGTCATGAAAAAATATGGATGCTGACAAATGTCCAAGAAATTTTGACAGGTTTTGAGCCCCTAAAAAGGTCAAAAACACCCTAAAAATGGCCTTTCTGCCCCTATTTTGACACACATGAAGTAGTGTTGGGAGAACTGAGTTTTGGAGGCGCAAATGGAGGCAACATTGAAAAATTCCACTTGGGTTGGAAAGTAGACAGGTAGACCTTTCCAACAAGCACACTTTTAGTGAGTTTGGACACCGGTAAGGCCTCCAAAAGTTGGTCCAAACAGACACTATGCATAGAGAATCAGGCGCGGCGCATAGAGGAAAAATTGCCAGTTTGACCAAGTTTTGCTCTGTTTTTCGCCCAACTTTGGCTAGTTTGACTTTTTCACTTTCCTAATGGAAAATTTTTGATGTAATTTGATGTACATTAAAGGATCATTATGTAAATATGTTAAACTTTCACTTGTAGAGGTAGATTCATCAGTTTAAAGGTTGTTTGAAACTGAATGAATCAGTTCCCTTGTTTCTAGAGGCATGTTGTTCTGTTGCCTAATTTCTAGTTCTCAGTTTAGGTTGAAACAGCTCCTAAACATGTGTGCTCGACCCCTAAAGGCTAGGATGAGCTATGCTTTATCTATATTATGTAGTTTTTCGGTCATTAGCATGGTTGGACTCTTGAGAAAGTATTGAGCTTCATTGTACACTCATATTTTCATTTTGGCTAAGGAATCGAGACTAGGATTTGCAGCACTCTTTGAGATTCATGTGGCAATGTGTCTTGGTACAGTGCTTCTCTTTGTAATTGGGAATTTGTTTATGTGATTGCATGCCATTGTCTATCTTATTTCTTCTGAACTAAACAAACAAGAGTGTAAGTAGAATCCATTGAAAGTGCAGTGCTCTACTTGAAGTTTGCTTTAGTTATTTGATGTTTTCAGCTGTTTGGGGAGGATCCATGATTGCTCTTTCCCTCTTCAACACCTCACCTATCTACTCCTTCCATCTCACTCAAATTTAAGTGCCAAACAATTGCCTACCTTGCCCCATTGAGATCTCTACAGAACTGAGCCTCAATCCCCGCACCTAAAAATTTGCCTTTCCATCTGAGCCAACAAAATCATCATTTTATTCAATCAAATTCTCTTGCACATATACCTAGCCTAAAATCAGTATTTCTATCAGTCATCTCAAGCCCTCATCGATCATAATCTTCTGAGATTGACCCGGAGAGAGCCCTCTCCTAACCTGGTAGGGCTAGCTACCAGGTTGAGCATGGTTTGATGTTGGCCCTGGATCCTACCTTTTCAGCCTGAGGTAAATCTAGGCACCAACATAGTGGCAACCATACTGGGGAAGAAATTGTTAGTTTTTTAGTGTTCTTCATTTCATAAACTACATACGGAGCCTGAAGTTAGCCAGGTAGCCTTCGAAACGCTTTTGCTTTGCATTAGCGAAAGTAGATAAAAGCTGCTTTAGTCAATCTCCGATCTAGTTTTATAAACGGAAACATCTAACTTGCAAATTGCCCCAGTAACGTGTATCAAGTTCAGATCTGATTGTTTATGGTGAACAACAATCAAACACAGTAAGGCTGAAGTCATTCACTTGGCGATTCCAAATCAGTTTCGAGATCAGATCCAAGGACTCCACTAGAGGATGAACCTGACCAACAAAAACATGAAAGGACAATATGGAAAAATCAGGTATTCAAGTTGGAATTTCATCCAAGACATTTTGTTCTTTGTTATAAATTATTTCTTCTCTTTTCCCGAGAATGTCAAGAAGGCTTTGCAAAGTATACTATGCTTGAGAAAAGATCTTGGGCCTACAGTTGATTCTTTCCCTTTGAAGATTGTGAATACCAAAGATTTGCATGCCTTTGAGCTTGATCAAGACCCTTCTTCTGAATCTTGTGATGACCGTCTTCAAACTGATGAGCCTCAAGAGATCAAGACTGATTCTATACCTTCTGTACATACCCCTATACCTTGTAAAATTCCAGATCGATACAAGCCTCTGATTTTACCTCCTATATCCCATGCTTTCCCTAAAAATCATGACCTATATCTACCAAGATTTGATGGTGAACACGACAATATCACTGTTGAGAGACATGTATTGAATTTTGAGTCCTTTCTTGACCTTTTTGAAGTTGATGAAGAAGGTGTCAGTGTTAGGCTTTTTGCTCTTTCGTTGCAAGGAAAAGTCAAGAGTTGGTTCAAAACCCTGCCTGATGCGAGCATCTCAGATCTCCAGCAATTCGTCAAAGTTTTCCTCGACAGGTGGGTGGTCAGATAGAACCCTTTCTTGATTATAGAAGAGTATAACCAACTGAAAAGACTACTAGGGGAGATAGTACAACAATTTTCTGCCAGATTTAACCAAGTTTATTTTTCGATGCCGGTTAATATAAGACCTCCTCCTGGATCCGCTCTCTTGCACTACCCAGCTGCCTTTGATTCGGAAATTGAGTTTTAGCTGAGAGAAAGGAATCTTGAAACCCTTGAAGAAATGCAGAATAGTGCAGTAGATCTAGAGGCTCATTTTCTAATCCGAAGGGCAAAGTTGAAGGAAGAAGAAATGAAAAACATATATCCAGAGGAATCAACATCTCTAGAGGTAAAGCTTAACATTTTGGCAAGTGCAGTGGAAGAGATGATGCAAAGAATCACCACAAGGAATGAGTATGATGTTCAAGCCCATGGCTCGCTGATTGAAAAAGAACAAGTTGCTGATCCAAAACATTTATTTCTATCCCAGTTGTCATAGATCTGATAATGATTGTTTTATTGATCATCTTGGAGAAAAGAGATCTGTTGATATGGCATGTATGCTTGATGATGTGTTTTATACTGATGATTTGCCTCAGTTTGATCAGTATGATGATGATTATGTTCTCCAAACAGAAGCTAATCTTGCAGACAAATCAGCAGCTACTTTGTGGGAGGAAGAAATTCACTTTCAACAGCTTGAATACAATGTTCATCCATCACATATCAGCTATGGAAATGACGAGGAAAGTGCAGAAAATTTTGAAGTAAGTGAAGGGTCTTTGTCTTTTTGTTTTGCCTCATTTCAGTTCATTAGAGACAACATTCATGCAATCAGAAATTAACTATCGACAAGTCTTGATTTGGACCATCTTGAGGGCAATGAAAACCTTGTTCAAGACTTCTCATATCCAGATTTGCAGCCCGCGAATGCCATTGATTGTAAAGTTGCAGATGAAGACTTGGAAGCTGGCACATACAATCAAATGATACAATATGATTCCATACCATTTTGTTTTGAATCATTCCAGTTTCCAAAGGGAAAACTGCATAGTATATCTTCAAATGAGCAGCCTGTAGAAAGTCATGCAATCTCATCAGAAACAATAGAAAATGGGTTGCAGCAGTCTTTTCGAGTTTTTCATGATCCAATAGCTGATGTGTTGGATGATATCTGTAGTCCAAGTCCTTCTCCATTGACTACATGTGAGCTTGAAACGTGTGCTAATATAAATTTGATCTGACAGCTAGTTTCTTTGTCATTTTTAGCAGGAGTATCGTCACAAAGCTCAGATCAAAGTTTGCATTCATGGTATGAAGAGAAGAGAAGTAATGCATTGGATAAGCTAAGTCCCAGTGTGCATGAATTTCGAGATCCTTATGCAGTGTTTTTTGAGGTGGATAGAGAATCTATAGTATTCAACAAATCTGTTCACAAGTTTACATGGGAGTTTCCTTTCAGTAGTTCTCTCTTGTTGTTCATAAGCAAGCACTTGTGGAGAATGCAAACAGTAGCCGGAATGCTTACTTGGTTGCATTGGTTGTTTCATTTCACTTGATCAGGTGATGAATGAAACTGTTAGAGTAGGTTTTGATGAATAAGCTATACTTTGAGCATCATTTCCAGTTTGTCGGTTGTGTTTAAGTATTGAGTCAGTTTTTAGTTGAGTGAGAGTCAGTTTGTGTCGTCAAGTCATCAGTTTTCAGTCATGCATTTCAGCTTGAGTTTTTGACTCCATTGCCCAATGGATGAAGGCACTGTCTGCTTTCCAAAGATCTGTAGTTCTTGGCACCTCCAAGGAGCTACCATCCCCATTGGAGCCAATGTTAGTGTCATTCTTTGCAACCTTCCTCCAGTGATCAAACATGCTCTTACAAAGTGATTTTAAGGTGTCAAGGTCAAATTTTCTCATTTTAGTGAGTCTTCAAGCAAAATTTGGTCACTAGGTATTAGGTCTAGGGTTTGCTTTTACTCCTGTACAAGTTGTCCAAATGTCAGTCCATGTCACCATTCAGATGTGTCTACCATCATTCAGAGGGTTGTCATCATCATGTCAAGTTCCACTGGGTCATTTTACACCTTGTTCATGCTTCAGTTGTGCCTAGGTAAGGTTCATTTCCCTCTCCTAGGGTTTTGAAGTCAATTTCTCTTGGATGGTCAAATCGTCAACAAAAATTGTATCCTTATGTTCATACACCTTCCCCTATCCTTAATGTACCTTATTAAACACTTCCCATCACTGAGATCCCTCGAATTCCTCATTTTTGCACAAACCCTAGTTTCTTACTATAACTTGACAATTTTCTAGACTAGGCTTGTGTTTTGCCCTTTTGGACCCCTTCCCCTCACTCAATATTTGAAATTCCACTTTCCCCTACTTCCTAAAATCCCTCCCTAATTCCCAAAATTTTCTCAAGAATTTAGAAGCCACTTATCCCCTTCATTTCACTTCATTTCGACAAATCCCCTGTTCCACACATCGGGATAGGTTTTACTCCAATGATGTTTATGAGCAATAAAAGATGAATTTGGGAAAACTGAGAGAGGTTTTTATCCATAATAGGCGATGTAACAAAAACCTCCTTCACTTTTTACACAGGTTTCATGGTTGCAGAGAAATATAAAAAATACAATTGCCTCGGGAGAATTGATGCACCTCTGAACTGACCTTGGGAAAATCAAGTTTTCTCCTAGCTTGGCTAGCCAAATTATTTTCTTGATGAGTAAAATGCAAACTGGACACAAATATATTTCCAATGAGCTATCATGAGCTCAATTTGGTGTTGAGGAATACCTTCAAAAGTTGACTGCAACAGTACTCTGCCTTTAGGAAGCCTCATTTGGCACATTTTGACCAGTCTTGGGAGATTTGATTTTTGACAGGGAAAATGAACTCCAAATTGAAAAATTATAGTTGGGTTCGAAATTAGACTCAATAACCATTCCAACTAGCTATACCACACCCAATTTGGACACCAGGAAGGCGTCCAAAAGTCTCCTGCAAAAAGCGCTACGCATAGACTTTAGTGGTGCGGCGGATTGGGTTTGTGGCACGACGCATAGAGATGGAAGCTCGATTTCACTCACAAACTCTCCAAAATTGAAAAATTTGATCAATATTCTTGTGTTAAATTAATTTAACACCTCCATATTGCCAATTTCTGAGTTTCCATCAGTGTTTATGGTGTTTCAATAGGTTAAAAACAAAACCCTAGTTCCTTGCAAAGTTGTGTTGAGAAAATTGCCTAGGGTTTGCAAAATTGCAGTTTGCCGTTGTATCCCCATTTTCATTTTTCTCACTACACTTCTCTCATATTACTTTCCCTCTCCCTTTTCATTCACACTCACCTATCCCTTTATCCCTAAAACTAGAAACCCTGATACCTAATCTCAATATTCCCAAACCCTAATTGCTATCCCAAAGCCTAAATATTATTCCCTAAACCCTTTCATTCCCTAAAACCCTATAGCTAGCCTCAAATCCTCCCCTCATCAGTCCCACTCATCCATGGAACTCAAAAACATGCAAGAAACCGACAAGTTGCTAAGAGAAGGGAAACCAAGTCGACAACACTTGAAAGGGAAATTCAAGTTGAGCGTGAATCTTGGCTTGAGAGGAAAAACTTGCACTTGGGAAAGGATGCTAGAGAAGGCCAACAAAGAGAAGACATTGTTGAGGCACATGGCCTACCATTACTTGGCGAAAAACAAAAGTTGCAAGGCAAGAATTAGGAGCTTGAAAGCAAAGTTGAAAAGGGCATCGAGGAGGCGAAAGAAGCATGATAGACTTCAGATATTGGTTGAGGCTTCCTTGGCCCAACACAATTCTTGATGGATAAGACTCAGCCCAAATTTCAAAACATTTGGGACAATTTTTGCATTTTTGGGATTTTTGGCACTAAACACAGATATTTCTGCTCTATGTGCCGCGCCACCTGGCGCTCGCTTTTGATGGGAGCCTCCAAATGACAAAAACTCAGCATTTTTGGATTTGTCATAAAAAAATATGCATTCTCACAAATGGCCAAGAAATTTTGACACACAGGAAGTAGTGTTGGGAGAACTGAGTTTTGGAGGGGCAAATGGAGGCCAAATTGAAAAATTCCACTTAGGTTGGAAAGCAGACAGGTAGACCTTTCCAACAAGCAAACTTGGAGCGAATTTGGACACTAGGAAGGCCTCCAAAAGTGGGTCCAAATAGGCACTACACATAGAGAATCAGGCGCGGTGCATAGAGGAAAAATTGCCAGTTTTACCAAGTTTTTCTCTGTTTTTCACCCAGCTTTGGCTAGTTTGACTTTTTCACTTTCCTAATGGAAAATTTGTGATGTAATTTGATGTACATTGAAGGATCATGATGTAAATATGTTAAATTTTCACTTGTAGAGGTAGATTCATCAGTTTAAAGGTTGTTTGAAACTGAATGAATCAGTTCCCTTGTTTCTAGAGGCATGCTGTTTTGTTGCCTAATTTCTAGTTCTCAGTTTAGAATTAGTTGAAACAACTCCTAAACATGTGTGCTCGAACCCTAGAGGCTAGGATGAGCTATGCTTTATCTATATTATGTAGTTTTTCAGTCATTAGCATGGTTGGAATCTTGAGAAAGTATTGAGCTTTATTGTACACTCATATTTTCATTTTGGCTAAGGAATTGAGACCAGGATTTGCAGCACTCTTTGGGATTCATGTGGCAATGTGTCTTGGTACAGTGCTTCTCTTTGTAATTGTGAATTTGTTTATGTGATTGCATGCCATTATCTATCTTATTTCTTTTGAACTAAACAAACAAGAGTGTAAGTAGAATCCATTGAAAGTGCAGTGCTCTACTTGAAGTTTGCTTTAGTTATTTGATGTTTTCAGCTGTTTGGGGAGGATCCATGATTGCTCTTGCCCTCTTCAACACCTCACCTATCTACTCCTTCCATCTCACTCAAATTTAAGTGCCAAAAGATTTCCTACCTTGCCCCATTGAGATCTCTGCAGAACTGAGCCTCAATCCTCGCACCTAAAAATTTGCCTTTCGATCTGAGCCAACAAAATAATCATTTTATTCAATCAAATTCTCTTGCACATATACCTAGCCTAAAATCAATATTTCTATCAGTCATCTCAAGCCCTCATCGATCATAATTTGCTGAGATTGACCCAGAGAGAGCCCTCTCCTGACCTGGTAGGGCTAGCTACCAGGCTGAGCGTGGTTTGATGTTGGCCCTGGATCCTACCTTTTCAGCATGAGGTAAATTTAGGCACTAACACGCACCATCTTCCAATCACACAACTCGCCAACTTGGGCAGTGTAGTTTATATTCTCGTGCCTCCTTTCAGTTGCCTGGGGTGCTAAGACTATGCTACTTTCATTTAGACACATGGTCGGACCGCCAATGTATGGCTTCAAGTGATTACCATTCACCTTTCCTGGGAAGGGTTCTTCATTTAACTTGACCAACTGTACTACTCCTCCATCAGTAATCTCCTTGATAACATAAGGCCCTAACTAATGTATCCTGAATTTTCTTGGGAACTTATCAAACTTACTATCATACAAAAAAACCATATCATTTACCTTAAATGTACGTAGCTTGATGTGTCGATCATGCCATGCCTTTTCATGTTGCTTTTGGACCTGCTCATGAAACCCACCCAAAAATATTTCTTCTTTGAGCTCATCCAGCTACGTGAGCCTCTCTTCTAGGGCTCTGCGATCCGTCATACCTGTGAGCGCTGCTTTGTGGAGACTAGGCATAATGTATTACATAGGCATTATGGTTTCCACACCATAGACAAGCCTAAAAGGGGTTTGTCCCATCAAATTCTTGCATGTTGTTCTATAAGCCCACAATACTGTAGGTATGTGTAGGTCCCAATCACTTTGCTGAGAATTGCAAACCTTGGTCAGCACATTTTCAAGCACTTTGTTGAACACCTCCGCTGTCCCGTTAGCCTGTTGGTGATAAGGTGTGCTCTTTTGGTGATATACCTGAAATTCCTCTCTTAGTGCGTTCATCGTCTCATTCAGGAAGTGCGTACCAAGATCACTCATCAAGATACTTGGACATCCAAATCATGTCAGTACATGCTCAAATAGGAACTTTGTGGCCGTCACACCCTTGCAATCCTTCATCGGCTACACTTTTACCCAACGAGTCAAATACTCCATCGCAGTGATAATGTACCTCGCCCATGTCTTCCCTTGTGGCTAAATGGGTCCTACAAAATCTACTGCCCACTTCTCAAAAGGTTGCAACGTCATTTCTGGATTCAAAGGCATTTCATCCCTCCACGATGGCCTGCCTATTTTTTGACATACATCACACGCCTTGGAATATGATTTTGAATCCTGATGAAGGGTTGGCCACCACAACCTTGCACATAGAATCTTCTGCGTGGTTGCTCTCCCTGCATAATATCCTCCCGCGGCTCCCCCATGAGCATCTGTGAGGATGCTGCTTCATTTGAAATCAAGTACATATTGTCACAATATCTCATCAGTCCCCATCTTGTATAGATGCCCAGCAATGTCAGAGAAATCTGCCACGCGCACCATTAATTCCTTCTTTTGTTGGACAGAGTATCCTTTCGGTACAGTTCATGTTGTTAGGAAGTGTATCATATCCTCAAAATGACCATTCGCAACATGCACTGTAAATAGCTGTGCGTTAGGAAATCCTTCTTCCAAGTTAGTAGGTTCCTCCCCTGATTCAATGCATGACAGATGTTTTGGTCCCACATTCAACTGTCTAGGATTCACAACAACTTTAAAATCATATTCTTGGAACAATAAGAGCCATCTGCAGATTCGCCCCCCTAACACAAGCTTATTTACTAGGTACTTCAGTGTGGAGTTATCCGGATACATCTTAAAATGGCCTCCTAGCAAGTAGTGATGGTACTTCTAGAGCGCATACACCATAGCTATCCCCTCATGTTCAGTGGTAGAATAATTCTTCTCTACTTTGGATAATCTGCGGCTTGTGAATGCGATAGGATGGTCCAAGAATTCTCCCCCATCCTATGTTAGTATTGCCTGTATCACTATACATGACACGTCGACATGTACATGAAACTCTTTCCTCCAGTTCGGAAAGATTAGAATCAGCGTGGTAACCATCTGATCTTTCAATATATATAAACTTTTCTTACAGTCATCATTCCAACAGAACGTGACATCCTTCTTGAACAATTTTTCCATCAGCGCAGTGATTTGGGCATAGCCTTTGATAAACTTTCTATAGTATCCTGTATGTCCCAGAGTAGCGCACAACTATTTCACACTCCTCGATGCTTCCAAGTTTAGTATCACCGAGATCTTCGTGGGGTCTACCATTAGTCCTTGTCTATAAACCACATGCCCCAATAGGTTCAAAAAATGAATGCAAAATAGACACTTCTTTAGATTGAGCAAGATTTGGTATCTTCGACAGGTATCCAGCATCAGGCACAAGCTTGCTACGTGGCACTTAACCAGCCCAAATACAGTCCAGTCATCAAAATATACCTCCAAGAACTTATGAATAAATTCCTTGAATGCTGCAACAACCACACGCGAAAATATTGCAAGTGCATTCTTCAATCCAAATGGCATTACGGTGTATTGAAAACAACCCCACTTAGTCATGAAGGTTGTCTTGCTCCTATCCTCCAGCACAATTTTCATTTGGTGGTACCCATAGAACCCATCAGTGAAGGAATATGCTTCCTGGCCACCTACATTGTCCAACACTTCATCTATAAACGAAGTTGGGAAAGGATCATGCACACAAGTGTCATTCAATTTTCTGAGATCCACGCAGATCCTTATCTCATCCTTCTGTTTCTTCTCTTGCACCACCATTGGGCTTACCTAATCAGATTCTTCCATAGGCTCAATGATGCCTGCCACTAGCATCTTGTCTAGCTCTAAGCAGATCTTTTCCTTGTATTTTGGATTGAGGCGGTAAGGCCTCTGCTTAACTAGCTTCGTGTCAGGCTTTAATGTGATCTTCATCACTCCTAGATATTTGATTATTCCTTTCAAATCCGTAAAATTGGTAGGGAATAAGTCCTAGTATTCACGGAAAAATTCAATGACCTTATCCATCGTCACGTCATCCCAGTAGTCTCCAATCTTCACAAATTTGGGTTTTGCCTCCATACCAATATTCACTTGTTTTGTTTTCACCAGCGTGGTTATATTAGGGTTCTCAATATCGGTCCTTGAACTTCGCGGTGGCCTTCTATTTTTGGAATGTTAATCTTTCACGGATCCTCATCCTCATATTTAGCAGTTATATTATAACATTCAAGCGCGTGACTAAGCTAAGTAGCCCATTCAGGCTGAATTAGGTCTAAAGGATCCTACAGTATCCTAATGATGACTACTTTCACCTCTTGTAGCGCTTCATCAATACTGTTAAACCCGTCCTCAAAACTGAATGTCATCATGAATCCTTTGCGTAGGATATTCCAGTCGATTGTCCCATGGTGGAGCTCTATTTCTATATACCAATTCATTGGGATAACGTCTAGGGTATGACAGAACAGGTGCACCCACTCAGGTTGGGGCTTTTCTCCATAATCCTGCGTCTATTTGGCCATATGTGCGCGCGGATAATTCTGCCCATCGTACTTGTACGTTACTCACATCTTAGGCTTCCCAAATCGTGTTCTCATCATCCTCCTACATTCGCGCCAATCATTAAAGCTTCCTTGTGCGTACCCCACCATCTCGCGGGTGTAGTGCGTAGTGCCCAGTCCAAGGCCTGGAAGTGCTGCTTTTCTGGTACCTCCTTTTCAAATGCATCCAAAAATATATCTATCTCATTTAGACCATCATAAATAAGCAGATTTCTTGCCTCTGACGACACACAATGTACTGACCAGGTCATCATGTTGCAATTCAGCGTAGTTACTTCATGTAACCGATTCTTCCAGTGTTCTATTTTTTCGTTGGAGTCCGAAGTGTCGGAACTCTCATGATCCCATGTAATTCTTCCATCCGCGGTGGGATTCACCCAGTCTTGGTCTCACGGTGTTATCTTATAGATGCAGTCTATCTCATAATCGTGCACTGGTTCTGTATAGTGTGATCCTTCAGCAAGATCTAGGGGTATTATCACACAAAGTTATTTCTTATAAAATGTCATCTTTTGCTTCTTCAGATTGATTATGCTGTTCATATCAGTACCCCATTCAATTCCCAAGAGCGCAGGGTAGGGATTACTATCATTCACTATCTCTATTACTTGAAAATCTGCCAGTGCGCTCGCTCCCTCAATGTCCATGGTCACCCCCTGCAGCCACCCCATGGGGATGATTTTCTGTTGATTCGCCATCCTTAGCTGAATCGGAGACCATTGCAGCACAGGTCTCCCCATTCATTTCCAAGTCTGTTTTGGTAGGACATTCACATCTGACCCCAGGTCCAAAATGACCCGATCCATTTCATACTCTCTTATTTGTGCGGTCAGTCTCATCTCCCGTCCGACCCTTGTTTTATGCTTTCCAATCTTTCATACTATGTGCGGCTCACCTGGCATGGTTCCAGTGCATCTATTGATGAGTTCTTGTAACACTTTCACAGCCTTACTATCATGCAGTAACTTCATACAGGTTTCTAGGAAAGTTGTGAGCATAGAGGGGTCCATCTCTGGCTCAGGCCTATCCTTGCTTCCTGAGGTGGAGGCCTTAGCGAAGCTCTTCTTAGCTTCCATCAAGGCTTCACGAGCAGGCTCCAAGTCGAACTCAACCTCTTTTGTTGGGGCTTTGTGAACCCATGTACTGTCTTCTAGCTGTTTCCCCTTGTCATCCCTCGTCACGATTCCACTTATGAGGACTATATTTATGTTTGGATCTTCCTCGAGCAACTCAGATCTCATCATCTGCAGGTTCTAAGTCGGCGAGGGTGGTAGCGCCCCTTTGTCACGTATCCTAGCTAAAAATTTAGGACAATCTTTCGTTTCATGATCAAACAACGTGCAATACTTGCACGATGAATGCGTTGGATTAATGCAATCATGAGCATAGTGTTCTTGTCCTCTGCAATTGTATCAAATCAACTGTACTTGACCTCTACTAGGTCCTCCTTCACCTCGGCCTCGTCTGTGCCCCTGAAATCCTGTCTGTGCCATCCCTCAATTCTGGTCAAGGGGTTGCATTTCAGCCTAAACCCTGTAGGCGGGAGTTCTATCCATCATCAATTCATAGCTCCTGCAAGTATGCTCATCATGTCCTACCGACCTACAAAAGTTGCAGAACAACTGTTGTGGTCCTTGTACATACTTCTGTAGTAGGTGACAGTTATCCGTGGAATGTTTTCCGACTACCTGACAGATAACGCACCATAATGCAGGCCCTGCGCTAGGTCTTGTTTGAGCATTCGGCCTTAAAGGCATTGGTCCTCCTCCTACAATGTAATTTGCAAAGACTGGGTAATGGTCTTTGTCATGATCCTAACTCTTGCATTTCAGGTAGCATACCTCCTCGCGAACCTCTGGACGAACCGTCCTATCCTGCTTTATAATTTGCATCTCAAGGCATAGATTCTTCAGCTGCACATGGATCTGCTGAACTCCTAGATTAGGATCTTGCATTGGAGTCTGATGTAGTCTCATGGAAATCTCCAAGGAATCTTCCTGAGTTGTTATTTTTTGCTACGATAGTGCACTCCTTAAGTGTGGTAGTAATGAAGCCACAAACCACTCACGATGTTGTCCATTTGTCAAATTCATGTTGGCTTCACGGATTGTACATTTCAACCTCTGATCTAGTTCCCAATGTGTCTTGCCTGGTCACATCGTGATCTCTTTGAATCCCACAATCGACTACGCCTCAGATTTAGGCTTACTAAACTCCCTGTTTAGCACTGCCTGGATGTTTGCTACTTCGACATTTAGGTTATCGTTAGAGTACTTAATATACCAGGTTAGCACACGATCTTGCAGAGCACTAACTAGTGTCGCCTTCTTGATTTGATCATCTGTAATACCTTGAGATTCCCATACAACCCTCACAACGAACCAGAATTGGTCTGGGTCCTCATTTCCCAAGCCTTTGAACCAAGGAAACTTCGCTGTATTTGCCATACTGAACCATGATGGAGGTGGAGGTGGTATGGGCGAAGTTGGAGGTGATGGCAATGAAGTAGGAGGTGGTATTCGCGGGAATCCTTGTCCTATTAACTGAATAGCGCTTCACGGAGAAACCTTCACTATCCCTTCTTCGTCCCTTCGTGAAGGTGAGATCAAGGGGCTATAATTTGGACCCTTATTTCCTTCGTTTCTGTAAATTTTTCCGCTTCGCGTAATCCCGAACATTAAGGTAGATGCATAACCCATTTTTCACACAACAACATTTTAATCCAATTATTCAAAGATTTTACGTACTTACCTCGAGGTCCTTTGAAAAAGCGTCACTCTGCCTTGCTATAGCTAATGGAGGTGTTGACCCCGAATTTAGTCACAAATCCTTCTATGACGTGATTGAGCCAATGATCGACAGCGCGGGCGATGTTATCCTCCGATGCTTCCAATCTTCGCACTAGCTCTGGGGTCCACACAATAGGATCGTCAAGTTTCCACCTTCCATGGCTATCTACTAGCTTCGCGATCCACTCGTATAGCTCAATAGGGAAAGAGCAGAAAAAGATCTCATGGATCTCTATATACAGGTATCGGTCCAACCACTATTCCTTTGTCAGTCACCAATTTATGTTCTCATGTGCTGCAAATTCGTGGATTTTTCCATCCAAAAGTCTCCAATATCCTTCTTAGTTGGATTCTAGTGATACGACATCACACATCTCTTATGCATATTCTGGTCCCGGCAATGTAACCATTTGTTGGCTTGAGGGGGCCTGACCCAGGTTCAGTGTTAGTTAGCTAAACAAATCCCTACACTACTGGCCCTTTTGGCATCAGCCTGCAGAGTACGGACCGAAGTCTCACCCAAAGCAGTATGGGGGGATGCTGGAACCAAGTTTCCACACCCTTGAGATGGTTGTGATGTCGTTTGATCTCTTCTATCCCTGCCTTTACGCAGGTGATCTCGCTTTAGGGCTTGTAAGACAAACCCTTTATTCCGACTTTCAATACCTTCGCGAAAGTATATGATCAACCTTTTCACAGCCCTAACTTGGGGCTCAGGTACTTTTTCCTTGCTATGGTAGTGTGTCGTGTAGATTCCTCAATTATCCTAAGTGTTTTTCTTATCTTTTCAAATAATTAAATTTATCACTGCGTAAGCAGATATTCCTAATTGCGTTCAATTATTCAATGTAATTGCATTCATTCACGCACCATATAAGCATAATATAGGAAATTCATACACAAAAACATCCAAACCCATCAACTGAACAAATACACAGAAATTGTAGAATAACTCCTTTTATGAATATCTTCCAAGTATTACAGACTCTGTTCACCCTGTGCACACAACTGGAGGGGTCCATGCACAGCTGTGGACTTCTACCCTATGCCTTTGCACACACTGCTGCAGAGCGTCTACCTATGCTACAACCCAAGACTTAGACTTCATGCTCTAAAGCTATGACTCACTTACATGTTCTATCGATCCATCTCTATCTCTAACTACTTAGAGCTTAGCTCTTTTTATACAATCCCATGGTCCATGGACCATGGGTAGATCTCTTACAACCGAATTTACTTTAAAAAACTAAGGGCAGACTACCCTTTGTGACACATAATACCTTCACGCTTTGAGACCACAAAATGCAGAGTCTTCACAATAATATTGCAAAAACTTGACTTAAACATGGGCTTTTAGCCCCAAAACTACCCATGGGGGATCCCGCTCCCAACATAGGGCAAACATGCATATCCTTCAAAGCCTGTCTTAAATAACATATGACTGACACCTTCCATAACCGTGTTACCAAATTTTACATTATTGAACACTCCCATTCCACCAAGCACCTCATCTTTTTTAATAAAACTAAAATCCTAGTCTCCGCCCCCTTCCACTCCAATCATGTCATTAGGGAAGCCCTTGAAATTGGAAAACGTCCTCACAACTTTAATCGAGAAGGTGGGTACCAGTTAAGCCATTCTTAGAAACTCACCATCCACCTCTAAATCCAGTATTTCTAACAATAAATCTTACGCCCTCCTTCCCTCCCCTCTTCCCCCTCCCACATTCATTTCCTCCTTTTTCTCACCCCTCTTCATATCCCATTTCTTTTAAAGTTCTTTAATCTAATTTAGACTCCTCTTTAGTAATATCTAATTTTAGTTATCTCTTTATTTTCTTATATCAATCTAAAGGTTTCAATCACTAATCATAAATTAGTATATAAATTATCTCAAATTTCTCCTTTATGGTTTAATTCTCATTAATCCCTCTTTTATTCTATTTTATTTATTAATTTAATATATAAATAAATTTTACTAATTTTATATTTATTTTACTAAATTTTACTAATTAATTAGATATTAACCTTTTCCATTAATTTAGCTTAAATGAACAATTTTTAATTCTAATATTAATTAATTTATTAGTTCTTTCTTTAATTCCAATTTGACCTAAATAATAATATTATATTCAATTAATATTATTATCATATTGTTATTATTTTATTGTTAATTAATATTATTATATCATCATTTTGTTTATCCTATCTAATTTAACCAATCTTAACTACTTAAATTAAAATTTATTTATTTTATTTAATTAAATTTAATTAAGTTTTTGACTCTTTACGAATTTGAATTATTTTTATTTACCATTTGACTTGAACTCATTATTCTTGTGGTTTCAACTCCTATTATTTATAATCAATGTCTCTTCATCACCATCCTTCTTAACTGCTATATTCTAATTCCACCTCTATTTAATTCAATCCAACGCTCTTCTCATCATAAGAAAAGCTTAATGTCCTGAAGATGGGCAAAGTGTTCACTCAAAATGTCGGACATGCCAGTGATAACACACAACATTCCACGAGATTTCATCTACGTCCAATTTATTCTAGTTTTTTATAATATTATTTAAATTTATGTAAATTTCATACCAAATATTCCTTTTTTAATTTTCTTAAACCGTGAAAATACATATAGTTAATATGTGGTATTTTCTAACATGTTATATATATATATATATATATCTATCTATCTATGGGGATTATTGTAAATATTCAATTTTTATATGCTTATCAATCAAAAGTAAAAATAAAATTATGAAATATAGTGGTTACAAATATAATTTTTAATAATGTTGATAATTTAGTTTAATTTAAAGTTATAGTTTTTTCTCACTCTCAAGCAAATTCTAAGGTTTTTACTACATAGTTGACTATGTTTGGTTTTGTCGGGGAGCCTTTCCCCCCTCTAGAAATATTGATCAGAGAGTTTATAATGAGTTTGAATTTACTAGTATTCCTTGCCAATCTCATCTTTGACATCCTTTTCATATAGTGAAGTGAGGTTTCTGTTTTCACATCAAACTGTCCACTAGATGCATTGTGGCAAGCTAGAAATCTAGGGATTTTCCTACCAAAAGCAGTGCAGGATCTAGAATATGAGGTTAAATCTAGCAAGATCAAAGAATATATCGAATATATGCAGGTTTATGCTATGATCTGCAAATTTCACAAAAAAAAAATGTCATTGGTGAGGGTCATGCCTATGAAGGACCTTCAAGGTCCATCACCAATGTTGCATATGGTGATGGTCTTTAAAAAAGCATTGTTGTAAGTGTATATAGTGATGGTCCTTTAAGGTTTTTCACCAAAGCCATTTTCAGTCACACTTTTGGTGAGGGTTGTTAAAGGCCCATCACTAATTCTCTCTTTGGTGATACTTTTGGTGAGGGTCGTTAAAGGTCTATCACTAATTCTCTCTTTGGTGACACTTCTCTTGACGATCTTTTATTGACCATCACCAATGATATTTTTGGTTAATTTTGGTGGATGTCAATAAATGTTCGTCATCATTGATCATTCGAATGAGTTTTTGATGACGTTTCATGCCTATGATGAACCTTTAAGGTCCATCACCAATGTCACATATGGTGACGGTCTTTAAAAAATTGTTGTTGTAAGTGTATATAGTGATGGTCCTTTAAGGTTTATCACCAAAGCCATTTTCAATGACAATTTGGTGAGGGTCGTTAATGGCCCGTCACTAATTCTCTCTTTGGTGACACTTTTGGTGAGGGTCATTAAAGGTCCATCACTAATTCTATCTTTAGTGACACTTCTAGTAAATATCTTTTATTGACCCTGACCAATGCTATTTCTGGTTACTTTTGGTGATGGTAAAAAAATTTTCATCATCATTGATCATTCCAATGAGTTTGTGATGACGCTATGTACCTGTTACTATATTTTTTGTCAAAATATAACGATTTAAAACCATTGTTTTGGAGTCTTTTTCATTATGTGTCCAAGGTCACAGTGGTTATAATAGTCAGTCAATTTGTTAAGAAGTAATTAATGTGTATTATTTCCCTCAAGTCATAAGAATATAGTCTTCCTATGAGTCAACACATGATTCATCTCTATTAGGTTTATCATCTAGCAATTTTTCTTTATAAAGTTCCACTAGCATGTGTAGGAACTATATTATTTAATACATATTGAAGCTATGTCAATAATATTAATGAGAGAGACCTATCACTCCTCAACACTCATGGCACACATTAACATGCTTTGGAATAGTACATTAACATTCCTTGGAACATCTTTGTACCTAGAACATCTTGCAATGAGTAGGATGCCCAAACACATGTTGGCATGCAATAGCATAGCATAGCACGCCCCTATCATGTGTTGGCATTCCTTGTAGTCCCTAGCATGCCTTGGAACTCCTTGGTATAATATTGCATTGACAAACATTAGCACTTGGCATGTATTGGAACATATTGTTAGTGTGCCTAGCATGCCCCTTTTGAAAAAGATAAAGTCCCGACTTATTAACCCTCTTATGTGTTCATTTCCTTGCATTTTAGCTTGGTTATTCCTTTTGTTGCCTTGAAACTCCTTGACGCAAAGTGGAATACTTTGGCACCCTGCACATCCTAGCATGTATTAGCACCTGACATGCCTTGGCACTATTTGGCACATGTTAGCACACCCCGAAACTACCTAGCACACTCTAGCACTTCTTGACATTCCTTGATATTCCTTGGCATGCCTTACCCATGCTTAGAATACCTTGTCACTCCCTCCTTGGCATGACATCTAGCACTGATTGACACTCCCCAACTGCTATCGATAAAACTAGTGTCCAATCAGAGCTGCTAGTCCCACTAAGACGGTTAACTATCTTAGAAACAAACAATTTAAAGTCTCTTGTGTTTTCCTTTATGAGAGATAGATGAGAGAGAAGCAGAGAGTACCAACCTCAGTCTTTCGCTTTGATCCTTGCTTGTTTTCTCTCTCCTTTGATAGAGCTTTCGACACTCCTTTCTCACTTGTCTCACTTCAAAGAACACCTGTAGAGTCAAAGCAGCAAAATACCATCAAAGCATAGAGATCTATAACCATAAACAATGTAGAATCAGATGTACATTAACCATACAAATGCATACACAAATACAAGATTTAGAGATATACAAGCATATGGAGGAAAAATCAAATAGCTTTATTGATAGAAGTAGTAGAAGAGAGGATTACAACCTAGTGGTTTGATCCAGTGCCATCCTCCCAGCATGAAAGCCCTCTTCACCTCATGAAAAGCTTAGATGACCCAACAATACAATGCTTCACAGAGAAACCAACAACACTTCCTTACAAAATACAAAATTCCAACCTTTGGATCTCTAGGATGAGGGATCCATATATAGATATTTGCAGGTGGGTGAGTCAACTTCTGGGATTTTCATTAGTGTCATTTCACTGATAGTTCTTGGTTCCACTTGGAGATTTCATGATCTCTTACTCATCCCTGGGTGAATTTAGTGAGGCAAGTGTCATATGAGCAGTTTCTAGAAGATTCTCTAGGTTTCCACCTAGCAAATTGACTCTACCATTTGTCTGCTCTTGCTCATCGCACCCTACAGAAGGGATTTTCAGTATTCATCACACCCTTTGTGTGTTACAGGTGAGATGCATCACACCCTCAGCATGAAGCAGTCTGTATGGTCCAGTTTTGACCAGTTCTGAGTAGTTGTTCAAGGAGAACCTCTGGGAAATGATGTAATTAGTTGACCTTGTTCCTTTAGGGTATGAAACAACACTTTTAGGGGCTTAGAAGCCCTTGTTTTATGGACATATGTGATTGAGATTGCAGTGCCCAAATATGTCTATAACAGTTGCCCCCTAAAGCATGAGGTCATAAATCTTTTGATGTTGGGTGAAATGCTTTGTCATGAGGATTCGAGGTTTTTCGAACTGGAAGGTGACCTATAATAAGATACAATACAATACATTATCTTCATAATATTTTCATGATCTAGCTGAGGCAGGCATTCCCATGCTCAGCTTTATAAATTTATTTTCATGTACATAGGATAGACAACCGTTTGTGTGGCAGACTGATGATTCTGGTAGAGCCATCATCCCTTAGCTTGGATGATTATCTATGCAGCTATAGAGTACATTTGATGTCTTTATTTTCCTGAATATATCGTAGCCCGGATGGATGAAACTAGATCCGGGGTCTTCAAACTTGTTCAATCTTTGCTCAAAGTACAAGTTGATCCATGTGAAAAGATGTTCTGGTGTCGAACATGGAAAGACATCGCCTGATTACCAACCAATGATGTAAGCTTTTAATAGGCATGAGAGGAATCATCGATAATGATAATGACCCTCAAGGTACTGCAGTAAAATTCACGTGGTGTGAATACATGAGTCAATGTCGAACACCACGCAAAATCTTTCGGTCGAAGGCCATTGATGTAAACTTGTTGTCGGAAGTGAGAAATTTGCCATTGAGGCATGCAAGCTTCAAAGTACTGAAAGGGTTGTTCCT
This sequence comes from Pinus tabuliformis, assembly GCA_031772625.1. Taxonomy (NCBI): domain Eukaryota; kingdom Viridiplantae; phylum Streptophyta; class Pinopsida; order Pinales; family Pinaceae; genus Pinus; species Pinus tabuliformis. The sequence goes on along the minus strand of CM062811.1, from coordinate 666,990,582 downwards.
AAGTCAACTTCTTGGATAATGAGCTGATGTTGACAAGAAGTAATCCGTCGTAGAAGGGCCTTAATGAATCCCACATATACGACACGAAACAGAGCTAATGATTTTGTGGAGGTGAAAACGATCTGATGATAAAAGGTTCAGGGTGGCAGTCATGAAAGAATGAAGCGTGAAGGTATTGCAGTGGATGAGATGTTAGCTGTGTTGGTGAATTCTCTGAGCGACTTCTCTTGAACATATCAGCGACACTGAAATGGAGTGGTAGCGTTAACCCAAAAAATGGATGGTACGGAGGACCAATGGTGATATGACCGGTGAATGGAATAACCCAACCCGACTCAATCATGGTGATGGAGTGAAAGTGTCATGTTAAAGAGCGACCTGCTACCAATGAAGTTCTTCAAGTTTTCTTCCCAATTTTTCCCCATTCATTGCTGACCAATACCTCTTTATTTTTGTCAAGCTTAAGGAGGATAACATATGCTTGTTTTATAATTTTCCCTTCGGGCAAACCTGTCGCTATGTTTTAGCGAGCCTAGCGACAGTGAAACTCGCTCTTATTTGTAATGGACAAGTTTGTCGCTATTGTTTTAACGAGTTTAATGACAAATATAACTCAGTCCTTTTCAGTTTTAGAGAGTCTGAAAAGAGATGGAAAGGAAACTCCAGTAATCCTTTTTCGTAGTATAGTCCCTTAAGTCCAAAAAAGTATAAAATAATACAAAAGGGATGACTTTTCCGATCACTTTAGCGAGCCGAAAAAGACAAGCACTCGATATTTTCATGTAATGGTCCCTCAAGTCCAAAAAGATTAAAATACAAGAGGGATGGCACTTCCAATCACTTTAACAAGCTGAAGAGGCAAATTGCTCGACAATCTTTTTATATTTTACGAGTCTAAAAAGAGATTAAAAGAGACTCGTTTATGAGGAACGAGTGATGATTTCGGGTAGCAGCTGGTTCCAGGTAAGGTTTGGAACTTTTCAATCATGGCAGTGTAAAGAAGGTGGCTAACAGAATCACTCATCACAACTGTTCCTCAAAAGGGTAAACAATCAAGTGGAGGCGTATGATCGGCTAAAAAGTGGAGGTGATGGTAAGAACATGACCAAGGCTCAGAAGCTAATAGCAATGCGACCGCAAAGGTTATTTACTGAAGGGTGGGTTCATTTTTTAATGAGCTTAAACTCTGGGGGAACATATGCTCATTGCTAGGTTTATTTTTTAATGAGATTGAACTTCGTGTAAACCTGCTCGTTTTTGGTTTCATGTTTACACAAGCTTAAAATGAATAAACTATGCTTGTTATAAGTTCGCATGCCCCCACCATAATGACGCAAATCGAGCTGCATGCCCCCCAATCTTCATTGCATTCAACGTGGTGGTTGGAATGAAGGTTTACCTTTGAGATCTTTGAAAGACTCGACTTGGATTTTATGAGATCGTAATCAAAGACTCGATTTGGAAAGGGAGTTGTTTCATTTTTTAACGAGGTTGACACAATAAAAGAACTATCCTCATAACCCTTGTTTCATTTTGTAACGAGGTCGACATAAGATAAGAACCATCCTCGGTGATCCATACACTACAGCAAAACAGGCAATTTGCGCCAGATTTAGCACCAGATTTTAGTGCGTTTTTTTCTCAATTGGAATGAGTAGCCTGGTGCTAAATCTGGCTCTATTGTACAATTTTTAAAGCATCCTTTTTTGCACCAAATTTTGCATCTTTTTTACGCCAATTTTTCCATCATTTTTTGCATCATATTTTGAACCAAGATTTTCATTTGGTTTTACAATAGGTTTTGCTTCTAGTTTTGTGCCATTTTTTGCATCTATTTTTGCATCATTTTTTGCTTCCTCTTTTGTGGCTTTCTTTGCTTCTAGTTTTGTGTCATAATTTGCATCGAGTTTTACACCCTCTTTGGCATCTGATTTAGTTCCTTTTTTTACATCCAGTTTGTGCCAATTTTTTCATCTCATCTGATGCCATTTTTTGCTTCTAATTTTGTACTTATTTTTACATCTATTTTTGTGCCAGTTTTTTCTGCCTTTTTTTATACCATTTCTTCCATCCAATTTTGTGCCATATGTTGAATCTGATTTGGTGCCAAATGTTGCATTCATTTTTGCACCATTTTTTGCATCCACTTTTGCTTTTTATTTGTCTCCTTTTTTTGCATCCTATTTTGCACCATATTTTGCATTTAATTTTGCATCCAATTTCGCATCATTTTTAACACCATTTCTTGTATCCAATTTTGCATCCTTTTGAGCATCTAAATTTGCATCCTATGTTGAACCATATGTTGCATCCACCTTTGCATCCCATTTTGTGTCTATTGTTATGTTCAATTTTGAGCCATTTTTTTTGTCTACTTTTGCATTTGTTTTTGCACCAAGTTTTGAATGATTTGTTGCACTTATATCCAATGTTGCATCTCAATTTGCATCCAAATTTGAACCATTTTATGCCCATTTTTGCACCATTTTTTCTTCTTTTGTGTCCAATTTTGCACCATTTTTTATGTCCAAATTTGCATCCTTTTTGGTATCTAATTTTGCATCCTATTTGGCTTCTAGATTTGCATCCTTTTTTCTGCCACATTTTGTGTCCACATTTGCATCTCATTTTGCACCTAGATTTTAGTTTGAATTTTCATCTAGTTATGCATCATTTTTGACATCCTTGGTTTCACCCTTTTTTAGTCCCATTTTGCATCTTGTTTTGTGTCTTTTCTTACATCCTAATTTTACACCATTCTTTGCATCCTCATTTTGGTGTCCATTTTTGCATCCTTGTTTGTGCCCAATTCAGTATCCTTTCGTATGCCCTATTTTGTTCCCTTCTTTGTGTCTAGTGTTGCACCCTTTTTAATTTTACTTTAAAACCCTTTTTGTGTCATTGTTTGCATCTTGTTTTGATGGCTAGTTTAACATCCAATTCTACTCCCAATTTTGCATCCATGGTTAAATCCACTTTTGGCTTCTTTTTTAGAGTTTTACTTTTATTTCCATTTATGACCCCCTCTATGGGTTCATTTTACTATGTTCATTTACATAGTGAAATATATTAAAGTTTCTAAATATCATTTTGCTGTAGGATTTAATGCACGGTTAGATGAAAATAAAACCCTCTCAATTTATCCCGAAAACCTAGGACAAACCAATTAAGAGAAAGGTTGTTCTAAGGCTTAGGATTCTTAGTAGATCAAGATGTAGAGTATAGATTAAGAAAAAGAGAAGGAATTCTTGTGAGTCCTCGCATGCAAGTCTTCTTGGAGTTTTTAGTATAGCTAGGAAACTCTCCTAGCTAGCTCCAAAGCTTGGTCCTACACATAAGAGAGAGAATAAAGCAACCTTAATAGCATAATATCTTGATAATCAAAACTATCAGAAACATATAAATATTATTGAATAAATAAATATAAACCAAAATCCCATACATCCATTAGTTAAATATAAGAAGTAAAGAATGAATAGAAACATATGGAAGGAAGAACAATTGATCTATATTAATAAAGGAGTTGGAGGAAAGTTACAACAATCAGATGTAGTTGCAACATCACCTCCCCCAAATCGTAGCTCCAAAACTCTCCCTCTCAAAAGATCTCAGCAGCGTGACAATACAAGAATTCCCATCATTTTTTCAATGGCCAAGCCTCCAATATATAGGAAAGTGAAGGCTATGAAGATTTCCCAAATTCCTCATTAGTGCAATTTGGGAAAAATCTTTTGGGTGAATAATGTTTCCTCATATAAAAATGGCCTTTTCCACTTTTTAGATGCTTTTGTGCTTAGCAAAAAGCTTCCCCATGCTTTATGGCTCTTTCTCACTTTTGTATACTTTTATTTTTTAGGAAAAGGCTAAAGATGAGGATAAAGAGATCACATTCCACCATATGAGTTTCTGAAAGTGAACAAGAGTGTCAAATTCAAATTATAGTTTGCTTATCTTTTAGTTTTTTTAAAATATATATTTAGTTTTAGTATTTTTTATTTTCTAAAAAAGTATATTTAGTTTTTGGTATTCTTTTTCTATAAGAAAAATTATATCTTGTTTTTATAAAAATGGATTTTAAACATTCCATTCATGCTAAATTTATGATTTTATGATAGGAGTTTAAATTATATATAAAAAAGTAACTTAATGCCATGTGTTGTGTCATTGAGATGGGTGTTATACATCTCTTCCTTGCTAAGGTATAGACTGTGCTTGGTTTTTCTTAATGCGATAAAGATAATTATGTTCTTCATGATATCTTGAAATGTTCATCTTAAACCAGGCTAATAAAACAATAAATTTAAAATAAGTTTGCCTTTGTCCTTTGTAGATCTTTGTCCCCATTAATCTTGGTCTTAATAGATTAATTGTCTTATGGTGGCCTTGAGTGGTCACTTCCATTAGGTGCATGCTTTATAGTTTTCTGTTAGTGACATTTTTTAGGCTTGATAATATGTTATTTAATTTATCAAAATGTGTTATTGTCCATATTATTGTTAAATATTAATATTAAATATGTTGGTTTTTTAGCATGGTTTAGAAAAACGTTCCCAAAATGTTTATAGATTGTATTTTATAATGCAATGATTCATTGCTTGATGAAATTGTTTTGGATATTTTTTTTAGTATATTAAATTGTTTGTGATAAAGTCAAAAGTCACCTATTTTTTAGATTTTCATTGGTCAATTTCCCTTAAGGCCATCAAGTTCACCATTCGGTCCCAGGTTAAGGAAATATAGGAGTCATGAAGTCGAATTGTCCAAGCACTTAAATATTGAGACATGTTTTTTTTAGTCACGTTATACTTCCTTTGTATGTAAATTCTCGATGAAAATAGTCTCATGGAACATAAGGGGCCTTAATAGTAAAGGAAAACAAAGACTCATAAAAGAAAAATAGTACGCAAAGCACCCATCAATAATGTTGATATAAGAAGCAAAAATATTAAGTGAGGTTCTACCTCATATAATTAGAAAATGGGGGAGGAATTTACAAGTAGTAGTGGTTGATGCTTAGAGATACTTGGGTGGAATGGTTATTATTTGAAATGATCATGACATCAAGGTTACCAATATGTTTACCTATTTTCGCATTATGACAATACAATTTTAGTTAATTGACATTGAGGACTACTACCATGTATCCAATGTCTATGACTCCAATATCTCAAATGGAAAACCTCTATTTCTCAATTCTATTTCTAGCACAAGTAATTTATACTCCCCATCTCCATGGATTATTGGGAGTGACTTCAATATTATCAAGTGTCTCGAGGAAAAGAAAGGATGAATCACAATGTTTAACAAGATATTTTGTAAGCTATACCATTAAATCCATAAAGTAGTCTCCATTAAAGTTGTCAAGCAATGAGTCTCCAACCCACACATGTGGATCAATGAGATGTAATACATGTGTGTGTGGTGACTAACTTAATACACTGCTCTAATAACTCCACAAACTTATGTATTTCACTCCGTCACATAAATTGACAGTAGTGTGACATAAGTAAACCAAGAGTAGACATGAAAGCCTTAGGCAACAAACATTCCCTAGATCCTCAATTAGGTGCTTAAATGATGAAGTGAAAATGCAAGGAGAAAAGAGGAATTCATGATTTAACCATCAAAAACATGTGATCAAGTGTGACTAGGAGTGTATATATTTATATATTTTCCAAAGAGGGAGTGAAGACATGAGTTACCATTCATTGGGCCTTATTTTTCTTTCTTTTTCATTTTCTTATATAAAGGACTTAGAGAATAAGGTTTTCATAAGTTTGGCACAAATCATAGATATAAGATTTACATGAATTTTCACTTCAACTTTAGAGTTTAGACTTAGATAAATCAATATAGTGTATCTTTAATGATTTTATCTTTCACTTTTTTATTTTATTTCACCACAGATGACAAAAGGGGAAATATTTTTCCACAAATCTATGCATGCTTAATCATAATGGCGTCATGTGATGAAAAAAAATTAATGATGTTATTCTCTATGAAAATGATGGGTATTCTTGAGAAAATCTTATGCTTGTGGATGTCTCCTCTCTAGTTGAGAGGGAGTAAGGGTAGACACCATATTATCCATGTGTGATGTACTATGGCCAGGACTAACAATCGTAAGCCTAGTAAGGACACTAGTAGGGATAATGGTGGATTGGATAAACATCTCGGACCAATATTCTTTGAGAATTTGGACTTTGACTAGGACTAATCGCCATAAGTCAAGTACATTAATCCAAGGTAACAATAGTCATGAGGATTGACATTTCCTAGTGTCAAATATTATGATAGTGGATTAGGAAATGATCATGTGAGGACATACCTTGTGAACATACTGGTGGGGTAAGTGCCTAGAGAGGCAATGGTGTCCAAATTTATGCCTCCCAACATTGTGCTCTGATCTAATGGAGAGATAAACTTGTTAGTCAAGGCCTTACTATTTTGACAATGTTGGCTATGATGATGTAAATCATCATTGATGCTTATCAATCCAGATCCCTTCTTATATGAATATTTCAACTTGAGAGTACTTTTTGGTCTCATTATGAGTACCTCCCTAGTTTAGAGGGAGGGTCATCATCTTCATTATCGCCATCATCACCACCATCACCGTCATCATTATTGTCATCATTTCATTATCGTCATAATCACCATTCATGTCTTCATCATCATCATCATGATTATGGACATTGTCGTCAATTGTTCATAATTATAGGTATCATAAGAAATATCATCAACCTAAAAAATGTTACGAGTGCTCGAAAAGGGTTGTTAGGACACATGATATATGAAAGAAAAATAACAACTTTATTTTTTAGAGATGATCGATGATCATCATCATCACTACCATTATCATCGTCATTATAATTGTCATCATCCCCATCATCATAACTAATATATTTTTTATCATAATTATTGTCATCTTCATCATGAACATCATAATCATCATTCACGCCATTATTGTTCTTGATGGTGACCAAGATGAAAATAATGATAATGATGATCAGATGATGATGACTTGGAAGATGATGCCAAAGATAATTATTATGATTATGACCATGACAACATTTAAAAATTGGGAAGAATGACCAATGTCAGTAGCATCATCATCATCATTATCATTGTAATTCCCATCGTCTTTATCATCATTGTCATTATCATAACAATCACAATTCATGTCATCGTCATCATCTTCATTATCATCATCGTTATAATTATTGACATTGTCATCAGTTGTTCATAATTTTTAATGTCATGAGAAATATCATCAATGAAAAAAATATGATTGTGTGTTGGAAAAGGGATGCAAAAGTGAACAAAAATATTGGGGGTAAAAATAGACATAAATTTTGATGAAGAGTGGACACAACATAAGTAGATGCAGAACAAGATAGAAAACTTGACACAAAAGTGGATGAAAAGGTAGATGCAATAGTTGATGCAAAATTGAACACAAAATAGGATTCAAACATGGTTGAAAAAGTGGAAGAAAACATGGGCACAATAGTAGGCATAAAACGTAGCATGAATTGTGGTGAAACAAATGTGGATACTACAATGAATTTAAAAAAAAAAGACACAAACTTGAATGCAAAAAGGAGGAAAACTTGGATGAAAAAAGGGATGTAAACATGGGCCAGACATGGGTGCAATAGTGGACACAAAATTAGTTGCAAAATTGGACGAATCAAAAGTGGATGTAAAAGTAGATTCGAAATGGGATGCAAAAAACATAAACAATATTTGATGCAAACTTGGACACAAAAGAGGATGCAAATGTGGATGCAATAGTGGAAGAAAATGTGGGTTGCAATGATAGGCATAAGATATGGCACAAATCATAGCACAAAAAAAGTGGATGAGAAAGTGGATGTAATAATAGACACAAAAAAAGATGCAAACTTAGATGCAAGACAAGATGTTATAAGGGATGTAAAAGTGGATGCAAACATGGGTGCAACATGAGAAACAAAACTGGATGAAATGGAAGTACATGCAAAAGAAGATACAAAATGAGATGCAAAACCCAACACAAAAGTGGATGCAAAAATAGATGCAATATTTTATGCAAAAGAGGATGTGAAGATGGATGCAAAATTGGAAGCAAACATGGGTACAACAGTAAGTACAAAACATGGCACAAATTGTGTCACAACAAAAGTGGATGTAATGATAGATGCAAAAAATGAAGCAAATGAAGATGAAAAATAGGATGCAAAAAGGGATGTAAAAGTGGGTGTAAACATGGATGCAACAATGGATGTAAAATAGGATGCAAAAGTTGATGCAACAAAATTCTATGCAAAAGTAGATGCAATACGAGACACAAAACCTGATGCAAATCTTGACGCAAAAGTGGATATAAAAAGGGATTAAAAATAGATGTAAAAGTTGATGAAAACCTAGATGTATATAAGGACGCAATCGTGGATGCAAATTTAGAAACAAAAAAGGGTGCAAAGGGAGGAGTCAAACTAGGTGCAAATTATGGCACAAGAAAAATGGATGCAATAGTGGACACAATAACAAATGAAAAAGAGGATGTAAATATGGATGCAAAACAAGATGTAAAAGTCAATGCAACAAAAGTAGATGCAAAATTAGATGCAAAACTAGACACAAACCTCGATGCAAAACTTGGCACAAAGGGGATGCAAAAAATATGCAAAAATGGATGCAAAAAATGATTTTAAAAATGATGCAAAAGAGGATGCAAGAGATGATGCAAAAGTTGATGCAAGTGTAGGCGCAAAAAGTGGATGCAATAGAGGATGCAAAATATGGTGAAACAAAATTAGGTGCCAAACTTGATGCAAAACATAGTGCAAAGGATGGCACAAAACTTGGCATAAAACCTAGCGTAAAACTTGGTGTAAAATCCGGTGCAAAACCTATTACAATACTTGGTGCTAAACTTGATGTAAGACTTGGTGCAAAACTCGGTGAAAACTTTGCATCAAGTTTTGCACCATATTTGATAAATGGACACAAATAGCACCAAAAATGGTCTCTAGACGCAAAAAAGGAAGAAAAAAGGGATGCTAATCATAGGGTTTTTTTGTAGTGATCTTCTTGAGTTCATTGTCATCTGATGCATAGATCATGTCCCTAAATATCATCAAGCCATCTGTCATAAGATGATAGTCCACATCTTGATCACATGTACCCTATTGTAATTTGTGCATAAGCTTTCTATACTTTTCATCCTATTGTCCCACCTATAAGATATGAGCTTGTAAATTTGTCCCATATGAACTCATAGTTGCAACATGGTTTAACTGCACTCTCTTGTTGAGAGAATCTACAACTATATTCTCCTTTCCTTTAATGTATCTGATCTTGAAGCCAAGCGCCCTAAGGGTAGCCAACCATCTAGCTTGTTTGGCATTCAGATTTGGTTGGTCAAACAAGTACCTCAACCCACTGTGATCACTCATCAACACAAACCTCCTGCCAAGAAGATAATGGCTCCACATCTTCAACGCATGAATAATAACTATCAACTCAAGATTATGAGTCACATAATTTTTCTTGGGCTCATTCAATTTCCTTAACTCATAACATACCATCTGTCCCTCCTGCATCAGGAATCCACCAATTGATCTTTTGTAAGCATCTGTACACACCAAGAACTCTTTGTCTGGATCTGCAATCATAATAACTGGAGTGCTTATCAACAACTGCTTCAACTGCTCAAAATTGACTGCACATTCCTCTGTCCATTCAAATTTCCTACCTTTGCTCTACAATGATGTAATAGGATATGAAATGCGTGAGAAGTTCATGATGAACCTCTTGTAGTAACCTACTAACCCCATAAATGATCTAAACTCATCCACATTTCTAGGAGCTTCCCACTCCATGATATCCCTTATCTTTTCTAGATCTACTGTTATGCCTTCCTTGGAACGACATGTCCCAAGTAATGTACCTATGTCTGAAAGAAGTTACATTTACTAAGCTTGGAATACAATTGATGCTCTATTAGCAATATCAACACTATTGCTAAGTGTTCAACATGCTCTTCCCCATTCTTGGAATATATCAATATATCATCAATGAATACAATAACAAACTTGTCCAGATAAGAACGCAATACACTATTCATCAAGCACATAAAAGTAGTTGGGCCATTACTTAAGCCAAATGGAACTACAAAAAACTCATAATACCCATACATGGTCCTGAAAGCAGTCTTGTAGATGTCCTCTTCCTTGATGCGTACCTGATGGTGTCTTGATCTCAAATCAATCTTCAAGAACACTATTGTTCCCTTCAACTGGTCAAACAAGTCATCAATCCTCGGCAACGGATACCTATTCTTGATCGTCACCTTGTTCAGCTCCTTGTAATCAATGCACAACTTGAGGGTACCATCATTCTTCTTCATGAAAAACACTGGTGCACCCCAAGTCAATATACTTGGCTTAATATATCCATTATCAAGCATTTCCTTCAGCTGCAACTTCAACTCTACTAACGTTGGAGTGCTCATCCTGTAAGGTGCCTTTGATATTGTTGTTTCTCTCGGTACTAACTTAATGGAAAAGTCTACTTCCCTATGAGGAGAAAACTTTGGAATATTTGTTGGGAATACATCCTGAAACTACTGCAAGACTTGATACCTGTTGAATATTTTTACATCATCAACATCCTTATCCTTGTCACTGGAAATGTGCATTGAAAACATCACATACCCTTTCCTACAACTGTGCTTTACTTGCATACTTGTGAACATCCTCACCGATGTAGGCTTCTTCTTTCCCTACAAGGTTATATTTTCCCCATTATCATCCAAGCACTCAATAACATTTTCATATCAATCTACTTTGGTTTTGTGGAGGTACAACCAATCCATACCCAAAAGCATACTACACGATCCCAATGGAAGCACATTTATATGTGTTGATATAAGCATATCATTCATCTCAAATGCACAAGCTCTTACCCAATGATGAACTCTTTTCTTATTACTTGTATCCAACTGCACCATCCAATACTATGCATGCACTTATTTTCTCAAGCCACACGTATCCACTAGGTTAGGAATAACATAACTATAATTAGATACAGGATCAATCAAAATATAAACAACTTGACCACAAAGTTTATTTGCCATCTTAATAATGGAATTGTGGTGATCTGTGTTCTTGTTGTCCACAACTGCATAGATCCGAGGAATGTTATGACCCACATACCCAATTGTTTATGCCTCATGAGCACTGTAAATCTGAGGCCTACCACCCTAATACAATGGAAAATCCTTCTTGCGATGATCTTTTCCACGTATCCAACAATGTAATGGTCACCTACCATCACCTCTATTCTAACGCTCTCTAGGTTGTGACCCATGTCCCTTCTCAACTGCATTAAACTTCTTGTAAGGAGCAACATTTTCTTTCTCACCTTCATCATGAGGTCTTCCCCGCTTCGGTGGCCACTTCCCTTTAACTTTATAATTTCCATTCAAATCACGCTTACGCTCAACTTTATGTTTTGATTTCTCATAACAATGCTTCAACTTCCAGATGGCCTCCTCCAATGATCTAGGATCATCGAACTCAATTTGGTCTCTATATGTTGTTGGCAACCCACTGATGAATATTTAAACTTATCCTTCTCATCCTTGAGGTAAGGTACATACCCGAACATCTCCAGGAACCTACTAGTATACTCATCATCTATCATAGAACCCATCTGTAGCTCATAAAAATCCTTAGCTTTGTCATCATAATATCTCTCAAATAAATACTTCTTCATGAAGAGTCTCTCAAACTCATCCTAAACCAACTCTTCTTCTCGAATTCCCTTGATATTCTTCACAACTTCCCACCAAATATATACTTTCCCTTTGAGACTGAAGGTGGCTATCTTGGATTTCATGTTATCTAAATAAATACGTAATCTAAAGAATTTATTCATCCCAAGCAACCATGCCCCTGCATATTCTAACTTCTTCATATTTCCTTCGATTGTAGGAGGCTTGACTTTGTTAAACTCCTCTAGAAAGTACTCACTCCTCCTATAAGGATGATGGTAGTGATGATGATGATAATGTCTCTTAGATGAGGAACTAGTTTGATGCCCATACATACTAGTCCTCCTGTTAGGTGTATCTAGTGATCTGTTGCCTTTGACTGTATGCCCTCTATCGAACCTATATCTAGACCGATACCTACTACCATAGGCTCCAGTAGTCTTCTCTTCTTTCTCTTCACTTGTCCTCAATTTTCCCTATCTCTGCAATTTTGACAAGCTATGAAGAATCGATGCATTGACTTCTACCTGCTTTTCTTTATCCCTTGCAAGTATCTACTGGGCCTCAACCATCCTATACTTACCTTCTTTGAAACTTCTGATATTTTCCCTCAAACTCCTCAATGTATCTGCTATATCAGTAGAATATTCATCTCTTTGATGCCCAACTAATCTGTAGGGAGATTCATGAGAACTGTAGTCTACCATTTTGCTCGTTATATTTGATTATATTCTTCCTGCACGTAGGCCATATCAGATAAACCAAATAGATACTAAAATCAAAACCATACCTTATTGATGTTCATGGGAGGCTAATCTCATCTACAAAATTAGTCCACATTAGCAAGATACATATATAATCATATGAGTATGAGTATAACAACATCATGCATGACCATACCAATTATATACCATGACCCCATGCATGAAAACCATAACCTTGACAATAACAAATTTTACCCAAAGAGAGTGCAACCCACATTTACCCACTTTCATCTATTTTCCCAGGGTAAACATGAGTTGAGGGTTACTATGATAAGACTCAACCTCCTATATGACGTTAAGGAAATGGATTTTGCAACTTAATACTTTATTGACCTTCCTCAAGTGCTACGGGACCTCCAGGGGTTACCCAACCCCTCCAGGTGTCCAACCCTTGAGTTAACCCTTTCTTTCACTGACCTAGAGCCTTAGTCACTCCCTTGTCAAGGTCTCCATGTGAAGGTAGCCCTCCAATCACTCTCATAGGCCTACTTCCCAGCAATTGAGGATTTTTCTAGTCATTTCTATGCTGGTGACCTCGAATTCTGAGCCACTTTTCCAAGGCTAGAACTTAGGCCTCTTCCTAGAACTCAATGAGACTTCCATAAATGATAAATAACATAGAGACAAAGCTTCCAAACTAAAACTTGAACAAGGAATTAACCTGACCCATCCAAACCAAGACTGAAATTCCGTCAAACACATGATGAACATGCAACCTATAGGTCATGAATTCATATCTAAACACAGGGATCTGAAACTTATCTGAGGTTTAACAAGAAGGAATAATTCCCTCTCACAATATTTTTCATAACACCAATTAGGTCATGCATTCATTATTCACTCATTTAATAATCAAAACATGATGAGAGACATGACTAGAACTGTCATAAAGCCATGCTTATAACCAACATATAACCAGATAGATAACAATGATAAAACAATCATTAAATCCACATAGTAAAAAGTATAATTGTTCATCAAATACAAGAGAAAATTAGCTCTTATTAACCATATGCAAAATCCAACCAAGTTAGGGACTTCCATGTACCACCCAACCATAGATTGGGCTGAACCAAATCTTTCTTTCAGCCAATCACCCTCATGCCATATTCCAAGCATGAATCTGGGATCTCACAGGAGAAACCAATCCATAAACAACCAAGAGAATCCAGAGGTTAAACCACCTCCACCCTCACTATACCCTGATCTCACCTAAACCGGTTCTGAGATCACAAAACCAAACCGAGCTTGGATGCTTCATAATTCCTTCACCATCCCTTGAGGAATTTGCTTGTCTACACCCACCTGTTGAGGGTTTCCTGGAGAAAACTATCTCCACCCCCAACCCTTGGGATTTTCCTTAGATCACCTCACCTAGATCCAAAACCTTCAAGAAATCCAAAGGTCAACCAAGCGTGAATCCCATCACACCATAGCTATCAGAAATGACAAGGCGAGGCTAAAATCCATTGGCGAAACCCAACAAGACCCATGCCAATGAAAGAAAAAGAACCAAATATCTGCATGCACATACCATGCATGCCAAAACTGGCTAGGAAATCATACATGCAACCTGTTACCTGTAAGAATTCTCGTTGAAGCCGGTTGATCCAACATTTCCTTACTTGATCCTTGCTTTCCTTGTCCTTCCTTTTCTTTCCTTTCTTGCTTTTTCCTCTTGCTGCTCTTCTCCTCTCTGAACCAATTCTAAAGTTGAACTGATGAAAGACCATGAGTTGAGGCTCCAATGTCTTTTTATTATTGATGTCTCTAATTTCTTCATTTTTCCTTTATTTTCCTTCAATTTCTGCCTCACATGCAACCTTCGACCTTTCACCTTCCTTTTCTCCTAATTTCCATTATTTTCATAAATAAATGCCAAATAATGTCTCTTTCCCTTTTCAAAACCTTTTCCATTACCTTTGCCAATTTCCCCTTAGCCATAATAAACAACAAGCGATGCCCACTAGGATATTTTTCCCAACATGAAACTTGGAATATATGTCCCATGACCTTGGTCTTATTTTTATTTTATTAGCTTTATTACATGAACTTTTAACCCGGGGCTATTACAAATCTCTTAGGGCTAACCTTCATTGTGGACCTGGTAGAAGATATTTGAACTATCAAAGTGGATCATACTTAATATGCCAATTATTACATATATTATTTCCAGTACGTCATTATTTGTCATTTTAATGGGTTATGGCCATAGACATCTCTACTTCGGTAATGGCTACATCAGTCTTGGTCCCTGAATACATATTTGATATTTTATTCAAGGGGTTTCTTTATCGTATATTTCAAAATCTTCAATAACATCAAAGGATTTTTAAACAAGGACCTTGTTTCTGGGGCTGCTCTAGGCTCTTCTTCAAGCCATGGTTTCATGATTTTAACTGTCTTTTAATGACAACTCTGGCAACTCCATTTTACGTAAGCCTCCCTAATATTCACATTCATCTGCTACATTTGGACCTCTTAGTTGATGTGGGAAACTCACTCGGTTATTTTATTAAGGTAGACAAAAACATTTCTAATGGGTTATAACTTACATATGTGTTGAAATATATCTCATCAAAGAGTTTCCTGATAAAATGCTCCTTAATTGGAATGATCTAATTTATTCACAACTGGTGGAGTATGAAAACACAACTTTCCACTGTAGTATCTATCAACACCCTGATCGTCTCCAAAATGTCTATCCTTCTTCTCAAGGGATCTCCCCCCCCTCATATGCTAAAAATAAGATCCACAGATGGTAATACCCAAAAGTCCCAAAAAGATTTAAGAGTTTTTCCGCTCACAAGCAAGACAACATTCAACAATGAAAATTTCTATGATTAAATCAGGTCCTTCAGCCTCAGCTCAATCACATGTAATGCCATCTCATCCCTTAGACACCAAGATCCACCCCTCGAATGAAGATGCAAGAGGTCCACAACCATGATCTTGGCTTCGTCAATGAGAGGGCACATACATTTCCATAAATCAATTCATTCCTATATTGAAAAGGAAGTAGCCAACATTACATTCCCCTTAAAAATGGAAATGTCTCAAGGAAATGCAACAATTGTGTCCTCTACATCTTGTACCTTACAACTCCTTCGAATGGATTGATGTTCATATGCAAAAGGAAAAAAGAACCTTTAGAAAAACCCATGATTGTTCTTGGGCTCAATGACTAGGATAGTATTAAATGTATTGGCATTCTCAATTTTATGTTAACTTGTGTTTTGAATTTGGTTTTGGTTGGATTCTCAGAGGGACCAACCAATCCAAATTCTCCCAAATTCCTTAGATTTCATATAATTGAAGGTTAACTTGTTTTTTAATATTATATTTGATTGGATTTCCTTAAGACTGACCATTCCAATTTTATCAATTTTCATGTAATTAATTATTCTAAAAATAATATAATTTTTAATTTAAAAAAATATTACAATAGTAATAATATATTTAATTTGTTAACCTATAATATATATATATATATATATATATAATATTATTAAATAAAAAAAAAAAAAACTAATTCTAATAATAACGTAAAAATAAATAAATATTTTAAAGTTTAAAATTTTTAGATTTGACTTTATCATTTTTGTGTAACAAAATTGTGTAATATAAACATCTTGATGTAAAATTTCATCAATATAATAAAAATGTTAATCCTTTCATCATTAGTTGATAGAAAATTCCTACTTTTATCATAATTCTGTATGAGATTATTCTCTAGAAACCATTTCGCAATCCTATTGGGCCATTGAAAGTTATGCTCGTTATATATAAAAAAGATTAACAGGTTATGGGTCAAGTTTAATAAAATGCCTCTTAAATCATAAATTATTTTATATTTTAAGATTTTATGTTATCTTTCAGATTATTAAAATTTTATTAAAAAATTATGATATCGTTGAATATTAAAAAAATAAATATTTTTTAATAATTAAAATAATAATAATTTTGTAATTAACGAAATTGGTAATTGTGTTTGTTTGGTATTTTTATGACATTGAGTGACATAGAGTATTTCTGAAATTTACTTTCTAAATCAAATTATTTCTAAATCAAATTATTTTTAAAGATTCGAACTTTTTAATTTACACAATAATATCCCCCATTAAACTACACACTAAAAACTAACTTAAAATTTTATTATTTATAATTAAAAAATTATTTTAAAAATTTAATAATATCAATAATTATAACTTTGTTTTTTAATCAAAAGTTATACAAAATACATATTCATTACTTTCTTGAGTGTGCAGAAAGATGATCATTAGTTTCTTCATCGCGGAAGAAATTGATCAGTCGAGAAGATTTCAAGGCTTTGTTTCGGCGAGAGGTTATATTTATTAAACTAAAATTAAAATTCAGTAACTCAAAATAGTCATGTATTTCCTATCATTTTATATTTATTAAATATTAAAATAAATTTAAATTTTTATATTAGCCTATGTTATAATTATTTTCAATAATATTAATATTTAATATTATAAATTGCATTTTAACATTTTGTAAGGAAATTTAATCTGTGTTAATATTTGTCAAATAATATTTTTTAATAAAAGTTTTTTTTTTTTTTTTTCATTATTATTATTTAAAATTAGTAATTGTTTTTAAAGGTGAAAAGATAAGCCCAAAGAATAAAAGATTTGACAAAGTTACTTTGAAAAACTTAATCACTAAATATTTAAAAAAATTGTGAATTTTAATTAAAATAAATAAATATTTGGTGATATTTCACAATAGTGAATTACTAAATATTAATTAAAATAAAACAAATATTTCACCAACTATAATAAATTATTATAGTGAATATTAATTAAAATAAAATAAATATTTCACAAACTCCCCTATAATGAACTAAAAAGTTGCAACTATCCATCCTCACTACACATAAAATCAGAGTTAACTTTAGTGAGACTTTTTGGAAGCTTGTCCAGTGGGTTTTTCCTGTCTAAAATCTGGCAGAAATTTATTGAAATCACAAGCTTGATGGGTAACCCCTGCACAATGGAAGTGCCCTAAGGGTTTTTTAGGGTGTTGATTCCATATATACAATAAAAAACCCACTTGAAATAACATAAATCAAAATTTCATCTCAAATTTTTCCGCTGGATTCCGGCACTAGAAAGTCCAAAAAATCGCACTAAAAACAATTCCCATAAAATCAAGTAGGATGGAAATTAGATGTCTGGAAGATGCAGATCCAGGCAAACCAATTTGTCTTGCATGAATGGCAACCAACCCATGTGCACGGTTGCATGAAAGGCAACCAACCCATGTGCACAGTTTGAATAGCAGGAAGTAGAGGGGGTCCATAGTAAGCCTACTGCTTGGTTATTCATGTGTATGATGTAAAGGACTGACTTATCTCTCCAGTGCAGATAACCTCGTTGTTGATGGAAAAAGGAAAAAAAATAGCATGTCATTAATCTTACCTGCAGAACCAGTAGAGAGATAAAAAAGAAACTAAACATTGTGTTCCTTGTCAATTTCAATACACTAACGTAGCCTCATCGACTTTAATGTCAAGTCATGTCTATTAGGCTGAACCGTCAAAACTGTGACAATAGTTCAACAAAGTCATAACTTTGTCAGCCATCATATCCTACATCACAAAATCTGATCCATGGTAGCAAGGGTGTAAATATAGACTTAAATGAAGTTGCAACTAAAAACTACAAGATTAGATAAGAAATTAGCTTGTAGAAGAAAAAGCCTTGTGACCTTTCCAAACTTCTGTAGGTGAACTACAAAATTACCATTGAAGTTTGAAAGATGCGTCCCCATACATGAAATTAGACTTCTGTAGGTGAACTACAAAATTATAGTTGAAGTTTGAAAGATGCATCCCCATACAGGAAATTTAGATGACCACCCTGTTATAAGCATATTTTCAAGCTAGATAAGTACATTATTGTTAGACCAGAGCATACATAACACACAGTGGATTTATATTCAGAGACAGACAAATGGAAAAACAACAAGATTACTCAATTAGAAACAACAAAATAGATAAAACAATCACTTGAGAATAGAAATCACTTAGTGTTACATAACAGGCTTGGACCTTGGCTTGCTTTTCTTTTGCCTCTACAAATTTGTAATTTCTCTGGCCAAGGAAAGCAAGCCAAGGCCCAAGCCTGTTATGTAATACTAGGTGATTTGTGTAATGGCAATCGTGACTCCAAAAATTATATTAAACACATTACAACCCAAAAAATTGCTCATAACATGGAAGTCATGGTCAACTTAACTATAAAGCCAAACCACATAATACATTAACAATTTCAGAAAATTCAGATCTTTGAAGAGGATAGCTGCTCCAACATCTCTGCATCAAAGACTTCAGAAGAGGAGGGCAATTTGAAGAGGTATATGGCCGTAGTCCACATGCCACAATGCCTACAACATGTATAGGTGAGTAGGCTGTATAAGGAGCTTAGCAAGTAAGCATTTCCCAAAGAATCATTCCAAAGTTGTTTTCATTGCTCATACATTTTTCTGATACAGTTTTAGGATTTGTTGTAATGACCTATTTGATAAATCCATGCAGATAAGTCAAGTAAAACATTGTTATAAGTTATGTGTAACAGATATATTATTGATGTAAAGAACCGCCATATTAAGAGTATTATCGTTTCCACAAATAGGTAATATTCACCTGTTTACCTAATAAAAGCTAAAGAAATGTCGTACAAACATTCACAAGGAAAAACTCAAACAAGCTCCAAAACTAACAAGAATATACCAAGCCTTTTGACTACAACATATAGTCTAATTCAGCTAAACATAACTACTTGTTCTTGGTTAACATAGAAACAAACCACCTGAACATTTTAGTAGAAAAATACTTTTGGGAAGCATAACAAAAAGCTAAGAATCCACCTCACCAATCTGGAGTGTGGTAGGGCAGTGAAAAAAATTCAAGATAATCAAAGAGTGAATCTTTGATGTCAATACTACTAGGAATATACAACCTTCTAAAGAATACCCAAAAGAAAAATGAACTCAACAAGAAGAGCAACATAGAAAGGTGCAGGAATTAATGAATGTGAAATATGAAGAAAAAGCAAGAGAATCAAAGAAAATAGATTTATACTTGTAAAATGATCACCATTCAACGTCATAAAAGACCTTATGAAACTAAAAAATAATACATCATTGTGATTCTTTACAAATTTTTCAATAAAAACTAATTAGAACCAAAAAGTAAAAAAGTTCAAGAGCAGCAAATGTACAGATAGCTAGTCCCCTTGAATAAATATCAAAGAATGGATTAACAAACCTTAGCTGCAATCCCTTTGTATCCACTTGTCTCATATTTGAGAACCTCAGGGTGAACCAGTCCAATATCTGTAATAGTTGTGTTTCCTTGCTTGTCAAGCAATACACTCATTGTATTCAAATCTATGTGCACAATCCCATGGTCAATTAAGAAGAAAACTCCTTCAACTATATCAATGGAAATGTGAAGCACATCTCTTAGTGGAATAGTTTTTCTCCTTTGAATAAGTTCATGAAGAGAACCTCCTTCCATGAATTTTGTAATAGGGCACATTCCATGTGTGTCATCTACACAAATTACATAGAAGGAGAGAATGTTTTTGTGCCCACAAGTCATGATCTCTAGGATATCTCTTTTGAACTCTACCTCGTAAGAGTTACCTTTCTCACACCCTCTATTTTTTCTCACAGCCCTTTTACCTTTGTATGTACCCTTGAATAGCGTTGAAGTTATTTTCCACAAGAATTTGACCTCTTCGAGGTTAGCAAGCCATTTATCTAGCTCTTCTTTGCCAGAAAAAATTATCTGTCATTCATCTACATCAAATTGGAAAGAAGAACCCAGATGAGGCATTTCAGGTAACCTATGAGGGGGTTGTTGCTCTGGACAGTCGCAGCTAAACTCAAATTCCTCTGATGGTGAATCCTCTATTGTTTCCCCTCCCTATTTTCGTGTGCTTCCATCATCAACTCTTACACTTGTTGAAGCCTGACCAAGAGAATCTCACCCTTCACACCCACATAGCCCAAATGTGAGCTTCACTATTTTAGGTTTCTTAACTGTTGATTTAAGGGCAGTTTCAATCTTTGTTTTGGAGCACTTATCTTGACTGCATTTAATGGTTATGGTCCCCAATGTGAAGTTTCTTTTCTAAAAGAGTTGTATTTCTTTAAAGGAGATGCCCACATTTTCAAGCGCATAGTTCACAACAGGACAAGAAATAATGGAATTACAAGCAAATGTGATCTTGAAGAGGCAAAGCTCATCATCAAAGAATGCAGAGTTAGACTTAAGGGATTTAGATGCATCAATAGGTGGATCTTTAGTACTACCCACTTTCTGTATTATAACTGTAGGATGGTCTTTTGTTGCTTTCTCTATCAAACGAATGTGAAGAAAAACTTCCTTGATATCAAATTCAACTTGAGAATATGTTAATTTTAGGAAACAATGGTATGTTCTATGCTTTACAGAAATTTTAATTCAATTTATTTACTAGCCCAATATCAATATCCAGATTAGAAATCACATCAACATGATAGTAAAAAGCAAATAGAACATAAACATAAATAGTAGAAGACAAGCCAATACAAGAGGACACAAGATGTTGCACTAGTTAGGGACAAACCCAAATGTTGGGAAACACTTGATCAATTCTTCTTATAGTCTTCAATAGTTCAGCAGAGTGAGATAGTACAATTTACGAATCTGATAATTTATAACAGCAGCAAAAGAGCCCTAACCAAAAAAGTCAACCTTGGTCATTAGGAAAGATTTGACCCTCAACAAATTAGTCAAGTTCAGTCAACTTCAGCCTCCAAACAGAAAGATGAATCAACCCTCAAAATAGCCCAAAATCAGCCTAGTTAAATATGGTCAAATAGCCAACCTGTGGTCAACCCTAGCTGCAGTCAATGCTGGTCAAAGTCAATGTTTAGCCTTGATTTTTGTGCCCAGAAATGTGGCTTGCCCAAACAGAAATAGCCCTCACAAAAATGCAGTCAAAGGAGGTCAACGCATGCTGATCAACACTTGGTCAAAACTATCCAGAAATTCGGTCTCTTAAAATTTCGGCATCCTGAAATTTCGCTCTCCTGAAATTTCAGATGTGTGGAGAGAGAGAGGCCCAGAAATCCATACCTGATCAATGAGGGGAGAGAGAGAACCGTGAAGATGAGTGTGTCCAAATGAGGCTAAGTCACCTTCTATTTATATGCAACGTTGAGGATGAATAGACGTGACTGTTGACCTTTTGAGCCTACATAAGTTTGTTGGTAGTCCTTGACAATTTGCCCATAATCAAAATAAATTAATAACTTCATTTTGTACATGTCGGAATCGAATGATCTTTAAATCAATCCTACACCTCTTGGAGAGAGGAATCCAATAAAAATATCAGCTGTCATAAATAAGATGACCCATGTGGAGTTTAGCCCTAGTTGCCAATTTTAACACTCCCCCTCAACTAGGGAGAACTCCATCTACTAATCCATCTACCAATTTGTACTATCTCTGCCATCAATGCATTGCTCTGCTCTGCTGAACTATGAAGAAGAATAAGTGATCGAGAATGTATCATACCATTCTCTGCTAACTTGAAGTCAGTCCCAAATAAAAGAGAGTGTCTCATACCATTCTCAGTGACCCAAAGTCAGTTCCCATTGATCCTAGATCAATATCGTTCATTCTAGCATAAGGAGTATGGTAGTACACAATACGTTCATCGGTAGTACTATGGTCCTTATCCTCATTTCCCTACTTATTTTCCATATGAGAGGTACTTCCCATGAGTCCTAGACTACATGGGTAGGATGTCTCAGCAGAAGAAGGATGAACCACTCATTCTGCCTACATGTTGCCAAGGGGTATCATAGGGGAAGGCTGAACCACTCACCCTGTACACAGCAAATCACTACGGGAAGGTTGAACCACTCATCCTCTGGTTTCTCATCACTCCAAGAAGTACCCCAAGCCCCCACAGAGCTCCCAGAGCTCAATGTCCATCTCATACAGGACCCTCATAAGAGGGTATCTCCACGACTCCAAGTCATTCTCGAAAGGACAAGAATTTGACCTTCCCCAGGGGCTTTGTCAAAATATTGGTGACCTTCTCATTAGTCCCAATGTGATGGAGCCTTACAGCTCCTCGTTGTACCATGTATCAGATAAAGTGGTACCTAATATCTATATGCTTGGAGTGATCATGAAACATGCGATTCTCTGATAATCGGATCCCACTCTGGTTGTCGTAGAGGATCATAGTGGTATCCATCACATGTCCAAACAACTCATTGAAGAGATTCCTCAACCAGACGACTTCATAGGAGGCCATACTAGTAGATATGTATTCAGCCTCAGTGGTGCTCAAGGAAACCGATTTCTGCTTCCTGCTCATCCAGGATATCAAAGTAGGACCCAAAGAAAAACAACATCCATAAGTGCTCTTGCGATCCACAACATTGCTAGCCCAATAAACATTAAAATATCCATGCAGTCAATGAGTGATTGTGCCCTGAAGATATCTCAAAAGATTCTTGGAAGAAATCCAATGTATATGATGAGGCTCAACCATGTATTGGTTCAATGTGTTAACTGCAAAACATGTGTCCAGATAGGAGTTCACCAAGAACATCAGTGCTCATATGAGTTGACAATACTCAGAAGCATTTCCCAATTTAGGTTCAGCAGCACTACCACATAACTTCTTAAAGTTAAGTTCCATCAGAGTAGTCACAGGCTTGCAGTCCACCATCCCAAATCTTTCCAATATCTTTACAACATAATTTCCTTGAGAGAGGAAAATTTCACCTACCTTTTGCTAGACCTCCAACCCTAAGAAATAGTGTGTCAGTCGTAGGTCCTTCATCTCAAATTCAGAAGCCAACTCTCTCTTACATTTGTGAATGAGAGGGTCTGCACCTGTCAAAAAGAGGTCGTCAACATAAACTACCAAAATGAGAGGTTTATCGTTTTCAACCTTAAAGTAAAGGTTTGGGTTGGCTTCACTTCTAGTGAATCCAAAATTCATCAGATAGCTATCAATCCTCTCATACCAAGCCGAGGGTGCTTGCTTTAATCTATAGAGATATTTCTTCAACATGTTGTTGGTACTACTTTATTGCCATTCTTTTCTTCTAAAAATCCATCATTTATCTATCATTTTCTTCCATAAACCCCTCATAGTCCATTGAAATTGATTAATGAAGCATTATAATTTTTATTTTAAATTTAATTTAATTTATGGGTTTTTATGTTAAAAATTGGAAATTTTCAACAAAATTACGGGATGTCATGACTTCCTGTAATTGGTTTATGTTGTGACATGTGGCATGGCAGGAAAATCGAAACAGAGGATAAGGACGTGATCTAGAATGTACATGCATGGTGGAAAATCTATTTAGTATCGAATCTGGAGCTCCTGAATACATGGTCAATGCTGGTCAAACCCAGCCTTTCTGGTTGTAAAAGCAACGAAAATCTGAAGTTACCTAAACTGATTTCGTTTTGTTTTAGAAATAAATTAGGATTAGAAAAAAAATGAACCTAGCCTTTTTTATTGTAAAAGCAGAAACATTTGAAATGATAATGCATGTACATTTAGATGTAAATGGTAATAACTAGGAGGAGACAAGTCAGGCTTAAGACTGCGTATTCCAGAACTCTGTTCTAGTATGTAATTAATTTTCCAGAACTTAATCACAGGCAACGTTTCATCAATTGTAGTGTTTATGTGTTAACGTTTTCATCACCTGAAGTTTTCTAAGTGTGCCATCGAAGCGTGGAAGGGCCCTACGTAAATATTGGTACACTGTCGTTTCATTTTCATAGGATTTAGCATTCAGATATGAATAGTGTTTGATGTTATTTCCTTACTTGTGAGTTTATTAATTCAATTAGAAGTTTTGGCGAGTGTTATTGTATGATTCATGGTGATAGCTTGAAAATTCAATTGCTAAATTATTGAACAAGATCTTGTAAAAGGTTTAATTGAACATTGAATTTCAAAGTATCTCTATGGACACTGTTTTCATGAATTTGAGTTTTAGTATGCTTAAAAGAGTTTTTGGTTTTCATGAATGCTTAGTGTGTTAGCTGGAAAGAGTTTTTGTGAACTATATCCTTGTAAGAGGATTGAAGATTCAGACTAGTAACACTCTGTTTTAGAATAGCTAATTAAATTAGAGGATATAGGTGTTTAAATTATGAAAGGAAACATATTCCAATCTCTTGTAAAAGAGTGTTGTAGCCTGTCACAGTAGACACTTATCTAGGTAGATCAGATCCTTTTAGGTCTATAAATTTTAGACACGTGCCACTAAGTTTACTTACCTTGGTTGACATTAAATTTAGTCTAATCTAGACCCCTGGATTGGTCACTACACATGCATACGTGAGATTCCCGGCCATGAACCTCAAAGCCCTCAGGTTGTTCCACATAGAATTCCTCTTTGATCGAACCACACAAGAAAACAGTCTTGACATCCATCTGATGTAGGTTCCATCCTTGCAAGGCAACATGTGCAAATATCTTATCGTAATATACACCTTCCTTTTCAGAGAAGCCTCGACAACAAAGCGAACCTTGAACTTTTCTACACTACCATCAGCTTCGTGCTTGATTTTGAAGAACCACTTGGAGATGACAACCGATTTGTCCCGGGGTCTAGGGATGACATCCCAGACATAATTCTTCATAATTTACTTGTACTCTTCATTCATAACATCCTTCCATACTTGTTGCTACACGACTTCTTCGAATGATGAAGGCTCATTTTAAATGATAATTCTCATGGTGGTCCAATATCCTTGCTAGTTTTTCGACTTCTTTCTTTCACAGAAAGTCTCCCTTGGTGCAATGTGTCTCTCAGCATCTTCGAGAGTCTCCCTAAGCCATGAGGGTCTCCTCTTGGAGGAGGAAGGTTCATGAAGAGGAGGATCTATAGGATCCATAGGTTCATCAACATCAGGCATCATTTAGTCCTCTTTTTCACCCTAATTTCTGGTTTCATATTCTTTGTCCTTCCTTAGGATAGGAAGGTTGTTGATCTTCTTGAGGGCCATATCTTCGTCGAAGGTGACATCATGAATTATCTCAACTTCCTTTTAACCAGCCACATAAATTCTATATCCCTTGGGATTTTCACTATAGCCCGCAAATATTCCTTTCTTCCCAGATGCACCTAATTTTCTTGTTTTCTCTTTTGGCACATGAAAATATACAGGACTTCCAAAAATTCTAAAATGACAGACATTGAGTTTCTTACAAGTGAACATTTCTTCGAGAGTCTTGCAGTCCAATGCTTGATGATGGCATGAGTATTGAACATACACGACGGTATTTGCAGCGTCAGTACATAGGAACTTCGAAAGGCCTTGATCATGAAGCATGGCACGAACAACTTCTACAATAGAGCGATTCTTGCTTTCAGCCACACCATTCTGCTCGGGAGTGTATGGCATTATAGTCTCCCTCTTAATGCCATCTTCTCTACAATAATCTTGGAATTCATTGGATTCGTACTCGGTCCGATTATCAGTCCTCAATATCTTGATTTTCTTCTCGGATTGGTTTTTGATAAAGGCTTTGAAGTGTCAGAACCAGGTGAACACTTCATCCTTCTTCTTCAGGAAGTAGATCCAGGCCTTACGAGAATAATCATCCATAAAGGTGAGATAATATAAGTATCCTCCCAAAGAGTTTACAGGCATCATACCAGATATGTTGGAGTGGATTAATTGTAATATATATGTGGTATTACTTGAGGAGAATGGTCCCCTTGTAAGTTTTCCTTTGGCACATCCCAAACATACACCTTCATGCTCAACTTTGAACTCGGGCATACCTGTCACTATCTGTCTCACATCGGGTAGGACCTTATAATGAAGATGGGCGAATCTTCGGTGCCATAGTTTAGATTGTAGAGATGTGTCGCAAGACATGGCTCCCAATGGACTTCCCCCAACTTGATATAAAATGTCAACCCTGAACCCAAGAGTAAAAGCATCTTTAAAATTTCTTTTCCAATCATGTACCTTTCCATCGATGAATTCCACCTTGAATCCTTTATCCTACATGGCTAAAATGGACGCCTGGTTCTTATTGAGATCAGGTACATATAGTACTTCTTGCAAATGAATAGTGTTACCTTGATTCAATTGAAGGGTAACATTCCCTACTCCCTTCATAGGATAGGTGGCATCATCTCCAAGGATGATCTCCAAGTTTGTCTCATTTCTATAAGATTAGAGAGAACATAGTTACCGATCAAACGAAAAAATAACCTAGTACCACTGTTTTGTGGTAGCAAAAAATCACTCTATTTTGAAAAATGGTGATTCAGAATACACTTTTTTTTGGAACATATTTTTGCCACTTTAATTTTTTTTATGTATCAAGTATGAACAAGTTTTTTAAATGATAGTAATTTTCATGTTGATTTTGAAAAGTGTTGATGTAGTATCATCACATTTTTTTGGAGAGCTTATTTTTGACAATTTTTTTTTTTTTTTATGTATCAAGTGTGAACATTTTTTTTTTGTTAGTAATTTTCATGTTGATTTTGAAAAGTGCTATTCAGTGTCAACCCTTTTTGTTTAAAGGGCTTAATTTTTACACTTTAAAGTTTCTAATGAATTAAGTGTGGATAATTTTTTTGTAAATGTTGGTGATTTTCATGTTAATAATAAAACATAAAAATAAAACTAATAAAACATGACAAAAAAAATCAAATAAAAAAAAAATATCTAAAAAAAAAAAACCTATAAAAATGTTAAAAATAAAAAAATAAAACGTAAAATTAAAATAGAAAACATGACAAAAATAAAAATAATAAAAACATGTTAGTAATAAAACATAAAAATATCTAAAAAAATAAAAAAACATAACAAAAATATAAAACGTAAAACATAAAAAAAAATAAAAAAAAACATGACAAAAAATAAAAATAAAAAACACAAAATATAAAACATGTTAGTTATAAAGCATAAAAATAAAAATAAAAAACATGACAAAAAAACAAAATAACCTATAAAAATGTAAAAAAAAAAAAAACAAACTTAAGTCGTAAAAAAAAAAGAAAAAATTGAATAAAAAATTAACGAAAAAGAACAAAAAAATATCAAAGAAATGATATATATATATATATATATATATATATATATATA
The DNA here is from genome assembly GCA_031772625.1 of Pinus tabuliformis. Taxonomy (NCBI): domain Eukaryota; kingdom Viridiplantae; phylum Streptophyta; class Pinopsida; order Pinales; family Pinaceae; genus Pinus; species Pinus tabuliformis. The sequence continues at coordinate 666,962,876 of CM062811.1, read as the reverse complement.
TATATATATAACAATTTGAACCAAAAAAAAATCTAAAAACATATTTTTAAGTTTAAAAAAAAAAGAAAAATAAAACTTTATTAGAAAAATAAGAAAAAAGAAACAACGTAAAATAATTAACAACAAAATTAAAATAAAATAAAATTAATTAATTAAAATAAAAAATCAAATAATTTAAATAAACAAAATAAAAAGTAAAACAAAATAAAAATTTAAGAATTATTTTTTTAAATTAAAATTATTAAAATAAAGAAATAACAAAAAAATTAAAAAAAAATAACAAAAAAAAATGAAAACACAAGATTTAAAAAATAACATTTAAAAAAATTCAAAACAATTAAATTATAAAAATAAAAATAAAATAAAATTGGAAACATATTAAAAAAAAAGAAGAAACCAGCCTCCCCTCGCCACCCTCGGCCCTCTACTTTTAATTTAAGTTTTTTTATTTGTTTTGAATTTTTTTAATGTTCTTTTTTAAATTTTGTTAAAAAAATAATAATTTAAATTTTTTTTTAATTTTAATTTTTTAAATTATTTTTTTTTGGGTAATTATATCACATTGTTTTAAATGATGTTTTTATTTTTTATTTTTAGGTTAAAAAATGGATTTTTTTATTTTTATTTTTTTGTTTATTTTTTCATATTTTTTATTTTTTTATTTATTAAAAAAATTTATTTATTTAAAATTTTCATTTTTTACATGTTAATTCTGATTTTTGTTTTCTACATTTTTTTGGTTTTTTTAATTCTTTTTAATATATTTTATGAAATTTATTTATTTTTTGTCATAAATCGTTCCCTTGCCATCTTGACTGGTTGGGCCTCAAGGTGGCCGAGGATATATATATATATATATATATATATATATATATATATTTTTTTTTTTTTTTTTTTCTCCATTTTTTTTCTTTTTTTCTTTTTTTTTTACATGTTATGGTTAATTTTTTTTTTACATTTTATAGTTTTTTTATGTCATTAATATATATTTTTTATATTTGATTTTTCGGTCATGTTTTATTACTTGTTATTATTATTATTATTTTTTTTTTTTTTCAATATTTAAATTTTTGCATTTTTATATATTTTTTATATTTGGTTTTTTTTGTCATGTTTTTTTTATGATTTATTATTTGTTATTATTTTTTAATTTTTCTTTTCAATATTTAATTTTTTGTTTACTTATATATCTTTCTTTTATATATATATATATATATATATATATATATATATATATTTGTTTGTAGGGTCTGTGTCGGTGCTTGTCTATCAACCCGATCCCATTATGTGCAATTTAATAGTTGATTTTAAATTTTTCGTTATAATGAATTGAGTCTGTCCCACAATATGTTAATTTCGTCGTTGGTTTTTAAGTTTTCATTACAATGGGTTGAGCTCACATATATTGTGTGTTAGTTTGATGGTTGATTTTTAATTTTTTTTGCAATGTATCAAGTTGTCTTAGGCTAAGATTTCAAAATCGCTATACATTTAGCATTTAAAAAAATTACTCTTGGTATATTAACTCTTTCATTCAAGTGTTCATCTTTAAAGTTTTTTTAGTTATAAAATTTTTCCATAATGTCATGCTTGAAATGTTTTGAAACTTTAATATCGTTTTGTAGTCATAATCTTTGGTTTTAATTCCATGGTTGAAAAATTGTCAAGATTTTAATGTTCTTCTAAGTCGTGATATTTTATCTTTAATGTTATGGTTGAAAAAAATTATGAATATTTTTTCTTAGCACCATGTGTCTAGTCAATTTAACGTCTTAAATTGCTCTACATAAATAATCAATACGGGTGTCATACTCTGATGAAGTGTGGTGCACCATATGTGCTTAGTTAACATTTTTCTTACTTCGTTGTTTTATAGTTTATGTTGTTTTTGGGGTTTTGTTCTTGTTGGTTTCCTAAAGTGTTTAATGCAAATGAAAATCCTATTCTAAGGTCTTAAGAATTCTTTTAAAGGTCAAGTATGGATGTAGATTTCAAGACAAGGTTTATTTCCCTTATGGTAACTTCCAAAACTTAGCACTTCAAAAGATCTCAAAACATGCTATTGATAAAATCAGTACTTGAAAAAAGGTGTACATATGCAACTACTTAAATTAAGTTAAAGATGAAGTGCTGATCATGAAGTTATTGTCTCTACTGTCCATCTAATTACAGAAATAAAATCTAAACTATTGCACTCAAAAAACCAAAACATGCAGACTAATGAAAGCAAGATCAATTTTCTTCACTTATAATCCAATAGCTCGACAAGTAGCTTCTCGGATTAAGCCATGACACCGGAGATAACGTCAAATAACATGAATAATTGATATCTAAACTACCTACTTGCAGATTAATGAAAGCAAAATCAAATTACTTCACTTATAATCTGATAGCTCGCCAAGTAGCTTCTCGGGTTAAGCCATGGCACCGAAAATAACGTCAAATAACATGAAGAACTTGATATCTAAACTACCTGCTTGCAGATTAATGAAAACAAAATCAAATTACTTCACTTATAATCCGATAGCTCACCAAGTAGCTTCTCGGGTTAAGCCATGGCACCAGAGATAACGTCAAATAACATGAAGAACTTAATATCTAAACTAGCTAATAGCAGCAAACAAATCTCACTAAAATCAAAGCATAACAACTAAAATTTAAAAGCTAAAGTTCACCAGAGGAAGCAAATCTCAGATCACCACATAATGCAAAAACTACATTAAAAATATCAAGCAAAAACTAATAAGCAAATATAAGAACATGTAAAGAAAAACTAATCTCTAACCAACCGGTTGAACACACTTGCATGAATTAAAATTGCACGAAGGGAAAATCTAATCTATCAAACTTGAAAGCAATAAAATGACATACTTGAATAAAATCAAAGCAAAATAACAAAATAAAATCTACTTTACCTTACATTCTAATATGCTCCATGACATCTACTTCACATTTCCTTCCATGTTGAGAACATCAAAGCTTTATTCAAATTCTTCAAAATTACAAAGTACAACAAAGCTATCCAAAGCTTTCAAAAGCCGTCAAGGAAGAACTACAAACTCCAAGCCAAAGAACTAAAAATCCAAGCTAAGCTAACAAATGAAGGAGAGGGATCTCCTATTTATACAAAAAGATGAGAAGCCATCTCATTAATGAGAGTTCATGAATCTCTTCCTCTACCTCTAGAGTCCTAATCAACAAAGGAACTGATAAGACACATGTCGTCTTAGAGTTTCAATACAATTAGGAGATGTGACACATATCCTCATGATCTCATGATTATCTCCATTCAAATTCGAATTTGGCCTTAGGGTGCCACATAAAGGTCTTCTAGAAGCCCCCTTTCAACCTACACATGTCAACAATTTCAACCCACCTGTTAAGTATAAGAATATGCACATTATTTTCTAATTTTTAACCACAAATTCACTTAAAAAGGCTAAGAATTAATAAAGTTTGGAAAAACATAAATGTAGCCCAATGATAATGAAAGTGGGATGAATGTAGTAACATAGTAGTGAAATGGAGATGATATAATGGACATAATAGTGAAAGTGTAATGGAAATGAATGACATTTTCAAGACCCAACATACCCCCCAACTGAAGTTATTGCATATCCTCATGCAATATATATTACATTAACTCTTTTGATCATTGAGCTTTGGCTTAACTTTGCATGATATCATTTAATAACTTTATATTTTTTGCAAAGTGTTTTACTTGAATTGCAACATGGTTGGTTCTTGTGTTACAACCATTTTTTTGTTGTTGTTGTTGCATTCTATTTTGATCTTTGAACTTTGCATAATGATATTTTTATTATTGTTGCAAAGTATAATTTGATTGGATTGCATGATGGTTGGTTATTGCGTGACAACCATGATTTTGTTTGTATCCAATTTATCTTTTAAGCACTTTTTGAAAAGCCATTATATCCTCATAATAATAATGTAATAGTTAATATATGTTGGAAGTATATGGGCTCCTGAGTATGGTATGGACATGGCAAGATATGAATATGAATGTATTCCCCCCCCCTCAATTGATGGTATTGGCAATTTTATGAAATGATGAAGAGAAATGTTTTTCCAACAATTATCATTCTAGCTTTTTATGGAATTCTATGGTTAAAAGTTAGAAAATCACGTACCTTAACTTACCCTTTGGAATGGATGAGTTGTATGTGTGGTGGCTGCAAAATTCTGATCATATTCTTTTTCAAGTGGTTGAACAAGAAAAGTCATAGATAAAAAGTTAAGATGACTTTTTATTGCTTCTACTAAAACTTGCTGAATCTGCTCCAAAATGCTGAAAATAATAGTCTTCATGTCTTCAAAACTCACTGGCACAATTCCTGCTATGTGAAAATATGTTCTGATGTCGAACATGGTAGAAAATTGTTGACTTAGTGGCCATTAATGTATGCCACTAGTCAACACGAGAACTCTCACCATTGATGACAATGAGAGTCAAGATGCCCAAACACATCTTGCTAGGTACGAATAGTTTTGCCGATGTCGAGTCACCTAGAAGATCTGATGAACAAGAGAAATTAATGTATTCCCATTGTTTGTCAGCATGAGAACTTGCCATTAATACATGCAAGCCTCAAGGTGTCTTTACAAGAAACTTAGACTCAAAGGACTATGGACTCAATAATTTGCATTGAAGCGGGGCTTATTTGCAAAATGAAAATGACAAGAAAGGGAAGGTGTAAATGGAAGATGGCAATGGAGAGCAGAAATGGCAATGGGTAATAAACATGTGAATGAGCCTCTTGCTTTTATTTGTGGGTTATGAATGGACAAAAAGAGATGGAAAGTGTATGTGAATGTAAATGGAAAATATGGAGGAAAATGAGATGAATGGTTTATTATAAGGTATGGATGTGATGGAGAAAATAGTATCTGAAAGTTTTTCAAGTGTTTGGATCTAATTTTGTATCAGCATATTTCTTCTTTGTTGTTGATCATCTTCTTATGAAAGAAATTGGTCTCTTAGAGAGACACCATTCTCTTGTAGTCATTTGTCCTTCCTCCTGGAACTTGCAAAAAAAACTAATACTTCTTCTGCAATGGAATGTAGGATTATCAAAGGAGAGAGGTGATCAATCTCTCTAGTTATGATATTTACACACAAAATTAAGAATTTGTATTAATAAAACAAGTTCTTAAAGGAAAAATCAAAAGAATTTATACCTGCTTTGGAATTAGTGCTTCAAGTTGAATGTTGCTTCTTTTCATCAATTTATTTCATTATTTATCATTTCAAACTCTAATGCTGGATTTCTCATTATGTAGATCTTGTTGAGATATTTTCAATGATACTTGAATCATCAAAATCTGATTTCGTATGAGAAAGTTAGGCTGATTTGAACAATGAGATTTTTCAGCTACGGAATGGCTTTAGCTGCGGAACGTGCGCAATTTCTGTAGCTAAAAATCTTGAATAAAAAGTTAGCCATTCATTTTCATCATCAGTCCAAAATTAATCAATATCTTCGGAAAAATGAGTAAATAACTTATTCATTTCATTGATTCATAATTATTTTTTTCATGACATGCGACGACTTAGTGTGGCGACTTAGTGATAACACACACTTTGACTTTCCTTTGACCGGACTCTTTTTCATCGACTTGGATCAAATTAATAGGACACCATCTATGCACTGACATTTTCCCAGCTACCCATGTGGTTCGTTTCATCTCTTGACACCTGTAACCTACAGAAGTATGAAAATGGATGTAGAATTGCCAGTTAGCTGCGGAATTAGGCTGCATTCCGTAGCTAAAAGACAGTAAACTATCAGTTTTGAAATTTATTTATTTATTTAATTTTTTTTTATGTACAAAGGATTATTCTACAGACCAAATACTGAAACACAAATAATCATCTTTTCCTGCAACTTTATAAACTACCAGCCAATAGAAATGCATCATATATCTCCTCTGAATGCCTGAAGCTAAAGTCCAATTCCGGCGTTCCTGCAATTGACTTTGAAGATAGAAATGTATGGTGCTTCAAGCATGACAAGACAAAATTACAAACCTTGACGACCCAATTTATATCAATGAGAAAACTTGGCGACTTCAGATCTCGATGAACTATTACAGGATTGTTACTTGTGCAAATAATTCATTCTTTGAGCCACATCAAGAGCTACAGCCGAACAATACAGAGATCAGTGGTAATACGACATCCACCTTGGCAAAACAAAGTATGAGTACAAAACAGAAGGCGTGAGGCATGGCGGGAGACGTGGTGGAGCTTGAGTTAAAAATGGAACAACATAGTCGGACCTGATCCAATCTTTGCAACGTGGAAATAATTCAAGAGAAGAGCTGTGTGATCAACCGTAACTAATGTACAAGTCATGGGGAGAAACCGTTAGTCATTAAAGTCAATATTGAATGCCAACAGACAAGACTGAGGTGTGGCTAAAACAAAAATGAAATGCCAGCACATAAGATTGAGGCATGATGTAACAACGGTCTATTCATCAATTTAATTTCCGTTTTTCTCTCCCGTGGCATGCAATAATGGGCTCCAAATAACCGAGGAGATATCCCAAACCACTTCAAATTCTTTAAAACGATTTTTGGGTTATCTAATTGACCCTATTGTTGAAAAAACCCATATTTTATTTTTCCCAAATTCGTCTCTGTTTGGCTGGATCGTGCAGTTAAAGTTTGATGGTTTTTCTAATTTTGCATTTTTGTGGATTAACGTTTTCACTGTTCTGCACTTTTATGAATTGCTGCATTCAGCTTTTTGTTTTGATTTACAATTTTCAACACAGAGAAAGCAAATGAACGGTGATCTAAACCTCAGATCTCATATATTTGTTTTATCCTTGCAACATACTAAAGAAATCGTACTTCAGAACACATATGTTCGGGTTTGCGATGTGCAACATTGCTTGCCTCTCAACAGAAAACAAAAATGAATCTTATGGTGTGGACATCACTGAACTATGCAAGGAGAGACGATTGGACCAAGTTTTGGATGGATTCCCATAAACTAACAATTGCCTATCTCTTGCAGTTCTGCATCGATGCCAGAAAATTTGCAGAGGGCAGATAGATTCATACCCATATGATTAATAAAGGATCCATCCTCGACATTTTTTTATACAAAATCGCCTCCTTTTTTTTTAATGACTGTTGAAAATTTTCACTAGTCTTGGTCTCCTGTTGCTGATTACAAAAGTCAAGCAAACAACTAGAGGAGGTTATTGCAAGTTTTTCTTTTTGTAATGATTTTGCAAATTTGTTTCAAAGCCAAAGCTCAAACAGGAGTGCAGATTTTTTTTATCGAGGCCTTAGTGGAGACTAGAATTGGGGATAGCCATTGATTATTTCTTCTTCTTTTTTCTCTCTGAAATTGTGAAATTTTATAAGAATGATTAAATATTTTCAATTTCAGGTAGCAAATACTTCAAGTAAAATATACTAAAAACAGGACTTTGACTAAGGCCTTAAGCTGATTTTTTTAATCAATCTAGGCTGAGTGACTAGGATAGGATCCCTGTCGGGATGATTCCGGAGATGATCATGTGGTCGGTTTCTTCATTGGATGCCTGTAACCTGCTAAACCTTAGAATTAGCTACGAAATTATCAGCTAGCTGCGGAATCAGATTGCATTCTACAGCTAATTTGCAAAATCCTATTAAAACAGGACACAGTTTTTTGAGGACCACTACAAATCATAACCAGTCAATCTTGGACAGTTGAACCTATCAAAGCAGTTGGATTTTTTTTATTTTTTTTTATTGAATCAAATGAGATGATGAAGTTTATTTTTTCCCCTTTTTCTCTCTTTTTTGTTTTTTTTAACATAACAATTCTTTTTCTAATCCTCCAGATCACACAAAGTGTAGGAGGAGAGCATAATCAAGAAATTATTAATTTTTTTTAGATGTAAGAAATAAGGTCTCCAATTACACTTCCCCGTCAACGGCTCCAAAATGTCTAGTCAATTTAACATCTTAAATTTGTCTACATAAATGATTAATCCGGGTGTCGTAAATTGATGAAGTGTGGTGCACCATATGTGCTTAATTAACTTTTTTCTTATTTCGTTGTTTTATAGTTTATGTTGTTTTTGAGGTTTTGTTCTTGTTGGTTTTCTAAAGTATTTAATGCAAATAGAAATCCTATTTTAAGGTCTTAATAATTCTTTTAAATGTCCAGTATGGATGTAGATTTGAAGACAAGGTTTATGTTCCTTATGGTAACTTCCAAAACTTAGCATTTCAAAAGATCTTAAAATATGCTATTGATAAAATCAGTACTTGAACAAAAGTGTAAATATGTAGCTACTTAAATCAAGCAAAAGATGAAGTGTTGATCATGGAGTTATTGTCTCTGCTATCCATCTAATTACAGAAATAAAATCTAAACTATTGCACTCAAAAAACCAAAAAATGCAGACTAATGAAAGCAAGATCAATTTACTTCACTTATAATCCGATAGCTCGCCAAGTAGCTTCTCGGGTTAAGCCATGGCACCGGAGATAACGTCAAATAACATGAAGAATTGATATCTAAGCTACCTACTTACAGATAAATGAAAGTAAAATCAAATTACTTCAATTATAATCCGATAGCTCGCCAAGTAGCTTCTCGGGTTAAGCCATGGCACCGGAAATAACGTCAAATAACATGAAGAACTTGATATCTAAACTATCGACTTGTAGATTAATGAAAGAAAAATCAAATTACTTCACTTATAATCTAATAGCTCGCCAAGTAGCTTCTCGGGTTAAGCCATGGCACTGGAGATAACGCCAAATAACATGAAGAACTTGATATCTAAACTAGCTAATAGCAGCAAACAAATCTCACTAAAATCAAAGCATAACAATTGAAATTTAAAAGGTAAATTTCAGTAGAAGAAGCAAATCTCAGATCACCACTTAATGCAAAAACTACATTAAAAAGCTCGAGCAAAAACTAATAAGCAAATACAAGAACATGTAAAGAAAAATTAATCTACAATCAACTGGTTGAACACACTTGCATGAATTAAAATTGCATAAATGGAAAATCTAATCTATCGAACTTGAAAGAAATAAAATGACATACTTGAATGAAATCAAAGCAAAATTACAAAATAAAATCTACTCTACCTTACATTCTAATATGGTCCATGACATCTACTTTACATCTCCTTCCATGTTGAGAACATCAAAGCTTTATTCAAATTCTTCAAAATTACAAAGTATAACAAATTTATCCAAAGCTTTCCAAAGCCATCAAGGAATAACTACAAACTCCAATCTAAAGCACTAAAAATCAAAGCTAAGCTAACAAATGAATGAGAGAGATCTCCTATTTATACAAAAAGATGAGAAACCATCTCATTAATGAGAGTCCATGAATCTTTCCTTCTACCTCTAGAGTCCTAATCAAAATAGGAACTGATAAGACACGTCTTCTTAGAGTTTCAATACAATTAGGAGATATGACACATATCCTCATGATCTCATGATTCTCTCCACTCAAATTAGAATTTTGCCTTAGGGTGCTATATAAAGGTCTTTTATAAGCCTCCTTTCAACCTATACATGTCAACAATCTCAATCCACTTTTTAGGTATAAGCATATGCACATTATTTTCTAATTTTTAACCACAAATTCACTTAAAAAGGCTAAGAATTAATAAAGTTTGGAAAAACATAAATATGGCCCAATGATAATGAAAGTGGGATGAATGTAGTGATATAGTAGTAAAATGGAGGTGATATAATGGACATAATAGTAAAAGTGTAATCGAAATGAATGACATTTTCAAGACCCAACATACCCCCCAACTGAAGTTATTGCATGTCCTCATGCAATATATATATTACATTAACTCTTTTGGTCCTTAAGCTTTGGCTTAACTTTGCATGATATCATTTAATAGCTACATATTTTTTGCGAAGTGTTTTACTTGAATTGCAACATGGTTGGTTCTTGTGTTACAATAATATTTTTTTGTTATTGCATTCTATTTTAATATTTGAACTTTGCATAATGATATTTTGATTTGTTGCAAAGTATATCTTTATTGGATTGCATGATGGTTGTTTCTTGTGTGACAACCATGATTTTGTTTGTATCCAATTTATCTTTTAAGTACTTTTTGAAAATCCATTATATGGTCATAATAATAATGTAATAGTTAATATATGTTGGAAGTATGTGGGCTCCTGAGTATGGTATGGACATGGCAAAATGTGAATATGAATGTATTCCTCCCCCCTCCCTCCAACTGATCGTATTGGTAATTTTATGAAATGGGGAAGAGAAATGTTTTTCCAACACTTATCATTTTAGCTTTTTATGGAATTCTATGGTCAAAAGTTAGAAAATGATGTACCTTAACTTACCTTTGGAATGGATGAGTTGTATGTGTGGTGGCTGCAAAATTCTGATTATATTCTTCTTCAAGTGGCTGAACAAAAAGAGTCATGGATAAAAAGTTAAGATGACTTTTATTGCTTCTACTAAAACTTGCTGGATCTGCTCCAAAATGTTGAAAATAATAGTCTTCATGTCTTCAAAACTCATTGGCACAATTCCTACTATGTGAAAAGATGTTCTGATATCGAACATGGTCGGAAATTGTTGACTTAGTAGCCATTAATGGATGCCACTAGTCAACACGAGAACTCTCACCATTGATGATAATGAGAGTCAAGATGCCCAAACACATCTTACTAGGTACAAATAGTTTTGCCGATGTCGAGTCACCTAGAAGATCTGATGAACAAGGGACATTAATGTATTCCCATTGTTTGTCAGCATGAAAACTTGCCATTAAGGAATGCAAGCCTCAAGATGTCTTTACAAAGAACTTAGACTCAAAGGACTATGGACTCAATAATTTGCATTGAAGCAGGGCTTATTTGCAAAATGAAAATGACAATAAAGGGAAGATGAAAATGGAAGATGGCAATGGAGAGCAGAAATGGCAATGGGCAATAAGCATGTGAATGAGCCTCTTGATTTTATTTGTGGGTTATGAATGGACAAAAAGAGATGGAAAGTGTATGTGAATGTAAATGGAAAATATGGAGGAAAATGAGATGAATGGTTTATTATGAGGTATGGATGTGATGGAGATAATAGTATCTGAAAGTTTTTCAAGTGTTTGGATCTGATTTTGTATCAGCATATTTTTTCTTTGTTGCTGATCATCCTCTTATTAAACAAATTGGTCTCTCAGAGAGACACCATTCTCTTGTAGTCATTTTTCCTTCCTCTTGGAACCTGCAAAAAAAACTAATACTTCTTCTGCAATGGAATGTAAGATTATCAAAGGAGAGAGGTGATCAATCTCTCTAGTTATGATATTTACACACAAAACTAAGAATTTGTATTAATGAAACAAGTTCTCAAAGGAAAAATCAAAAGAATTTATACCTACTTTGGAATTAGTGCTTCAAGTTGAATGTTTCTTCTTTTCATCAATTTATTTCATTATTTACCATTTCAAACTCTAATGATGGATTTCTCATTATGTAGATCATGTTGAGATCTTTCCAATGATACTTGAATCATCAAAATCTGATTTCGTATGAGAAAGTTAGGCTGATTTGAAAAATGAGATTTTTTAGCTACGAAATGGTTTTAGCTACGGAATGACTTTAGCTGCGGAACGCGCACAATTTCTGTAGCTAAAAATCTTGAATAAAAAGTTAGCCACTCATTTTCATCACCAGTCCAAAATTAATCAATACCTTCAAAAAATTGAGTAAATAACTTATTCATTTCATTAATTCAAAATTATTTTTTTTCTTGACATGCGGCGACTTAGTGATAAAACACACTTTGACTTTCCTTTGACCGGGGTCTTTTTCATCGACTTGGATCAAATGAATAGGACACCATCCATGTAATGACATTTTCCCAGCTACCCATGTGGTTTGTTTCATCTCTTGACACATGTAACCTATATAAGTATGAAAATGGTTGCGGAATTGTCAGTTAGTTGCGGAATCAGGCTGCATTCCACAGCTAAAAGATAGTAAACCATCAGTTTTGATTTTTTTTTCTATGTACATAGGATTATTCTGTAGACCAAATACTAAAACACAAATTATCATCCTTTCCTACAACTTTATAGACTACCAGATAATAGAAATTACATCATATATCTCTTCTGAATGCCTGAAGTTAAAGTCCAATTCCAATGTTCCTGCAATTGACTTTGAAGATAGAAATGTATGTTGCTTCAAGCGTGACAAGACAAAATCACAAAGCTTGACGACCTAATTTTTATCAACAAGAAAATTTGGTGACTTCAGATCTCGATGTACTATTACAGGATTGCTACTTGTGCAAATAATTCATTCTTTTAGCCACATCAAGAGCCACATCAGAACAATACAGAGATCATAGTCATAATACGACATCCACCTTGGCATAATGAAGTATGAGTACAAAATGGAAGGCGTGAGGCATGGCGGGAGACGTGGTGGAGTCTGAGTTAAAAATGGAACAACATAGCCGGACCTGATCCAATCTCTGCAATGTGGAAATAATTCAAGAGAAGAGTCGTGTGATCAGCCGTAACTAATGTATAGGTCACGGGGAGAAACCATTAGTCATTAATGTCAATATTGAATGCCAGTAGACAAGACTGAGGCGTGGCTAAAACAAAAATGAAATGCCAGCACAAAAGATTGAGGCGTGGCGTAACAATGGTCTGTTCATCAATTTAATTTCTGTTTTTCTCTCCCGCGGCATGCAAAAATGGGCTCCAAAGAACAGAAGAGATCTCCCAAACCGCTCCAAATTCTTTAAAATGATTTTTGGGTTATCTAATTGACCCTATTGCTGAAAAAACCCATGTTCTTTTTTCCCAAATTTGTCTCCGTTTGGTTGGATCATGCAGTTAAAGTTTGATGTTTTTTCTATTTTACGTTTTTGTGGATTAACGTTTTTACTATTCTGCACTTTTATAAATTGATGCATTCAGCTTTTTGGTTTGATTTGCAATTTTCAGCACAGAGAAAGCAAATGAATGGTGATCTAAACCTTAGATCTCATACCTTTGTTTTATCCCAGCAACATACTAAAGAAATTGTACTTCAAAACACATATGTTCATATTTTCCATGTGCAACGTTGCTTGCCTTTCGACAGAAAACGAAAATGAATCTTATGGTGTGGACATTACTGAACTATGAAAGGAGGGATGATTGGACCAAGTTTTGGACATATTCCCATAAACTAACAATTGCCTATCTCTTGCAGTTCTGCATCGATGCCAAAAAATTTGCAGAGGGCAGACAGATTCATACCCATATGATTAATAAAGGATCCATCCTCGACATTTTTTATACAGAATCACCTCTTTTTCTTTTTTTTTAATGAGTGTTGAAGATTTTCGCTAGTCTTGGCCTGTTGCTGCTGATTACAAGAGTCAGGCAAACAACTAGAGGAGGCTATTGTAGGTTTTTTTTATTATTTTTAAATGATTTTGTAGGGTTGTTTCAAGGCCAAAGCTTAAACAGGAGTGCAGAAATTTTATTGAGGCCACAGTGGAGACTGGAATTGGGGATAGCCATTGATTATTTCTTCTTTTTTTTTCTCTATGAAATTGTGAAATTTTATAAGAATGATTAAAGATTTTCAATTTCAGGCAATAAAGACTTCAAGTAAAATATACTAAAAATAGGACTTTGACTGAGGCCTTAAGCTGATTTTTTTTTATCAATCTGGGTTGGGTGACTAGGATAGGATCCATGTCGGGATGATTCCGGAGATGCCCATGTAGTCGGTTTCTTCATTGGATACCTATAACCTGCTAAACCTTAGAATTAGCTGCGAAATTCATAGTTAGCTGCGGAATCTATTGCATTCGGTAGCTAATTTGCAGAATCTTATTAAAACAGGACACAATGTTTTGAGGACCACTACAAATCATAGCCAGTCAATTTTGGACAGTTGAACCTATCAAAGCAGTTGGATTTTTTTTTTTATTGAATCAAATGAAATGATGAAGTTTATTTTGTCCCCTTTTTCTCTTTTTTTTTAACATAACAATTCTTTTTCTGATCCTCGAGATCACACAAAGTGCAGGAGGAGAGCATACTCAAGAAATTATTAATTTTTATTTTAGATGTAAGAAATAAGGTCTCATAATTACACTTTCTCGGTAACGACGCCAAAATGTATAATCAATTTAATGTCTTAAATTGCTCTACATAAATTATTAAACCGGGTGTCGTAAACTGATGAAGTGTGGTGCACCATATGTGCTTAATTAACCTTTGTCTTACTTCGTTGTTTTATAGTTTATATTGTTTTTGGGGTTTTGTTCTTGTTGGTTTCCTAAAGTGTTTAATGCAAATGAAAATCCTATTCTAAGGTCTTAAGAATTCTTTTAAAGGTCAAGTATGGATGTAGATTTCAAGACAAGGTTTATGTCCCTTATGGTAACTTCCAAAACTTAGCACTTCAAAAGATCTCAAAACATGCTATTGATAAATCAGTACTTGAACAAAAGTGTAAATATGCAGCTACTTAAATCAAGCAAAAGATGAAGTGCTGATCATGGAGTTATTGTCTCTGCTATCCATCTAATTACAGAAATAAAATCTAAACTATTGCACTCAAAAAACCAAAAAATGTAGACTAATGAAAGCAAGATCAATTTACTTCACTTATAATCCGATAGCTCGCCAAGTAGCTTCTCAAGTTAAGCCATGGCACCAGAGATAACGTCAAATAACATGAAGAATTGATATCTAAACTACCTACTTGTAGATTAATGAAAGCAAAATCAAATTACTTCACTTATAATCCGATAGCTCGCCAAGTAGCTTCTCAGGTTAAGCCATGGCACTGGAAATAACATCAAATAACATGAAGAACTTGATATCTAAACTACCGACTTGCAGATTAATGAAAGCAAAATCAAATTACTTCACTTATAATCCAATAGCTCGCCAAGTAGCTTCTCGAGTTAAGCCATGGCACTGGAGATAACGTCAAATAACATGAAGAACTTGATATTTAAACTAGCTAATAACAACAAACAAATCTCACTAAAATCAAAGCATAACAACTGAAATTTAAAAGGTAAAGTTTAGCAGAGGAAGCAAATCTCAGATCACCACTTGATGCAAAAACTACATTAAAAAGCTCGAGCAAAAACTAATAAGCAACTACAAGAACATGTAAAGAAAAACTAATCTACAATCAACTGGTTGAACACACTTGCATGAATTAAAATTGCATGAACGAAAAATCTAATCTATCAAACTTAAAAACAATAAAATGACATACTTGAATGAAATCAAAGCAAAATTACAAAATAAAATCTACTCTACCTTATATTCTAATATGGTCCATGACATCTACTTCACATCTCCTTCCATATTGAGAACATCAAAGCTTTATTCAAATTCTTCAAAATTACAAAGTACAACAAAGCTATCCAAAGCTTTCCAAAGCCATCAAGGAAGAACTACAAACTCCAAGCTAAAGAACTAAAAAGTCAAGCTAAGCCAACAAATGAAGGAGAGAGATCTCCTATTTATACAAAAAGATGAGAAGTCATCTTATTAATGAGACTCCATGAATCTCTCCCTCTATCTCTAAAGTTCTAATCAAAATAGGAACTGATAAGACACATGTCTTCTTAGAGTTTCAATACAATTAGAAGATGTGACACATATCCTCATGATCTCATGATTCTCTCCACTCAAATTCGAATTTGGTCTTAGGGTGCCACATAAAGGTCTTCTAGAAGCCTCCTTTCAACCTACACATGTCAACAATCTCAACCCACTTGTTAGGTATAAGCATATGCACATTATTTTCTAATTTTTAACCACAAATTCACTTAAAAAGGCTAAGAATTAATAAAGTTTGGAAAAACATAAATATGGCCCAATGATAATGAAAATGGGATGAATGTAGTGACATAGTAGTGAAATAGATGTGAAATGGAGGTGATATAATGGACATAATAGTGAAAGTGTAATCGAAATGAATGACATTTTCAAGACCCAACACCATGCTTGAAAATTGCTAGAATTTTAATGTTTTTCAAAGAAGTGATATTTTAAATTTAATGTAATTCTTAAAAATCATTGGACTTTTAAGGTTTTTCAAAGACGTGATGTTTTATTGTTAATGTCATGCTTGAAAATCATTGTAAATTTAAAGTTTTTCATAGTCACGATATTTTGTTTTTAACGTCATTATTAAAAAAATGTTGAAAATTTACCCTGAAAAAAAAGGTCGTTACTCCAGCATCAACACTTTTTGATTTCAATGTGCTTTTTGCACCAAACAAAACGGATTTTGTTGTTTTGTTGTTATTTTTAAATAATATTGAAAATTTTCTCTGAAAAATAAAATGTTGATGCAAAATCAACACTTTTTATTTTTGGGTTGTTTTTTCATGTTATTTTGGGATTTTTGGGCTCGAGCACTCATTTTGAGGTAATAGTTCCCATTTGATCAGAAACTATGTTAGAGGGCTTCCTTGTATCTGGCAAAGTGCCTTGAGGCACCACTATCAATAAACCGATTTCCCAAAGTTTCTGGAGGAGAGGCAGTGGAGAGGGTCGATATAAGATAGTACTCTTTTTTCTTATTGTTAACAACATTGGATTCTTGATACCTGGAGTTCCTTGATTTCTTGGAGGGTCAACCATTTCCTTGATGTCTCGCATTCCTTTTTCCTTTTCCATTGGACTTGCCATTCCTTTGATCGTTTTTGTTGAAGTTGTCCCTAGAATGATTGCAATGATCATCATGCAATGTGTCCCTTCTATTTGGACAATCTCTTGCATAGTGGAAAAACTTATTGCAAACAAAGCATCTTCCCTTCCTTCCATTTTTGAATCCCGGTCTTCCTTGACTTTGCTTCTCTGAACTTGCATTGTTCTTCCTCTTGGCATGAGAGGAGAATGCGGTAGGGTTGATTCTATTAGAAGACATTTATTGCTCCACCATTATTGTTTCTTCTTGAGTGTATCTCGACATCAATTCTTTAAACCCTAGAATTCAATCATTGTTGAGTATGGTGGTTCTATATACATGCCACTCAGATGGGAGTCCTCCAAGGGTGGTGAGAGTAAGTTCTCTGCCAGGAATGACTTCTCCAATCGAAAGTAGATCTTTCTTGATCTCAGTAATCCTCAAGAAATAGGATTGAATTCCCTCGTCCTTGCCCTTCGTAATATCCTTCGACTTATTCTTGAGAAATAGAATTTGATTAGCATTACTAATCTTAAACATGCTGACCAACCTATTGTATGTCTCCATGGAGGTCTTCAATTCGGAGATATAGGCCACCAAATGTTTGTCAATGGAATACATGATAATATTCTTTGCTTTGACTTCAGCACTATTGTACTTGGTCTTCGTAGTAGCTGGTGCATTTGAAGGAGGCTCATGGATTTTACCCTGCACATAATCCATCACTTCTTTTTCTTCTAAGGTCAAAGCAAGAGACATCTTCCATCAATGATAATCAGATTTATCATGGAGCTTGTCTTCAACTGGGAAGTAGGATGAGGAACCCATTGAGCCTTTTGTCCTTTTCCAACTGTCTTTGGTGATTTCTCTTTCACCCTTGATTGGGCTTTGTCTTCACCTCAACTCTAATACCATGTTAATTTTAGGAAACAATGGTATGTTTTATTCTTTAGAGAAATTTTACTTCAATTTCTTTATTAGCCTAATATCAATATCCAGATTAGCAATCACATCAACATGATAGTAAAATGGATATAGAACATAAACATAAAAAGTAGAAGACAAACCAAGACAAGAGGACACAAGATGTGGCACCAGCCAGGGACAAACCCCAATGTGGGGAAACTCTTGATTAATTCTTCTTATAGTCTTCAATAGTTTAGCAGAGAGAGATAGTACAATTTACAAATTTGATAATTTATAATAGCAGAAAAAGAGTCCTAACCAAAAAAGTCAATGTTGGTCAGTAGGGCAGATTTGACCCTCAAAAAATTGGTCAAATTCAGCCTCCAAACAACAATATGAATCAGCCCTCAATACAACCCAAATTCATCCCAGCCGAATTTGGTCAAACAGCCAACCTATGGTCAGCCCTAGCTACAATCAACACTGGTCAAAGTCAATGTTTAGCCTCGATTTTTATGCCCAGAAATGCGGCCTACCCAAATAGAAATATACCTCACAAAATGCAGTCAAAGGAGGTCAACTCATGCTAGTCAACGCTTGGTCAAAACTGTCTAGAAATCCAGTCTCCTAAAATTTTTGCCTCCTAAAATTTCGCTCTCGTGAAATTTAGGATGTGTGGAGAGAGAGAGGCCTAGAAATTTGTACCCAATCAATGAAGAGAGAGAGGGAGAAGTGTGAAAATGAGTGTGTCCAAATAAGGATAAGTCACCTTCTATCTATATGCAATGTTGAGGATGAATGGACGTGAATGTTGGGCTTCTGAGCCTACATAAGTTTGCTAGCTGACCTAACAATTTGTCCATGATCAAAATAAATTCATAACTTCATTTGTACATGACAGAATCGAATAATCTTTATATCAATCCTACACCTCTCGGAGAGAGGAATCCAAGAAAAATATTAGTTGTCATAAATAAGATTACCCATGTGGAGTTTGGCCCTAGTTTCCAATTTTAACAGAATAGTTACCATATCCAAATCCAAAAATACAAAATGATAGTAAGGAGAAAACAATTCAGATATTAAGATAAAAGTAGAAAGAAAATGTAGATGTTTAAAAACAAAGCCCAAAATATCTCCCAAAAGTTAAAACAATTATAAAAATTGCAGATTTTCCTAAAATCGATACTAAAGAGGGCATTTGAAACTTTAAGAGAGAAGGACCAAACAAATAATATACAAACAAAAAATTTTAGAGTCAAATATTAAATTTAAAATCATAAAACAAGGTGCTTTAGAAGTAAAAGCACCAACAATAATTCGAGGAACACACCCCAAGGGGTTGAACCGCATAAAGTGGATTTCCTTTGGCTTAGGTACTAGGTCTAATGAACAACTACTCTACCAAAATTGCAAGTGACATCTACTCGACCTCATACCTTTGAAATTCATTCCATTTGGATGAGGCAGAGCATAACAAGAATAGAACTCTAATAAATGGCTTAGTACTTCATCGACCTCAGCAGTAAACCAAGGCTAGTTTGGAAATCCCAAAGAACATTAAGAGAAAAGGACTCTACATATTCATATTTTGAAACAACGTCATTTCAAATATTCATTTTTTGGTGAATCTCGTTGAGATATTAGATTTTCATGGTACAAATCTCTAGGTAATCTTATTTGCAATATGAATATGTAGTTAGCTTTGACGAAGGGTGCATTATTGCAGCATAAACAAATGCACTACAAGTGTTGCACTTGCAAAAAAACTGGAGGTTCAGACAGAGAACAAGAACACCAATTGAAAAACATTTGGAAAGTATGACACCAAATATCAAACATCTGCAACTTTATAAATCAGAATTTGTGAAAACACTACATCTCTTCACAAATGTCATTAAGATGCTTTTACAATTTATGTCTGTAGAGGAGGAAGGTGATTTATAGAGTACCCAGCTCAACGGGCTCACGATAAGAGAAGTTGCAAGAAGGTGAACAACAATGATTGAAATTTATAACTTCCCAATCCACAACCTTTCCAACTTAAAATCAAAATTACAAAAACTGAGAAATCATAGAAGACTTGAGTACCCACCTGAGAAGCATTGAATTAAAATGATTTCTGACACTGCTGATGAGCTTCTCTAGAAGCTGGCTCCCAGGGTACAATTGTGTCAAATTCTTGATCACACTTCCACAAAACACCTTCCTTCATTCGTTTCTATATCCATATCTAGATATGGTGTCAAGATTCAAAGTGTTCTTCATTGTGTTATATCCCCTACTACATTTTTCCTCAGTCTTTGCCACTTCTTTTGCAAAACATCCTTAACCCCATTGTTATTGTCGTTGTTGTTGTTATCAAATTTCTAGTTTTTAGAAGAACCCAATACACTATTATCCCCTGCACCAAAATCAGATCTCTCCTTATTCCTCACCAACACTTGCTCCACCATGTCCTCATCTATGCTTGGCCTACTGCTACAACATTCCAATGCTTCCTCCATTGAAGAATCCTTATCCATATCTATTCAAAAATTGTTGTACAAGTATTACTATTATAACTACATTCTGCAGAGACCCAAATGTTTGATGGATCAAAACTAGTTAGACAATTTGTCCATCACTGCGATCTAAATAGGTTGGGGTGCTTGATGGGTATTTAGGAAGCATGTTTAGAAACTTTGGTATTGAAGAAACAAGCTCCATATTTCTAAAACCCCATAAATGCAACTTGCCACATATACAAAAATATCAGATCATACAAATACTTGTGCTCTGTGAACTTGTAAGGACTTTGAGATGGAAAGAAGAAATTGTAGATCATTTTGATATACTAGTTAGCTGTCCACACAGTCATTATATTACATTGTATGAAGCATCAAAAATTGAAGAGGAATCATATGGGTGTCACTGCTAAATTTGTTAAGATGTGTGCGAGAGATAGGAAACTGTGAATCTCCATTCAAATTAAGCATGGTGCATCGATTAAAGTGTGGAAGGAGATTGCTAAGGGGGATGAATGTTTGTGGGAACATGTGAACATGGGTAAAAATAATAGAGTAGAAGGTAAAAAAATGCATGATAATGGAATTAGAACTTACTTTGACCTGGATATAACCCGAAGAGATGACCTAGTGATCTCGTAGAGGCATTGAGGGTTCCATTTTCCATAGCGGCCCAAGTTTTGCCAAAACCTATCAAGATGTGTGTGAGAGATAGGAATCTGTGAATCTCCATTCACACTTAATAATGGTGCAATGATTAAAGCATGGAAGGGGATTTTTAAGGGGAATAAATGCATGTGGGTGCATGCGAAATGGGTAAAAATAGCAGAGTAGAAGGTAAAAGAATGGATGATAACAGAATTGGAACTTACTTTGGCCTAGATCGAACCCGAAGAGATGACCTGGTGATCTCGCAGAGGAATAGAGGGTTTGATTCTCCCTAGTGGCCCAAGTTTTGCCAAACCCTCAAGCCTTTCCAAGCCCTTGCCTCGATACTCACATGGCTAAAACTGAACTTGAAGGCAGATTTGAAGTCGAGCTCTATCACATCATCTAGACCTTCATAACCGTTTGGGATCTAACACGATTGAATATTGTGGACATAAAAAAGTCATAGTCTAACGAGACTGCTTTTTTCCCAGAAAGTCATAGAAATTCCGGTCATATTTTGAGAAAATCCTACAAGGATTTTTGTAAATCCAACTTACAGTTGTTAAATTTTAAACTTTTAGGTGCTCCAAATGTTTTTGATGGTGCTAATCCATTTCCACCATAAAAAACATGATTCAAACACTGCCTCTACAAGATTTTTTGAATCTTTTTTGCCCGGATTCTAGCCACTTTTGGCCATTTGAGCAATTCCTCCACCTTCGTAGACGACTCCAAAATGCTCCCTTACATTTTAAAGCCCATTGGCTGACTGAGGCTTTATCAGGTATAGAAAACAGGTGATTCAAATTCAAAGTGCCACATAGTAAAAATTTAGTCTTTATCAGGCTTATAAAATAGCTGAAGTGCCATGTGGTATAAAACTATTGGGTAGAGAAGAATAAAAATCGAAAGATCTCATTCGCTAGATCTGCTCAAACAAACCCATCATAGTAACACCTTTGGTGCAAATATAATTATTATTGTTGTTATTTTATTATGTAATTATTTTATTTGTATTTATTTATTCATATCACATATTTAATTTTTATTTATTGAGATGTAAGTACATTGTATAGTTTAACACGAGGGAGATGTGTAATTCCTTCTATATTCAACATATCTCCTTTATAAAATAATAATAATAATAAATTCTTTAACACACACACACACACACACACACACACACACATATATATATATATATATAGTCTCATTTTTATTGCGTTTGCTCAATTTGTTTTTAATATTATAACAGAAAATAGGGTAGTTGTGTAAAAATATTTCATTTTCAATCTCAACCATAAATACAATATTTTTATGTTCATGTGAAGTAACATCATTTTAGAGGTCAATTTTGTTTGAAATTAAACAAAGATTTGTTGCACCTCATGTGATTTGATCTCTCTTGGGGCTTGATAGATTCATGGATAAGATGGATTTATATTAGTTACTAAATTAAACCAATCTTTAATTATTCTGATACATATCTCTATTTTGGAATAGGGCTTCCAGACTTATAATTTAATTATCATAAATTTTAGGTGAATGGTAGGGATTTAACCTTTTCTAGAATATTTTTAGTAGTATACACAAATCAAAAGTTGATATTTATCTCTAAAGTAGTTATCTCACTTTTTCTCTTTGGTCAAATGAAATGAGTTGTGGTTTTTTAGGCATGTGATATTGATAACCCATCGTATTATTATCATAAATTTTAGGTGAATGGTAGGGATTTAACCTTTTCTACAATATTCTTAATAGTATACACAAATCAAAAGTTGATATTTATCTCTAAAGTAGTTATCTCACTTTTTCTCTTTGGTCAAATGAAATGAGTTATGGTTTTTTGGGCATGTGATATTGATAACCCATCTTATTGGCAGATAGTATTGTAACAAATTCTATTTACAAATTAAAACTCTTCATGGTAAAATGGAGGCAAATGTCCATGGATATGAATCTTGTTCCATTTTTTTTTTCAAATTTATATATGTTTAACTTATATTTTAAACATTTTCATAATTAGCAACAACAATAATAATAATTTATAACTAAGTTACTTTTATCACTTTTTAATTTGAATAATGTAAGATATATTATGAAATAAGTGTTGTGATGCTTATTATGGATGGAGCAGTTTTAAGTGCAACATTTTGGAGTTTTCTGGTGGATTTCTGGCCAAAATATGGCAAAACAATTTGTGGTCAAATATTGATTTGTGTTGTTTAAACTGGTTTTTTGAATCCATATACATATTCAACACCCTCAAAAACCCGAGGGGTACTTTGATTGTGAAGAGGTCTAAATCCATATATGGATTTGGTGTCAAGAATCAAAGTGTTCTTTAGTGTGTTATATCCCCTGCTGCGTTTTTCCCCAATCTCTACCATTTCCTCTGCACAACATCCTTAACCCCACTGTTATTGTCATTGTTGTTGTTATCAAATTTCTAGTTTATGGAAGAACCCAATGCACTATTATCCCCTGCACCAATATATGATCTCTCCTTATTTTTCACCAACACTTGCTCCACCATGTCCTCATCTATGCTTGGTCTACTACTACAACATTCCAATGCTGCCACCATTGAAGACTCCTTATCTAGATTTATTCAAAAACTGTTGTATAGGTATTACTATTATAACTGCATTCTGCAGAGACCCAAATGTTTGATGGACCAAAACTAGTTAACAATTTTTCCATCAATGGGATCTGAAGAGGTCAGGATGCTTGACGAGTGTTGATGAAGCATGTTTAAAAACTTTGGTATTGAAGAATCAAGCTCCATATTTCTGAAACCCCATAACTGCAACTTTCCACATATACAAAAATATCACATCATACAAATACTTGTGCTCTATGAAGCTGTAAAGACTAAATTGCAGATCATCGCATATACTAGTTAGTTGTGCACACAATTATTATATTACACTGTAAGAAGCATCGAAAACTGAAGAGGAATCATATGGGCTTCACTGCTAAATCTGTCAAGATGTGTGCGGGAGATAAGAATTTGTGAATGTCCATTCAGGCTTAATCATGTTGCATCCATTAAAGCGTGGAAGGGGATTGTTAAGGGGGATGAATGTATGTGGGCACGTCCGAACATGGGTAAAAATAACAGAGTAGAAGGTTAAAAAATGAATGATAATGGAATTGGAACTTACTTTGACCTGGATCAAACTCGAAGAGATGACCTAATCTTGCAAAGGCATCGAGGGTTCCATTCTCCATAGTGGCCCAAATTTTTCCAAACCTATCAATATGTACGCAAGAGACAGGAATCTGCGAATCGCCATTCACACTTAATAATGGTGCAACGAGTAAAGCATAGAAGGGGACTGTTAAGGGGGATGAATGCATGTGGGTGGATGCGAACATGGGTAAAAATAACAGAGTAAAAGGTAAAAAAATGCATGATAATGGAATTGAAACTTACTTTGACCTAGACCGAACCCGAAGAGATGAACTGGTGATCTCATAGAGGCATCGAGGGTTCAATTCTCGACAGTGGCCCAAGTTTTTCCAAACACCTCAAGCCTTTCCAAGCCTTCGCCTCGATTAAAACCAAACTTGAAGCCAGAATTGGAGTCGAGCTCTGTCGGATCATCCAGGCCATTGGAAGCATTGGGGATCGAATGCTATTGAATATTTTGGATATTAAAACGATAGCTCCGCTACTTTTTTAGCCCTGTTGGCCGACCGAGGATTTATCAGGCGTAGAAAACATGTGATTCAAATTCAAAGTGCCACATGGTATAAAATTATCGGGTAGAGAAGAACAAAAATCGAAAGATCTGATTGGCTAAATAGTAACACTTTTGGTGCAAATATAATTATTATTGTTATTTTTTTATTATGTAATATTTTTATTTGCATTTATTTATTCATATCATATATTTATTTTTTAGATTTTTATTTTTATTTATTGGGATGTAAGTACATTGTATAATTTAATACGAGAGATGTATAATTCCTTTGATATTCCACGTGTATCTTTTATAAAATAATAATAAATTCTTATATATATATATATATATATATATATAAACTCTTTTTTATTATGTTTACTTAATTTGTTTTTAATGTTATAACAGAAAATAAGGTAATTGTGTAAAACTATTTCACTTTTAATCTCAACCATAAATATAATATTGTTATCTTGATGTGAAGTAGCATAATTTTACAGGTGAATTTTGTTTGAAATTCAAAAAGGATTTGTTGCACCTCATGAGAATTGATCTCTCTTGGGGTTTGATAGATTCATGGTTAAGATGGATTTATATTAGTTACTAACTTAAACAAATCTTTAATTACTCTGATACGCATATCTATTTTGGAATAGGGCTTCCGGACTTATAATTTAATTATCATAAATTTTAGGTGAATGGTTGGATTTAACCTTTTCTAGAATATTCTTAATAGTATACACAAATAAAAAGTTGATATTTATCTCTAAAGTAGTTATCTCACTTTTCCTCTTTGGTCAAATGAAATGAGTTATGGTTTTTTGGGCATGTGATATTGATAACCCATGGTATTGGCACATAGTATTGTAACACATTCTATTTACAAATTAAAAATCTTCATGGTAAAATGGAGGTAAATGTCCATGGATATGAATCTTGTTCCATTTTTTTTTTCAAAATTATATATGTTTAACTTATATTTTAAACCTTTTCATAATTAACAACAACAATAATAATAATTTATAACTTAGTTACTTTTATGTCTTTTTAATTTGAACAATGTAAGATCTATTATGAAATAAGTGCTTTGATGCTTATTATGGATGGAGAAGTTTTAAGTGAAACTTTTTGGAGTTTATGGCGGATTTCTAGCCAAAATATGGCAAAAACATTTGTGGCCAAATATTGATTTGTGTTGTTTAAACTAGTTTTTTGAATCCATATATGTATTCAACACCCTCAAAAACCCCAGGGGAACTTCGATTGTGAAGAGTTCACCAATCAAACTTGTGATTTCAATTAATCTATGTTAGATTCTAGACAAATTAGATTAGAAAATAAACCTGAAAACTTTCCAAAAAGTTGCATTAAGGGTGGTTCATAGACGCTGGGTGGCCACTACATCCACAGGAAAATGGCAGATCATCCTGAAGGGATCTACCCTTTAGTGAAACAAGCAAGGCCTAACCCTAAGGGAATCGAGGAGATTTGACCCCATGACCTACCAACTGGAAAGGTACTTAGCAACGAGAACTCGACCAACTGAACTAACCCTTGGGGCTCCAAAAAGTCACACTTAAAGACTAATCGATTATGGAATTCCTATCAGAATTTACCAACCATTTAATTTCTATCATTGAACTAGTATATAAACAATGCTACAATCAATTGGGGTTATCTTGGGTGGTTTGGTGGAATGGTTGTTATATTCCCCACCCAGGTTCTATTTCTAATGTTATTCTAATTTCATTTTATTTCTAATATTGTATATAAAATATTACTACTAAATTTATATGTATTTTTCTAGGAGTATAATTGAAAAAGATGGAAACCCATGAATGTAATATAAAATATTACTACTAAATTTATATGTATTTTTATAGGAGTGTAGTTGAGAAAGATGGAAACCCATGAATGTAATGAAGTTGTAATATCCCTACACTAAAAACTCATTAGTGAAAATACTACTAATTTGACATGTAATATTTATATTTACTATTCAACATTCATTAAATATTATTAAGGTAATATATGTTTAACCATTCTATCAAGATTTATTTAGGGTTCAGTTGCAACCACCATTTCATTTTCATGGTTTTCTTGGAGGATACGATGGGGGTAAATTGGAGGGCATGAGATAAGCGCAGGAAACCCCATGAGTTGAGCTTGTATTCTCATTTCCCTCTTTCATCCTCCACCTTCTCTCATTTAATTTGGTTTATAATTCCATACCCTTCAAAGGATACTGATTTAATATTTATGCATATTTCTGTATTTTGTAGGTTAGCTAAAAAATATGAACCCGTACCCATAATATATATAAATATAGATTTTGTTGTGCCTTGCCTTTTTAGCACTATGTGGACCCTCTTTTGTGGGTTGGAGATTTTGATTCGTAAACAATTCATGGCTCTATTTGTCTTACAATTTCGTTTTGAATGCGTAAAAATGATATGGTCTCTAGTACATCTACAAACTCTTTGAAGTTAGGCTCCACAAGTTTCCGATGGATTGCATATTCCAAATGCGATGGTTTGAATCCTTGCAAATTCATGTGATCCTGGGAAACAGAGCCGTCGGTAGGACTTGAAACAATGGAGATATTGGAAATGGCAAGAATGCCATTCCTTCTGAAAAGAGACATGAACCGAGAGAAGAATAGAAGCATTGGGATTATTTACTTCTTGAGAGCAGAGAGTGGATTACTGCTCATTGTGGCAATTTTTCTTTAGATATGTTGCTATCTTTTAATGTTTCCAATATTTGTCAGTGATCATGGATGAAAATGATCTGAATGGAAAGTGGCATCTACCCATGGTATTTATTCACCTATGATATTTATCCACTCATGGTATTCACCCACCGTTGAAATCTACCTATAGTATTGTAAGTGATATCCACCCATGGTATTGTAAGTGGCATCCACCCAGGGTATTCATCCACCCATGGTATTTATATACTCATGGTATTGTAAGTGGAATCTACCCATGGTATTTACCCACCCATGGAATTTACTCGTGGTATTGTAAGTAAAAAATACTATAAGTAAAAAGTCACATTCTGTAAAAGGACAGATTTTCCACCACAATGTAGCTTTTACGGTTATTCTTTGTTTTAATATATATAAAAAAAAAAAAATTGGTTTTGTATATTGTGTGTGCTCCTATTTTATTTCGGCATTTTAACTTTTTAGATCTCGGGATACCATGAGTAGATTCCATGGGTGGATGAATACCATGGGTGGATGAATATCATGGGTGGATGCCACTTATAATACCATGGGTGGATGAATACCATGGGTAGATGCCACTTTTCATTAGGATCAAGAAAGCATGGCGAATGATTAGTCAATAACCCAAAGATTTACTGTAACCACCTATTCTTTACCATGCAAAAGAAAGGCGAGACTACACCAAGAGATACGTAACTATGTATTTTTTGTTAGAAAGAATATATAATTATTGTGGTATTATTTGAAAAAAACAAATTGTTTGGTGCTAAATTCCTTGAAGATGAACATGTGCCTATTTTTGATAGATATCTTGAAAGATTGTGTATTATGGAAAGAATGGCTATTAAGTTAGTTTTGTTTTGGAGAAAGGAAACATGTCTTTGTATGTATAGACTTAATAGTTGATTATGATAGTTTCTTGAAAATGAAATATGTTTTTGCATGCATGGAAAGAATATTGAGTTAGATTTCTTGAAAAGAAACATGTATTTTCATGCATGGAAAAGAAATAACCATTGGTTTAGATTTATTGAAAAGAATAGGTGTTGAAGTTCACAAAACAATAGTTAACATGTTACTTTTTTATGGAACAAAATATGTGTTTATATAAATAAAAGAATTACCTATTTTGTTAGTGTGCTGGAATAGAACAAGTGTTTGTATGTACAAAACAATGGCTAATGTAAAAGATTTTTTGAGAAAGAATTTGTGCTGATATTAAAAGGAATAATAGTCACAGTGTTAACTTCCTTTGGAAAAGGATATGTGTTTCCAAGCATCAACATATTAGTGGTTAGACTATTTTCTTTTGGAAAAGCATATGTATGTGCATGTTAGCTTTATTTTGTAAAAGAACATATAGTTGCATGGATGAATAATAGCTATTGTATTAGCTTACTTTTGGAAAATATTCTTTTGGAAAAGCATATGTATTTGCATGCATACAAATAGCAACTATTGTGCTAAGTTTTATTTAAAATATATATGGGTAGTTGCGGTGGTTTATTCTGTTGGAAAATAATGTGTTTTTATGTAAATAATATAATAGAATTTGTGGTGTTTATGTAGAGTGTAACTACTTTCCTTTCTCATGATACATGTAAAGGATGATAAGTGAGGATGCCTTGGTAATCTTATGTATTTTACCCTATGCATGAAAGGATTGTAATTCACGTGAAGGTAAAATTATCTTTAACATTATGACATGAAAAGAAGTAGATGTCCATGCATATTGAATGAATGTCAACTGTAGGATAATCCACTAATGGGAAGAACTAGGCCACAAATACATAATGTTCAAGGATTTGTGGGTAAAAGATATCATGATTAATGCAGTAGATTCTAGTTAGTTATGTTGTATTTAAGATGATATTTCCTTCTAAGATATTTGACAATGGTCAAGGGATGGACTCCCTTACAACCATTGAGGGGCGAGCAACCTCACAAAGCACTTAGTAAAATAAACATTTGCTTTTTTTTTTCCCTTTGGGGTTTGTAGGGTATATCGATGTCAAATGATGTGTTTTCCTATTGTTCCATGCTAATGATGTTTCTTCCTTACATGAAGTTAACACTTACAACATCAAACATGTGATTAACTAGCCTAATTAAATGAACGACGATAATGATGTAAGATTTCAATAAGGAGTTGTATGTTAATATACAACAACAATGGTTATTATGTCATGTAACTTACTATTCCATTCCTAATGTTACTTTATGCAACGATGATGATTTTATCTAATGGTTAGTTAAGGGTATAGAATAGGTGGTTTGGAATTTTACATGTTAGTAATTTTTGTGAAAATTGTCTAATCCTATGTATTTTTGCATGAGTTTACCAAAGATGTTACAAGTGGTATCAGAGAAAAATGTTGCAGCACTGATGGTGATCCCCGGTATTGCACCAAAAGTGCTGAAACTCCCAAGGGCTCCTAAACTCTATTTATCAACCCGGGGTTCATACAAACTTCGAGATGATAGTGCTATATGCACAGTAGATGGGATTCTACTCATGCCACCCTCAACTAGGACATTTGATCAATAGTGCTCCAAGGGCATTCCTCGTACTGAATTAGGAGGAAAACTAACTAATGAAAGTGCAACTTAGAAGCTATCTTTAATGATTGTTGGGTGTGTGTTATATTCTTTCCATGACTACCCCATGTTGCATCAGGTGCAGTAGGGGGCGGTGGCCCCCCTACACAGCGTCTGGGGTAGCACCCTGGGATTTTTTTTTTTGGAGACTATATTAGGTGGGCAGACCTACCTATGGTTTTGTGCATGGATTTCGCACATGGTTTTGGACACAATGGTTTTATGTCAATGGCATTTTGTATATTTGGTCAAGGGAACTATGGTTATGTTCTAATCTAGGGTTAATGGATTGGGGTTTATGGATTCTTTGGCATGTATATATATGTATCATAACATTGAAAAGAATATAATAAAAAATCAATCGGGTAGTCCCGGTTTTGGGATCTAGGGGAAATATCTATGTATATTAGTTTTATGTTTTATGCTCTCGCCATTTTTTATTTTCTATTTTTAGAATTCGTATGCAGGTAATTTTTGTACGGGGTTAAAACCTACAATGGTAAAAAGGAAAATTATATTTGAACTTCAACTTGTAAATGCTATTGAATCAATTCATGAAAAGATAAGAGTTACAATACTTGCAAAAAGGGAACTACATTATATTGCGATCAACCATATAGCTATCAAATTTACTTGCATATAGGAAGCTAACCTACCAAATCATAACTCAATATTCCACACATCATCTATCTAGCTTACAGTTGCATATAAATCAATGTTCTATTTGTGCCAAATATGTTGTGAAAAAACTAATGCTATTCTATTTTGCAGTGAAGAAAAAGGATGGTTGGAGTGGCCTAGGTGTTGCCCTTGATCATGGAGTCATAGTTGGGGGTAAACCTACTTCTAAAATAAGTCCAAATTTCATCAAAGGTCAAAATAGGTGGAGAAACAGGCTGCTACACTGTTATGAAACCAGCTCACAAAAAGATAGAAAAGAGAGATCCACGCCTTAGAATTCAGCCTCTTCGAGGGGGCAACCTCCTTTACATTACATAAATGAACAATTCTTGGATGATACAAATGAAAAGACCTCCTTTCTATATATAGGAGTCTAAGGGGTTATAACATAATCAGAGCCAACATAACAATAATAATGTAAGGGCACAATAATAACAATAGTGGGCTTCTATGTGGCACAATAGTAACAATATGGGCACTACATGGGTACATCAATATAATATGTGGGTTATACTAACAACAATAGGGGGTTACACTAGCAGTATAGGGGCCTAACATACACATGCCTTGTATTGCTACAAGAAGGCCTATAATTCTACAGGAAGGCCTGTAATTCTATAGGAAGGTTGCCGAGAAGGTTTAGGAGGTAGGAATGATGGGTTCAAGGGATGGAAAGGTGGATGGAGGTTGAGGTAAATGGATGAAAGGTGGCCAACACCCCTATCCAAGCTCAAAGCCTTTGGAAGGCCTGTTTTTCACTAGGAGAGTTGCTCATGGTGATCTAAGAGGATGATCTCAAGAACAGAACTTTGAAGACAAAATTTGGGATTCATAAAAGAGGGTGAGGAAGTCCAAGATGGAGGTGGTGAAAGGCCCCTTTCTTGAAGATACAAATATCCCTGCAACATCACATGCATATACCCTTTTATCATTGAAAAATGAAACAACTAATAGTGGAAAGGATGAGTTGAATTTAAATGCCATCTAATCTATGCCAAAAACTCTGATCCAGTCAATGAATCAACTCCTAAGCTATATTAAGCACATGAAAATAATGATGAATAGCATGGAACTTCTTCCAAGAAATCATAAACATAGTATTTTTGGATTTTTATTGTAGATCCTTCCATTCATGCTCCCATGGGAGAGATGAGATAGAGGTTGCAATCACAAGATTTTGAGGGGTTATTTTCTAATGAAATGCAGAAAACTAATAAGCACTCTGAACTAAAAAGAAATACCAATACATAAGAGGGACCTAAGCCACTGGGGTTGGGCCCAAACCCAAGAGCCTCGGCCCTTTGAAACTAACTCAATGATTAACCAATAATAAACCTCTCATTATCATTGCATCAATGTCAAATACATCACATAACCAATCAAAAATAACAGTGCCAAGTGCTTGAGCTCGATAACTACCTAGCTGAAAACAAAGTTTGAATCCTAATGAGCTATTTTACATGTTTATTTATACAATAGGGTAGCTACTAGTAGCTCCCTAAAAAATAGGAATGTTTGTCTCCCATACATCAAGATTGTTGGATCTTGATATTCATTAAATGCACTTGCTTGGCTACCAATGACCTTGTGTTGCTTGGTTGCTAATGACCTCGAGATGATGAGAGAGAGTGTGGTGATCTTGGGCTGATTGAAGGAGTTAAGGAGGTGGAAAACCTCCTAGAATCTCTCCCTGTTGTCTACTCCCAGCCCCTACATGTAAATTATCTAAAAAATCCTCCATTTCCTGCAATTAAACCATATTAGGCCACATTACATAGAAAAACATCTTTTACCCCTTTAACTAAGCATATTGTAACAAAAATTGTAAATAAATGTGAGAAAGAGAAAGTTCTAAAGCTAGAGGATGGCATTATGACCCTTATGATGTACCTATTAATGAGTCTCATCATCAACCCCTACTAAAATTATTGCTCATCCTCTGAGAAACTCAGTCATCTATGTCCATTTCTTTTATGGCCCTGGTGACCTCCCTAACATCCCAAGGTTCCTCAGATGGTGTGCCTTCTTGGGGATAGAAACCTGCATTCTTTTCTATCTCTGTCCACTCCTTCTTCTCTTTTGCTTCATCTCTTCCTTCCTGTAGGCCTAGTAGTAAGGGTGGACTGAGCTTGAGTCCTATCCACTTAACTTTTAATCTTTGCATGATCCTCTTGTACAAGGGTGTCCTCTCCAATGCATTCCTCAGCCTTTCAGGGGAGTGATATTCTCTGATCTAGAGGCTATGGGGTAAGGCATTTCATCTCCTCTGGTAGTCTTGTTGGCTTTTTGTTCTCAACAACTTGAGTGTGTCTTCAAAATGTGATATGGCTTTTTCCTGGGGTGGTAAGGTATTTGGGTGCTAGGTTAACATCACTGGAGATGATGCTATGATTTCTAAAGACAACCATTATGCTCATTAGCTCTGCCTTGATATATAATGGTTCCTTTTCTTCCTTTGCCATGATTCTCTTCACTTCCTCAACTCTTGCCTCCTCATGAGTCATCCAGGATGCTAAGGCCATCAACTGTGTATCCCCAATCTTGCATTGGGATCCCAAATATTCATATCAGTCAAAGTGAGGTTATGAATGTAAAACTCAGCCAATTTCACTATGTCCTCCATGCTAGCTTGGTTGAAGAAATCAATGAACTATTTGTAATCTTGAAATGGCATAGACCCATGTTGTGCTAAGGTTTTGATTTGGAATTGTAGCCACTTCTCTTTGAGAAAGAGTGCATAAGACTTGGATGGATGTCTGCACTATAATGCCTCCATGGAGAGGCTTGCCATTGTGGCAAGTTGGGTTTCCTTCTCCTGCAACTTCTCCCTCAACCACATATTTTATGCATGCAACTGCTCCTTCATTGTAGACTCCGTCATTCTCAACTCACTTAATTCTTTGTCCATTTCAAGGAATTTTTCTTCCATGAGACCCACATCTTCCATCTTCTTAGACTTAGCAATTTGTATCCACTTGTAGGTTCTTCCTATTTTTGCTTCTAGCTCATAGAAACATTGGACTACAAATTTTTGGGGAATAATTCTCCCTCCTTCAATGAATTTATAATAAGAGCTTAGGCTGAGTTATGGACTAGGATCCTAGAGCTATGGTAAGTCATTCTCCAATGTTTTTGGGGAGGCTGCTACCTCCTGTAGTTGTTGTGTCACATTCTTCCCTTCCTGTTTCACATTCCACCCCTCCTGTAATATCCTCTTCCCATCCTATAACACACTTTGATTTTCCTGTAGCATACTCTGTCCCTCCTATAACACACTCTGATTTTCCTGTAGCATACTCTGGCCCTCCTATAGCTTCCCCTTTTCTTCTTGCTGGAGGGTGGTTGGTGTCTTGGGTTGTTTGAAGGAGGTTGATCTAGTGGTGGGCCTCCTTACATATGCTATAGGAGTCTTTGTTATGGGTTTTGGAGAGGTGACCTCTTCAATTTTTCTTTCAGTGGGTCCCACCTCCTCTTTCTTTCTTGGGGACTCTTCAATTGTGATAGGGGCCTTTGTGGGAGTTTTTGGCCTCCCTTGCTTGATCCTGGTGCTTTTCTTGGTCTTAAAATATAGGGGGGCTTGCCTTTGTCTCTTCCTTTTAGGTTTGACTGGGGTGCTCAAGGTAGCTAAAGTTGCAGCTACCTCTTGTTCAGTGGGCCCTAGAGACAAACTGGCTCGCTTTCGGGGTATCTTTGTTTCTCTAGGCTCAATAGTATTCTTATAACTTGGATTTTCTTGTTTCTCCCCCTCATCCTCTTCATATTTTTATTTTCCTAACTTTGCCTCTATTTCATCCACTGTCCTTTTTGCTTCTATATCGCTTTCCTCTTCTTCTGACCCTACTGCTTCTTTCTCTTTTATCCTTGCCCCTTCTTCTTCTTCCTCTATTTTTCCCTCTCTTCCTCCAACACTAGAGGTTGGGGTCTCAACTGGTGTGAGGGTATGTGTTTCAATGAAGGATTCTCTATCCATGTCTATGAATTTTGAGCAAAGGAAATGGATTCTCAACTTGCCCAAGGAATCCACCACTATCCGTTTAATGAGGCCATGGTGGCCTAGGTGTAGGTGTTTTCCATCTCTCACTTTTTAACCCATGTCACTGATGGACTCTAGGAGGAAGTATGGCACACTAAGCCTTTTAGAAAGAGGCAATTATGCCTTGAACCTGAGTTCATGAAGCAACCTAAAGTGGTAGGCATAGACCACACTCAACCTTCCCTCACAATAGATGTGTTTCAGAATATGGTAGGCCATCTCATCCCAAGGATAAGGTAGTATTTCCCTCCTAACTCCATTCTTTTGCTTGAGAGATTTTTCATTTGTAGTGAAGAAATTATTTTTAGCAGTGACATTGGTGGATTTTTCTTCTCTCCTCCATTTTATCCCTAGAGGTAGGGTTCTCAATATGTTAATTATTTCAGGGCTGAGAGAGATAGCTAACTCCCCACCACAGTGGTGGCACTATCCTCTATTTGTGAGTTCAGGGCCATGGAAAATTCAAAGGCAATGTCATCATCATACCCTTTCAACAACTCAAAGAATCCTAGCCATTGATTTCTTCTGAAAACATCTACCAGAGGAGGGTGTAGATAGATTCTTTTGGTATATGAGGTCTTCATTCTGTTAAATCCTCCCCCCGTCTCTTCTCTATGATTTTACCTAAGTGAGGGAGAGATACTTCTTTAACAGCTTTAGTGTATAATTCAATGGCAATAGTGAGTTAAAATTCCTTGTTGATGATAATTTCCTACATTCCCCTTTCTCTACAGCCTGAAAATACCTTTTAATTTCACAATTAGACTTCTACTACGTGTAGAATTTGAAGTAAAATTTGCATGCAATCTTATGGTTGGATGAAGGATATGGTGGCACTTAATTTATATCAAGTGGTATGGGATGAAGGTGGTAATTTGGAGACCAGTTGGAACCTATGTGGCTTTCCTCCACCCTTTTAGTGTTCCTGTAGCAGTTTCATGGCCCTCCTGTAGTAGTTGTAGGCTTACCTGTAACTCCCTCCTATAGCAATTGAATAAAGGGGTTTGAAAATCTTCGATGGCACCCCGAGATTGTAGTATTCTTAACTATTTTTGAAATGAGCGATTTTTCCAAAGAATTCAAGACTCAATACATAATATGCCATTTTTGGCTTAGGATTGGAGTGTTGTGGTGACCTGGCAGTCACACGGGGTTTCCTCTTTTGGACCGTTGTCCCCACTCGGAGTGATTATTTCCTCTTTCCTCATAATCACCACCCACTATCTATGATCCCAACTCGAATGATGTGACATATCCACATTGCATGAGTGGTTACCATCACTTTTATTTTACTAGCCGAGGGTGGCCAAGTTAATTGGCCACCTCCAGCTTATTAAAACATCTCCTCTCGACATTTACACATTTTCGTTATTCACACATAGGGAGGAGGTGAGAGTTTTCCATACCTGTGCCTACCTCATGATCAAACTGATGCATGGATTTGCATGCTGGAGCTGGACCACATTATTGGCATCAAGGGAGTTGACTTGCTGGCTTCTTTCCTGTGTATTTCTTCATTTCTCCTCATGATATTTGACTGTTGTGTTTGTTGTGTGTGCAGGTACCTTGTTGATGTCCAAGCTGCTACTACTAGTGAAGAGTCATTTTGGGAGTGATATGAATACTTCAGAGTGGCCTCATAATTTTCCATCACACACCTACTGATGAGAAAAAAAAAGATTATTTCTTTATGTGATGTGTGTATAGACTGATACAGGAGTAGGTTTTCTTCCTGTAGCAGTCTGCTCCTTTTCCTCTGGGATCTTCGAGCTGCATGGGGGTGATGAGAGAAGTTGTAATAGGTCTGAAGAAAAATTGTAGGATCTTGAGGGAGTTGTGTAGACTTATAGAAGTGAATATGATAGCCTCTGTGTGTTTTTCCAAATTTGTAACAGGGTTAAGACAAAGCAGAGAAATTTTAGTAGATTTTTTTTTTTTTAATGAAATGGGATGGATGAGTGATAGATGGATGGCGGACCATGGTGGGGGAACCTTATTAATAATTTTAAATGTCATATTGGGTTGTCTTTTCCCTCATATCTCCCTCATTTATCTTTTCTGAACCCTCCTATAGTACTACATGACCTTCTTGTAGCATTTATAGGTCCTTCCTATAGCAGTCCAGAGAGGGGGTGAAACTTGAATTTTGGGCTAATGGGATGATAGAGAGGGGTGATCACATGAGTGTGGATGATGGATATAGGAGTGAAGGGAACCTTGAGAATTTTTTCCCAGTAGCCATGGAATCTTCCACTGCCTTTAATTCTGCAAAATAACAAAAAAATTAATAATAGACATGGTGTAGATCCATTTCTTGTGTTTTTTTCTGTTTGTTTTTTTCTTTTTTTTTTTCTTTTTTGAGACACATAGGCTACCTTAGAGGAGGTTTTCAACCTGTATGCCTACCCTAAGTGCCTCAAGAGAGGTTTTCACATAAGGATATATATTATTTTTCTCTCTTTTTTTTTCTTTTTTTTTCGCTCCTAGCCTGCCTCAGAGATGTTTTCAACCTAGGAGTTGGCCTCAGATGTCTCGTAAAGGCTTTCATCCAAGCCTTTTTTTTTTAACAAAAATATCTAGAAATTTTGTGGACTAGAAGCTATGACACTTCCAACCACATTGACTTCTATGCTAATTGCACTGATGAATTCTTCCTTAGACATAGGTTTTATGTATACCTTCAGCCTATAGCCATTGAAAAGCAAGGGAATCCCTTTCTATTCAATGGTACTGATTTAAACAGTTCCATTTTCATGACATTCTTCTATCATGTATGGGCCTAACCATCTTGTCATCAGTTTTTCTTTGAAATATTTGAACCTAGAATCATATAAAACTAGTACAAAATGAGAGATTAGTGACTATGCGACTAAACAAGTTAGTCACCACAACTATTTCAAGTGAATTACTACTAATTTTGAGCACTTTTAAGTGACCAAACTCAAAAAAACTAACTTAAATGAATATTTTAGTCTAGGGATAAGATATATGACTAGATGGTAAGTGACTCAACCAAAAGTGACTAACATAAATGACTAATTTAATCCAAGAATAAAATATATGACTAGATAATAAGTGACAAAATTAAAAATGATTAACGTAAATGACTACTATAGTCCAAGAATAAAAATATGACCAACTAACAAGCACAACGTATGAGGTATAGACCAGTTGGTTTACATGGGGTTTAGTCCCCGCCAGGTCATAGTTTCAAACCTCATGGGGAGGGGCTGATGAGTGGAAGCCACTTTGGGGGAATTAAGCTTCCCAAGGGTGTCTAGGCTTGAATAAAGCCTCACACAATCCTGATGATAAGCATCCCATTAAGGGTGGACCGATCTTCTTATAACCAATAAGTAGACTAACCTTGACCTAGGCATTGCCTGGTTACAAAAAAATAAAAATAAATGTTGATTACTTAAAAAACTAGAATATCATCATGCTCAAAAGCATAAGATACATGGAGGTTCCTCTATGCTCCTATACCTTAACATGCGAAGAAAGGACGAGAGGAAAAGAAGGGCTTATCAACAACAAAATTAAAAAATTAATTAGCTACCTGAATGTAAATTTTGTTTTTGCTAACAAGTTACTAGAAAGTTTATACATTACTAAATAATTTTGATCCATCTTAGCCTAGATCCATCTTAACTCTGGATTTACCAAGTATTTAGAGGGATCAAATCTCTTTTCACTCTAAATAAAATTTTCACCTCAAGAAATTAGATCCTTCTTAGCACTTAGTAGATCTTGAGTTAAGATGGATCTAAGCTACTATAGAAAAAAATATTCCCAATTTCAATTATTATAATGTATTTGAGATCCAAACTCTCAACCTTTATGACATTATCCTTTTAATATTAAAAAAAAATACTATATAATACATATTTTCAATTACAATTACATATATATTTATTCTATTGATTTAACCTTTTAAAATATCATTTTAAAATCATTTTTTACAACATAAAACGTTTTCATATTTAAGCACCATGGTTGAAACATGGAATTTTTCATATTTAAGCGCCATGGTTGAAACATGAATTTTTTCATATTTACGTGTCGTAGTTGAAACATGAAATTAATTCAATGCACAGAGAAAGAAAAAGCACGCTAGCTATACAAACTATGATTTATTTATAAAAAATATTATTACTAATAAATTTAAACTGAGATAAACTGAGCTAACTGGTCTTTGGTATGGCAAATGGGGAAGGATAATTGATGAGATAGGTATAATTTGATAAAATTTTCAAGAGGAATGCATCACATTTAAATCTAGTCCACACATCGAGTGAGGTGATGGCACAGGTGGAGAAATGGTAGATTAGCTCTTGAACACACTTTGTTCGTAGTTAGGTCTTGTTCAGGTACTGTGAAAAATCAAACCATTTCTCCTTCGTTTGTTTTCTAGCACTAAAAAATAATGATATGGGAAAGGGTTTCTATGTCGGAGCTTCGGTGTCATGATATTCCTTGTAAATGAAGCTGATGCAACCATTTTTAGGGTTTTGCCATCATTTGTTTTATAATTTGAAAATGTTAGAGAATTATTTGGATGCGAAGTAGTGACAAAAGGGGGAAAATGGAGTACATTGGAAAAGCACAGGGCCACAATAATATTTCCAGAGATCCTGTCACTTTAAAAGTCGAACTTGCAAGATCATAGTGAAAAATAGTTCTTCCTCAAAGCTGGAACAACCTAGCACAACAAAAGATAAAAACTACAGTTGAACAAACATTTCACTTATAATATTTTTTTCTTTCCAAATATTGAATTATGTAGACCTGCACTTTTTAAATTTCTTTGTCTAAACATATTTTTAGGTACTATACAAGTGCCATAAACCATACATTGTTCATAGCTTTGCCTAGCCTAATCTCACAAGGAGAGTGACTTGCACATTTATCTCAAGGATTTCACCTCCACATCCAATGTTACTTGGTTTTTTCTTTGATGCAAAATGATTCTTTAACACTCAATAGCCCTAGTGGTCATCTCGTTCCTTTGTGGTCTTTGGCTTGAAGGACCCTAGAATATTTGATAGTTCTCCTTTGTTATGATTTATAATCTCTACTTTGAGTTGCATTTACAAGTTTATAATACAAGTTTAGTGTCACTTTCTAACCAATTATCATGAATTCCTAGGAACAAAGTTTGAAGGATTAGGGAGAGGAACAATAGTAATCATGGACACAAATGTTGGGAATGTTGCAATGGAAATTCTTCAGTCACTAATTATATGCAAGGGCACTGCTTTGAAGTCTAACATGTAAGTAATACCATCTTTTTTTTTCAATCTTATATCATCATTCAATGTCTTCTTTGAATAATGAAAATAGATTGATTATAAGGAACAACTTTACAATAAACAATGATTGTTGAGTTAGACAAATAGCCATTGTTTTATGGTTTAATAAGAATAATTTTTGGTGAATTCTTCCACTTGAACTCTTGTATTTAATGTTATTTCTAGGATAAAAGCTCTACTTATTAATGGGTAGGGAACCCTGTTAGGATTCAAGTTTTTGGCTTGTTTTTATCTCTTATAAGTGCTTCCCAAAACACACCCCGAGGCATTGCACTAAATAACACATACTTCCATTGATTTATATTCCTGGTCTAAGGACTATCGTTTCCACAATTTGCATGCAGAGCTTCAATTTGGTTGCATCTCTTTTGAGCATGCCATTTGAACAAGGTAGAGCATAACAAGAATGGAATTCTAGTAAATAATTCAACACTCCGTCAATCTCACTAGCGAATCAAGGCCCTGTTAACTTTGTTAGGAATTTTATATACCAGATCAAATGAGACTTGGTAGTCATATTGTAGGTGTGATCACATGATAGGGCTTCCCAATGAAAATCCAAAGAGGAGGGGCACTTTTATTGAAAATAAGTTATTATTGAAATTGTGTGAGGGTAAGCATTTAGAAAGTTTGATAGATGAAGGATTAATAGAGCACAAAAAGAAGATTTATCAAGGATAGGATAATGGAAAAGTAAGTACTCTCAAGCCAACCATTCTTAAACTATGGATCCAGGGAGGAGTTTGTTATCCCCTTACTACTCTTCGTTGATGCCCTCAGATGGTGTTACTAATAGTTGGGTGTGCATTAGAGTTTTTAATAGGTTTGTTCCTTTGAAAACAAAGAAATCTCTCATGTTAGAAGCTTTTTGACAGACCTAATGCTTTGGTATAAGAGAAAAATGAAAAATATAACCTGCATATTTGTGAAAGCCCCAATTTTTTTTTTCACCATATAAGATTGTAAAATATGAAAGATAAAAATATAGGCATAAGGGTTGAGGCAAGGGACATTGATTCCATATCTGGGGGGGTTGCTAGGGGAATAATATATTTCTTCTATCAAGCCATGGATATTGACACATGGCAAGCAAAAAGGGTAGGTTGTATGATGATGATTGGCTTACAAGATTGAGTACGCCAACCAATGATGACAAGGCTAACAACCTTAAAAGAAAATCTGAAACTAAACTATAAATTGGCTTCATATGATTGGTGGATTTTTTTTGGGCCAACAAGGAAAAAAAACCAACCAAAAAGGATGACAAAAAGACAAAAAAAGGGGGAGACCGCAAGTTCAAACAATGTCCAAAAGCAAGCGCTCTGTCCATCAGGCGAGGGGATTAAAGAAAAATCATCCTATTTTTGGTCATGAGAGTAGTCCCCTGGAGCATCTTGTTACGCCCTAGAATCTAGCTCGGGGGTGGCAGTTGAATAAGAGAGATTTCAATTTTCATTTTGGCTAAGGTTGGGAGGAGAGATCTCATCCTTGATTCAGTTTCCTATGGTTCAATAAGATAAGTATTCCTCTCATCTTATTCCTCGTTGTGGCTCTTGTAATGTTATGTTACAAAGGATCAAAATGTGTAATGTGCATGTCGTGTTGTATAGTGAACTTGTTGGAATTTATAAGTCTGAGCCATTAGAAACCCTTTATGTACTTCACTGATTTATTCCTACCTACTTTTTCTGTTAATTAACAAGTTATTTACCATGTAAATAGTGGAAATAAATACAAGTGCATGCTCAACACATTACAAATCATCAACTGAAGGAAATAGAAACAAGCGCACAAGTGACGCTGTTGTTTTTTGACTAACGTCCCAGGAAAAACCCAATGCGGGAAAACTAGTGCAACTATCTGAGGGTTTGATTTATTAAGTAGTTTTAGAATACAATCTAGGTTCCAAATCTGGCTCACCCAATAGAGAAAAATCTCGATAGTAGTACCTCTCTACTTCGAAGAAAATATTCCGGCTGAAACCGTCGATAAACACTCCAATAGCTTCACAGCTCCAATTTTCCCCATGAAACCCCAACGTCATCCTCTAGGGACTGCATCAGCCTCTCTCTGGCCCAATGTTAGCCCAATTTCACTCTGGCTTGGCTTGCGTCAGCCTATGGAGGCACTGTGTCAGTCCTATGGCCCTCTGTGTCACTCAAGTTGGCCCTCTGAGGCACTGCACAACTCCTGGCTGCCTCTGCGTGAGCCCTGGTTGTCTCTGCGTGAGCCCTGGTTGTCTCTGTGTGAACCCTTGGTTGTTTTTGCATCCCTCTCTCTGGCTACCATGCTAATCCTCCTGGTACTATCTCTGCCTCTCTGCTTCTATATTCACTACCCCTCAGCTGTAACTCTGATCACTCTCTCAACTTTCTCAGCAAACCTAGCACCACAAAGTCGAAATCTTGATCTCTTGGTGTGTTCTCCAAGTGACCCTCAAGCCTCCTCTTGTACTTTTCTCTTTGACAAATCAACGACCGAGATTAAGTCCCTAATCAATGACTAAGATTAGATCTGGCTTGATCCATGACTTTTGGACCATCCTAACAAATTTTATATTAATTCACATTAATATTTTATTTTCCCTAAGTTTAGACTTAGGGACTCCATTAAAAATATTAATTATTTTAATATATCGGAAACTGTTTAGAATCTGCCCAAACCCTTTATGGGTATTGGAGATCTCATGTGCCTTAGCTTCTCCACCAATTTTTGTGGCTAGAGCACATCTGATGCTACTCCAAATCAACACTCCCTATTAGCGAGGATTGTGCTCTAGCAATACTCCTAACTGAGTATCACCCTGATCATCCGGCATCGGTCCCTGTGCTAATGCTAGGCTTGCTGCCCATCATTTTCACTAATAAATCATGTACTACTACCCATGGCCCTGCCACTACCACTGCAGCATACGTACTACAACTCCCTCTGCATCCATGTTGCTACCTATGGCCCTGCCACTACCACTGTTGCATCTGCACTGCAACCCCTTTCATCATGCTGCATCATGCTTCCCATAGCACTACCACTACTAAC
Organism: Pinus tabuliformis; assembly: GCA_031772625.1. NCBI lineage: Eukaryota > Viridiplantae > Streptophyta > Pinopsida > Pinales > Pinaceae > Pinus > Pinus tabuliformis. The sequence goes on along the minus strand of CM062811.1, from coordinate 666,920,022 downwards.
TACTGCACTACAACTCAGTTACTGAGAAGTAAGTAACTGATCTCCCAACTATGACATCTCCATCAGGCTAGAAATACTCTTGATGCTAAAGCTCCTTCTGTTGCTGACAAGTTCTCCCTCTCTGACCTTTGCGCTATTGCATGAACTCTATGCATCTCGCATAGTTTCACACCTCTTTGTGCCATCTTGCACTGGTGCAACACTCCTGTGCTTCTCGCACTACTGCCTCACGCTATCCTGGGAATCCTGCACTATAGCTCCCTTTGTCACTCCATTTGCATCCGTCTCTCCTGACATTTGCCAGTACTGCTACTCCTCTTTGGGACTCCTGTATCAAGGTCTAATCCAAGAGGTTGGGTACCTTGAGGATCCTGCCCCTCATCACCTGTAGTCTGTCTGACTATAGCTCGATGTCTCCCCACTTTCGCTCAAGTGGTGTGTGTGCACTCATGGCACAATCCTCGTCTGTCTCCACTTCCTTCTCTACCCTTGTTGGCGCAACCTTGGTGTCGGAGGCCTCTCCCTTGCTCTTCTTCCTTGGACATTGGGTCACATAATTACCCATCTCCTCATAGTGTAAGAATTTGACCTTGGAGAGGTCCTTCTTCTTCTGTTTCTCCTGCTTTCCCTCAAATGTTAGGGCAGCATCCACCTTCTCCTCCTTCTTGATTCTGATCCCCTTGCCACTACTTCCCGCCTTGCTCAACCTTCTAATCTCTTCTTGGCGAAGAGAAGCCCACATTCCCTCCCAATATGGAAGGGTTTCCCTGCCCAGTATGCTTTGGACAAACACCTCCCAAGCTTTTGAGACTGCGTTCAGGGTTGTTCTCACTGATAAACACTCTGGCAGCTCCATAGCTCCAATCTACCCCACAAAACCCCAACGTCAGCCTCTAGGGACTGCATCAACCTCTCTCTGGCCTAGAATTAGCCAAGCGTCACTCTAGCTTGGCTTTCATCAGCCTCTAGAGGCACTGCGTCAGCTCTCTGGCCCTTTGTGTCACTCACGCTAGCCCTCGGATGCACTGCGAAACTCCTAGCTGCCTCTGCGTGAGCCTTGTCTGGCTCTGCATGAACCCTTGGCTGCTTCTGCGTCCCCCTCTCTGGCTACTATGCTGATCCTCCTAGTGCTATCTCTACCTCTCTTCTTCTGTATTCACTAACCCTCAGCTACAACTCTAATCACTCTCTCAACTTTCTTAGTAAACCCGACCCCAGAAAGTCGAAATCTTGATCTCTAATACCATGTTGAAGTTTCTAAGTCTAACAGTTAGAAACCCTCCATGTACTTTCTGATTTATTCTTTCCTACTTGTTTTGATTAATTAACAAGTTATTTACCATGTAAATACTAAAAATAAACACAAGTACATTCTCAACACATTACAGATCATCAACTGAAGGAAATAAAAACAAGCACACAAATGACACCATTATTTTTGGACTAATGTCCCTGGAAAAACCTAATGCAGGAAAATCGGTGCATCTAACTGAGGGTTTGATTTGTTAAGCAATTCAAAATAAAATCTGGGTGCCAAATCCCGCTCACCCAATAGAGAAAAATATCGGCAGTAGTACCTCTCCTTCGGAGACAGATGCTCTGGCTAAAACTCGAGATAAACACTCTGGAAACTCCTTAGCTCTAAAACTTCCCCACGAAAAACCCCGGCGTCAGCTTCTAGGGACTACATCAACCTCTTCTACCCTCTGCGTCAACTTTCCTGGCAGTTTTGGTAGTTCCCGGCAGTTCCGATTGTTCCTAGCAGTTCCAAATTCTGCTCTCTACATTAGCTTTCCTAGCAGTTCCCGGTAGTTTCAGTTTCTGCCCTCTATGTCAGCTTTCCTGACAGTTCCAGCTTCTGCCCTCTCAGTCAGCTTTCCTTGCAGTTTTAGCTTCTGTCCTCTACGTCGTCTTTCGTAGTAGTTCCCGGTAGTTCCGGTTGTTCCCAGCTATTCCAGCTTCTCCCCTCTGTGTCAACTTTCCCAGCTGTTTCGACAATTCCGACTGTTCCCGACAGTTCTAGCTTCTGCCCTCTGTGTCAACTTTCCCAGCTACTGCGCTAATCCTCCTGACACTATCTCTACCTCTTTTTTTCTATATTCATTGTCCCTCAGCTACAACTGTAGATCACTCTGTCAACTTTCTCAACAAACCCAACCCGAGAAAGTCGAAATCTTGATCTCTTGGTGTGTTCTCCAAGTGACCCTCAAGCCTCCTCTTATAATTTTCTTGTTGAAAAATAAAAGGTCAAGATTAAGTCTCTAATCAATAGCTAAGATTAGATCTAGATTTATCCATGACTTTTGGACTATTCTAAAACGTTTTTATATTAATTCACATTAATATTTTATTTTCCCTAAGTTTAGACTTAGGGACTCCATTAAAAATATTAATTATTTTAATATCTCCCAAACTGTTTAGAATCTATCCAAACCCTTTCTGGGTATTGGAGATCTCATGTGCCTTAGCTTCTCCACCAATTTATGTGGCTAGAGCACATCCAATGCTACCCCAAATCAACATAAATATGTTTAAATAATGTTAGGACAAACTCTAGTTATGGGCTATGTTACAGAGGTAACAATATATAATGTATTGCATGTGTTGTAAATGGAGTGTATATAGTGTGTTGGGGTCAATATTAAATGATCTTATGTATAATATGTTGGGGTAACAACACCTTGATGCAAACATCTTAATTGTTTACAGGAGAAAGGGGCCCTACTTTGAGTATCTCTAGGAAAACAAGGTAATGTTAGCAATTGTTAGCAATTGTGATCCATAAATTTTGTGCTCTTTGTTCCATAGTGGGGATTTTTCTCAATCCCTGAGTCAAAGTTATTGTTGATTGTGTTTCTCACTTGTTGGTTGGTGTCCTCACCTTGCCACAGGCTATACATCATGTTATCACCATTATTCAACATCCACACTTTGTGTCCTAATTTGGTAACATGTCTATTGTCTAAGTCGGGTTGTGATTCAAGCGTACATAGCGCTAAAAACCCAGACCTGAATTATTTCTCTCCATGGTAGAGCAACCCAATGTGATAATAGTCAGAAGATGCACAATTGGAGGTATTAACTACACATTGGCCCTTGTGTTTCTTAGCAGAAATGCTGAATTGTAGCCATGGCTCGATCCTTGGCATTGATGGGAGGCCTCGACAATAGTGTGCACTTTTTGGAAGGTGATGACTGCTCAGACTAGAATGTAGCCGACGCAGTGTGGACCATGATTAACAAATATTGGTGCATAAACCTCCTTTCCAATAACACCGGTGTTTATTGTGCCAATCCCTTTACTGAGTTTCCATTGGCTCTCCTCGGGTCCGCTTTTGGGACCAAGGGCCAACAACTATCAAAAGGACGAAATCAGTTTTCCTTGGACCACATTTTGTAGATATGAAACACCCCAATTTAGTCTTAAATCGAGATGCTAGTTTACTACTCAACCAAGGCTCCAATGGGATGAAGTTTTCTTGGTTTGTTGTTTTAGATTTTGGACTCTGTTGGGGTTAGCTGGGTTGGAAGTTTTATGCATTCAATTTCAAACACGAGGCACTAGTGCCAGAAATTGCATCATAACTAGAAGAATTACATAAATGAACAAACAAGCATTCATTTGAAGCTTGGTTTCCCATTTAGTTTTGAGGGTTTTATCCATTGTGGAATTGACTTCTCAATAGTTGATGAATTATGGTGGGGTTTATAAAGTTAGGGGTAACAGTTGTTCTCTTTGTTGATTGTTTGCATCATATCAACACTAGATTGCATTACCAATATTGTAGCACTACTCGAAAAACTGCTATGTGAAAGGCACTCATAACTTAATTCTAATGTGAAGATACGAAAACAAGTCATTGTTCCCTCTGTTACCTAGATTGTAAAGTAGAATTGAACATAATAATATATATATCTGGTTAATAAACATGTTTCTTGCTATAGAGATTAGGTGAAATCTACTACATTGATTGGAGCTATAACAATAGTGATTTTCATGACGATGATCCCAAATCTAGCTCACGTACCAGTAATGATATAAGCTTTGAGAAGCCAACCATAGATGGAGATTCTGAATGCCCAAATTCTAAGGGACAACGGTTGCTTAGTGCTGAGGGGAGGGTTGTAAACAATGCCTGATTTACCCTTGATAGTCAGAGAGATAAAAGTGTGCTCTACTTGCAAAACTTGTTTTCTTAAAGCTATCTCAGTGGCTTCCAAAATGTATACAGTTGATCCCTAGCCAAGGACACAAATTGTACCATGTTGCAAATCAAGTGCTTGTGTTCCATAACAATCCAACCGAATTCTTGGAGCAAGAATGACTCTAGGCCCCCTTGCCAAAGAGCTCCCAATCATCATCCTTTCATCATGAAAACAAATGAATTTGCTTAAAGAGATGTGGGTGCCCCATACTCAAGGTATGCTCCCATACTAATGAATACAACAAGGGAATATCTTGACAAATAGTTTCACCTCCAGGCTTTCTCCTGCCAAGAAAAATACCCACAATGGACCTTTTTGTGAAAATTCCTAAATCTGGAATCCTACTACAGCAACTAATAATATTTCTTCTATTCGTTAAATTAATTAAAAAATTAATTGCAGTTTCCTATGGAAAATATTGAAACATATACATTGTAGTCGTCACAAAACAAATATTGCGAAAGAAAAATAAATTATGGAAAATTAGGGAAATTGTAGCACACATACAAAGGCATTGACACAAATATTTTTTAACAATTGTCCCCGGAAAAACCTAAATTGGGGAAACCTGTGCAATAGATGAGAGTTTCTTTATTAATTTTTCAGCAGTAATTCAAGTACAAGAATTAGGATAGAAAAACAGAGGAAAAGTACTGAGAGAAATTTAGTAACAAATTTCTCACTCTCCACAACGACTCCTTGACCTTGAGATGGACCCTCTACCCATACGCTGGTGTCTCTACGTAACCCTTTGCACAATGCTCTAGTGGACTACATCTCTCCACACGTTGTCTCTTCTTGAATTCGCGCTGCACTTCCCAGACCACTACTAATACCTTCTCTTTCTCCTGCAACTCACGCTCCTCTGCTGAACTTCAGCCACTGAAAAAATCGATTTGCCTGGGCAATTGAGTAACTACACTCATATGTTCTCCATCTACCCATTGACTGCTTCTTATAATGTTTTGTTGGAGCACCAACGACCAATATTAAAACATAATCGATGGCCTAGATTATTTCCATGTTGATCCGTGTAAGTTTCTAGAACATTCACACCATGACTTAATTAATTATGATTAATTAATCATATTTCCTATGTTTAGACTTAGGAAATATTAAAAATTGATTAATAAATCTAATTAAGTTGTCTCTAGGTGGAATTTCCATAAACGATTTATGGGTTTTGGAGAATATATGTATTCTAGCCTCTCCACCAAATTTTGTGGCTAGAACACATTCGATGCTACAAAAACTAACACTTATCCTACTACAACTAGTCTCTTTACCAACTGCCATTCACTTCTTAGGGAAGATCTACTCAAGCATACTTAGAAATCACAAATAATGGGTTCCCCTAGAATATGCGCAAGAAATTTAGATATTTTCTAGAAAAAACTATTACAAAATGAATCTAGAGTGAGAACAAGTGGATATCATGAGTCATGGCTACTCAGAGATGGGGGTGTTGATGCTCAATACTTTAATATTCTCCTTATTTATCCTAGAAATTTGCAGCCCTCTTTTTATTTAGGGTGTACGATCTTGTACAAGATTTAGCTTCCTGTAGAGGCTTAGCCTTACCTTACGTCATTGACTTTCTTATCCTCTTATATAAATAGGGGAAGGGGAGGGCACTCTTATACATTGTTTTGACCATATTATCTTAGAGATGGGTAGCACATTGGACCTGCTCCTTCTTCTCTTGACACCCTTCATCACCTTATCTCCCTTTCCTCAAGTACTAGGTCTTAGAGTAGTGCACAATTCTACTAGGGATAGTATTTGATCCTAAAGGAGGTAAGAAAACTTGTGATTGTGACAAACCATTAAGTATCAAAAAGCATTGTTCTTTTAACTCATGTGAGAGAAAACTAGAGTAGTGGTGAGGAAACATCTTGAACACTTATGGAAGATCCAAAACAAAAAAAATGTGGTGGTGTGTTACAAGTGGTATCAGAGCTCCCAGGTTCAACACTAGTACCTAATGGGCTCTATTGCAAAATTGAGTATTATTGCATGTCATTGGTGTTATGCTATTGTAGCCTCTATAAGGTTTTGTATGGAGAACATCATAGTGCATAAGAATGTGAATAAATTTTTGGATCTGCATATATTTATAGCAGTAACTTGTGATATATATCTTTGCTAAAAGTTCTTGGGCTTTAGGAAACTCCATTATCCTTTCAAACATTATCACTTTATTGGGGAATAGGTTTCTCAGTTATTCTATGTATTATGTCATTCTTCAAAATCTAGGGAAGTAATCTTAGACCAACCTATAGATGTCAGGGAAGATCTCCTCTTGGCCTGCAAAGCTATAAAAGAGAGTAGATGAATGACCCATAGTTACTATTCAACATTCCATCACTCCACAGGTTTAGGAAAACCTTGGAAATAACAAAGTTAAAGGAGGATAGATCATGCAATTGTTCTATATCCCTTCTGGTTATGTTTGAAAAAGTTAATCTAGGTGATATCATCCCATTTGACTGACTCATCATTTGTGCATTTAGTAGAATGTTGTGTATGAGGATATACATGCATCACTAAAGATTGTTTTCCTCTATTGCACAATGCACAAGAAAGGTTCTACTCCATTTTTCTTAAGTTTATTCATCTACTTTGTAGCAAAGTTTGGATTTCAGGGTACCATTTTCATAGATCTTAATATTGGTTTACTTGAGTGGAGATTTGGGCTATTTATACACTAGAGTAGTAAGTTAGGTTACAGTTTCTATTGTTGTTGAAAACTTCTAGTAAACTATGTATTTTAAAGTTTCTATTGTGTCAATTGAGATTTAGAATTTAAAGTTCTTATGAAAGCTACCCTGAAATCAATAGCCTTTTGGAAAAGGTCAAAATTATATTTATCTAAGATCTAAAAAGAAAAAAAAGTTGTTCCATCAAAGTCACCTGGCACTTTCACCCAATCTTGATTACATAGTTGGTGATAGGAGGAATTTCCCTAGATAGGAGACTTGGTGTATGGCTTATGACATAACCAGCTATTGATTTCTCACTACTAAATCAACATCCCATTGGTAAGTAAACCTGTATTGGAATGCCCCTTTGTCATTTCTAATTTTTAGTTGACTGTAAAGCAATAGGGAACCATAACCTCCTGTAAAAAATTGGGCAAATTATTGCAGTGAAGTTGGCACAATGGATATGTTTTACAGTAATAGTTGCATCCGATCTTTTCAACAAAGTTGAATCAAATTGGAAAACAAGACTGTGGGCAAAGAAAACCAATCAACATAACTTTTGGTCCAATAAGTGTCTGTCTCTATGTTAATGAGTATGAATAGGTGGTTGGACTCAGATTTTAGTTTTTTTCTGATCCATAAACATGGAGAACACTATTGATAGCTCACTATCAAATTCAGAGAATTGTTTGGGCTAAGAAGATGTGGCTCACATAGTACTTGCACCTACCCATTCCACTTGCTCACATTATCACGGGTCCATGGTAACATGCGGGAGCAAGCTTAATAGGGTTTGGAATTGGTCATCAACTATAGAATAACCCGAATGAATTGTTTAGCCATTGCATTTTCCGAAGGCAGGTAAGGAGGCAAAGAAGGTAAGAGTGGTTGAGCTTTGAGGGGTCCTTGACTTCAACAACATGTTAGTTTACCTATAGCTCAGAAGGCATTCTCCTTTAGGATCCAATGCAACATATCCAACAGGTTCTATTCACCTTGGTTACTGTGCAACAATATTTTCTGTGGATGGTTGAATTGCATTAAGTATGCACACTAGAGTAGGCACATTACTTTTGTAGGCATCTTGTGGCTGATGTATACATGCATGCTTGGATCTATTCTTTCTTGAGTGAGGTTCTGTCCCAAACTTTGACAGAGTCATATTTAGCATGTCTCTAAGTTTAGTTAGGCACTGGAATTCCATTTTTAGAAGTGTTGTTTCAGTTCTTTTTTAGTCTTTTGGGCATTGTTTCCATCTCTAGGAAAAGTGCATGGAAGAGAAAGTAGCTAGATTTAGATTAGGGCACACTTTCCTAGGTAAGGAGACACTCTATTATGGGCAATATTCTCTTGCAGTTCAGGTGCACTCTTTCCAGGAATCTAGGGTTAGTGTTTTTGCATATTGTAGAGAATATGCACCAACACAATGATGAAATTTCCTTGTAAACCAAAGCCTTATTTATCTACAAAAGAATGGAAAGGTGTTTCACTAGAGTAGAGAGACATTCAGGGTTATGAATAGTTTCTTTATAATTATTCTTTGCAAGTAATGGAAAATTATGTGATTGAGTTCCTACACATTCTGTTTGTTGTCCATTATTCCTAGAAAAGTGTTTTGTAGATTTAGTTCTCTACTGTGTTCTAATTTTTCGTATTATGCAGTGTTTGTACCTTTGAATATACAAATCAGAATTTTGAGTTTATACAATCTGTTATTTTGAGAAGTGTTTAGATGGTTTTCAGATTTGTAGCTCTATAGTTTGGTTCATAGAATTACAAATTTTTGTATTGTGTATTAAAATTTAATAAAATGGAGGGATGTGTATGAGAATTAGACAACGGAGAAGTTGAGTTGTAATTTGAATCAGGAACAATAGTCTGGAATGGTTGTGCAGTAATTGTTTCCAAATGATTCAAAGGAAATTGTGTTCACAACTCATGACTTTTGCTTGCAGAAAATCCTAGTTGCATTCTCATGATCCATTATATCTCTTATTCACATCCAAATCACTTATCTAATTTTCTTTTTATTGGCAACAAAACCAAATTATTGACCTTACACCCTGTGCTTTCAATAGATTTTTTAAGGTGGATTGTACTAACATTGTAGTAAAAAATTAAAGAACATTATACAAAACAGTGCTAGAAAAGCTCTATAAATATCCATTCGGGGTACATATATAAGAAGTTAAAAACTAATCAATTTGATTAAAATTTGCTTGGTTAGAGCTAAATGGATCCTTTTCCCAATTAGAGCTTGACAGTTATAATTTTGGAGTCAACTTGTAGGAAAGCATATATAGTACTATCGATGAGTATTCGAAGGCCAAAAGCAACAAGAAGGACTTACTCCACTTCTTCTTACAACCTTCCATAATACTAAAGTGCTTAATTTTCAATTGCTATAGACTTACATGCGGATGCAAAACACTAGTAAACTAGGATACTATAGGTATAGATTCCAATACAAAAATAATATAAGTAGGATAGGATTAGTGAGATAACAAAGTTGAATTGATAGATGCATGTTAGAGGCAAACTGTACATTTGCATCTCTTGCTTAAGGGGGATAACTACCACCACTATAAAAATTCTGCTATGAATAATCCTGTGAACACCAGACACCACCCTAAATGAATGAAGTTAAACATTAGCACTAGCTGAGACACAGTCTCTGGGGACTGAAAATGACACAATTAGAGTTAATAGGATCTATGGCAGACTACTGTGAGAGCCAGAGCCAGAAACATTTCTTCTTCTTGCAAGAGATATTGTTGTATATGGAGCTGGGATTTTGTCATTGAACTTGGAGACATGGCAACCTAATCAAGCTTATTTTGTGATTCACATATCATAAGGATCCTTTTTTGTTGTACCATTGTTGGTAATTCTCTTCTTGGCATGTTTCAAATCATTGTGTTTCTTTTTTTTTTTTACCTTTTATTAATACTTCAAAGTTATCAACTTCTACTCCCCTTTCCTATTATTTGTTTTAGTTTCCTACCAAGTTGCTCATTGTCTAATGTTTTGTCTTGTAGTTTTTGACATTCTATTGTGTGTCTTTTGTTTCCATCTATGGTTTTTCTTTAAATTTTGTTGCCTAATGGTTAAGAACATGTTATGAAGGGGGTAGAGTATGCACACCTACATAGACTTTAGTAGTCAAATTGTTGCATAGAGGCGGGTCTCTTGTATCACAAACAAGGGGGTCTCATATGCCAATTTGGTCTGTGGCTTGGCCGTAAGTTGTGACCTTAAAAACACATCATTATAAGTATTATTATTATAAAACTATCAAAGGATATTAACTCAAGTGATTTAGCGAACAATTCATTTCCCCAGTGGCATGGGTTCAAGTCTTTGGATACCTATTGTAACTGGCCTTTTTGTGGCATTTATGAAATAGTTATTACCCCAATGAGTTACCGATTTACCATGGCAAGAAAAAAGAAAAATTATTATTATTATAATATTTATTTTTATGTATGATGTTACTCTGGGAAACTTTGGAAACTTTCCCTTGTTAGATGGTGTTGTTAAAAGTTATTGGATTTATTGGTGGAGCATTTAGGAAAATGTTATCTATGTTGTCAATCCTTTCAAACATAAATGATATGATCTTTCTTCTTTAGGTCATTTCATTGAATTTCTAGTTAAAATGACCAAATTTATCTATGATAGCAAAGACTTGAATGCAACAATAAATATGTTTTGTGGTTTTCTTGCACATAGGCCCTTGGAAAATAGATTTGTTCTCTTTATGAGATCTATTCAATCAAACCAAAAGTAAGGTAAGTGGATTTATCCTTAGGTATTTTGCAAAGTGAATTGCCTCTGGTGAAAGAATTTAATTGGAATATTTCAATTTCAAACTAGGGCCTATCTTGCATTACTACTGTCCTCTCATGAATGACAAAAAGTCTTTGTGCAAGTGGAAATCATGAATGAAAATTTGAAGTCCTGTGAAGAGATCGATACAATGTATAAGATACGATAATTTTATTAATTTCCAGTCAATGAACCTATTAAAGTGACTGAGGAGGGGCAAAGTACTCCCTAAATTTCCTCAACCTCCCTCCATGCAAACCCTGGCTAATATCCCCTTGATCAAATTGCCACTTGATTTCCATCTGTTCTAAAGAGAGAATCCACCCTAAATGCCACTAAGACAGACCAATTAATAAACCAAAAGTGGCTACCTAAGGCTGGTAGGATGCGAGCCAAATTCAAATGATAGTGAGAAAGGCCATGAACAAGCCTTCCTAACATATAAACCCACTCCCTTTGAACATATATTGAAATCACTGCAGAGTTGACCAAACATGATTCCTCTTTAGTGAAAAATTTCCTGTCTTAATCAATCATCAATTCAACCGTATCCGTGTCAATCATTTCTTAATTGAATTTGTGTTTCAGTGTTAAGCTAAAACACTCTCATTTTCTTGTGAGCTTTCTTAGAAGAAACTATTGACTCCTAAATTGTAATGCAATAAAAAATGAAAGAAAGAGTAGATGCAATGAGGCATTTTAAAAGTGAACTGTATCACTCTGTTGATGGTGCTGGACCTGCCAACATGTAAGGGGATCTCCTTGGTAACAAGTCCCAATTAGACCTCAAACTGTTTGGTGTAGGAGTCCCAGCAGTGGATCACATAGTAATGCCTTGACCATGATTTTGCATAGAGGCAAGTAAGATAACTTTGTTGGTAGCAAGCGTATGACCGCCATGGTGAATCAAGGAAGGTGCATGAGAGGTTCTAACACATGTGGGTTGAGATGAGTGCACCCATAGGAAACCTGTAATAGTACTCGGATGGGAAGGGAACACACGAGAGAAGATGCATCACAAGATGGAAAGAAAGTCAGTTGGCAATCCAAAGTGATGGTTAAACCAATCAACACATTTCAGAAAGATTCATACATACCCATACGAAACAGTCCATACATGCATGCATAAGAAAGAAAATAAATATTCCATTTAAAGTAAATAAGATAGTTGGAATACAATACAACATATGCATGAAACGTGTTGGATCTTATTATATAAAGAAGTGTAAGTTCCAGTCATAACATACATCTATGTACACTTGCTAGCCCCAATAGTGGAACGTTACAGCCACATCTGCCTGCTCCTCCAAAGAGATGAACTAGCTCTGTGCAGTGGAGAAGCCAAGGCACATTACAATATTGTCCAAGATCTCTCCAAGATAGTCTTATCGGAAAGCTTGGCTAACCAAAAGCCTTTACAATGAGTTATGAGGGGATATTTATAGCAAAGGGTGGGGTGACCCTTAACATTCCCCTTTGTGATAATTCATCTACCTTCATGACTCTTCATCTACTCTATGACTGTTACATCCAACTATTGACACTTGAACTTCCACTTGACACGACGTTACATTACAATGCACATGTGCTCATGTGAGATGAAATGGATTGAGCAATCCCTGCAAGACATCATTGACACTCAGTCCGTTGAGGTGAGACCAACTCTTTGACATGCTTGCGATGGTGAAGGTGGTGAGTTGATGCCAAGCTTGGTCATCCGTGATGGTGTGCATGTAGCCTGTGGTGACATCTTGCTAAAGCGAACTCTTGCCTCCATTGCATCTCGTGCATTGGTTCGGCTCCTTCATCCAACTCGTCTGCTAACATACGCATGGTATTCTTGGGTATGGCTGGACCGGAAACACACTGATGCATAGTTTCTGTGCTTTTCTTCAAGTGTGTGTTGGTGGTCATGTGCATCAACTTTTCGAAGTACATGTTCAGCTCCAGTTGGACTTGCTTCTTGTCTTTGCCTTGGTGGGTGTGCTGAATGGGTTGGATTGCATGTGTACGCACAATGATATGCATGCTACTGAATCCCTTGCATCGATCAACAACACTACTCACCATGTCTGCTCCATGCCAGTTGCTGAGATAGATCTATAAATTGTACAGGTGCAGTTTCATCCGTGAGTGCATGTTGTGCCCACTGTTGTCCCTGTTCCTGCTATAACTCATTCGTCTGCCTATGCAGCTTCATGTTCTTCCTTGAGTTGTTGCTTCAGCACATGCAACTCCTTCTTTGTTCCTTTCACTTTCTTCACATGATATTCATGTCACGTCATCACCTCATAGCCTGAGTCTCCAAAGTTGGTTTCATCATCAATGGATCTGCTTGAGCTTGCAACTTTGTTCCACTTTTGTGTTGTCAACAACCTTCCTCTTGCATTCATTACATTCGTTGCATTCTTTGTGTTCGTTTCGTTCATTGCAATCGTTGAATTTGTTTCATTCAGTATGCTACCTTCAGCTGTTGTTCATGATGTTGCTGCTGTCATATCTTGACATCCTTGGACTCTACAAAAAACTTGATATCCTCGTGAGTAGGCAAGCTCATAGACATTTGATCGACTGCATCTCCAGGTGTGCTCTGAATGGTGTCTTCGACTCTCCTCTCTTGGAAACCATTGTACCTACACTGATGAGAGGCAAATGAACACCTACAATACCTAGAGACATGGCAACACTCATGGCAAGTAATCTGTCAGTCAAAAATCAAAATGAACTTTAGAACTAACTTGCGACATGCCTGTGTGACTGATCATGAAGGTTGCACAATTTTGACTAGGAGGTCGGGAGACTGACTACCAAGACTGCACAAGGCATAGTCTAGGTTGCTGGGAGACTAACTAACTACTGGAACTGCACAATGCACAGTCTAGTCTGGATGTTGATTACTGGAATTGCGTAATCCATAATCTCAACTAGCAATGGTTGCAGGATCAGTGACTGCAATGTGCAATTTTCTGGGCTAGCAGTCACTGTCCTTCAGAAATGCACAAAACAGTCCTGGAGGATAGTCACTAGGAAGAAATGCACATTTCCTGAGAGGAAACTAGAGCCTTCCCTCCTAGGATTGTGCAATGTTGTCTTGGTGAGGCAGAGTACGGGCCAAGGCTACCTAGACTCGTTGACGGGCAACTGAAAGTAAATGTGACAGTGAATTCACGACGACACTAAGTGATAACAGAAGTGACTGACAGTGCATGCAAACATGAACGAAAGATTCAGTAAACAAATCAACATGCATGTGGGTGAAGCGAGTCGCCGAATTGATGACCATTCGTGCAAAACAGTTTGATGCATGTGACAATAGTGAGATAGCAACGAAAACTAAAATAGTGCAAGGACAAGCTAGTATACATGTAAACTATAGCAAGCGCTCATTGAGATCAAGGAAATAGTACTCACACAAGTGAAAACACAAAAAGTGACAGAAATGCAACACAAGGCATGGGAAGCAAGCTTACCCCAAAATAGCTGAGCTGAGTTTGCCGACAGCTCCTAGATGTGATATGGGATGTCAGAGCTACAAGGTTTATGTGAGGAATGAGCTCTACAGTGTCCGGTTGATGAGTTTTGACAACATTGAGGTTGTGACGCGTATGCCGCAAATCTAGGGAAAGCGACACTTGGTGAGAGGTTTTTGAAATGATCCTTGCATGTAACCTCCAACTGCTAAACATAGTACCCTGGAAAATGGGATGCCTTTTCATGCTACCTTGGGAGAAGTAGCCCACCCATGCAAATAAGTTTTTCTCAGTCCTGGAGGGAACCGGTCAATTCAACTGCACATGTAAGAGATTGCTCGACTGCTGGGAGAAAATGCGCATTTCTGGCTGGGAGCTGGGTTGTCTACCTAGGAGATTTGCACAATTTATGGGAAGAGCAACTGACTGCTGCCTAGATTTGGGAAAATTCTTGGCTAAGTAGCCTTGCTGGGGAAAATTGTGCAATTTTCACTATGAGTGTTGACTGCCAGAATTGCACAATTCTGGAGCCCAACAGGCTGCCAGTGAGGATTGCACAATTTATGGATGGAAGGCTAGTTGCCCTCCATAATTGTGAAATTTCTTGGGGGAGCTGCTCAGCCTGCAGCTGGACCAAGTATAGGTGATCAGCCTGTGAGGGGAATGCATCGAGCTATGATCGATAGGCTTCCTTTGTGCAAGAAAAACACTGAAGCTTGTGAACTTGACGAAGCAAAGCAAGCTGCTGTGAAGGCTAGAAGGGAGTCTCCAAAACGAAGCGAAGGAGAATTTTTGGAGGGTGGATGTAGCCGCTACAACACATTCCTTTATAATGTCCACATAAATTATATTTATATTACAAAATTGTGACAAAATGGAGAGACAAGATAAAAATTGGTTTGGAGATTCTACCTACACAGCTAAAATTAGATTAGATACAGGGAATTAACATAAAATTGTGCGCATACCTAGAATTTTACATAGGGAATACTGTAGATGAAACTTGCATTATAGAAAACCACTGCCTTTATTCTTGAATGGAGCTTAGATTACAGCAAACCAAATATTTTATGCTTGAATGAAGCCTAGATTACAACAAACCATAAAGTTTATGCTTGTATAACCCTTTTTGTATATGTGTGTATGTGCATGTGGTTTCTGGTTATTGGAATCCCAACAATTGAAGAACTTGGAAGGCCAAATATTCCTGACCATTTTGTTTCCTTTATTGCAATTGTGTAGTGAGTATTTTTTATATTCAATCCTGTGGCCTTTATACCTTTTCAAAACTTTGTTTTAGCTAGGGTGTGATACAAGTTCTATGACCTCACAATGTTGAATAACATGTCTTTCAAATCCCATGAAATGGGTCTTATGACTTTGTCCCCTCTGAAATATTGGGATTGTGATTTTTTCACAAAATATAATGAGGAACTATGTTGTGCTCACATGTAGACTTTGTCGATGAAGTAGAATAATTTGATTAGTTGAATTTCACTATTGAGGAAGAGGAATTAAATATGCATGGAAGATAAACTATAACCTGTATAGAAATTTGAGTAATGTATGAAAAAGGTTGCTAATATCTATACCCATATAATTTCCACATTGGAGATCCATATATTGCATGGATTTTCTATTTATCTATTGATATGTATACTAAATCTTTGTTATTGTTACTGTCATCCCTGCTTAAAATATGCCTTCATTTGATCAAATTGAACATACTATGAATAAGAGTAAGTGTTATTATCAAAACATTGGATGTAATTTCTCTAACTCCCTATTGTAGTGGCTACAACCACCCTCCAAAATTCTTCCGTAGCTTCATTTTGGAGCCTCCCTTCCAACTTTTCACAACAACTTGCCTTACTTTGTCAAGTTCACAAGCTTTAGTGTTTTGATTCCACAAAGTAGCCTGTCGATCACAACTCGATGCATTCTCCTCATAGGTTGATCACTTGGACTTGGTCCAGCTACAGGATGAGCAACTCCCCTGAGAAATTGCACAATTTTGGAGGGCAACCAGCCTTCCTGCCAGAAATTGCACAATCCTGACTGGCAGTCTGTTGGGCTCCAGAATTGCACAATTCTGGAAGTCAACACTCACAATGAAAATTACGCAATTTTCCCCAGTAGGGCTGCTCAGCCCATAATTTGCACAAATCTGGGTTGCAATCAGTTGCTCTACCCAGAAATTATGCAAATCTCTTGGGAAGTCAACCCAGCTCCCAACTAGAAATGTGAATTTTCTTCAAGCAATTGAACAACCTCTTGCATGTGTAGCTGAATTAACCACTTTCCTTCGGGACTGAGAAAAATATACTTGCATACATGGGTTTCTTCTCCCAAGGCAGCAAGCAAAGGAATCCCTTGTTTCAGGGATCTATGTTTAGCAGTTGGAGGTTACATGCAAGGATCACTATATTTGTGGCGTGCTTGTCATAAACTTGATGTTATCAAAACTCATCAACTGTATGCTACAAAGATCATTCCTCACATCAACCTTGCATCTTTGGCATCCACATCACATCTAGGATCAGTCAGCACGTTTAGCTCAGCTTTTTTGGGGTAAGTTTCCATTCCATGCCTTGTGTTTCATTTTTGTCGCTTTTTGTGTTTTCGCTTGTGTGAGTATTGTTTTCTTGATTTCTTTGAACGCTTTCTGTCGTTTACATGTATATTAGCTTGTCCTAGCACTGTTTCAGTTTTTGTTGCTATCTCACTGCTGTCGCATGCATCAAACTATTTTCATGAACGATTGTCGATTCAGTGACTCGCCTCACCCACATGCACGTTGTTCCATTTTCTAAATCTATCATTCACCATTTTCATGCATGATCATTCACTTACACTTAAAATCAGTATCACCATGCATTAACACTCACATTCACTTTTAGTTGCCTGTCAGTTAGTCTGGGCAGCCTTGGCCCGGACTCTGCGTCACTAAGATAGCATTGTGCAATCCTAAGAGGGAATTCTCTGTCTTACTCTTAGGAAATGCACATTTTTGCCCATTGGCTTCCTTCCAGGACTGTTTTGTGAATTTTTGAGGGACAGTGACTGCTGACCCAGAAAATTGTGCAATTCAGTCACTGAGCCTGCAACCATTGCCAACTGAGATTGTGCATTGTACAATTCCAGTAGTCAGCAGCTAGATTAAACTATGCATTGCATAGTTCCAGTAGGCAGTCAGCCTCCTAGCAGCTCATACTATACCTTATGCAATCTTGGCAGGTAGTCTCCTGACCTCCCGGTCAAAATTGCACAACCTTCATGATTAATCACACAGGTATGTTGCAATTTAGTTCCCAAGTTCTTTTTGGTTTTCAACTAATAGATTTCTTTCCATGAGTGTTTCCGCATCTCCAGGTATTGCAAGTGTTCATATGCCTCTCAGCAGTGCAGGTACAATGGTTTCCAAGAGAGAAGAGTCGAAGACACCGTTCAGAGAAAACCTAGATATGCAGTCGATCAAATGTCTATGATATTTCCTACTTATGAAGATGTCAAGTTGTTCATAGACAAGGACATCAAGATATGACGGAAACAACATCACAGCAAGCAACATCATGAACAATAGTTTAAGGCATCATACTGAATGTAAGAATGCAACAAATGCGAGAGGAAGGTTGTTGAAAACACAGAGGCAGAACAAAGTTGCAAGCTCAAGCAGATTCACTGCTGATGAAAGCAAATTTGGAGACTCAGGCTACGAGGTGACGACACAACATGAAGATCGTGCGAAGACAGAGAATGCAAAAAAGAAGGAGTTTCATGTGATGAAGTAACAACTCAAGGAAGAACATGAAGTTGCATAGGTAGATGAATGAGTTGCAGCAGGAACATGAAAAGCAGTGGGCGCAACATGCACTCACGGATGAAATTGTTCCTGTTTACTTATAGATCTATCCCAGTAGTTGGCACGGAGAAGACATGGTGAGAAGTGTTTTTGATAGCATGCAATGTATTCATGTCATTATGCACACGCATGCAATCCAACCCATTCAGCACAATCACCAAGGCGAAGACAAGAAGTAAATCCAACTGGAGTTGAACATGTACCTCAACAAGCTGATGCGCATGACCACCAACACACACTTGAATATCAGCACAGACACTATGCATCAGTGTGTTTCTAGTTCAGCCACACCCAAGAAGACCATGCGCATATTAGCAGACAAGTTGGATGAAGGAGCCGTACCAATGCACCAGTTGCAACAGAGGCAAGAGCTCACTTTAGCAATATGTCACCATGGGTTGCATGCACACCATCATGGATGACCAAGCTTGGAATCATCTCACCACCTTCACCATCACAAGCATGTCAAAGAGTTTGTCTCACCACAACAGACCGAGTGTCAGTGATGTCTTGCATGCCTTTCTCAATCCATTGAACACATGTGCATTGTAATGTAACGTCGTGTAAAGTGGAAGTTCATGTGTCAATAGTTGGATGTAACAGTCATAGAGTAACGAAGAGTCATGAGGGTAGATGAATTGTCATCAAGGGAAATCTCAAGGATCACCACACCCTTTGCTATAAATAGAACCTCATAACTTATTGTATAAGCTTTTGGATAACCAAACTTCTGATAAGACTATCTTGGAGAGAGCTTGGACAATATTGTAATGCGCCTTGGTTTCTCCACTACATGAAGCTAGTACATCTCTTTGGAGGAGTAGGCGGATGTCGCTGTAACATTCCACTATTGCGGCTAATAGGTTTACATGGATGTATTGTATGATTGGAACTTACACTTCTTTATATAGTAAGAGCCAGCAAGTTTTCATGCATATGTTGTTATTGTAGTTGGACTGTTCCGGTTGTTGTAGTAATGTATGTTGTTTAACTTACGTAGTTGTGTATGAACACTTTTTTATGCAATAATATGAATCTTGTTGTAGATGTGTTGTTGGTTTAATCATCACTTTGGATTGCCAGATTAACTTTCTTTCTAGCTTGTGATGCATCTTCACTCGTATGTTCCCTTCCTAGTTGAGTACACTTACAAGTTTCTAAGGGGTGCACCCATCTCAACCCACCTATGTTAAGAACCTCTCATGCACCTTCTTTGACTCACTATAGTGATCACACCCTTGCTACCAACATAGTTATCTTACTTTCCTCTGTGCAACATTGTGGTCAAGGAATTAACATATGACCCACTACTGGGACTCCTACACCAAACGGTCTGAGGTCTAATTGGGACTTCTTGGCGACGAGATCCCCTTACATGTTGGCAGGTCCAGCACCATGAACATTTTTGCACTAGAAGGAGGGCCAAATAACAAGCCAAGTCCTCACATCTGTTTTGAATCTCTACACATCTATCATGACTCACTATCGAGCTGCTCTTCCAGAATGCATGTCTTATAGAAATGATTTCATCATCCTGAAAAATCTCTCGAATAACTTGTCTCATAAAACATTTTATGGTGGAGGATACGTAGCCTTGGTAAGGCATGTGGTCGGCATTGTAGGCTCATGCAAAAGACATGGATTCTTTGAAGAATACATGAGTTATGCATTGTTCATCTACACGCTTCGAGGGAACCCAATCCACTGGTGTGCCATGCTGCTTGAAAAATATTTTCATTCTCTTGCTCATCTAATCACAAAGATAGACCTTGCTTTTAATCACTTCGATCATCAAGCACCCAACAAAGAAATTTTGGAATTACGAAAAGCATCGAATGAATCCGTTGAACAATTTCACACACGCTTTTGTAATATTTCATACCAATTCTCAGAAGATGATATTGATTGGGGATTTCTTGATTGAATATTTGAGTATCTTCTTCACGTATCCAAACCCCATTCAACACACTTCGGTGATGGAGCTACATAATCACAGGCAGGCACAGTCGTTGTCACAAGTGATTGTCCACCTTCACCTCATCAAATAACTCCACCACCTCAGAGTGATGTGGGAGATCATGCACACACCTCTGTCAAACTATCACATTCTCCCACCCCACCTGCTCTTGAGATTTTCATAGATGTGGCTTGCAAGACTATTGATTTTCATGTGGACTCATTCCCTAGACCTCCTTCCTTGTGTTCTATTGATCTTCTAGATTGTACTGTCTTGTGTTCTTCCATTCTGGACTCCTCACCTGTTGTGAATGAGGATCAAGCTGTCGATGGAGTTAGTGTTATGCAGCCAGCCTACGCCATCATTCTTGATGAGTGTGTGTGGGAATCTAAAGAACATCCCGCAGTGAAGGATGACTCCCTTCCAGCCGCACCTTGTCCGCTTCAGCCTCACATCCCTTGTGATTCTTCCATTACTGATTTCCCCTATGAAAACTCATTTTCAGATGCTTCTACTTCCTATCATTCACAGGACACATCGAATGTCAGTCTGTCATTACAGTACAGAGAGGACACCTCTCCCTCGGAAAATTTGTTCAATCTATCATTTATCTTTCTTGAAAAAATAGAGGGTGAACATCTTTTCTTCTCATCTACCCCTCTATCCAATTCATCAAATCATGAGGATGTTGACAAACATCCTGAATTTTCTGATCTTGGTTGTCGTGATCTATTCACTTCCTCATCTGGTCATGATATTGATTCAACCGTGGTTAATTTGTCCAAGACACTGGTCTACAATCATCTATCTATCAACGAATTCAAAACCCCCCAGACTGTCGAGGCACTTCAGCCTGAGATTATGGTTATGCTAAGCCCTTGCTGTCCTGAGGTTGGTTTCACTTCCGGTCAGGAAATTGTTGAAACAGTCAAGGTTCCTCATCACTCTCTACTCTACATAGAAGATCAACCAAACACCCAGATTTCACATCCTCCACTCGAACTACACAATCCCATCGCTAACAGTTTGGAGGAATCTTACACAGCAAGAACACATGCACAACACAAGTGGTCTACCTTTCTCACATTTTCTTGCATGTCAAGTCAAGAGAATGAACACACTCAACATCTACATGTAGTGTAGCACAGTACCATGGCAAATCCATAGAATGCATGTCATATGCTCTCACTCATCTTTTCTTTTTGGTTGCTTGTAAGTTCGGAGTGTGTTTGTCTTCCCTGTTACATCTTTCTTGTTTGCTAGTTTGCATAACTATCTTGTTCGCGAACCACGCCTTCACCAACATGGGCCAAACAAAGTGTCAGTGGCTGAATTGGAGGTATCACTTCATGTGAGATGACCCATGCACTGTTAGCTTAGGAGTAGGAGTAATATTTTCTTTTGGGTTGTTTTCTTACTTGCTTTTTTTGTTTTTTTTGTCTGCTTGATTGTTTGCTTACTTGCTTTGCTCTCTGTTTTACTTCTGCTCTTGCTTTGATTTTTTGTTTGCTACTTCGCTTGTTTCGTTTCGTAGGATAATTTCGCATGAAACCACGTATGACTCTTGAAACAAGATGGGTAAAGTATAAGAGGCCCTGTATAGCTATCACTACTGGGTTATCTGTCATCTTTCCTTTGTATGAATAACTTGTTACTTTTAGTCAATGATATGTTGAAGGAAAATACGTAATCTTCAAAGTGAACCTTGGTGAAAACACAATGCTTGCGCGCTAACTAGTATCACCTACTCTAATCGGTTGTTTTTGGGTTAACCCTTGTTAGCTCAGTCAAGTAGAGTAAGGTGAGGGGGAAAACCTTAACAAGCACATTAGAGGTATAATACAATACTTCTCTATAGGAACAACCTCTTCTTCTCTCAATAAGTTGGGTTACCTCATCCGCCTCTGAAATGAATAAGTGTTATGCACAGTTACGAAGATGAAAAATGAAAAAAAAACAAAAAAGTGAAAAAAGTTTGAAAAAATGAAGATGAAGAAGGTGAAAGAAAAGAAAGGCTTCTTGAATAGAGAGGTGATGAAAGTAACTCTGCCGGGGTACTGACCAGCCTCGCTGGTAGTGGAGCCATGGTTGTGTTCCTATGTGACTCCACCGAGGTACTTTTCAGGCCTGCTCGCAGTGGAGCAACACCAATGATGAAACTAAGACTCTGACGACTATACTGCTTGTGCACCAATATACCCCTCAACCCCAACCAAAACAACTATGTTCCCTTGGCTTGGAATGTATTTTAATCAACCAAGATCTTGGCTGATGCTATATTGTATAATCAAGCTAGTGTGGAAACCAAGAGGACCTAAGATCTGAACAATACTTCCGTAGGTGTTAGACTTGCTTTTCACAAAAAAGGTCCATTCAAAGAGTTGGAGTTCTACCAGTGTGTCGCCAAGTGTTGTAGCGGTTACAACCACCCTCCAAAATTTTGCCTTAGCTTCATTTTGGAGCCTCCCTTCAAAATTTTCACAACAACTTGCCTTACTTCGTCAAGTTCACAAGCTTCAGTGTTTTGCTTGGACAAAGGCATCCTGTCGATCATAACTCGATGCATTTTCCTCACAAGCTGATCACCTGGACTTGGTCTAGCTATAGGCTGAGCAACTCCCCCAAGAAATTGTGCAATTCTGGAGGGAAACCATCCTTCCCTCCAGAAATTGCGCCATCCTGACTGGTAGCCTGTCAGGCTCCAGAATTGCGTAATTCTAGCAGTCAACATTCACAGTGAAAACTGTGCAATTTTCCCCAGTAGGGCTGCCTAGCCCAGAATTTGTGTAAATCTGGGTAGCAGTCACCTGCTCTGCCCAGAAATTGTACAAATCTCCTAGGTAGTCAACCCAGATCCCAACCAGAAATGTGCATTTCCTTTAAGAAGTCAAACACCCTCTTGCATGTGCAGCTGAGTTGAACGGATCCTGGAAAATAGACTTGCATACATGGACTACTTCTCCCAAGGTAGCATGCAAAGGCATCCCTTATTTTAGGGATCTATGTTTAGCAGTTGGAGGTTACATGCAAGGATCATTTCAGAAACCTCCCACCAAGTGTCGCTTTACCTAGATTTGTAGCATGCATGTCATAACCTTGATGTTATCAAAACTAATCAACTGGATGATATAGAGCTCATTCCTCACATCAACCTTGCAGCCCTGGCATCCCACATCACATCTAGGAGCATTCGGCATGTTCAGCTCAGCTGTTTTGGGGTAAGTCCATTTTCCATGCCTTGTGTTGCATTTCTATAACTTCTTGTGTTTTCTCTTGTGTGACTACTATTTGCTTTATTTCTTTGAACACTTCCTGTCGTTTACATGTATATTAGATTTTCCTAGCATTGTTTTAGTTTTCGTTGCTATCTCACTACTATTGCGTGCATGAAATTGTTTTTCATGAACAATCGTTGATTCGACAACTCGCCTCACCCACATGCATGTTGTTCCTTTTTCTAAATCTTTCATTCACCATTTGCATGCATTATCATTCACTTATGCTTACACTTAGTATCACCATGCATTCGCACTCACATTCACTTTTAGTTTCCCGTCAGCAAGTTTGGGCAACCTTGGCCCAGACTCTGCCTCACCAAGAGCCTCACCAAGACATCATTAGAAAGATGTCACCATGGTGTGCATGAACACCATCACAGATGACCAAGCTTGGAATCATCTCACCACCTTCATGATCACAAGCATGTCAAAGAGTTGGTCTCACCACAATGGACTAAGTATCATTGATGTATTGCATGTCTTTCTCAAGCCATTGAGCACATGTGCATTGTAATGTAACGTCATGTAAAGTGGAAGTTCATGTGTCAATAGTTGGATGTAACAATGATATAGTAGATGAAGAGTCATGAGGGTAGATGAACTGTCATAAATGGGAATGTCAAGGGTCACCCCACCCTTTGCTATAAATACAACCTCATAAATCATTGTATAAGCTTTTGGTCATCCAAGTTTCTGATAAGACTATCTTGGAGAGAGCCTGGAAAGTATTGTAACACGCCTTCACTTCTCCACTGCACTTAGCTAGTACATCTCTTTGGAGGAGCAGGCGGATGTGGTTGTAACATTCCACTCTTGGGGCTAGAAGGTTTACATGGATGTATTGTATGATTGGAAATTACACTTCTTTATATAATAAGAGCCAACATGTTTTCATGCATATGTTGTTATTGTAGTTGGACTATTCCGTTTGTTGTAGCAATGTATGTTGTTTAACTTACATAGTTGTGTATGAACACTTTTGTATGAAATTATATGAATCTTGTTGCAGATTTGATGTTGGTTTAATCATCACTTTCGATTGCTAGACTTACCTTCTTTCCAGCTTGTGATGCATCTTCGCTCATGTTTTCCCTTCCTAGTTGAGTACACTTACAAGTTTCCAAGGGGCACACTCATCTCAACCCACCTGTGTTAGAAACCTCTCATGCACCTTATTTGATTCACTGCAGCAGTCACACCCTTGCTACTGACAGAGTTATCTTACTTTCCTCTGTGCGACATTGCGGTCAAGGCATTACCACACGACCCATTGTTTAGACTCCTACACCGAACGGTCCGAGGTCTAATTAGGACTTCTTACCGAGGAGATCCCCTTACATGTTGGCGGGTCGAGCACCTTCAACACTCCCCTTACAACATGTCCCTTCATACCTCAAAATCTTTTATTTCCTCTTATTTAGATGGCATGCATGACCTTTACCTGTACACCTATTCTAGAAGAAATACACCTCTGTAAATAATTTTATTTTTCCATGATTTACTCACCAAGGCAAGTGATGTTTTTTAGTCCACTTTAGCTTTGTTGCATAGGAAATCTGATGAACATTATCACTGCCATTATTAGTCATCAAGTCATCCATGTTTCCTTCTTTAAGGCATTCTTTCTTCTTTGTACTAGATTGAAGGCCCAATATCTCCACAAGAACTGGTTGAGATCTTACAAAAAGCAGTAGAGGAATAGGGCTAAGTTTTGATAAATGCAAGGCTAGAAGAAGAAGAAGAGAAAAGGTTATCAATCCAGTGACTAAGAGAGGAGAAGGATGCAACATATTAAGTAGCACTAAGAACAGAATATGTTCTACTCTTACAAATCCTTTTCTCAACTACTCATTCTCTTTCCCACTTAGTTATCCTGTAAAGTCAAAGAGAAGGCTACACAATTAAGTGTTTAAAATTTCTCTAGTTTGGTAGTGTTTGGTGGAGAAAATAGAATTCTCAATCTACCCAACACAACCTTGTAGACATGTATTAAAAATTCCCTTTTTCCATTTTGTTGCTCTGAAATAAGCATATCTTGAGAACTTGTTTATTCTTGTGCCATTTATAAAGGAATATTTCATTGTGGTTGCTCCCTCTTATAGATTTAGACTGTAAATGACAATGGTATGTAGCGCATCAGTCTATAAATGATGAGATTACTGACTCGATAGACTTCGATATGTACATGTGCACAATAACACAATTATTGGAAGAACTAATGAAACACTTGATGCTCAATTTTACAATTCATTTCATTTATAGGGTTTAAATTCTCTTTGTTCAAGGATTTTTTGATTGTGCATAATTAAATTTGGGTGATGTTTGGACCTTAGCTTAAGATCTCACAGAATATGACCTTAAGAATGTGTTTTCTAGGTTCTTTTGAAAGAGTAAGTTTGTTGTCAATATCAAATATCACATACATTTGTGATGTCCTATATAGCATCCATTTATCTTCTATTTTAATCTCTTATTTGTGTGCGGTTGTTATTTCAGGAATGGTGGACAGATTGACTTATTCTCTTGTAAAGTGAAGGAATGACATTTGTCATTGTTGTGGATTGGCATGTCCTTCACTATTTATTAGCCCAATCATATAGAAAGTAGGAAAGCTTGTATGTAATGACAAGCATGTGTGTTCCTCTTGTCTCAACTTGAGGTTCTCCCTGTTTTTCTATCTTGGACTGCAAACTATAAAAGAAAAGGATCGGAAGAAACCAAGCATAGGAAGCCTGGAGACCTATGTACGGTGGGATCCTTGTAGGCTTCTAGACTAATGAATATGTAAGGGGTTAATTGTAATGGCTTAATGTCTCCATAAACAACACACTTTTGCAATTTTAATTTAGAGAAAGTAGATCTAACATTTCCTAAAATTCACACAATCATTAAATTAACCTTTGGAGCCTTCACTGATTCATTGCATATACCATCACATCTAAATAGGTGGCTACATGTTTCCAAACCCTCCAAAATTTCCAAAGTATGTGCCTTGTTCTGTCTCTGATTCCACATTGTTGGTCAATTCAAACCCTATAAGTTATCGTGGGGAATTCTTGTCATTTTTATCAGTTATTATTTTTTATAACTAAGTTAATGGTTTATAAAATTCCAAGCACATAAGTCAGTCCATAGAAAATTGGACTATGATGCTGCATGATATTGTACTTCAAGCTCCTTATAAAATGTCTCTACTATGCAGGCTCTAATATTCTAAATGTAAGTTTCCTAGGACACTCTATCCAATCAAATAGCCAAGCCAAGGTCAAGGTGCTAGTGACTCCTCACCAAGGATTTGGAAATATACCAACTATTAGTAAAAGGGGATGCACAAATAATGATTAACCTTGGGGATGCACAAGTAGTGATTAACCTTCTCAACAAAAAGGTCAACAAAAACGATTCACATTAGGAGCTCAATGCTATCTTTTCCCACACCTAATCCCTCCCACGATACTTTTGACCTTTATCCTTTCAATTCATGTTAAGGATGCATAATAAATGGATGGATCTAGTTGCTAATGTGGTAATGACCAAGGCATTAAGGATCTACATCTCCCATCACTATCAACTTCCAAGGAATAACGAGGACTTCTAGGATATGATGCAGGAGCATTCAACCCAAGGAAAATCATTGTATTTTAGTAGACATAGGGGGGTCATGTGTTTTAAGGAAGTTGGTTTCCTAAGTCTCAAATTAATGTAATATTTAGGCTTTTAAGTGATTAGAATAGGAATTAATTAGATGTGTGAGGATGTTTGTAAATGCTCAGGAATAAAGGAGAACATGAGTGGTTAATAATGAAAAGAGAGTTAGAAGTCAATTATAACTCTAAAGGTAGTTTCATGATTCGAGGAACTAGAGAGAGTTCTTAGGAATTAATTGAAGTTAGAAGTGGACATAGAGGGCAGTTAGGAGTTAGTTCAGTAGATTTCTATATGATCTTGTTCCACCATTCCACCTGTACCTTGAATGGATTGTCCTTTGTTTCTTGCATCTTCAAGTTTTGCTACACATCACCTCTATGTGCCTACTTTCTGTCAGATTGGAATTTGATCCTTCCTTGCCTTCATAAACATCTTAACACATAAATTTGTTCTCAACGCTTTCACGTAGAATTTCTTTGTTTTGTTTTAACACCAATTGTTTTAATTACAAACCTGCTCTGATACCAAATGATGCCAGGGTTACCCCTGCGTACACCCACAGTATGCATCTAAAATGCATAAGTACATTTTTCCCGTGACTTTTAACTCTCTAACGAGTCAAAATCTCAACCATCAATGGTTAAGGACCCTTTTCTTAATCTTTGCGGAATAATTTATTAAAACCCAACATAGCTTAACCATTAGGAAATATCCACTTATCGGAATTTTAATCAACCCTCAAGCCTTAATTTATGAATTTATTGAATCCTTTCATTAAACCCTTCTATCGAGAATCATTCACTCCCATAAACCTTATTTTAAGCTTTCGCTAACCCTTTAACCACATATATATATAACCTTCCCTCTTTAAACATTGTTTACATAGCATTTATCGCATAAACTTACCTTTAAACATGGAACTTCAATTATATCATAATACAAAGGAATAACCTGACTGAAACACATAGGCTGGACTTCAAACATTATAACTGTCGTGAGGTTTGCATTCATCCATTGCCTTGCCATTGTGCTCTCCATTCAAACTCCAATCAGTGATCAAATTATGACCATCGATCTAGACTCGATCCGATGGTAGGACTTTCACCCGATCAGCAGAACAGAACGACAACCCTCTGCCATCGATCTTCCTTCTTCATATCTAACGGTTGATGTTGGTTTTATATAAACAAAGAGCATGCGGATTAACCACCCGATAAAGTGATTTCCCCTCACCACCTTTGTGCTATGTGTCGAATGGTGAGTGGAATTGGACACTCACCCTTCCATACCACTTACCGTTTAAACCTCGCCCAAAATACCACTTCCGCTTATAAACCCACCTTTCCGTCAGTTATCTCCCACACTCTTCTCTCATGCAATGACCATTGATCTATGAGATCTAACGGTTCTTATGCATCACCTCTTCACTTCTCCACTTGTTCCTTCCTTTGACTTTACTTTGTCCTTCAATGTTTTTCCTTGTGGTTTTGGGTTTTTCTTCAGGGTTTCGATTTCCACTCTTCCGCTTCCTCTGAACTTAACTCTGTGAATTATCACTTCTCTACCTCTCCAGAGCTTACTCTGATTCTTCATTTGGATTCAAAGATCCCTTATGATTCCTCTGAATCATTCTCTCCTCTGTGTATCTACAGAACTCTGCCTGCAACCTTCTGTTACAGAACCTACGAATTCATAACTTACATGTAATTCATTCATTAAATACTCATTTCACACACTTACACAGTTAGTAAATAAACCTCTATATATATAAGTATAAACAAATGATTACATATCGAGACTTTCTGTCTCTCACAGGCCTGATCTTCAATATCAGTGGCCTCTCCCCTTTTTTACTCTGCCTGTAGGCTTACATTTATACCAGAAAGGTTCTGTTAAACTAATTCTGGTTCAAATCCTAGATCTACTGAACTGACTCCTAAATTCCCTCTATGTCCATTTCGAACTTAAATTAATTCCTAAGAACTCTCTCTAGTTCCTCGAATCATGAAACTACCTTTAGAGTTATAATTGACTTCTAACTCTCTTGTCATTATTAACCACTCATGTTCTCCTTTATTCGAGAGCATTTACAAACATCCTCACACATCTAATTAATTCCTATTCTAATCACTTAAAAGCCTAAATATTACATTAATTTGAGACTTCGAAAACCAACTTCCTTAAAACACATGACCCCCTTATGTCTACTAAAATACAATGATTGTCCATGGGTTGAATGCTCCTGCATCAGGATATATTAAGGGCCATTTATTTTTATAGATTCCAAGGATAATCATGATAATCATTAATGGTTATCACACCCTAACTAGCTTCCCTATCAGCTATATATTTGTGTTCACTAACCAGTGGGTTCGCTCAATTATTTCAAGGCACCATTCACCATGAGGTCTCTAATACTAGATCAACCAACATTCAAGTCTTACTAAGTCTCGATAGGTTACCAACTACTATTGTGGCTAACAATTGAGCTGCTATCCATCTGGATATTTTGAGAAATAAAGGGGAATCGCCTAAGGTTTTCCTTATAACTGACACACAATCTCCTTATCTAATTAGTAATAATGCTCACACACTTCTAAGCTTCATGTTCAACCATTCTAACTTCGAATTTCCCACAAACATCCAATCATATACAACAAGGATCCTCAACATCTTCATATCCCCCACTCTGCCATCTCCCTTGAACTGACCACATTAATATGTTATGTGTGCATGTTCTACTTCCCTGTGCCACCTTCCTTCCCACATTGTTTGCATCTGCATCACCTTTCTTCTTAGTGGTGTCCACCATGGAAAACCACATCTCAACCAAATTCTTACTAGCCCTTCCTTTAAGAAGTAAATGCTATCACTCATTGCCCCAAGATAGAAGCATTCAATGTGGTTTCTCGAGAATAGTTGCCCAAGTGAAAGAGAGCCTTGAAATGATTGGTCAATATATTAAAGATGGTAGGGAAGTTACAAAGACAAGAAACAAAAATGTCAAAGAAGAAGAGAAACTCACTACCATAGCTCACACTTATCACATAAATCCATATTCACCCTTAGATTTAACCTTTTATATGGAGGTTAAGCAAATATTTTTGGGATATGGCTAAAATCTAGTGAGGGATAATCTTGAGTTCAATTTCATGGCCAAGTATCTCAAGGTGGTCAACTCTCACTAGAAGTACTTCACCAATAGTATCCACATCAATAGTATCATGAGGTTTACCATCTACAACTCAGATTTAAGGAGATGGAGTTTAACTCATCAACACCAAGTCCTTAATTATAGTCAACATTACAGCCCTCAAAACTAGAATGTATCCACAACAGAATTTTATTGATCCAACTAACCAAACTCTAATGTTCCAAGCAATGAAACCATACATGGTGAAAACCGAATTTTTCTCTACCCCACTAACAACCCCAATGATTTTAACATGTGCACCAATCATTTTTTGTTTTTTGTGAAGGTGCAAAGTTGCAGTAGTGGCCAACTTTCTTGGTTAGGTATATCTTTGTATGGCACGTGGAATTTTTTTCCCATGACTATTTTTGGCCTCAGCTAGCTAAATATCTGGATTATGGTGGTACTAATCTAGTATATTGGTTATTCTTGTGTGTAGGGTTGTCATATCAAGCCCATCCCTTGCAAATTCCACTCTGATTCTCAAGGTTTGTGACTTCACTGCTTCATAGAAATACTTGCAATTTGTTAATTTGTTATGTATTCAGGTGGTCAAGCATCTTGGTAATAGGAAAAAAGGAGAGAGCCCCCTGATTTTGGTTTGAAGCATTCATGATTTGATGAACCGTATGTTTCAAACCAGAAAGAAGTTTTATAAAATTTTTGCAATATCTATATGAATATTATCAGCTTTTATACCTCGGAACAATCCTCCAACTATGGCACCTGTTACAGACTAGGGCATACCTTGTAGTTGCAACATCAGTCTATGCAACTAAAGCTGTTAAGAGTAGTCTCCAGTCCCATATGACACGTTGACTATGGAAGACATGTTATGGAGGGACTACAGTTCTAATTTTTTGCAGTGCAGATTTAGCTATTTTCTTTCCCAGTTTTACGAAAGTAGATTTCCCCTAGCTATGTGGAAGTTCACCTCCCCACACCTCCCCCCCAACCCCAACCATGCTTCTGCTCCCAAAACGTGTTTCAGAGGGAAGCATGTTCCTGGAATGATTCCTCACATTTACAGAACAATCTTGTTGCTACTAGACCATGACAAAAGAAATTAGAAATTGTTGATGGAAAAAGGCTTACGAAAGCTTAGTAAATAGTATAATTATTTGCCTTTTTCAGATTTGAGAACTAAGAGATACATCTTTATTATGGCCTATTAAACATCATATGACAGTTAAAGTTTGAACTGTCAATTTCACATTACAAATCTTTTGTTAAGATGCCCTGTTTCAGTTTGTTGATGACAAAGGCTATCTATTAAAACTTGAAACTTTAAGGTTGATGTTATAGTTGATCATTTGATGACAATGCTACAAGTTATAATTGTTGGATCTTTGACGTTATTTGTGCATTAAAATGTTGATGGTTTAATGATTATCACTGACCTACTACAAGGATCAAGGTCAAACACACAGACACACACAAAGAATTTTCCTCTTTTTATATTTTTGGGTTGACTTTTCGAGAATTATGAAAGTTGTTTTTACATTTTTTTTCCTAGATTTAGATAAAGCGCATGAGGGAAGCTTAGTCTTAGGGAGAGGGCGTAGATACCAGTGGGGTTTTTCTGTCTTCCTAAAGCACTCCATTAAAAGCAGTTTCTTCGTGCAGGTTGAGGATGCTAATCACAAGGCCATAAATAGATCAAGGGTGGGGAATTGACCAAAGGGTTGGATCTTATTTTACTGTAAAACCTAGATGACCTTCTTCTACTAGGAGGACTCAGGGTAGAGTTTAAGTAGTCAATTTTTTAAACCTCTGTTCAGAATAACTAGGGTCTGTCTACAACATTGTTAATCTGTTTTCTACCATCGTAAAGAATGATGTGATTTGGGACAGACCTGTGAGATTTCTATCATATACTTTCTGCAGTGTGCATTTTAGTTTCTAGTCTTTGAAGATTGCAGTTTTGATAGGTTTTAAAGCTAAAAGATACCTAGGGCTTTAGGAGATTATTTGAATACAAAATATGTTACCATGGTCTGGAACATCTAAAAAATATACTATAAGTTAATTGTTTTACTAACCAAAAAAGAAAAAAGTAAGGAGGTCTCATTGCAATGAGTGCCATTTCCTAGAGCCTTTACATAGAAAATCACAACAAAATTTTTGCATACAAAAAGACCTTAGGTGGGCTGTAAGTCTAGGTTTAATCATAATCACGACAATACTTAACCAAAAATCCTGAGAACCTAGTTCAACCCCAACCTAAGTTATCAGAACACATACAAATATGGCAGATTTTCAAAAGCCAAGATCCATATACAGCAGGGAAATGGCAAGTACAGAAAAATATAAAAATATTTTTATAACTATAAAAAGAAAAAGGAGAATCCAAAATTAAGAATCAAGACCATTCAAAAATCACAACATTAAAACT
This sequence comes from Pinus tabuliformis, assembly GCA_031772625.1. Taxonomy (NCBI): domain Eukaryota; kingdom Viridiplantae; phylum Streptophyta; class Pinopsida; order Pinales; family Pinaceae; genus Pinus; species Pinus tabuliformis. The sequence continues at coordinate 666,887,480 of CM062811.1, read as the reverse complement.
ATAAAATTTAACTGAAAAATAGAGTTCTTGTGCATATTTCTATTAGCCATCCATATGCCATCACTGGTAATCTAATAACTTATAACCATCATTGATAACTGATCATTTTGAAGAAAATTCCAACATGATCATAACAACATATTTGTGAGCCACATCCACATGTCCATATCAGCAATTAATAAATTCCTTTTCATGACAGCTATGTCAAGACTAAATAACAGTGTGAGTGACATAAACAACATATAGCACATAAGGATAGATCAAACCTTGACAACATGTGAATGTAGAGTCTTCTCATAGAATTTGGTCAAGCTTATGAGTTAGTGGAAAAAGTGCTTCCTCGCAGGTTTGGAACATCACATACAATACATCTAGGAAAGCACTTAGGATTAGCATCTAGTGGAAGGGTTTGATACATCAACACTGAACACTTTACTTGAAAAAAGAATACATAATCAGGTCATGATGACTTCTTGGAAAGATTAATTGCCCCAGATGATTTAATTTCACCAAATTCTTGATCATGAGGTCTATCTTTTGACAAGATCAGATTGTCGTCAAGGATAACATTGCTTTCTGGATCAAATGGGCCAACAAACCAAGTCATATTAATCAAAGATAAAAATAGAGGCTTTCAAGAAAGTAAAAGCCTAAGAGCCTACATGTAGCTCTCTTAGTAGAGACCCTTTTTTCTCTCTTTGATTCCCTTCTCTTTTTAACATCTATGAATGATCAACATTCCTAGTCTGAGGTTTTATATGCATTATGGTTTTTTTTCACTACTTTCAAGTTTTCACTACCCAAATTTCTCTCTCTCTTTCTCTCTCTTTTCCGAAGGCGTTGGTCAATACAAATCTTTGAAGGTTTCTAAAATTGACAAATATATTAAAAATCAATTGTAACTAATAAGGTGATGATAGGTTATAGGCGACATCTATTCTCTCTCTATCTTCTGTAATTTCAATATAAGGTAATTTTTGCTACTGTTTTGATTCTCATCCCAATAAGTATATAAATTCTCTTGTTTTACCCATAAAATCCTTCTAGTTATGAATTCTGTAATTTATAGTTTTTCTTTATTGTTTTGTATACTTTTCATGGTAATGCACACATTTTATGGTAATGATTTTTTTTGTACTCGTGAAATGTTTTCCTTCATTTTTATGTATTTTCCATCTTGTGGCATTTTGAATGATGCATGCCTATTTATGTTTTGTTGTTGATTTCTTATATATTGTTATGTGGTAGCATCTATCGACTTTACTTGCTTCTTCAGATGCATATGTAGTAACTGCTAGTGTACAGACATTGGCTACATTTGTAAAGAAACCAGGGGGAAATGCCTGATTAGAGATACATCTCTTAATGTGAAGTTGTTTTCCTTGTCTCAAGGATGGGGTGGTAAAGAATAAGGTCTCGGGATATATATTGTTCTACTAAAAATGGGACTAACCCTATTACATATCACCTAAGTTCTACCCTTGATTTTGAATTTTATGTTGACGAATCTATTCAGAAGGGATATTCTGAAGTGGAACTATGAAGAGACCCAAGGTTACAAGTTATTCATATACCTAATTTGAGTATGAATTCTAAAAGTAATCTCTAACATTTGAAGCATCTAGTAGATGAATACAAGGTTACTATTGGCTGTTGTATTTTCTTTCTATCAAGATTACATTTTGCAAGAGCCTTTTCACATCTAGACACCACACAACAATACATTTGTATTCATCTTCTGGATTTTACAGTGCTAGTGCAAGCAAGTAATGACACCAATGATTTACCTACTTTTTTCACCAATGAACCCAAGTTTTTGAATGAATGAAGTAACATTAGTACCATTTGATGATATGATTCCTAAAGATATTTATATTTTGGAAATATTGGCATTGGGGACCCTCTAACAGGATAGCTCTTGTCAATCAATGGTTTTAAATGTCATCACATTAGGAGGACATTGTGACATCTTACCTAGTCTATTGCAGGAGGAAATAAGTTCTCTTTCCAGTGATCCTATTGTTCGATATCTTTAGTAGAAGCACTACTTTCTCTTGTAACAGTTCTAGTTTCATCTTCTTTTGGTTGCACTACTTTATCAGATGTGGGTTTAATGCCAACTTTGCTCCCTCTTCTCAAAGATTTGGATCCAGAACACATACACTTGGTAACAATTTTTTTGCATGTTATTGAGGCTTTTATGGACTATAGTAATCCTACTACAACCTCCTTTAGGGATTTAGGAGGCTTGGACAGCACCATAGCATGCTTGAAGCTTGAAGTCTGCCATTTTGAAGAGAAAGGAAGCAGAGTGGAGAATCACAATCAGGTTCCAAGGGAAATTCTCCTCAGAACAATGTTGTTGGGTCAGAGGCAATGTAGATTTCTCAACCTAACATATTGGTTCCTTATCATAGAAGACTTCTTATGAAGGCTTTTCCTTGGGCTCTATCTCTTGGCACATATGCTCCTAGAAATACTACACAACTATATGATCTGAAGAGATATTTTGCCATTTTTCTTGTGCACTATATTATTCAGAAGATCAAAGGACTTTGGTTGTGGGGTATTTTCACTTGCAGCTACAGTCACGAGTGATATTATTCATAAATATCCAACTTTTTATTCTATGCTAGACATTGTTAGTTTGCCTAAGGCTTTTTTGGATTCCATCATGGTTGGATTCATCCCTTCTATAGATGCAGTAGCTTGTATATGACAATGATTAGATGCTTTGTGCCTTAATAACCTCAGACTTCAAGCTATTAATGATTGTGGTGCTCTAAGATCTTTTGTGAATTTTTTTACATCAAAAGCCTACTTATGGGCTTTGGTAGGTGACACTCTTGGGTCCTTATCATCTACCTTGGATGAGCAGATACAACATGATGTTTCTTTGAGGGGGTATGGGGTGGATGTATTGATTGAAATCTTAAATACTATTTCAAAACTTATATTTGGCATTGAAGTGTCTTCCTTGTTGCAAGAATCTTCTAGATCTTATGTGCATGTTCCCATCGAGAGTGATTTAGAACAAAAAACAGTTATTTTAGTGGATGGAGATGAATCATTGAGGGCGACATCTCAGTTAGGGGTTGATACTTCTGCTGAAAATTTATCTTCAAACATGGAATCCTTTCTCTAGGATTGTATAAGCAATGTTACATGTCTCTTAGAGAATATTTTTCGTAATACAGATACATGGGTGTTTCTTGAGAAAAAGGGTATAGAGCCTATGCTGCATCTATTTTATTTACTCATCTTACCATTTTCATTTGCAAGTGGCTAGAATATTGTTGTTGCATTCAAGAAATTTTCACCGCAATACTCATCTCCTCTCACAAGAGTTGTTTGTACTAATTTAAGAGAACACATGAAACCTTCAAATGAATTCATGGATTTGTTGGCTGGAACCAAGAAGACAAATATTAAGGTAGCATAACACATGATAATTTTGAGATTTCTTTCAAGTCTAGATGTTGTTTTACCCTTTTCAACACATATATTGAAAATCACAACAACAATGATTCTTGAAATTGGTTCTAGGGATGAAGATATACTGAAGGATGTAGGGATGTGTTGAAGCCCCGAAAATCAGGTCGACAACAAGAGGGATACCCACCCGGTCCGGACCTTGGTTGGTAGCTCCTTATCCATTTGGTATAGTGGGTCCGACTGGGGATAATGGGACCAGTTTCCCAATCTAAGGGTGTGTGTGTATGTGTGTGCAGAGTTGGATGTTGCTGATCTAAGAATACTTAAAGCTAATCTAATTCAAACTTTTAAACTAAATCTATGCTATTGTAATCTAATGAAAAACAGCACATCTAATCTATGCTAACCCGGGGTGTATTTCTTCTATTATGCGATCTAAAAAGATTTCAGACAATAATTGGTAATAAAGATCATTCAGCTATCATAAGAATAGAAATCAATTAAGATGAACTACTTTGCATAAAAAGTTAGGCAAAACAGTTGTGAACAGCATATCGCATAATAAGTTATTCATATATCAGACATAAATAAATGGCTCCACCGTACAAAAGTGCCAAATGGTAACTCACACATTCATGCAATAACATATAAACAACTAAAACTGTATGTCACTTTCAGAATATAAGCAGAAATGGTCAAGAGATAAAAGTACCATTTATGACTGATTCTACTCATAAGCTTCAAGCAACAATGATTTATCTCTACTTGTTCTAACATCTACTAAGAGTACAGAAGTGCAACATCAGTAGCAGACATCGAATGCAAACATTAATAAATCTCGATCCATCCATTCATCAAAACCTCCTCTAAGGGTGCAGAAGTGCATGTTCTGAGGACAAGTTTTTGACAAATTTCTGGACCCTTCTCCAAATGCATGAGAAGGGTTAAAATACTACTTCCTAATTCTAATAATAGTTTTTTTACAAAATTTAGGATGCGGTTTTCAAATGACCGTCCTTTTTCTAATCTAATTTTAAAGAAAAAACAACATTCTAAATAAGACTATTTATGAATCTGATCTTTAAAGCTGCAAGTGTTCATCATGGGCTTGAGGAGAGTCAGCTGGCTGACTTCTGCTTTGAGCTGGGCTGCGAAAACGGAATCTATGAGAGCTGGCACTACTTTTTCGGCCGCGTTTATGATGCATTTCATAGTCATCCATTGACTATGCGGCTTGACCAAGTATGCCCAGTAACACTCCCAATTTAACCTGTTTAATGCTTGGATCGCTTTTCCCTTCTCCTGCGCCTTCTGCTTCCATTCTGCTTCCAGTCGTAGTTTATTTGGTAGATACCCCGGGGTAGTCTCTTCGATTAAATTTGCTCTGTGCAACTTTTCATTTACACAGTCGATAAGAATGCTTGCTTGCGTGGCCGCTGTCTCCGCTGCTTGTTCCGCCTCTCTGATCTGATCGTCCCATTTATTAAAGAGAAATTCTTTATGATTCTCGTTTATTCTAGGTGCACTTGCTCTTTTCCCTTCATCTTCATCCTGCCAAGCCAAATACTCCGTCACCCATTTGTCACTCTGATCATAGTCACTCCGCAAATCTACCACTTGATTGGTGATTTTATCGCTTAGTTCGCAATAATGACTCCACTGTGATATCTTACGTCCCAACTCTTCCTGTTGCTGCAGTAGTTGTTCATTTAAGCCAATAGACTCGGAAATAAATTATGTAAGTTTAGGCTCATCTTTATGCATTTCTTGGAAAATTTGTAATTGTTTTCCTTTCTCGTCTAGACTTCTTTGATAGCCTATCTGCATCTGCTGAAAGTCTTCCTGCAACTTCTCGAGCTGTTTGTTAGCTTCAATATTAGCATTGGCTTATTGCAATTGTCATTGTAGTAGTTGTATTTGATCTTCATGTTCTTTCAACAGTTGTTGAACTTCTGATGCCTTGTCAATAGTTGCAGAAGCATATGCTCCTACGATCTGAGACAACTTAGTGAGATTTTCAGTTGGGTTATTGTTGGGGTCTTTCCATAAGACGTCCAATTGTTCAGCATCTTGTGACAGTGTATTTTCTAGTTTTCTTTTCTTTCTCTGCCTTCTTACAACTGCTTTATGTTGGGGACTATAGAATACATCCAGTGGGGGAATTTCTTCTACATTAAGTAGAAGCTCGGAAGGTGGAGCGATAGGAATGTGCTCCGTTTCTGTGACACTGCTGACTATGGTCGAAACAACTTCTTGTGCTACCTGTGTATTGTTCACAGGAGTTCTTGGGGCTTGCCCTTCAAGATTGATCAGCTCATTGAAGGTTTCCCATTCTTTGTCTAATTCTGTCATGACGGGTGGCGTTTTAATGACGAGAGGGGGGACATCTCTTGGCGGGGAGGCGATAACATGCTGTTGCGACATTGCACTTGACTGAGCCGTGTCCTTAGCTACCTCTACGTTCTTTCCTTGGTCCCTTCCAGACCCTTTAGAATGTTCAGGTACTCCTTGCACAGTGTTAGATTTAGATCTGGAAGTGTTTGAGTTCCCACTGAGGCTAACGCTTGGAGTCGGTTCTCTGGCAGGCAGTCGCAGCTTTTCTAAAGGAACACTGGCCAGTCTTCTTTCCCTATATACCATGAATCTTTGGAGGTCATTTGGAGACAATTTTGACTGAGCTTCCCGCAAAATTTCCTGGAATGAGATTTTATTCTGAAATAAATCATCAAATAAATCTTTCTTTCCAATGAATACTTTTATTTTGACATTCGTTGTGAAATCTTGAGCAACTTCATTAGGGTCGAATGGCCTTGCCGGGAATTTAAATAATTGTAAACACGTCACATTTTCCACTTCGGTGAACACGTGACCTACATCGAACAATGAAAAGGCCCCACAAGCTACAGGAAACTGAGGCCATATGGCCTTACTTTTGTCTTTTAGGTCTTTAGTTACGTCGCCTTCTGAACAGGTTTGGTAAGCAATTTCTCGAGCCAGGAGTTTGTCAGGAATATACAAGGGTAGGACATGAGGAGGGACGGTGCTTCCAAATACTCTAATATAGGTGAACCATTCTTCCCCGAACCATATTGCGATGGGGATGATATCTATCTGTGCCTCGGGTGAGCACCTCGGGGGGTCTTCATCATACATCATTCTATACAAGGGTAAGATAAGCCCGTGACAAATCTGGTAGAAATGTGGGATGAACTGAGAATCCCACAGTACCTTATGATAAACATGGATAGGTAATGGGTCCTGGGTAGTCCATTTCCAACCCATAATGGGAAATTTAGACACATAACAAATAGAATCCATAACATATGTGGATAGATAAAAAGGAGGATAGATCCTTTGAGACAAGGATCTCTTAGACCGGTAACTGATAATAGCTGTGTATAGATTATCAGAAAAGATTTTGGCCCAATCCATAATATCGGCATTTGTGGCAACATCTATTAATGGTAACCATTCAGACGAAAACTTATTGATATCTGGCATCCCAAATAATCTACAAAGCATGGCCGCAGCAAAACAATACGGAGAGGTGAGGGAACCAGTGCTGTACATACCATTTTTGTCTTTCTTGAGCGGTTCCTCTTTTCTGGACCAATCTTTGGTGGTCTCTGATAGGTCTGGGTTCTCCGCCACAAATTTCTTAATGAATTGTGCATTGTAAGTCGCCTGCGGTTCAGGGAGATGATACATAAGCTTTAAATCTTGTGCAGCGAATGATCCGATGAGCCCTTGTCCTTGAATCTTGAATTGTCTGTTGTCCATGTCTGCATTGTCAAGTATCCACTTGATCATATCCGTATATGGTAGAATTTTAGGCCTTGCTGCTATCCGATGAAGAAATGATCATGCTAGCTCTTCTAAGGACGCTTCGGAAGAGCGCTGTAAGCCCGCGACAGTAGTGACCTTCATTATTCTGGGATTCTCTTCTTCAAGTAGTATGTACATGCTTTCCCACATCGATATCCCTGCATCTTTGTTACAGGTTGTGTCTGTATACAAAGGCGCCATTTCCTTCGTCTTTTCCTTCACCTCAGAGCCCTGAGCTCTATTTTTCTTTCCCATTTCTTCCTTCGTATGGCTGTGTATCGTCTTTCTCTCTTCGTTCCTGCAGCTCACAAGTGAAATGGAAATGAGTGATCAAGAAAGGTGATGGGAGAGTTTTAAATGCAGCAGATATAACAAATATGCCACCTTACGTGAAGTAATTCTTTACAAAAGCATGCGTCTACATTTCATTTAATAGTTGACAACTAATCCCTTTACTATCATTAAAAGCGCATGATCTTGAGTCAGATTATGGTAAGTGGCTTTTCTTAAATAGTGTGCCCGAAGGATTCGTGATGAAGTGATTTTATGATTTGCTCACGTAACATCGCAGATCGCGCCATCGCAAATCACACCATCGCAGATCGCGCAAACACACGAATATAACATCGCAACGATCGCAACATCGCAGATCGCAGAAGTTTTATGCTTGCCAAATCTTGTCAGCTCATTTTCTGCGATATGCGATCTTGCGATCGGTGTTATCGCAGATCGGTAAATCTTGAAGTTTTTCTGTTATGAGTATTACTTTATTGCGATGCGATATATTGCTTAGCATGAGAGTCTTGTATATATCGATATTATAGCGAAATGGATGCACTTCCTATCTTTTTTGCAACGCGGTTTTAAAGATTTTTTTCCTTATCATAGACTTAGGTTTTAAAATATTCAAAAGATCTTCCTAAGCTTACAATGGTAACCTTATTTTGAAGAAAGGAAACTCTTGCTTTCCCTAAATTTTAGCTAAGGGTCCCCATTCATTTAGTATTTTGGACAACACTTAAATGAAAAAGGGGGGGGGGGGTTGTTGCTAGCCACAACAATTGGCGATTCACTTGGGAGAACCAGTTATCTCTGCATTTTCTATTGAATTTTTTAAACTTCCGAAACAACAATTTTTTTTTTCAGAAAATTAAACTTTATTATAAAAAGATAAAGCATATTATACTCCAAACTGTCAGCGATATTTTTGTTTCAACTTCTTTCTTTTCTAATTGTTTGTTTCCTCAGCTTGTCCTTGCATTTACACCAGCCATTACTTGGTCTTGTAAAGATAAAATAAAGTCTTCCCTGTGTAGCAGCTTTTTTAAATATGCTCCTTTGTCGCAGGTAGAGCCTCTGCTACCAGCAGGCATCCATAGCCTCGACAGGGTTACCTATTACCCAGTAATGATCCTTTATCCTGTTTAAGGTGATCTACAACTTTCAAAGAAAAAAAAATCCAGATTGACACTTTTTCCTTTTTTATTCTTAAAGAACAATGTCTTGGTTTGGTAGCCAAATTATGACACAGCCGTTCACTTGATTTACACTTTTGTTGAGCAAGCTGGCTCGTGATGAGACCCCTTGTCTTGTGATTTCAATAATCTTAATTCGTTGCCCTGTTTTGGTGGACAATAATGGCAAAGTCAGCAAAGTTTATAATATCTATGATTATGATAAGCCGGCTCGTGATGAGACCTCTTATTCTTTGAGATATAGTGTTTCTTGGATTGTCTCTCTGAATGCTGCGATTTTCTCTAATAGGGAGGATATCATTGCTTTCCTTAAGAAAGCTCTGGACGACAATAATAGAGTTTTTTGGAAATGGTTGTTTCTGCAGGGAATCCTTATTTTGTTATTGATACCTTTCATTGTACTGATATAAAACAATTTCTTCACTAAGATTAATTTTGTCAAGTTTTTTGGAAGTTGAAACTAGTATCATATCTGGTTTAAAGTTTTTAACTATATCTATTAATAATAAAGATCAAGTTTCTAAAAGTTTTTTTTTTTGCTATTTATACAAGCAAAAGTTCAAAATCTGATAGAGAAATGGTGTCTTTAGTAAATGTCAAATGCTGTTAACCACAACAAATTTTATTAGGAAACAAAAACATTTAAAGAAATGAGAGGTTGAAATTCCCTAGGATTATGTACATAATAGGGATAATCTCTTCTCTTATTTTGCCTACCAATATTTAAAAACCAAATTATCCACCTAATAACCTAGCTAAATTACTCCTACTCCTATTCTAATTATACACAGAAAAATTAACTAGGTAAAATGATATTTCCAGTGGAACCATCTTTTCATTTTTATTCCTACACGTATGTACCTTTTAAACATCAGTGTTGAGAACAAAGCTTTTCTTGGACTGTTAACATTGGATGTGGGGTGAGAAAGTGTAACTTCAGTCGGAATTCCGGTTGAAATTTCTCTCTTATGAAATCTTTTGTCTAGCTGGATACCTATTGGATCATAAAAATCGGGATGAATTTCTGTTATGGATTGGTGATCGTGTAATAGGAAAGATGACAAGCCAAGTTGCGAATAAGATTTTTTGGTTTTAATGGCCTGTAATCTACTATGTGTCAAGGTCAAGCTTTTAGAAATTTCTCGTAAAAGGAAAGTTTCCACATATAAATCACTAAATAAATCAATGAAGAATAGATGGAAATTTCTGGAAAGAGATTTATCAATTAGCGCGAATTGCCAGCAAGTTTCCAAAAGTACTTTCTTTCGTTGATGATGCTTTGGAGGACATAGAAGTTTTTTAAGGAAGTCTGATATTGATTGATCTTGGAATTGAAAAAGTTCTATACTTCCTTGACACAATCTAGTTTTCCAAAATGGTAGCACATCTTTCGAATGTTCTTTGATAAGGTGCTCAGTATACCATAGTAATCTATTAAAAGTTTGAAAGTTTAAAACACAATCCGATTTTGTACAAAATGAGTGCGAGTGAGAAAGAATGTAATGATTATCTTTACAGCTAATGTTACAGCACGACTGGGATTGACTTGAAATGTCTTCTTTTTCACAAGAACTGGCCAGAATTATGGGATCCGAGCAATTTCGAATTCCGTCTTGTGAATCAGAAGACAAGTTATGATTGTGAACAGGCATGGGGGTTTCCTCATGATATGAATCATAGATCGGGGTATTGTCTTGGATAGTAAAATCATGCAAATGATCCTTTACTTTGAAATGAGGATTGACTGATATGATTCTTGAATTAAAATATCTCTCATTATCTGAGCTTTGTTGAGTTACTTGGGATAAATCAACATCATCATCATCAAAGTAGCTATCATAAATGACTTTACAGATTTCTCTAGATTTCTCTTTTTTATCCAATATTTTCAGACAAGGAAGGTCAGGTGGCTCTTGTTTGAAAATGATCAAAGGATGTTCTAAAGATGTCTTTTTATCTTGAAAACCTAATGATGACTCATTTGAGTAATCCTCTGTACTTTTTGAGATATCTTTAATACTGAGAGGGGGAAAATTATCATCACTAAAAGCATCAGGATAAAGAGAAAAATGCAATTATGGAACAATGCATTTGAAAATATCATCGTGAAAAAATCTTTGTTCATCAGATTCATCATAGATATCGAGCTTTAGATCATACCTTTGTGTACTGATACTTTTCGAAAGAGAATTAGTTTGCTGTTCTAACCTTGGCATCTGCATTTGTTGAATCGCAATGATATTATCTGACCTTGTATCAAAGTCATCTCCTGGTTCCAAGGCAGGCTTTCCTCCAACATCCTCGCTTTTGTCTTCTTGCATTAGAGCATGCATGTCTCCTAGGCTTTGGGAACCTTCTTCATCATGACTGATTTGTATACTCAAATTGGAATTCTCATTCATGTTAGAAGAAAATGAGACAAAGCTTGGACTAATTTCTGCTGGATCAGACATAGGAGGCAGGGAATGCTCAGCATAATCTGAAGATTCTTCATCTATGAGTTCACTTTCAAGATCATACTTTAGACAACTAAGATGAAATCGCATATTAAAATCCCTAACAGATTCATCTTGTTTCCGTAGATAATCAATTTCATCATATACCTGGTCATAGTCATAACAATCAAATTTACAAATGAAAGTCTTGACGAATTGGTCCCAGCTGTGAATTGAGGCAACTGGGAGGGTTCTACACCATTTTCTAGCTTCCGCCGTGAATGTAAGAGTAAAAATTCTGCATAAAACGCCTTCATCAATTCTTTGAACGTTTGAACTTGAAACTCTTTGAATAAATTGAAGAGCATGATTAAAAGCAGAAGAATTATTCTTACCATTGAATTTTACTTGAGACAAGAGTCTTACCACTTCAGGTGGAGTGTTGGAAGAGGCACGAACATGGATGCAACTCCAAATGGGAAGTTTGTGAGCAGCCATCCTGATTCAAATGTTACAATTGAAAACCATTCCAACAGACACTATGTTCAGGCCCTCCTTCTAGCGCCAAATATGTTGAAGCCCCGAAAATCGGGTCGACAACAAGGGGGATACCCACCCGGTCCGGACCTTGGTTGGCAGCTCCTTATCCGTTTGGTATAGCGGGTTCGACTGGGGATAATGGGACTAGTTTCCCAAGGGTGTGTGTGTGTGCAGAGTTGGATGTTGCTGATCTAAGAATACTTAAAGCTAATCTAATTCAAACTTTTAAACTAAATCTATGCTATTGTAATCTAATGAAAAACAGCACATCTAATCTATGCTAACCCGGGGTGTATTTCTTCTATTATGCGATCTAAAAAGATTTCAGACAATAACTGGTAATAAAGATCATTCAGCTATCATAAGAATAGAAATCAGTTAAGATGAGCTACTTTGCATAAAAAGTTAGGCAAAACAGTTGTGAACAACATATCGTATAATAAGTTATTCATATATCAGACATAAATAAATGGCTCCACCGTACAAAAGTGCCAAATGGTAACTCACACATTCATGTAATGACATATAAACAACTAAAACTGTATGTCACTTTCAGAATACAAGCAGAAATGGTCAAGAGATAAAAGTACCATTTATGATTGATTCTACTCATAAGCTTCAAGCAACAATGATTTATCTCTACTTGTTCTAACATCTACTAAGAGTACAGAAGTGCAACATCAATAGCAGACATTGAATGCAAACATTAATAAATCTCGATCCATCCATTCATCAAAACCTCCTTTGAGGGTGCAGAAGTGCATGTTCTGAGGACAAGTTTTTGACAAATTTCTGGACCCTTCTCCAAATGCATGAGAAGGGTTAAAATACTACTTCCTAATTCTAATAATAGTTTGTTTACAAAATTTAGGACGCGGTTTTCAAATGACCGTCCTTTTTCTAATCTAATTTTAAAGAAAAAACAACATTCTAAATAAGACTATTTCTGAATCTGATCTTTAAAGCTGCAAGTGTTCATCATGGGCTTGAGGAGAGTCGGCTGGCTGACTTCTGCTTTGAGCTGGGCTGCGAAAACGGAATCTATGAGAGCTGGCACTACTTTTTCGGCCGCGTTTATGATGCATTTCACAGTCATCCATTGACTATGCGGCTTGATCAAGTATGCCCAGTAACACTCCCAATTTAACATGTTTAATGCTTGGATCGCTTTTCCCTTCTCCTGCGCCTTCTGCTTCCATTCTGCTTCCAGACGTAGTTTATTTGGTAGATACCCCGGGGTGGTCTCTTCGATTAAATTTGCTCTGTGAAAATTTTCATTTACACCGTCGATAAGAATGCTTGCTTGCGTGGCCGCTGTCTCTGCTGCTTGTTCCGCCTCTCTGATCTGATCGTCCCATTTATTAAAGAGCAATTCTTTATGATTCTCGTTTATTCTGGGTGCACTTGCTCTTTTCCCTTCATCTTCATCCTGCCAAGCCAAATACTTCGTCACCCATTTGTCACTCTGATCATAGTCACTCTGCAAATCTACCACTTGATTGGTGATTTTATCGCTCAGTTCGCAATAATGACTCTACTGTGATATCTTACGTCCCAACTCTTCCTGTTGCTGCAGCAGTTGTTCATTTAAGCCAATAGACTCGGAAATAAATTCTGTAAGTTTAGGCTCATCTTTATGCATTTCTTGGAAAATTTGTAATTGTTTTCCTTTCTCGTCTAGACTTCTTTGATAGCCTATCTGCATCTGTTGAAAGTCTTCTTGCAACTTCTCGAGCTGTTTGTTAGCTTCAATAATAGCATTGGCTTGTTGAAATTGTCGTTGTAGTATCTGTATTTGATCTTCATGTTCTTTCAACAGTTGTTGAACTTCCGATGCCTTGTCAATAGTTGCAGAAGCATATGCTCCTGCGATCTGAGACAACTTAGTGAGATTTTCAGTTGGGTTATTGTTGGGGTCTTTCCATAAGACGTCCAATTGTTCAGCATCTTGTGACAGTGTATTTTCTAGTTTTCTTTTCTTTCTCTGCCTTCTTACAACTGATTTATGTTGGGGACTATAGAATACATCCAGTGGGGGAATTTCTTCTACATTAAGTAGAAGCTCGGAAGGTGGAGCGATAGGAATGTGCTCCGTTTCTGTGACACTGCTGACTATGGTCGAAACAACTTCTTGTGCTACCTGTGTATTGTTCACAGGCGTTCTTGGGGCTTGCCCTTCAAGATTGATTAGCTCATTGAAGGTTTCCCATTCTTTGTCTAATTCTGTCGTGATGGGTGGCGTTTTAATGACGAGAGGGGGGACATCTCTTGGCGGGGAGGCGATAACATGCTGTTGCGACATTGCACTTGACTGAGCTGTGTCCTTATCTTCCTCTTCATTCTTTCCTTGGTCCCTTCCAGACCCTTTAGAATGTTCAGGTACTCCTTGCACAGTGTTAGATTTAGATCTGGAAGTGTTTGAGTTCCCACTGAGGCTAACGCTTGGAGTCGGTTCTCTGGCAGGCAGTCGCAGCTTTTCTAAAGGAACACTGGCCAGTCTTCTTTCCCTGTATACCATGAATCTTTGGAGGTCATTTGGAGACAATTTTGACTGAGCTTCCCGCAAAATTTCTTGGAATGAGCTTTTATTCTGAAATAAATCATCAAACAAATCTTTCTTTCCAACGAATACTTTTATTTTGACATTCATTGTGAAATCTTGAGCAACTTCATTAGGGTCGAATGGCCTTGCCGGGAATTTAAATGATTGTAGACACGTCACATTTTCCACTTCGGTGAACACGTGACCTACATCGAACAATGAAAAGGCCCCACAAGCTACAGGAAACTGAGGCCATATGGCCTTCTTTTTGTCTTTTAGGTCTTTAGTTAGGCCGCCTTCTGAACAGGTTTGATAAGCAATTTCTCGAGCCAGAAGTTTGTCAGGAATATACAAGGGTAGGACATGAGGAAGGACGGTGCTTCCAAATACTCTAATATAGGTGAACCATTCTTCCCCGAACCATCTTGCGATGGGGATGATATCTATCTGTGCCTTGGGTGAGCACCTCGGGGGGTCTTCATCATACATCATTCTATACAAGGGTAAGATAAGCCCGTGACAAATCTGGTAGAAATGTGGGATGAACTGAGAATCCCACAGTACCTTATGATAAACATGGATAGGTAATGGGTCCTAGGTAGTCCATTTCCAACCCATAATGGGAAATTTAGACACATAACAAATAGAATCCATAACATATGCGAATAGATAAAAAGGAGGATAGATCCTTTGAGATAAGGATCTCTTAGACCGGTAATTGATAATAGCCGTGTATAGATTATCAAAAAAGATCTTGGCCCAATCCATAATATCGGCATTTTTGGTAGCATCTATTAATGGTAACCATTCAGACACAAACTTATTGATATCTGGCATCCCAAATAATATACAAAGCATGGCCGCAACAAAACAATATAGAGAGGTGAGGGAACCAGTGGTGTACATACTGTTTTTGTCTTTCTTGAGCGGTTCCTCTTTTCTGGACCAATCTTTGGTGGTCTCTAATAGGTCTGGGTTCTCCGCCACAAATTTCTTAACGAATTGTTCATTGTAAGTCGCCTGCGGTTCAGGAAGATGATACATAAGCTTTAAATCTTGTGCAGTGAATGATCCGATGAGCCCTTGTCCTTGAATCTTGAATTGTCTATTGTCCATGTCTGCATTGTCAAGTATCCACTTGATCATATCCGTATATGGTAGAATTTTAGGCCTTGCTGCTATCCGATGAAGAAATGAGCATGCTAGCTCTTCTAAGGATGCTTCGGAAGAGCGTTGTGAGCCCGCGACAGCAGTGACCTTCATTATTCTGGGATTCTCTTCTTCAAGTAGTCTGTACATGCTTTCCCATGTCGATATCCCTACGTCTTTGTTACAGGCTGTGTCTGTATAAAAAGGCACCATTTCCTTCATCTTTTCCTTCGCCTCAGAGCCCTGAGCTCTATTTTTCTTTCCCATTTCTTCCTGCGTATGGGTGTGTATCGTCTTTCGCTCTCCGTTCCTACAACTCACAAGTGAAATGGAAATGGCTGATCAAGAAAGGTGATGGGAGAGTTTTAAATGCAGCAGATATAACAAATATGCCACCTTACGTGAAGTAATTCTTTACAAAAGCACGTGTCTACATTTCATTTAATAGCCGACAACTAATCCCTTTACTATCATTAAAAGCGCATGATCTTGAGTCAGATTATGGTAAGTGGCTTTTCTTAAATAGCGTGCCCAAAGGATTCGTGATGAAGTGATTTTATGATTTGCTTATGTAACATCGCAGATCGCGCCATCGCAAATCGCACCATCGCAGATCACGCAAACACACGAATATAACATCGCAGTGATCACAACATCGCAGATCGCAGAAGTTTTATGCTTGCCAAATCTTGTCAGCTCATTTTTTGCGATATGCGATCTTGCGATCGGTGTTATCGCAGATCGGTAAATCTTGAAGTTTTTCTGTTATGAGTATTACTTTATTGCGATGCGATATATTGCTTAGCATGAGAGTCTTGTATATACCGATATTATAGCGAAATGGAGGCACTTCCTATCTTTTTTGCAACGTGGTTTTAAAGATTTTTTCCTTATCATAGACTTAGGTTTTAAAATATTCGAAAGATCTTCCTAAGCTTACGATGGTAACCTTATTTTGAAGAAAGGAAACTCTTTCTTTCCCTAAATTTTAACTAAGGGTCCCCATTCATTTAGTATTTTGGACAACACTTAAATGAAAAAGGGGGGGGGGGTTGTTCTTGCTAGCCACAACAGGATCGTGTACAAAGAAATAGTTTGGTAGATATCTCTTGTTAGTGATTCAAAAGTAGATGAAAATAAAGAGGTTGAACAAGGACCTGCAACTGAAAATTTGGCACCAAATGTAGCAGGTACAGAAGCTGGCAGTGACACCAACACAATTTCAGTTGTTCAACATGCGAACCCAGTGTCTATGAGAAATGTGTAGAAATTCTAATTGTAGATTAACCTGATAATGCAATATAACTAAATCAAAATATTTTAATCTACTTCTACAATCAAATTTTCGGAAGCTTAATAGATTTGAGCAAGATCAAGTGGAACACATATAACCAGAAGAAGAATCAATGCACATGAAACATAGAAGAATACTCAGGGGAAAGCCTCAACTAAAAACCCCACTATCTGTATTATCATACAAGGTGGAAATACATCAATATTACACAAAGCTTTAGCTCTCACAGCTAGCCATCTCTTTGTACAATCCTCCTGGATGCTCATAGGCAAACAAGGCTTCTCACAAACCTTCTATTCAACCCTCCAAGCCTCCTATTTCCTTGCGATGTTTCTCCTGGGTGATCCTACTATTACCAAGTGTAACACTGATCACTCACACTGATCTCACACCCTATAAAACTGCAAAATCCTCAAGGAACCTTCTCCTTCTGCATGGATGAGTTTCCTTTATAGGAAAACTCATGCCACTGATAATACAATGTCCCTGTCTTTAATCTTAACTAGGTCTTTCTCAGAATAGACATGCATGAGTTAATGATGAGAGAATCTTCAGTTATCTGGAGTACACTAGTTGGATGCATGCATGCATTAACTAAATGAATTCACAATTAGTTCCTCAAATAGTTTGGAACTAATCTAACTGGACTTAACTTAGTAAACTAAGCTAACTAATTACAACTCCAATACAACTCAACCTTATCTCCTTAATTAAGGGATAATCTCCTTAATTTAAGGGATAATTGTTGTATGACTTCACAAAGACTTCTCCAACTAATTAATCCATAATGAATTAATTAATTATTTTTCAAGCAGCTGGTGAGACCAGATTCGAATTTTAATTCTCAATTTCAAGGACAAATTAAAATTGGAATATACTGGATTCTATTTTTATCATTTCTTGTTGCTATTTTTAACAGAATGGAGTTGTTTCTCATCGGTCCATTGAACCTAAATATATTTCTATTATACAAACAAGACTTCATCACCATAAAAAATAGACCATGGTATCGAAGGGATTTTAGAAATGTGTCTTGGTGAGCTTGGGCAACATGCAGATGCATCAGAGGTTGACATTGGAGGCTTTGTAAGTGGAGGAGAACCATATCAAGCCTAGGGAATTAAAAGGATGTCACTTGATCTCTTGGACTTTTACACTAAATAAGGTTGTGTCTGCAATGTGATCGTCTTGTGTGACTCTTGTGAAGGTTTTGGTAGTGCCCAATCGACATCGTGATGATATAGGATCGCTTAGTGCAACAACCAAGAGTGTGGTGGTTTCTCTTGCCAAATTTTTCATGATAGTCTTGATGTGGATGATAATTATAGCTCATTTGAGTTTGAGTCATCACTTTCTTCAAAGTGTCGCTACTTGGAAAGTTGTGGATGACATGACAACAATTATATATGACAACCATAAGCGAATGTGTGATGCAACAATGGTGAATTATTTCTATGCTCATTGTACAATTAAAAGTATTTTTGACTACTTTTGAAGCAACAATTCATTTATTGTGGACAATACCATTATGTCACAACAAGGAATGGAAACAAAAAATGATAAAGTTATTGAAAATGACAAGAAAGAGCATGCACCTTGGTTGTTAGAGACATATGAAGCTATTGTAGGCTTTTGGAGTACTTTGTGAATTCTTCTTTGTTGTTAATTGTGCCCTCTGCATCACAATTGTTAGTGTAACTAGTTTTTGGAGGCTCTGTCACTGTTCGAAGGGATTTAGAGGTTTTTTTTTGCACCCTACAAGCTCAAGTTCTCAACAGTGTTCTACCTATCTAGAGCAATCCAATGTTTTGTCGTTGCAGTCCATATTTAATTACGTTTATTGTTTCCATTATTACCCATGTATACATTGCCATAGGTGATGTTAAAGGAAGCAAAAATGGTACTCCTAGAAGCACATGTCAATGTTTTATAGGTCATCCACTTGATGAGGCTGTCATTTCTATGATGGTTGACATGGGATTTCCAGGGTTGATTGCCAAGGAAGCATTGAGGCGTGTTGAAAAAAATAACATTGAAATGGATATGGAGTGGTTCTTTATTCATTCTAAGGAGCCAACACAAAATATGATGAAATTGCCCAAGATCTTGCCTTTTCACTGGGTAATTCTAAGGTTCCCAAAAAAATGCCAATGAAAAAGGAAGAGAGGTTTCTTTCGATACAGAACCTATAGAAAAGCCTCCCATTGAGGATACATTCACTACATGCATGAATTTGTTGCAAAGTATAGATGAAAATGTTTTTTCCATGACTGATTTGATTGTGACTTTATGCAACCGAAACAAAGGCTAGTACCTTCTGAGAGTTGTTTCCTTTCTTATTCAATAAATAAAGCTTTGTAAGGTGGATGGATTTGAAACTTAGTTGGCATTATTTTGCCTAAGATTTTCTTGAAGGTTGAATACTAAGTTCCTAAGGTGTTTTTTTCTATGGTGAAATTTTATTTGCTTTGTTTATATAGGTCATTTGGCCACATAGTGACCACTATTGCTCAATTGAAGAAAACTTGTTCGAGTTTCTTGCTTTTTTGGGGAAAAATGGCATTGACATTGCTGATGTTGAGGTATATGTTGTATAAATCTTTTATAGTCTACTTTATTTTATATTATAGCGTTCATCGTCTTTCATATCTTATACTTTGTATTGTATCTTCTTTCATTTTTAGAAGATGAACTCAGTATTGATGGTAAGATGCAGGAGTTGAACAAAGAGGAAAACAATAACATTGGAGCCACAAATGCAGAAAGAAAAATAGAAGAGAACTGGTCTAGTGATACCCTTAAATTCAATATCATGTATGAGACACACAGATACAGACTAATGGTCAAGTCTTTAGAGTTGGTGAATTCACCTGCAATGCCTTAGCTATAATATATGGATTTTTCTTTTGAAGATTTGTTATTTTTTCTACCCAATTATCATAGCAAGAAAAATATTGATATTGTAGGAATTGTTTGAGGACCTCATTAAGGTCAATTTTTTTTATGTCCTACCTGATTGATACCTTCTCCTGACAAGAAGGCTTTAAATACGAATTAATATGTTCTTGCAACAAATCAGATTCAAAGTTTATAGATATAAAATATAAAAAAAATGTCAATGGCTTCGTTTGATTGTTACTTGACTCTAGTGTGGGCAGGTTACAGGAAATTGGATTGGAAAAAGGATGGGGAGACAATGCAGATCATGCCTTGGATATGATTCATTTGTTGTTGGAGATCCTTTAGGCACCCAAGTCATCGTATTTGGAAATGTTTCTAGTAGGGATTCCTATGGCTTTTAATGTTGTGACTCTTTCACCTTATGGTTATTTTGGGTAAGCAAATATTTAGGAATGCTAGACAAGAAACTGGTGGATAGGTAAACAAATTTCTTATAATTGAAATTTTCATTCCATGATATCCTCTCTTTATTGTTTGATTGTATTTTCAATGTTTTTTCTTTTTGTATTTTGTTTTGTCTTTTAGCTATGAAATTGAAAATACTTGGTATCACACCCATTTAAAAAACATCCAAAGTTTGAACATGAGTTTAGTATTACACTATTTGAATTCAAATCTTTTTAGTTGTTTTGTGTTAAAATATCTTCATGGCTATTAAAAAGTTTACTTTCATGTTGTTATTTGAGCACAGGTTGTCTATATACTTGACCAAGTTCACTTGTTAGAGAATGAAATGTTGTTGCGAATAAAACAAGGGTTAAACATCACACCTCAAATTATTTGTTTTAACAAGTTATCCACAGCCTGAGCATTTTAACATGCAACTTAGCTGGCATGATCATGCCTAATATTTCTCTAAAGATTGAATATAACGAAGTTACTAAGGTTTTATTTTCTATGGTGATGTTTTATTTTCTTTGTTTTTATAGGTCATATGGCCACATAATGACCATTATCCTCAATTAAATAAAACATATTTGAGTTTCTTGTTTTTATGGGGGGAAAATGACATTGACATTGCTGATGTTGAAGTATATGTTGTATAAATATTTTATAGTCTACTTTAGTTTATATTCAACCATTCATCATATTTCATGTCTTATACTTTGCATTGTATCTTTTTTTAGTTTTAGAAGAGGAACTCAATATTGATGGTAAGAAGCAGGAATTGAAGAAAGAGGAGACCAATAACATTAGAGTGATAAATGCAAAATTAGAGAGAGAGAGAGAGAAGAGAACTAGTCTAGTGATACCCTTAGAGCCAATATCTTGCATAAGACACACACATAGAGACTGATGGTCAAGTCTTCAGAGTTGGTGAATCCACCTGTAATGCCTTAGTAACACAGTGATAATGTTTTTAAATGATGAAACAATATTTCATGTGTAAATTGTAGTCCAACCAATATTAAGTTGGAAACTCATATTGTAATACTAGACATTTTATATAATAAAATTTATGTGGTTGAAATTATTTTTATTTTTACTTGATATATTTAGTCTTGTAATTAATATATGTAACTTTGCATTATCATATTAGATGAACATGTACATTGTATGACATCTTTTTTTTTTAATTTAGTCACAAAATCATACTAATTAATTTATGTTGATTAATAATGAACACATAAAATCAATATAAAACTATTAAATTAGTAGTTTATATTGAGTAATGATGAACACAAATAAAATGAATATATGACTAAATTAGTTGTTTATAATGATTATGAAATGAAATGAAATGAAAAGCAATTACTAAATCAGTTGTTTATATAATGAATATGAAACTACCAAAAAAAATGATTACTGCACATGATAAATTTGTGATTACAAATGATGACTAAATTTTTCTTATATACGACTATTAGTAGCATATATATAACTATTAGTAGTATCTTATAACATGACTAAAATTTAGCCATATTTATTTGGCCATTAATTGGTTTCAAAGGATGACTAAAATTTGCATATATATGACTATTAGTAGCTAATTTACAGTACCTTATAACACGACCAACATTTTGGTCATATTTCTTTGGTCATTAATTGCGACAATTAATGACTAAATCAATGACTAAATTAATGACAAAATTAATGACTAAATATATTACTAGATGATAAAATTGAGACAACCAATTAATGACTGAGTTAAAAATGACTAAAAGTTGGTCGCATTATAAGATACTTTAAATTAGCTACTATTGGTCACCGACTAAAAAATAGTCGTTTATATGAAAATTGTAGTCATTTTTCAGTAACTAATTAGTCATTTTGTACTAGTGTAATAATTCCCAATCCTCTTCTTGAAAAACCTTTTCCTTGATATGCCTATTATGCTAGATCTTCCTTTTCAATTGTATAACTTCAGTGTGTACGAGGGCCTGCATTCTAAAATCATCCAAGCCATTCAATTGGAGCAACCTATCTTGTTGTGCTTTGGTGACATCTAAGTCTAATTGGATCACCATTATCAAAGTATTATACTCAAAATCAATAGAAAGTATAGCTTTCTTTTCATAAACCAGGTCATATGGAGTGAATCCAATATTTTTCTTCTAAGTGGTGTTATAGGCCCAAGTGGCCTCCACTAATATGTCTGTCCAATATCTCCTGATGTCCCTCGCAACCTTAGTAGGGCTTCTCTCCAATGCCCTATTTGTAACCTCTACATGCCCATTTTCCTGAGGGTGATAAGAAGTAGATGTTATGTGCTTGATGTGAAGTTTCCTTAGGAGAGTCTCAATCAAATGTGATGTGAATTGAGCCCCCTGATCGGTGACTATCTCCCTAGGGTACCCAAATTTGTAGAAGATATTTTCCCTTAAGAACTTAGCCACTTTCTCCTCTGTTGCTGCTTTGAAAACCTTTATTTCAACCCACTTTGTCAAGTAATCAGTGCATACAATGATGTACTTTTTCTGCCCTGATGGTGGGTCAATTGGCCCAATGAAATCCATGTCCCACTTGTCAAATGGCTCTAAGGCCACCTGAGGTTGTAGAGGCATTTCATCCTTGGGTGTGGGTTTTCCCATCCTCTGGCACTAATCACATCTACTAGTATACCTTCTTTCATCTTGGTGGAGAGTGGGCCAATAATAGCCATCTTGTAGAGCTTTGAAAGTTGTTCTCTTGGAAGAAAAATGACCTCCACAAGGTCCATCGTGGTAGGAGGAGAGGATGTCAAATATTTACTCTTCCCTGACACATCTCCTTAAGATATGATCTAGTCCCAACTTGAAGAGATTTCCCCCAATCTAAGTGAAAAGGAACTTTTCCTTACAATTCTTCTTCTCTCCTAGATGACAGATTTGGGGGAAATCTTGTAGCAACTAGGTAGTTGGATATGTGAGCAAACCATGGGGAGAGCATTGGTATAGAAAATAGGTTCTCATCTGCAAGTTGATAATTGACCATCCCTTCATCACCTGCAAGTAAATCAAGTCTTTTGTTGGCTTGTTAATGATAGTTAAATCAAATTGTTGTAACAATAGCAACCATCTAATGATTATATCATTCACATCAGGCTTATTCATCAAATATTTTATAGCTACATGGTCAGTATGCACACAATTTTGGTATCCAGTGATGTAGTGTCCAAATTTGTTTAAGGAGTGTACAACAACGAAGAGCTTTTTCTCAGTTACAGTGTAGTTCAATTCAACCTTAGACATATTTTTGCTAATGAAATAATTGGCATAGGGTAACTTATCATCTATTTGTTCCAAGCCCCACAACTTTTCAGATGCATCAGCATGGATATGGAAAGGAAAAGCCCAGTTGGGACCCCTAAGTATGGGTGTAGTGGTTAATTTCTCTTTCGAAATCTCAAGGGCCTCTTGGCAGCTATTTTTCCAACATAATTCTAAGTCCTTAGCTAGCAACCCAAACAATGGTGAAGCCACTTTACTGAAGTCCTTGATAAACCTCCTATAATAGCTAGCTAAGCCTAAGAAACTCCTAACATCCTGTAACGACCTTGGTGATTATTCCATGTAATAAAAGTTAATAAAGCCAAAATAATAACCACGGTTGATGGGACACTTATTCCAATATGAATGTTGGGAAAGACATTCTAGTGTGGGTGTTCATTTGGTTATTAATGGCTAAGGAAATTGGCAAAGGCAATGGCTAAGGCTTTGGAAAGGAAAAATGACATTTTTGGCACGTTTATTTATGAAAATAATGGAAACTAGGAGAAAAGGGAGGTGAAACGTCATAGGTTGTATGTGAGGATGAAAATGAAGGAAAATAATGGAAAATGAAGAAAATAGGGGCCTCGTTCATAAAAAGGCTTCTGAGGGTCAATTGGAAACCTTTTGCCTGTTCAGTTTTGGAGCTCTCTCATTATTCACTCTCCCTCATACTATTGGATACTTAGAGTTTTCTTGGAGTACTCCTGGAGGGTGTGGCATACTTGGATTTTTGGAGCAAGAAGGCAAAGGAAGAGCAGGAAAGTGCAAGAGAGCATTGAGATCAATAGCTACAACAGATTTTTCTTGCACGTACCGAGTTTCATCTATGTTTTCCTCACTAGTTTTGGCATGCATGGCATATGCATGTGGTTTATTAGTCATGATATGTCACTAGAATGGAGGATTGTTGGGATTGATAGTGGATTTCCTAGCATTTCCATTTCCTGGATAGCCATAGATATTGTGGGTTTATTTCTTTGTTTTTTTTTTGTTGGTTCTCATGTTTCCTTAGCTTGGGTTGAGTTACTAGTTCCTAGATCCTTGGTTGGACAAACAATCTGGAGCCCTATAACAATTTGGGCTGATTGATTAGTCCTGGAGCCTTGGTTGGACAAACACTCTGGAGCCCTTGGTGGGTTGAGTTACTGGTCTTGGAGCCTTGGTTGGAAAAACACTCTAGAGCCTGACGATAGCTGTGGTTGATTTACTAGTCCTTGAGCCTTGGTTGGAACAAACGATCTGGAGCCCTAGAAGGCTTGGATAGAGACCAATCTAATGATGATTTTGTGATGTCTGACCGTGAGGTGGAATCACTGTTTGATTGGTTGAGGTGGATGGCCTCCAGAAGCCCTGGATGGTTTCAAATTCATGCGTTCTATGAGATCCCACATTCATGCTTGGAATATGGCATGGAGGTGAATGGCTAGAGAGAGATTTGGCTCAAACATTCTATGGTCCGGTGGAACATGGAAGTCCCATCCTGGGTTTGGATTTTGCATCATCAATACGAGGTTATTTCTCCTTGTATTTTTATGAATATTATACTGATTTATATGTGGATCATATGGTTGTGATTTCATTAGTATTTTTGTTTCTATTATTGTGGTTATGTATGTGTTTCATGATAATAGATATGTATGGATCTCATCCAGTTTTAACTGTTAAATGAATGAACAACGTATCTATGACCTAATGGATGAAATGGAAGCTAATGTGTTGAGGAATAAATGTCTCTTAGCGATTTTGAGCTAAGTATGAGACCCCTATGCTCAAATTTGTTATTTACACCTATAGATTACATATTTGTGATATGTTTGACAAAATGTTTGTCATGGCTAGTAGGGGTCTAGTCAAGATCTTATTCAAGTAATTTCATTTGTACTATCATTTCCTTGTTATCTTACTGTTTTGAAGGTGTAATTCAATTCTGGGCAGTGAATTGGGCTCTATGCTTGAAAAAGTGGTTGAAATCCCAGGGACGCTAACACAACACTGAAAAAAATAGTCTATGGATGCTGGCATGCCTTGTCATGAGAGCGTCCAGAGCCTCCTAGATGCTAGCGGACCTATACCATAGAAGTGTCCGAGGTTCAAGTGGTCCAAGATGTCAGTGGGACCTAGGGGCTGGTTGGAAGAAAGGTTGGGTTGGTTCCTAAGGGTCCTAAAGTTGATATTGAAGGTTTATATGGTGTTTTTCCATCAGTTCCATTTCCTTAATGTGATTTAGGAGGTTGAATCATATCATAGTGGCCTATGGTCACATGTTTACCCCAGATTGTCGGTTTCCTGAGGAGATGTGGGAGGAGAGTGTTACCCATCGCTCTGCTTTTAAGGAGTAGGGACCCTTTTGATGATGGCAATCTTGTTTGGGTCCACTTCTATTCCTTCCTGAGATGTTGAATGGCCAAGGAAAGTCCATGTATCCATTAAGAATTAACATTTATTTAGACTAAGTGAGAGGTTCATTTCAATGCATTTCCTTAGGACTTTTCCCAAATTAGAGAGAGTCTCCAGGAAGTAACACCCATAGGGAGTGAAATCATCCATGTAGATCTCCACAAAATCATGGACAAGCTCAGCAAAGATGTTTAGAACTTCCCTTTGAAAATTGGCAGGGGCATTGCATAGACCAAAAGGGAGGACCCTATAATCATAGGTACCCCAAATACATGTGAATGTAGTTTTTTCTTGATCTTCATGGTTTATCTAGGTTTGATTGTAACCATTGAATCCATCCCGGAAAGAGAATAACTTCTTCCCTGCAAGACCATCTAAAACTTGATTAATGAAAGGCAAAGAGAAATGGTATTTCTTGGTGGATTTGTTCAATTCTCTGTAATCCACACAAATCCTTCACTTCCCATTCTTATTTGGGACCAAAACTAGAGGGGACACCCACTGACTATCTAAGATGGGGTTTATGAACCCTGCATCCAAAAAAAATTTCAATTCTTCCTTTACTATGCCCTTGAGAGTTGGGTTCATCCTCCTATGATGTTGGCACACAGGTTTGCATCCCTCCTTGATATAGATGCAATGAGTACAAACTGAGGGATGCACCCCATTCATTTATTTATAGTTCCAAGCAAAGGAATCTAAGTGTTCTCTAGGCATCTTGCACAATTTCTCTTCTTGGTTGGCTGAGAGAGAGGGGTTAATCTTCAAGGTTCTAGATGGGCCAAATTCTACAACTTTTACATGAGCAAGACTTGGGTCAACTAAGCATAATTCAGTCCAATCATTACTCTCAGACTCTTTCACAAACTCATCAAGAGGCATGGTATTGGGGGGATGGTTCTAAAGGATCTGGTCAATAAGGTCATCTTCATGTGGTTGGTCCCCTCCTATAACAACATCTAGGGTACATATTGGATGGGATGTTGTATGATACACTTCATCTTGATCCTCTTATTCTAGCCACAAGGGTAAGTCATGCTCAATGGATGACTGATCATGAGGATACAATACCAATTTTTTGCACAAATTCCCAGTCTCAATAGTCATGTTCCCGATCCTGCAACTAATGTAAGCATCAACAGTGGCTAACCATGGCCTTCCCAAGATGAGAGGATAGCCATTGAATTTGGTTTTGGGTTGGAGAACCAAGAAGTGAGTAGAATACTTCTAGGAGTTAATAAAAACCATTACATCCTCAAAAACTCCCTCAGGAGCTACTGTGGATCTATCTACAAGTTGCAACACTTTAGTGGTATTTCTTAAGGCTCATTGGAGGTTTAGTTTTAGCATGGTTTCTTTAGTCAACACATTGATGGACGACCCAAGATCAATTAGGGTATGAGGGACAATGATGCCATCAATGTGCACATCTATTACTAGACTTCTAGGGTCTAAATATTTTGGACAAATCACTCTTCCCAAAATCAAATCAGATAATTGACCAATAACATGGATGGTGGGTGTGTCTCTTTTTCTCCTCCAAGGGTGTTTTAAAAATTTCTCCTTTATAAGCTTATTATAGATGGAAACATCCTTAATAGGTTAGAGGAGGGGTATTTTAACACACAAATTCTTCAATTCTCCCAGAAGTTTAGTCTCTTCTGGGGTGTGTTGGCTAGGATGGATCAATCTCTCAGGAAAAGGAGGTGGATTTAGTTGAGGGGTACTCTCTTCCTTTTCCTCTTCAAGTTCTTCAAGTGGAGATGGAAGTTGGTTATCTAGAAGCACTCTTCTAGAACTAAGGTTGATTTTTTAGATCTCCACAATATAGGCAGGGTAAGATGTCTCTCCATTGTAGACCTGTTGTGCTTGCTTGTTATTTGGGTTCAGATTGGGTTGAGCAGGCATCTAAGGTTGCTTGGGTGGAGCAGGATGAGTGAGTTGTGGTTGAGGTGGAGGTGGAGGTAGTAAATCAGGAGTTTGGTTAAGTTGAGGCCTCCACCCTTGTGATGGGTTATTCCATTGAGGAGGTTGAGAAGCATATGGATGAAATGGTTGATTGACATGTTGGGGAGGATATTGAGGAGCATAAGGCCAAGAAGGAGGTGTGGACCATGATGGATGAGTGGAAGAGTAACAAGGTGGAAAGGATGCATTCTGGTTGGGATGGTAATAAGAGTAGGATGCACCTTGCATGCCCTACTAGTATGGTCAAGGTCCTTGAGGCCTCCCTTGATTTATAGAGTAGACTTTCTCAGCCCTACCTTCTGCCCCTTGGTATACAAATTTTAAACCAGGTAAAGATGGAAGTTTATTTTTGGCATGGTTTTCCTCACAGACTGAGTAGACCTCTATGACATTTAAGGGCCATTCATTTCTGGGGTGCCTTCTAGTGCATTTAGGGAAGAAAATAGCTAGGGGTCTCTTTACTTCCTCTTGTTTCCTCTTGATCTGCAAGGTATCCATTTGTAAATCAAAGGTATCCAAAATTTCACTTTTAAAGTCTTTTAACATGTTCCCAATATCATTCTTGATGGATTTTGTGGAAGGAGAGGAGCTGATCAAACTTTGACTATCCCTACCCTTCTTTCTAGCAGCCCTAGAGTGATTTTTGAACATTGTTTTAATGCCATCATAGAATAACAGATAGATATCTCCCAAGACAACATGTTGATGGTTTCCAGCATGTCCTCCTTGATCCCTCATAGAAGAACTAGCTTGAGTGATTCAAGATCAAGGGTGATTCTCGCCCTCCTATAACTAAGTTGAAATCTCTCCTCATAGTCCTTTAGGGATTCATCAGGTCTAAGAGTGATTCTAAAGATTTATTCCTTGGTTTCTTTGGACCTATAGTAGTCCCTATACTGATCCAGATTTAAGCAGGAATGCAAAAAATTACAGATATAACCATAAACACAGAGATGCAGCGGAAATAATACTTCATTGCATTAATGTAAAATACTGAAATATGCTTACAAATAGAAATGGAAATAAACCAACTAGGGCGATGGTAGCTTATCTCTGAGAAGAGATGTGTCAGCTACATGCCTATGAACTATGTTACAATGAGGCTCAAAGGCCTATTTATTGTTGAGAAACAATGGAAACCCTAAACATTGAAAAACCTAACCCTAGAAGATGAAACGCCAAACTGTGGGCCCCGTTTTGGGTAAATTGGTACATCAACTTCCTGGGGTCGTAACTTTGGCGTATGATCTTCGCTTGACGTGTACAATAGCTCGTTAGAAAGATATATCTGAGCACTACAACTTTAGGAGAATCAACATTTGTCCATGCACCCATGTTGCTCCCTAATTTCCCAAAAAATGTCATTTAGGGCCTCAAAACAGCTCCAGAAGTTCAGGACTCGAAAAACTGCTAAAAATAGTAAATTGTGCTACAATTACGGAAATTGAAAAACTGAAAGAGATAGTTGTGGGGGTCCAAGTGGGATAGGTGGTTAGACACCAAAATCCACCTGGATCATTCCTTCCCCCTTAGGAATCAATAATGCCCATTGCGTTGAGTTCCTCCATGAGATGAGGAAACTGCTACTGAACTTGGTCCTTGGTGAGTTGTTCTGCAATCGCTGATGTGTCCAGTAATGGTGGGAACCATGGTCAAGGGCAGTACACATTGAACACTTGGTGCAGGCAAAGGAATGAGGGACTAATTTACTCCAAAGCATTTTTTCCCACAGCCTTGATAATGGTGTAAGGACCATGCCAGAGTGGTCGGAGCTTCTGATGGGCTCTTGTAAGGTGTTCTTTCTGCAGATGTGACCAGACTTTGTTGCCCACCTAAAGGTTGTGTGGTACCCTTGTGGGTGAGGAGAATTTGTTCTTGTGTTCTGTCATGAACGTATCCCTTTGCTACTGTTGTTGCGTGGAGGAACCCTTCACGGGGGTCATGGATGTGGTGACAATATTCCCCCTTCTTTGGGAGCGAACCAGAAAGAAAATGAATTTCCTAGTCTGGGAGATGAGCTTGTTGGCTTTCTTGGTAGTGATCAAAGAGGTGGCGGTAGGTGGGGCTACCTTCGGTATCCTGTATAATGAATTACACAAATAAATAATGATAGCAGGAGGCCTTGACTCATACACATCATGTCACCTCCACAAGTATGGTTCGCCTAATAGTACATCACAAACATCCAGAGGTGTAACATCACACAATACCTCGTCTATGAAGGGTTTGATGATGTAACAAAGGTGGCACTACTGGAAAATTCGGAGATCTCGTCCTTGGTGAAGCCACCCGATACTGTATGGTTGTGGGTGTGGTGTAGTCAGTAAGCCCAACCGCTTCACGACCTCTACTGAAATGAGGTTCTTTTGGCTCCCACTATCAACAATGAATTGCAATGATGAACCCTTCACCCACATCTGTGAATGGAAAAGACGCTTCCCCTCCTCTGGATCTTCGGGCTCATTCTTCTAGACCTTGGCGGTGGCAACAGTGGCGTTGGGCTCCACATCAATGATCTACTTCCCTTTTCCATTCCCCTTGTCAGGTTTTGACACAGGGTCGGAACATGCATATGATTCTGAAGCCTTCAACTCAGCCACTAGTGACTACTTGGTCTGACACTCACTTGTTCTATGAGTGGGGCTCTCATGGAACTGACACCACTTTCCTGTGTCCTTCTTCGACTTCGTGGTGTTGTTCTTTTCTTGCAGCTTCGACGCGTTGTCTTGGGTCACTCCGCCTTGGCTTTGTCCTTTATTCTTCAGATATGCAGATCCAAAGTCTCTTTTCTTCTATTTGAACTTTTGCTCGATTTTGACAGCATATCAATACGCCACGCTGAGCAAGGAGATTTTCAAGAACTTCATCTCTTCCTGGATGTACATGTGTAGGTAGCCACGGTATTTAAGTACCAAATGCAACTCAAAATCCTTCATACCCAACTGTGTGCGAAGGGTATGAAAAATGTTTGTGAACTTCGGCACATCTTGGTCCCTTCCCTGCCGCAGCGTCGTCCAATTTATGTATTTGTCCTCATAGCTTTTGACAGGGTAGTACTGTGCCTTGATGGCATCCTGGAATGAATTCCAAGTGGGTGGGGCTGAAAATAGTGAGCCCGTGCTTTCATCCTTCTGCTCGCAATAGGTTTCCCACCAGTGCTTGACATGGGGGGCTGCTTTGAGAAGAGCGAAAACAATCTTTTCCCAACTCGAAAATTCATGAACAGAAAAATACCCTTCTAGCAGATTTAACCATTTATCTACGACTTTTGCGTCTATCTGACCCTCAAATATGGGTATTTCAAAATTAACTTGTACCTTAAATGGTGTGGTGTTTCCAGAGTAGTTGTTGGAAGCCAATGCGTCGCCTCTGGGTAGCCGCTGAAGGATTTGGGCAAAGTTGTCCATCATCGTGTTCCTTTATCGCTCGAGGGATTCTTCGAGCAAGGTTTTGATAGGATCTCCTGCCCCCTCTTCTTTCTTGTCTTCCACCATGGGAGGCCGTTGGGATTTGCGAGGCTGGTCTTGCAAAGATTCGACTAGTTCAAGCCCTAACTCCTTATATCCCGACCTCGTTGGGGACATGCAAAGAAAAAAAGAGAAAAAGAAGACCACTCTAATAACACTGATCTGGATTTAAACAGGAATGCAAAAAATTACATAGATAACCATAAACACAGAGATGTCGTGGAAATAATCCTTCATTTCATTAATGTAAATACCGAAATATACGTACTAATAGAAATGGAAATAAACCAACTAGGGCGATGGTAGCTTATCTCTGAGAAGGGATGTGGCGGCTACATGCCTCTGAACTGTGTTACAATGAGGCTCGAAGGCCTGTTTATTTTTGAGAAACAATGGAAAACCCTAAACATCCAAAAACCTAACCTTAGAAGATGAAACGCCAAACTGTGGGCCCCGCTTTGGGTAAATTGGTACATCAACTTCCCGGGGCCGTAACTTTAGAATATGATCTTTGTTTGACATGTACAATAGCTCGTTAGAAAGATCTATCTGAGCACTACAACTTTGGGAAGCGCAACATCAGTCCATGGTCCCATGCTGCTCCCAGATTTCCCGAAAAATGTCGTTTAGGGCCTCAAAACGGCTCTGGAAGTTCAGAACCTGAAAAACTGCTAAAAATAGTAAATTGTGATACAATTACGAAAACTAAAAAACTGAAAGAGACAGTTGTGGGGGTCCAAGTGGGATAGGTGGGTGGCCATCAACATCCATCTGGATCATATACTTGTTATTAAAGTCCTATTGCATTTGAGCCTAGGCAATGATTCTATCCCCAGGAAGACCCATAAATCAGTGCAAGGCTGCATCCTTAAGGGTAGATTGGAATAACTTCAACTTCTGGTCATCAGAGGCATAGTCATAGGTCCTATAGATAACAAAAAATTCAAGCATAAATGTATCAGGACCCTCAAAGGTTAAGCCATGGAAGTGTGGAAGGCCATTATGGTTGCTATTATTCATTCTGGCCTCTCCATTAGTCTCTCTGATAGGGAAAACCTCATTTTTCCTATTTTCAACCATGGTTTGGGTAGGTGAAGTGGGTTCTTCTTCTTCCCCAATAGGTTATTCAAAGATCTTAGGTTGGTCACCTATAGGGTCTTCTAACTCCCCTGTAGTCAAAGAGGGAAGATGACAATCACTGAAGAAGAGTGAAGGTTGACTGCTTGAGGGTGTGGGGGTGTTTGGTAAGAATTTTCCTTGAGTATCACTATTCCTACAGGCATGAAAAAAAATATTTTTTCTTTTATGTTTCTTTTTCAAAATTGTATGCAAAATAGAAAACAATGATGAAGTAGAAATAACATCTACCTAGACACATCCCCAAAAATGATGCCAGAAAGTGGTGAGCTCTGGTATTTCGCCAAGAGTGTTGCAACTCCCAAGGGCTCCTCAACTTTATTTATCAACTTGGGGTTCGTACAAACTTCGAGGTGAAAATGCTATATGCACAGTAAATGAGATTCTACTCACGCCACCCTCAACTAGGACATTTGATCAATAGTACTCAAAGGCCATTCTTCTTACTGAATTAGGAGAAAAACTAACTAATGAAAGTGTAATTTAGAAGCTACCTCTAATGATAAAAAGGAATTTTTTTTTTGAACTTCAACTTGTAAATTCTATTGAATCAATTCATGAAAATATAATAACTACACTACTTGCAGAAAGGGAACTACATTATATTGCAATCAACCATATAGCTATTAAATCTACTTACAAATAGGAAGCTAACCTACCAAATCATAACTCAACATTCCATGCATCATATATCTAGCTTACACTTTGATATAAATCAATGTTCTATTTGTGCCACATATGTAATAAAGAAACTAATTTTGTTCTATTTTTTAGTGAAGGAAAAGGATGGTTGGAGTGGCCTCGGTGTTTCCCTTGATCATGGAGTCACAACTAGGGGTCAAGCTACTTCTAAACCGTCCAAATTACATAAAAGGTCAAAATAGGTGGAGAAATAGGCTACTACATGTATGCTATAGGAGGTTGCTACAGGAAGGCCTGTAATGCTACAAGAAGGCTACCGAGAAGGTTTAGGAGGTAGGAGTAGTGTATTTAAGGGATGGAAAGGTCAATGGAGGTATAGGTAATTGGATGAAAGGTGGCCAACACCCCTAGCCAAGCTCAGAGACTTTGGAAGGCATGTTTTTCACTAGGAGAGCTACTCACGATGATCTAAGAGGATGATCTCAAGAACAAAACTTTAAAGACAAAATTTGGGATTCATAAAAGAGGGTGAAGAAGTCCAAGATGGAGGTGGTGAAAAGCCCCTTGCTTGTAGATCCAAACAACCCTACAACATCACATGAATATACCCTTTTATCATTGATAAAATGAAACAACTAATAGTGGAAAATATGAGTTGAATTTAAATGCCATCTAATCTATGCCAAAAACTTTGATCTAGTCAATAAATCAACTCCTAAGATACAATAAGCACATGAAAAACAATATAACTGACATAGACCTTCTTCCAATAGATCATAAACATAGTATTTATGGACTGTGATTGTAAAACCTTTTATTCATGCTCCCATGGGAGAGATGAGATAGAGGTTGTAATCACAAGATTTTGAGGGGTTATTTTCTAATGTGTAATGTCCCCTCCTAAAATATTTTGGGACATGAATTATTTCTACATTTTGGGGCCAATTTTGGAGGAGATGGAGCCCATTCAATTTTATTAGGAGACATAGGAGTTAGAAGTAAGTTACTTTGGTTTTGTTCACACAAGGAAAATAAGCACTTCCTAAGCCAATAGTTCGAATTGCATGAGAGGGAAAATTGATGGCTTAGTGACAGACCCATGAAGGAGGGAAAATGGAGGGTTAAAGTGCTCCACTAAGTCTATATAAGGAAGGTAGATCTCCTCATTTCAATCATATTATTGGAGTATATCAATTTCTCTTTGGTTGCTTGAGCTGCTTAGTCGAGTAACTAGTTGTTTAGCACGAGTTCTTCAGGCAAAGAACTCACCCTTTCTTCTGGGGACTTTGAGTGCCACCCTAGGAAGGTTTTCTTCATTTCTTTAGGAGGAGGATCACATTCTGATTCCCGGCGATAACATGCCCTTACAGGTTGTGCGTATTACTGGGGGACACAGTGGAGAGGAGGCCGAGTTCATTGGTGGTGCTTAGTGGTGGAGATATGATGTGATATTTTTTATAGAGGAGGCGAGGGAGGATTTTCAATATCTAGGAGATTTTGGGATCCAATTGAGCTTCTGGCTTGGTAGTGTGACTTTTGCACTACCTGGGCGAGCGCAAAGGCAGTGTATGGGAGCTCATTTGGTGGGTAGAGTATCAGTCCTTGAGGTTGAGCTTTGCCGTGGAGATTATAAAGGATATCTGGAGTAGTGTTTTCTTCCATTTCAGAGCTTGGAGGAGGAATTTGTGGTCATTCCTTGTAGGTCATATTCATGGAGCTGTTTGGAGGGCATGGGCCATAGAAGAGGTTAAACTTGGGAGGTCAAAATCTGGTCAAACCATTTTTGGGTTTTTCTGGGTTTTTGACAAATTTCCCAGATATAAAATTTCAGAATTTTATGAGCATCGGAAGTGGGGTTTCGGTGGTATCTTTGTAGCAAACAATGCATAATTGTTGGGGATTACACAATGCCTTTGGGAGTCAATTTTGGGAGGTCAAAATTGGGCCAAACCATTTCTGGGCTTTTGTTGGTTTTGGTCAAGGAGCTTGGGGATGAATTTGTAGCATTTTCCAAATAGTGGAAGTGGAGTTTCTTGCAGTTCCTTTCTAGCAAGCAGTGTAGTTTTTTGGCAATGCAAAGCATTAGAGGAGCATACATTTTCCAGTACTTTATATCATTGTCTCATCACCTAGATTCTATCATGCTTTCCATTGAGGCAAGCCCAAGTGCATTCATCCATACTATCGTATTTCTCCATTGATTAATAAAATGGCTCATCTAGTTCTACTTCTAGAGTTTTTATGAGCATGTGTTGTTTGTTAAATTTTTCTGCGTTGAGAGTCTTTTTTTCTTTATATATCATTGTTTCTTTAAGTTTGGAACATTACATAATGAAATGCAGAAAACTAATAATCACTACGAACTAAAATATAAGAGGGACCTAAGCCATTGGGCTTGGGCCCAAACCGAAGAGCCTCAGCCCTCTGGAACTAGCTCCGTGATTAACCAATAAGAATCTTCTCAATATCATTGCATCAATGTCAAATACATCACATAACCAATGAAAAATAACGGTGCCAAGTGCTTGAGCTTGATAGATACCTAGTTGAAAAATCCTAATGAGATCTTTTACATTTTTATTTATACAAGAGGGTAGCTACTAGATTCTCCCTAGAAAATAGGAATGTTTGTCTCCCATAAATCGAGATTGGTGGATCTTTATCTTCATTAACTGCACTTTCTTGGCTACTAATGACCTCTTCTTGCTTGGCTGCCAATGACCTCGAACTGATGAGAGAGTATGTGGTGATCTTGGGTTGATTGAAGGAGTTAAGGAGGCGGAGAACCTCCTAGAATATCTCCCTGTTGTCTACTTCGAGCCCCTCCATGTAAATTATCTAAAAAATGCTCCATTTCCTAACATTAGACCATATTAGGCCACATGACATAGAAAAACATCTTTTACCCCTATCGCTAAGCATAATATAACAAAAATTGTAAATAAATGTGAGAAAGAGATAGTTATAAAGTTAGAGGATGGAATTATGACCCTTGTGATGTGCCTATTGATGAGCCTCATCAACTGACACCTTTTGTGAATTTGTAAGCGAAAAATAGGTAGAGGTATGATGCTAATGGGACTCAACTCAAGTATGATTCTAACAAAATTACATAATGGTGTATACAATAGACTACATCTGACATGAGATGCATGATGCATGTTTATAAATGCATTGAAGAATGATAAGTGATAATGTCTACTTTAAAATTGTGCCCATAACATTTGAATCTTTATAAAGATAAAAGACTAAAAATTATGTTTCATTTATGAAAAAACCTGAGTTCTCACTAGTGATAGTGTGGGTTAATTACCAACCTTTGCATGCATATTTTTATAATTATGCTTAATGGTGCATTTAAATAAAAATGGTTAGAGTTGCAATGCATTTCTCATAAAGAATTAATTCTTATATTGTTTTGTGTGATAACATATGGATGCAGAAAGGTGGGGGTTGTCGTTGAAGAGGACAATAGAATGTTTTAAAATAGATGGAAAGAACCCCTTTGGATGTTAAAAGTAAATAATTAGTCAAGTGGTAGGACTTGAATTTAATGACTAATTGGCGATTGAGTCTCATGGATTTGGATTGAATTTAAGATGGTTGGTAACATTGACTATTTTTTCATGACTAATTATTAAAATTATATGTATGAATCAGTTTTGATTAAAGATTATTACAAGTTGTAAACAAAGTGGTTATGGAAGTTTACTATGTTGTTGGTCTATCAGTGACACTATAAATTTAATATAATCAGTTAAGTCTATTGTGTTGTGGACATATGGTGTCTTCATTGCCATCACTAAATGAAAGTTTGGATGGCATTTGAATATGTTGGCATTACTAATTTGTTTCACCGAGAAAAGTTTGTGTGATTGAATTGAATTTAGTAATGTTACATAATGATTGTTGATTAGATACATATGCATAAATGAAATTTCATTCTGAATGAACTAGAATTATGAATGGGTAGAGTCTTGTTTCCTTAACTGTTGATGGAAAAGAAAAAGTTCATGGAAACTTTGTTTTAAAGTTCTTTGGATGTAGCATCTAGAAGATGTATCTTTATTTGTTATGCATGGAAATGGTTTATGAAATATGGACAGGACTAACACCTTTTGACATTGTTAAAATATTGAATTGACAAGATATTTTGTAAATAACATTATTTTGTATAATGTATTTTTTTATCAAAATAAGTTGTGACTAATGTCGCTAGTGCGCTTAAGCAGAGGTAGCTTAATGGAAGAAAGTGACATTCCAATAATATGGAACAGAAGAACCTGTGAAAGGTAAAAATTTGCAATGTGAAGGCATAATGTTATAATATCTAAGATATGATAATGCTTTTCTAAGCTGTATGATGGTTATTGTATGGAAAATATGAAATGAATACTACCTATATAACATTTGATGCTAGTCATGATTTCTTGTCAATTTACTTTTACAGATTATGGGACCCATGCTAAGGGTCAAGTATGAATGCATGATGTACATAAATGTTTTTTTTTCTTCAATTTTAATATGTGTTAAAAAATGTAGCAAGAAAATCTCAATTTGACTTTAGCCTCATTCAAATTGAGTAAATTGAATTTCCACATCAATAGGACAACTTTGAGGTAGTTAACTAGTGTTACATGGCTCTTGTCACCCTGTTAGCTCATTAAATTCAAGTTAGTGGGTTTGGAGTTCAGTCATGCATGTGTGATTGCTAAATTTTAGCAATCTGGTCCAATTATTTTCAGTTGTATTTAGTTAACTAACCTATAACTATTGATAAAGCTAGTTGAAGGTCAGTTGAGCAATGGGACAATAGTCTAACTCAGGGATTTGTCAATTAACTGATCAATCAGCTCAAAATAGATCATCCATGCATATAATTCAAATTAGTGAGCTGCATTGGAGGAGACAAGGCTAGTGTAACATGAGTTGTTTACCAGTTGACTGTATAGTTGTTGCATGCAGTCAAGAGATCAATTCCTTGGGAACTGTGTAAGGAAATAGGGACTTACATATTGTTTAGGAGCTTTTATTTTATTAGATTTGTGCAAGGAAATAGGAGGTTGGAGGAGGCATAAAGAGGCTAAGTGTTGGCAAAAATTCCCTCTATTGTCACTTTTTCTAGCACCCATACCACAAGTGCTTCGGGAGACATAAATAGCTTCCTAAAGATAGCCTTTGGGTTGATTGTAGACCAGTTCCTAGGAAATCTTAAAGAGAGGAGTGCAATGGAAGTTTATCAATGAGGGGTTTTGTCAGCACTCTAATTGTCACATAGTTAAGAATATAATAAAAGGGGTTTGGTTCAATCGGCCTTCATGAAGGTAAACTCAAGCCAATACGTGGATCCAAATGTTTAGGGGGTAAATCGATCCAACGTTGAAATATCTAGTTCTGGTGGCCGACACACAACAACAAGAAGTCTTAATATTGGTGTCGTAGTAACATGAAGAGGAGGAAAGAAAGGAGTGAATTCGATGCATAGGGTTGTAAAAAAACATAATCCTAAGAAACAATGTTCCAATAGAAATATGGAAGAGGGAGGAGGTGGAATGGTCGAAACAATGGAGTGCTAATGAAGGTTTCATGCTAGATAGATCATGGGTACATTTATCGCCAAACAATATGAGTAAATATGGGCTCACACAGGTACTACAGGTTAATCGAATAACATAAGTAATTATATCTTATTCACAGATACTACAAGTTACAAACTAACAGAAGTAACTCTGTCTTAAACACTGTCATGGATTGTTCACTTATTTAGCAGCCTAGATAAATCCATGAATCAGAGAGAAACCAACCGTTCCATTACACTATTTCAGAGAAAGAAAAAACACATATGAAATGATATTTACAAAGAGGAAACATACTACACATTGATCTTCTTGGAATCATGAGAATAGCTACATTCAACATTGTATCACTCTAGTCCTTCATGAATAGGAAATTAGAACCAAAAAGGAATCACAAATTTTGGACCACTGCAGGTGAAATTTTTTCGGAAAACCCCTTTATTAAGTGTTTCTCCCCCTTATTTATATCGAGAAGGGGGAATTTGAATCCACATTTACAAAATATCTCAGCCAAGGGCTAGTTGTCCAATTCACTAGTTGCCTCGGCCTACAATAGCTCTGCTGCCCAAAATGATTTCTAAGGATTTGATTCCTTTCTTGAAAATAAACAGAAATTATAGAATAATAGAAAAAGGGAAAAAGGGAAAACAGAAAGATGATGGAGGAATTATCCCATTGTCGTTCCTGAGGTTGTCCCTAATCAAGCCACATCTTTGCCTTAGCATGCTTCTCCTGTTGCTTGGCTAGTTCCTGTCGCTTTCATCTTAACTTCCTAACTTCACGACTCTCTGGAGATGATAGCGATCGACTGTGGTTGCCTATTATAGAGTAGAAGCAGAGTTTGTCCAGGCATTCCTTTACATTTATGACCAAGTGGAGCTCCACGCCAAGGCATTAAGTCTTCTTGAGTCCCCATACTGATTTACTGGTGCACCATGCCCTCAATCAATGCTTCAGTTTCCGACCCATACACCATCAAAGCTCTGTACCATGCTATCGGGGCATCATTGTATAGGGACTTTTATGTTAAGAGGTGTTACAGAACAATGATTCCTAATCTCCTTTCACCCCTTTGGTTTAACCCCTTTCCTCATTTCTTCTCATATGACCAGAGGCTATGACCAAGTGCTTGGCTAAATATCGGAGCTCCTTGATTGACAAATCGCAATTGGGGTTTTTGTATTGGAGCTGCAACGTATTTCTGATCTCCAATAGTGATATCCCTTTAGTTCTTAGCCCTTGGTTCCTTGGCCATTTATGTGTTCGCGGGCCAACCCCCTTATCAAAGCCCCTTTATCAAAGGTTCACAATCGGTGATTCCATTTTTTATGCACAACACAACTACCGATCACCAATCACCCTTCGTGCTTAGCCCCTAGTTCTTTTATCTCTTTATGTGATTGTGGTCCAGCCCCTGTATCGGAGCCCCTTTATCGAAGGTTTCCAATCGATGATTTTAATGTTATCAACATTTGGCGGTTTCATGACATTGTATTTGGTTGCACCCTTTGATACTTGTGATCGTCGATATGCAGGATCGCCTGTCCTGCTTAGCTCTTGGTTCTTCTCTCTTCCCGTGTCCATTGGGTAGCCCCCTTATTGGAGCCCTTTTATCACATGATCACAATCAAAGGTTTCACTACGGAGTGATGTCTTGTTTCGCTGAGCATTGATTTCCAATTGGTGACGTCATCACTACCATGTGTCACTTCCTGAGTGGTGACACGTGTCACCTGGATATGCCCCCATAGGACCCTTGAAAATGCTATATCAGCATGCCATGTGTCCTCCATAATGCCACATCATGATGACATCATCTTCCCTACATCTTTATCAGCTCCAATAGTGTTCTGCCACATGGCCCCCTGAAGAGAGAGAAAAGGCTCACTGATACTTGGTTTTTCGCTGAAATCCTTTGTTAAATTGTTTTCGGCCCTCCCGATGCTTTAACACCATTGGCATTCATTGATCGCAACCTGGTTAAGATTGAAATTTTGACAACGTTGATCATCGATCGTCGATGTGGCCTGGACTCGATATGAGATTTCCGATATCGGCAATTGTTCCATCGCCATTTTTCTCTCACCTCACCAACTTCTACTTCCAAAAAACTCCGATTACGATTTGTGATGAGTCGGGACCTATGATCTACCAGGACCTTACCCTTGGTTTTTTTCTCTTTGTTTTCTAGATTTCAAAGGGCATCTTCAATCTGCTCTAACTTCTAATCTAGAAGTACATCTTTTGACTTCCACATATTGTTGGAAAGCTTATTCCGAGAACTATCCAATTGAGGGGGCTGATTTATCTTTGAGGAATTAAAAAACTTGGAATATGACTGAAAAATTTACTGCTCTTTTGCACTTTGGGTGACTGGAAACACAATTTGCAGTGAGTGAAAACATTAGCACCAACTAGGGATAATGCCTTGCTGGCAAGGTGCTGAGAACCTATAGAACAGTAGCCTTCACCATTGGGCATGGAGTTAAAAAATATAATGAACTTTGACAACCATAAAATATCCATGAAACTTTGTTTGCAGGGATTCCTTTCCTCATCAAACTGAAATGCATAAAAATAAAGCCTACCAACTGGAAAGTAAATGCTCATGTTAAGTTACGGTATGTTATATTCTTATAACAGTTTACTTCTTTTTCTTATTATATTCCACCGATTAGCAATCACATGTACATAAAGTAAAGTGCAGATAGAACATTAAACGATCGACAGAAAACAAGCCAAGACAAGAGACACAAGATGTGGCGGCTAGCCAGGGACAAACCCCACAATGTGTGGGGAAACCCTTTGATCAAATCTTCTTTTATCTTCAATAATTCAGCAGAGAGAAATAGTACAATAAATCTGATTCATATCAGCAGTAGCAAACCCTAGATCAGTAGCATCAGCGTTAGCGACTTCATTATCAAACTAGGGCAGACCATATCTCACAAACCGACAGTCGGATTGACTTCATTCCACCACCAAAAGTTTCGGCTTCCAGAGGAGGTTCAGATGAACCTACAGTGCAGTTCATATGAGGAGATCTTCTAGGCCATGCAAGTCAATCTTTACTTCTGCAGTTGCAGCTTCAGTTTCAGCAGTTTCCGGCTTCAAACTAGGGCAGTCGATATCTTGCAAACCGTTCGTCGGATTGACTTCATTCCACCACCAAAAGTTGCGGCTTTCAAAGGAGGTTCAGATGAACCTACATCGTAGTTCATATGAGGAGATATTCTAGGCCACGCAAGTCAATCTTTACTTCTGCAGTTGCAGCTTCAGATTCAGCAGTTTCCGGCTTCAAACTAGGGCAGTCGATATCTTGCAAACCGTTCGTCGGATTGACTTCATTCCACCACCAAAAGTTGCGGCTTTCAAAGGAGGTTCAGATCAACCTAAAACATAGTTCCAAAGAGGAGATCTTCTAGGCCACACAAGTCAATCTTTACTTCTGCAGTTGCAACTTCAAATTCAACAGCTTCCGACTTCACATGTGTGAGAGGGAGAGAGACCCATTTCAGCGCAGTAGAGAAGAGACTCATATCTGCGCAGTAGAGAGAGAGAGATGTGATGAGATGAGTGAGTCCAAATGAGGAAAATTCCTCTTATATTTATACACAACCTTGGTGGGTGAATATATGCGACTGTTGGGCTTCTGAGCCTACATGAGTTGTAGGTCGGCTTGATAATAATTCCATAATCAAAATAAATTCATATCTCCATGAATACTTATCGGAATTGGATGATCTTTATATCAATCCTACACCTCTCGATGACAGGAATCTAATAAAAATATTATCAGCCATGAATAAGATGACCCACATGAAGTTTTGCCCTGGTTGCCAATTTTAACACTCCCTCTCAACCATGGAGAACTTCATCTGTAATCTGTCTATCGGTCCTTACTATTCATCCATTAAATGCACTGCCCTGTACAACCTGACCCTTGCCCTGCTCTGCTCTATTCTGCCTGTTCTGCTTTGGCTTGTTCTGCCCTGCACTGATCTGTACTGTTTTGTTCTGTTCTGCTCTGTTCTTGCATTGTTTTGTTCTACTCTGCTTTTGTCCGAATTATGAAGAAGAAGAAATGATCGACGATGTATCATACTGACTCAAAGTCAGTCTCAAAGTATGTACCACTGATCCCAGGCCAGTCTCAACCGACCCGAAGTCAGCGTCATAGTATGGTACAACTCCTACCACTGGTCCCAGAGCAGTATCATCCTCCACTGACTCAAAGTCAGTCTCAGAGTATGTACCACTGATCCCAGACCAGTCTCAACTGATCCGAAGTCAGCGTCATAGTATGGTACAACTCCTACCACTAGTCCCAGACCAGTATCATTGATCCCAGATTAATGGAGGTCATCCTAGCATAGGGAGTACGGTAGTTACAACGATGCGTCCATCGGTACTACTATGGTCCCTAACTTCATTTCCCTGCTCATTGATCAGATGATAGGTACTTCCCATGAGTCCCAGACTACATGGGTAGGATGCCTCGATAGGAGAACTAATCAATCCTGTCCTCACAGGAGAACACATCAATCCTGCTACAATTGCCATGGAGAACACATCAATCCTGCTACAATTGCCATGAAGAACACATCAATCCAGGCCGCCATGGAGAACACATCAATCCAGGCCTCACAGGAGAACTAATCATCCTGCTACACAGGAGAGCGTATCATCCTGTTCCACAAGAGAGCGAATCATCTTGTCCCACAAGAGAGCAAATCATCTTGTTCCAGTGTGCACCACCAGGGGAGGGTGAGTCACCCTGTGGTCGTATGTTGCTCCAGTAATAACCGCAAGCCCTCAGAGCTCCCAGAGCTCAATGTATGCAACATGCAGGACCCTTGTACAAGGGTTTCTTACCGACTCCAAGTCGTTTGGGAAAATCACAGATTAGATCTTTCCTCAGGGCTTTGACAAGGTGTATCAACCTGTACATCATCTTAATGCGATGGAGCCTCCTTGCTCATCAACTTACCATATCCAAGATGATGTCTATCTACTGGAGAAATCGACGAATACGGGATTCCTCAATAATCGAATCTCACCTCTGGTTGTTATAGAGAATCACAGTGGTATCCAATGTAAATCCAAACAGCTCACTGAAGAGCTTTCGCAACCAGACTACCTCACACGAGGTTATGCTAGCAACAATATATCCTGCTTCGGTGGTGCTCAAAGCCACCGACTTCTGCTTCCTGCTCATCCAGGATATCGAAGCAGATCCCAAGGTGAAACAACACCCAGAAGTGCTCTTACGGTCCACCACACTACCTGCCCAATCAACATCAGTATATCCAAGTAGTCTCACATCTCCGGCAGTGTATCTTAATCCATGAGAGATTGTCCTGAAGACACCTCAGAAGATTCCTAGCATCAATCCAGTGAGGCTCAACCAAATATGAGCTCACAATGTTAACTGCAAAAAATATGTTCGGACGGAGGTTCACTAAGAACATCAATGCGAATGAGTTTATGAAACTCAGAGGCATTTCCCAAATCTGGTCCAACATCACTACCATATAACTTCTAAAAGTTAAGATCCTCGAGGTAGTCACAGGCTTGCAGTCCATCATACCAAATCTTTCCAATATCTTTACCACATATTTCCCTTGAGATAGGAAAATTTCCCTTGGCTTCTGCCATACTTCAAGTCCTAGGAAGTAGTGCATCAGTCCTAGGTCTTTCATTTCAAATTTAGAGGCTAGCTCCCTCTTACATTTGTGAATGAGAGGGTCTGCACCTATTAGAAAGAGGTCATCCACATACAATACCAGTATGAGACGCTTGTCATCTTCAACCTTAAAGTAAAGGTTAGGATCGGCTTAACTCCTAG
This sequence comes from Pinus tabuliformis, assembly GCA_031772625.1. Taxonomy (NCBI): domain Eukaryota; kingdom Viridiplantae; phylum Streptophyta; class Pinopsida; order Pinales; family Pinaceae; genus Pinus; species Pinus tabuliformis. The sequence continues at coordinate 666,843,097 of CM062811.1, read as the reverse complement.
TGAATCCCAGCTTCATCAAGTAGCTATCGATCCTCTCATACCATGCTTGGGGTGCTTCAGCCCATAGAGAGCTTTCTTCAACCTGCATACATGAGATTTTCGATCATAAATCTCAAATCCTTCAGGTTGCTCCACGTAGACCTCTTCTTTGATCGAGCCATGCAAGAATGCAGTCTTGACATCCATCTGATGTAGGTTCCATCCTTGTGAAGCGGAAAGGGCTATGATCAAGCGGATGCTCGTATATCTGGCAACAGGTGCAAATATCTCATCATAGTCTATACCTTCCTTTTGGGAGAAACCTCGAGCAACAAAACGAGCCTTATACTTTTCCTTGCTTCCATCTGCTGCATGCTTTATCTTGTAAAGCCATTTTGAAGTAACAATTGTCTTGTCCAGGGTCTGGGAACTACTTCCCAGACATCATTCTCCATAATAGACTCATATTCTACGGTCATAGCATCCTTCCATACTTGATGCTTGACGGCATCTGAGAATAACGAAGGCTCATTTGGTATGATCGTGCTCATGATGGTCAGGTATCCTTGATACCTATTAAGTTTCATACTTTGACGGAAGGTTCCTCAGGGTGCAGCATGTCCTTTAACATCATCAAGTATCCCCCTAAGCCATGAAGGCCTCTTCCTAGAAGAGGAAGGCTCATGTGGATGAGAATCTATCAGATCCATGGGTTCTTCTACATCAGGCATTGATTCATCATCTTTTTCTTTCGGTTACCTGGTGTTGGCTTCTTGAGAGCTCCTCAAAGTCGAAATATTTTTCACCTTGCGGTGAACTTTTCTTTAGGAGTCTTGGAACCCAATGCTTGATGAGGGCATCAATTTTGTACATATACGACGGTGATTGTAGTTTCATCCCATAGAAACATCAAAAGTCTTTGATCATGTAGCATGGCCCAGACAGCTTCCATCATCGTGTGGTTCTTCCTTCCCACCACACCATTCTGCTCAGGAGTATGTGGTGTAGTAGTCTCCCTCTTAATGCCAACCTCAGGTATGCCTGAGTGAACCAATTGTAATATATCAGAGGTCTTGCTTTGGCTTGAGGGGAATGGTCCCCTTTTGAGCTTTCCTTCAGCACATCCTGGACATACACCTTCATTCTCTATTCAGAATTCGGGCATCCCTATCACCATTTGTCTTACACCGAGTATAGCTTTATATGAAGGGGGGAAACCTCTAATGCCAAAGTTCGGACTGAAGAGATGTGTCATAAGACATGACACCTAGTAGACTTCCATCGACCTGATTTAATGAATCAACACTAAACCCAAGAGTAAAGGCATCTTTAACATTATTTTTCCATATACATACCTTGCCATTGCTGAAGGTTACCTTGTAGCCTTTGTCTTCCGTTCTCGATATGGACACTAGGTTCTTTTTTAGGTCAGGTGCATTTAATACATCCTGGAATTTCTAGCCTTCTTGAATGCTTGTCCTCTTCCTTGCTTCCCAACTCTCCTCTTACCTTTGCTGTTGAATTTGTCATTCCTTTGATTGCCATCAGAGGGATTTTGATCATCGTCCTAGAGTGAGTCCTTTCTATCAGGGCACTCCCTTGCATAGTGACTTGCTTTATCACAAATGTAACATCGTCATTTTCTTCTAGCCTTAGGTCCAGCCTTTCCTTTTGATTTAGTCCCGGAATTATTTCTTTTCTTTGCATGAAAAGAAAAGGCAGCAGGAGGACCTTTAGGCATGGGCATTTCTTACACTTCTTCCCTTGTTTCTTCTTGAATGCATCTAGCCATTAATTCCTCGAAACCAGGAATTACATTATAGTTCAGAAGAGTAGTCCAGTCTGTCGTAGATTTCCTTGGAGGTGTCTAGATCAGAGATGTAGGCCACCAAGCGCTTGTCGATAGAGTCCCGGATGATCTTCTTTGTTTTGACTTCTTCATTTTTCCATTTGTTCCAAGCAGCAGCAGATGCATTTGATGAAGGCTCAACAATATTGCCTCTTACATGGTCCAGCACTCCTTGATCTTCAAGGGTTAGATCGATAGACATCTTCCATCCGTGATAGTCAGCTTTCTCACGGAGCTTGTCTTCGGCAGGAAAGAGTGTTGAGGACCCCATAGTTCTTTTAGGATAGCCTTACCAATCTTCTCTTCAATGATTGCTCTTGCTCTTGCTCGGGCTTTGTCTTCACCTCAGCTCTGATACCATGTTAAGTTATGGTATGTTCTATTCTTATAACAGTTTACTTCTTTTTCTTATTATATTCCACCGATTAGCAATCACATGTACATAAAGTAAAGTGCAGATAGAACATTAAACGATCGACAGAAAACAAGCCAAGACAAGAGACACAAGATGTGGTGGCTAGCCAGGGACAAACCCCACAATGTGTGGGGAAACCCTTTGATCAATTCTTCTTTTATCTTCAATAATTCAGCAGAGAGAAATAGTACAATAAATTTGATTCATATCAGCAGTAGCAAACCCTAGATCAGTAGCATCAGCATTAGCGGCTTCATTATCAAACTAGGGCAGACCATATCTCACAAACCGACAGTCGGATTGACTTCATTCCACCACCAAAAGTTTTGGCTTCCAGAGGAGGTTCAGATGAACCTACAGTGCAATTCAAATGAGGCGATCTTCTAGGCCACGCAAGTCAATCTTTACTTCTGCAGTTGCAGCTTCAATTTCAACAGTTTCCGACTTCAAACTAGGGCAATCGATATCTTGCAAACCGTTCGTCGGATTGACTTCATTACACCACCAAAAGTTGCAGCTTTCAAAGGAGGTTCAGATGAACCTACAATGCAATTCAGATGAGGATATCTTCTAGGCCACGCAAGTCAATCTTTACTTCTGCAGTTGCAGCTTCAGATTCAGCAGTTTCCAGCTTCAAACTAGGGCAGTCGATATCTTGCAAACCGTTCGTCGGATTGAATTCATTCCACCACCAAAAGTTGCGGCTTTCAAAGGAGGTTCAGATGAACCTACAACACAGTTACAAAGATGAGATCTTCTAGGCCACACAAGTCAATCTTTACTTCTGCAGTTGCAGCTTCAAATTCAACAGCTTCCGACTTCACATGTGTGAGAGAGAGAGAGACCCATTTCAGCGCAGTAGAGAAGAGACTCATATCTGCACAGTAGAGAGAGAGAGATGTGATGAGATGAGTGAGTCCAAATGAGGAAAAGTCCTCTTATATTTATGCACAACCTTGGTGGGTGAATACATGCGACTGTTGGGCTTCTGAGCCTACATGAGTTGTAGGTTGGCTTGATAATAATTCCATAATCAAAATAAATTCATATCTCCATGAATACTTATCAGAATTGGATGATCTTTATATCAATCCTACACCTCTCGACGAGAGGAATCTAATAAAAATATTATCAGCCATGAATAAGATGACCCACATGAAGTTTTTCCCTGGTTTCCAATTTTAACAGCTCAGCTAGTGAACTTATTTATATACAACTTCTACTTACATACAGGGCTCAATTCACCTAAGTGAGTTCAACCCTCCAATGGAGTTAGTCCAGCATTTGGGTGTTGCACCTAATGCCTCCATGCTACTAAAATTTAGAAAACAAAACAAGCATGTACCCTAAAAAATATTCAGACAAAGAACTTGATGCATACTTGAGAAATAGCCTCTACTTCTGACCTAAGAATGTGGTCATGTAATCAGCTATAGTGTCATATAACTGACAAGGAAAATTTGTAACAACCTTATTTTCATGAAAAATCGACTGACCAATATATTCATGGTCAGGGCAGCTATGGATATTGTTCAACTCAACTTTAGATTTTTCAAGAAAAACTTGTTGCTAATCTTTTGCTACCCATTTTTCAATGGGCCAACCCCCTTGGAATATGCAATAGATTCTTCATTGTCTAAACTATAAGAGTCATGGATTAGAGAATCTACTGAGAATTCATGGCAGGAATCTTTCTACAATAGGCAGTCACAGACTCTACTTGGTCCTTCAACTTTGGGATCTTCTTGAAAAAATTGTCATTGAGAGCTTTCTACCCACTTTCTTGTAAGTAGCTCCCTTTGACAATCCGCGAAAATCTCATCCTCCTCTGAATAATATGAATCATAAATCGGTGGAGGTTTTTGATCTTTTTTTTCAGGTGAAGGATGTGCATTGTAAACTAGAGCCTATTTATTAACCTCCTGGTGGGCCTCCTCTTCTTGTCCATCTTCCCATGACTGGGAGCATTATGGCTTTGCATAATTTGACTCTCTATTAGAGTCATATACATCATAAGAAGGAGAAACATCAAATTCGAATGAATAATATCCCTAAGGGTTTATTTACAACTTAATGATGTTTCCTTCTTCTCTTTCTTGATCATTGGGTGATGTTTCTTGATGTGGGTAGATGTTTTCTTGGAGTGGAGCTCCAAAAACATCTTCAGTGGGATCATTAACCTCAGGAATATTTTCAACATTATAATGTACGCAACAATATTCAAATAGAACATTCGGTGGATATAATATTTTGCAATATTGATTGAATGCTATGTGTAAGCTCTTTAGGTAATATATGTTACCATGAGGTATTGTCCTATACCAATCTCTAGCATCCTCATCTAAAGAATTCATGAACAATTTAATTTGTACATATTCAAGAAAAATTCCATGTTGTTCCATGAATTCATGAAAATATTTGAGGTGTTGGTCTAGCCTTCTATCTGTGTCTCCACTTAGTCTAGGAAAATAGGTATTCCCTTCATGAACTGAAGGGACATGATTAGGATAACCAGGAATAGAAGAGAAATCTAGTGGGGAAAATTTGTTGGCCGGAAATTCAGGAAGGGCCATTTTGAAAACCCCCTAGGTGAGTGATTTCAGTTTAAAAGGTAGGGAAAGTTTTTAGCTTCTTTAGCATCAGAGTGAGTATGAGGCTGCTTGAAAGCCAAGATGATCAAATAGAGATATGGACAGTGGAGTCGCCAAGATGTTTACTGTAAGATTGAAATAGCGGAGTTTCCAAGGTGAGAGATCTTCAACACACACTTCCCTTGCTCACCTAACAGAGGGAATGTAATAAGTTGTTATACCCAGGGAAAAATATTCTAATCTATTCCACAGCAATGGTGCCAGAAAGATGTTGTCACTTTTTCTGGAACCCGTAGCACAAGTACTTCGGGATACATAGAAATATTCTTAGAAACAGCCTCTGGGTTGATTGTAGACCAGTGCCTAGGACATCTTAAAGAGAGTAGTGCATTGGAAGTTTATCAGTGAGGGGTTTTGGTAGCACACCAATTTTCACGTAGTTAAGAAGATAACAAAAGGGGCTTGGTTCAATCAGCCTTCTTGAAGGTAGACTCAAGCCAATACATGGATCCAAATTTTTAGGGGGTAAATCGGGCCAACCTTAAAGAAATATGTCTGGTTCTGGTGGCCGACACAACAACATGTAGTCTTAATATTGTCGTTGTAGTAACATGAAGAAGAGGAAAGAAAGGAGGGAATTCGATGCATAGGGCTGTAAACAAACAGAATCCTAGGCAACAATGTTCTAGCAGAAATATGGAAGAGGGAGGAGTTGGAATGGTAGAAACAATGTAGTGCTAATGAAGGTTTCATTCTAGATAGATCATGGGTACCTTTATTACCAAACCGCATGAGTAAATTTGGGCTCACATAGGTACTACAGGTTAATCGAATAACAAAAGTAAATATGTCTTCTACACAGGTACTACAAGTTACAGATTGTTGTCTTATTGGGGCCTGACCCAGGTTTAGAGGTGATTTAGCCAAACAAATCCCGGTACTACTGGCCCTTTTGGCAACAGTCCGTAGAGCGCAGACTGAGGTCTCACCTGAAGTAGTATGGGAGGGTGCTAGAACCAGGTTTCCACACCCTAGAAATGTCTGATGTTTTCAAGTGGTCCGCAGTTCAACCCTGTGCGCACATCGCTACACGCACTTACCTGTACCTCGCAGCCTAAGATGCCACCTTCGCACAGCCCTACTTGGGGGCCGAACAATGTTATTACCCTAGTTTTTACTAGTAACTCGATATTAGTTGACTATCTTAGATTATTTGTATGCTTTTAGTTATACTTAACAATGTTCACAATTCATACAAGTGTGTGCAGTAAATAAATAATATAATTTCAATTGATATCCAACAGATAATAACCCAAGACAGATACACGTAATTCAGATAAAACTTCTCTTTATTATTCTCTTCCTTCAGTTACAAACTCTATTCTACCGTGCGCACTCAGCTGCAGGGGTCCACACACTCAGTTGCAGAGTCTTCTAGGCCTCTCCGCACTCAGCTGCAGAGCTTATTCCTACTACTATGACCCAAGACACACTTAGACTCTTCTGCTATGCTTCGCTATCTCCTTCTATCCATTAGATTCGATATTTTACACTTATAGCTTCACTCTATCTATACAATCCCATGGTCCGTGGACCATGGGTAGGCCAACATTACATTTAAACTTACGGCAGACAGCCCTATGACTCTAACATACATTCCATGCCTGCAATTCGCGGGGCTTTACAATAATATTACTCAAAACTTGGGCTTTGAGCCCCAAAACATGTTGTGGGGGGATTCTATGCCCAATAGGCCCCCAACACAAATATCATGACTCACCCTCGAGTCACTTCATCGGCGCGGCGATCTTGGTGCGTAGTCCCTCCAACTAGTCTCGAACATTCTTGATATTCATAGCGCACTGAGTTGCAGCTTGTTGAACCTGTTGCATTTGTTCTTATGAGACCTCCGTGTCTAAATTGTGTCCTTACATCTATACCCGCATCTGTTGCGTATGTTTATAGTCCCGCGCCCTTATCCGTCTCCTCGGTTCGCGAAGACTGTGCTTCGTCCGGCTAGTCAGATAGCTGACCCACCTGTGTAGGGATTCAAGCGGCTACCATTTACTTTGCCTGGGAAGGGTTCTCCATTCAGCTTGACTAGCTGGACCGTGCCTCCGTCTGTGACCTCCTTAACCACGTATGGTCCCAGCCAGTGCATCCTGAATTTTCCCGAAATTTTTTCAAACTTACTGTTGTACAAAAACACTAAGTCATTTACCTTGAAGGTGCGCAACTTGATATGGTAGTTGTGCCAGGATTTTTCACACTGCTTTTGTACTTGCTGATGAAATCCAGTGAAAAACTATTCTTCCTCAAGTTCTTCTAATTGCGCGAGCCTTTCCTCCAGAGCTTTGTGGTCTGTCATCCTAGTGAGCACTGCTATTCGTAGACTAGGTACGATATATTCCATCGGCATGATAGCTTCTATGCCATAAACTAACCAGAACGGTGTCTGTCCCGTCAGTTTCTTGCACGTTGTCCTATAAGCCCATAGCACGGCAGGTACGCATAGGTCCCAATCGTTCCACTGTGCATTGCACACTTTGGTTAGTGCAGTATCTAGTATTTTGTTGAAAGCTTCTACAGTCCCATTGGCTTGTGGGTGGTATGATGTACTTTTCTGATGATACACCTGGAACTCTTCGGTGAGTGCGTTGATGGTTTCATTCTGGAAATGTGTTCCGCGATCACTCATTAAGATTTTCAGACATCCAAATTGGGTCAACACGTTTTCGAACAAAAACTTCGTAGCCATAGCAGCCATGCAATCTTTGACTGGCTGCACTTCCACCCACTGTGTCAGGTACTCCATCATGGTGATGATGTAGCATGCGCCCGTCTTTCCTTGAGGTTTGATCGGTCCCAAAAATTCAATTGCCCATTTTTGAACAACTATAGTTTCATTTGTGGATTTAATGGCATCTTGTCCCTCCGCAATGGTTTTCTAGTCCTTTGACATATATCGCATGCCTTACAATGCGCTTTCAAATCCTGGTACAGAGTTGGCCACCACAACCCTACGCGGAGAATATTTTGTGTAGTTTCTCATCCTGCATAGTGTCCTTCTGCAGTGCCCCCACATGATTCCATGAGGATCTAACTTAATTCAAATTTAGGTACGTATCTTCACAATATCTCATCATTTCTGAATTTGTATAGGTGCCCCGCGATGACAGAAAAATCTGCCGCACGCACCACCAATTCCTTATTTCGTTGGACAGAGTATTCCTTTGGTACAGTCCCAGTTGTCAAAAAATGGATTATATCTTCAAAGTGCTTGTCCGCGACGCACACCACAAAGTTTTTTGCATCAAGTAATCCTTCCTCCAGATTAGTGGGTTCCTCACCTATCTCAATGTGTGATAAATGATCTGATCCTGCGTTCAGGCGTCCCGGCTTTACTACGACCTCAAAACCATATTCCTGGAACAATAAGAGCCACCTGCGTATGTGCCCCCCAAACACAAGCTTATTGACCAGGTATTTCAGCATGGAATGGTCGGTATACATCTTGAAATGTCCTCTGAGCAAATAGTAGCGGTATTTTTGGAGCACATACACCATCACCAACCCCTCGAGCTCAGTGGTGGAATAGTTCCTCTTTGCTTTGGACAAGCTCCAACTTGCAAATGCGATGGGGTGATCCAAACCTTCCTCGCCCTCCTGTGTGAGCACTGCTCCCAGCACGATACACGATGCATCAACATGGACGTAAAACTCCACATCCCATTTTGGGAAGACCAGCATTGGAGTGGAGGCCAATTTCCCCTTCAGAACATCCAAACTTTTCATGCAATCATCATTCCAGCAAAATGTAACATCCTTTTTCAATAGTTTTTCCATCGGCGCGGTGATTTGGGCATAGCTCTTCATAAACTTCCTGTAGTATCCAGTGCGTCCCAAGGTAGTGTGCAGTTGTTTAACACTTCATGGTGCTTCCAAATTTAGAATGATGACAATCTTCACAGGGTCCACCATCAGTCCGTGTTTACAGACCACATGTCCCAACAGGTTTCCAAATGGAACGAGGAATGTGCACTTCTTAAGGTTCAACGTAATCTGGTGTCGTCGACAAGTATCCAGCATCAAGCATAAGCTTGCTACATGGTGCTTAACTAATCCAAAGACAGTCCAATCATCCAGATAGATCTCCAAGAACTTGTGGATGTATTCTTTGAATGCAGCAACAACGATGCGTGAAAAAATGTCTAGCACTTTATTCAATCCAAACGGCATAACGGTGCATTGAAAGCAGGCCCATTCTGTTGCGAAGGTCATTTTTCTCCTATCTTCCGGTGCGATCTTGATCTGATGGTAACCTAACAACTCGTCCGTGAATGAGTATGCTTCCTAGCCACCAACATTTTCCAATACTTCATCTGCGAATGGTGTTGAGAATGGGTCATGTACACAGGCGTCGTTCAACTTCCTGAGGTCCACGCATATTCTTATTTCACCCTTCTACTTCTTCTCCTGCACTACCATAGGACTCATCTAGTCGGATTATTCCACTGGCTCAATAATTTCGGCAGCGAGCATTTTGTCTAATTCTTCGTGGACCTTGTCCTTATATTTCAGATTCAAGCGGTAAGGCCTCTGCTTCACTGGTTTCGTGTCGATTTTCAGTGTGATCGTCATCATCCCTAAGTCGCCAACGATCCCTTTTAAATTCGTAATTTTGGTCAGGAATAAGTCTTGGTATTCGTGGAGTAACTCAGGGACCTTATCCACTATGGCATCATCCCAATAGTCTCTAAGCATTGCATACTTTGGTTCCGCCTCCATTCCAAAGTTTACCTGCTTTTTTTTAGTGGCGTGGTGATTTCGTGATCCCCAATCAATGGTCCTCGAACCTCATGATAGCCTTCAATTTCTGGAATGTTATTATTTCATGGTTCTTCATCATCCTCCTCAACATTTACATTATAACACTACAACGTGCAGCTCAGCTGTGTCGCACATTCTGGCTTAAGCACTTCCATTGGCTCCCAGGGTATTTTGAAAATCATGGATTTTACTACTTGTAGCACTTCATCAACAATATCTGACCAATGATATTCAAATGTGAAGGTTAGCAGAAATCTTTCACGTAAGATATCCCATTTGCTCGTGCCATGGCAGGGCTCTATCTCAGTATACCAATTCATGGGTATAACATCCATAGTATGACAGAACAAATGCACCCATTCAGGCTGTGGCTCTTCCCTGTAGACCTTGGTCCACCTTGCAAGGTGTGTACGTGGATCATCTGTGGTTTCCAAAATTGTAGGCGCATCATCCTTCTGCATCCACGCCAATCCTCAAAGCTTCCCTGATGCGTACCCCACCACCTTGCAGGTGTAGTGCACAGTGCCCATTTCAAAGCATCAAAACGCTGTTGTTCCGGCACTTCTCTTTCAAATTTGTCAAGGAATTCATCCACCGCTTTTAACTCATCATACATAGGTAGATTTCTTAACTCAGTTGTCATGCAGTGCAGTGATCTTACTTACCATCATGTTGCAATTGAGTGTCGTTACCTCGTGTAACTGGTTCTGCCATCGTTCTGTTTCCTCATCCAAATCTGAGGTGCAGGAGATTTTGCGCTCTCAAGAAATCCGGCCATCAGCTATACAATTTACCCAATCCTAATCCCCAGCAGTTATCTTGTAGATACAGTCTAGCTCATCGTCGCTTTCATCGTTGCACACTGGCAATGTGTAGCATGATCCTTCCATAGGGTCTAAAGGCACCACTACGCGCAGTGACTTTTTCTCAAAAATCATTTTGAGCTTCCTCAGGTTTATCACTCCATTGATATCAGTGACCTAATCTATTCCCACTAGCACGAGATAGGGATTGTTGTAATCTACAATCTCTGTCACCTCGAAATATTCAAGCGCGCTCGCACCTTCGATTTCTACCATTATCCCCTACAATCTTCCCATCGGTAGGATCTTCTGCTGGTTCTCCATTTGCAATTGAATAGGGGACCATTGCAATGCAGGTCTACCCATACACTCCCATGACTGCTTTGGCAGTACATTCATGTCCGATCCTAGATCCATAATTACTTGATCCATTTCATACTCCATGATTTGTGCAGTCAATCTCATTTCCCTTCCTATTCACAATGCATGCTTTCCAAGTTTTCAGACTACATGCGGTTCTCTTGACCCAGCGCACCTAGTGATAAGTTCCCATAGTCCCTTCACCGCTTTGCTGTCACGCAACAACTTCATACATGTCTCCAGAAACGTAGTGAGCATTAAAGGATCCATCCCCAGTTCTAGTTGATCCTTACTACCTGAAGTGGAGGCCTCCGTGAAGCTCTTCTTAGCTTCCATGAATGTCTCCTTCGTGCACTCCAAATCAAATTCAAGTTCCTTTGTAGGAGCCTTGTGAACCCAAGCACTTTCTTCTAGCTACTTACCTTTTTCATCTCCTATCGTGATACCACTTCAGAGCACTATGTTTACATTTGGGTCCTCTTCGTGTGGGTCAGACCTCATCATTTGCAAATTCTGAGTCGGGGGAGGCTGGCATATCCCTTTATCGTGTAGCCTCACTATTAGTCTAGGGCAATCCTAGGTCTCATGATCAAACTAATTACAATATAAACATGATTCTCTCATTAGATTTGTACAATCGCGGGTATAATGCCCTAGCCCTCTACAATTGGAACAAATCAGTTGTCCATGACCCCTTCCTAGTCCCATTCCACCTCGACCTCGTCTGCACCCCTGAAATCCAGCATGCGCCATCCCTACATTTGGATCGAGGGCTCGCATTTCAGTTTGCAGTCTATAGGCATGAGTCCAATCCATCATGAGCTCGTAACTTCTGTAGGCACTCATCATGGCCTACCAAGCTATAGAACTTAGAAAATAATTGCTAGGACGTCTGCATATACTTCTATAATAGGTGATAGTTATCCATAGTATGTTTTCCTCCTATCTAACAAATAGCGCGGCATAATGCAGGCACTGCGCTCGATCCTACTTGTGCCTCTAGTCTTAAGGGCATCGACCCTCCTCCCGCCAAGTATTTCATGAAAACCAAACAGTGGTCCTTATCATGCCCCTGGCCTTTGAATTTTATGCACCATATCTAATCGCATGCTTATGGGCGAGTTGTCCTATCCTGTTTCAAACTATGCATTTCCAGACACAAATTTTGCAGTTGTGCCTGGACTTGTTGAACTCCCAGGCCAAGATCTTGTATTGGGGTCTCATGCAGTCTCATTGCAATCTCTAAAGCCTCGGACTGGGTGGATAACTTTTGCTGCGACAACGTCGTCCTCAAATGCGGTGTTAGTGATGCTACAAACCATGCATGGTGTTGCCCATCTGTCAAGGTCATGTTGGCTTTGTGAATCATACTCTTCAGTCTCTGATCCATATCCCATGGGGTCTCACCTATAAGCATTGCGATTTCCTTAAACCCGATAATCGATTGTGTTTCCGACTTTGGCTTGCTAAATTCTCTGTTCAACGTAGCCTAGATATCTGCGATCCCCATGTTTGGATTGTCATTAGAACCAAAATTGGTCTAGATATTCATTCCCTACTACTCTGAATACTGGTAATTTTACTGCGCTCGCCATATTGAACATTGGCGGTCATGGAGGTGGTGTGGGCAGAGATGGAGGTGACAGTGATGAGACTGGTGGTGGTCTAGGTGGAGGTGGTATGTGTGGAATTCACTACCTTATCAGACTGATCGCTCTTCTCGGAGACATGGCCTCCTGAATGGCGCGCCAGAAAAATAGCAGTTCAATGCTCTGAAATGGGCACTGCATGCTACACTCGCAAGGTGGTGGGGTACACACCAACAGAGTTTCGGGGACTGGCATGAATGCAGAAAGATGATTCACTTACGATTTGCGAAGCCTCAAATGAAGATGGAAGCCATGTAGGATGGAAAAAATAGCCTGTGCACCCACCTTTCCAAATGGGTATAGGCATATGGTACGCAACCTACACGAACACACACCGCTCTCACGATAGGAAACAAGAACAACAAGCAGAAGTAGGCACGGCGAGTGTGCGAACGAGGAAGTATGATACAACCAAGCATGCCAAAACTCATACACGGGGAAGCCTTTGATAAGTTGTGCGAAGTGTTGAACTGGGTCCACCATGTCAGATGCACCGACTGGGACCTGCATGTACCAGTGGTTGTATGGGCTTATAGGACCATGTGAAAAACTTTGACCGCGTAAGCGTTTTTGAAGCTAAAGTATGAACCAGAGGAAGTAGTCCTTGTGGGGCATGAAAAGCCGAGTCCGCATGTAACAACACCCATAGATACAATGGTCTGCATAGACCAGAATGAAGAAATCACAACTATGGGAAGCCAAACATATAAGACTTGAGGAAGAAATCCGACAGGGAAACTTTAGACTTCACAAACTTGAAAAAGAGCTGGTATGGCTAAGGGAGAAAAACACTTTAATGGATTCGGAGGTCAAGAAGCTGGAAAATGAAATAAAGGAAGAATTTCTCGTCGAAAAACCGAGGATGGAAGGCAAGGTGCGTAGGATCGTACTAACGAGTTGGAGGACTATCGTCGTGGAATGGTTAGTCTACTACCATGGCTGGGACCGCATATCGCCAAATAGGGTAGCACATTGCAAATAGAAGAGTGCACGATGCCGATCATCACCATGGAAGATGGGGATTCTCTGTGAACTATGATGGAGGATGGGATGGAGCCCCACAAGGATGGTGTAACCACCTGATTAGCTGTAGAGAGAACATTTTTAGCGCTATAAGCAGCTGAAAGGGAGCACAAGACTATAAATTACTCAACCTGGGAGCTGCACGATATTGGAAATGCACGCAGAATCATAACGTCACAGGGTTCGCGATCGCACATGGAGGGTTGTGCTACTGCACAGGTTGGCTGGGAAGTAACCTTTGGTCACTATTCATGATGGGATGTTCAATTTGAGGCCAAATGGAGCAGGCGGAAAACAATTAATACGTGACTTATGGGAAAGATTTGGGAAATCTTCCGCCACGAAACCATTAATGGCCCGAAATTAGGGGGAACGGTCGAATTCGAATTCGAAAGGCGCTATAAAACTCACAGGGCTAGGCAGCAAACAACACTTGGTTATTTGGGAATTGAGCACTTGAGCAGAGCACAGAGTGTTGAGAGCCATAAGGAAGTAGTTCTCAAAGCACGTGTTTAGCCATGGATTGACGAGGCCTTCAAAATCACAGTGAATATTGAAGGGAATCTTGCGCACACTCAAGGGATGCATGCACAGATACAAGGTAACACGCCGATACAGGGCAATAGAACCATTTGTAAGAGCGAATTATGAGATAGAAGTATAGAGCAAGTGTCTAAGTGTCTTGGGTTGTAGTAGTAGGAAGAGGCTCTACAACTAAGTGAGCGGAGTCCGCAACTAGAATCTGATGAAGAAAGAAATTGAAGGGTGGTTGAATAGAAATATTCATGAGTTTGCGACACAGGAAAACAAGAATTCACGAGTATCAAAGGAACAATGGTTAGACCACTACTTATATATGGAAATCCATGAAATTTTCTTTGCATCCTTCCCCTTTGAGTTGTATGAGTGGATCACGAAGCTAGCAAACAGTCAGGGAAGATGCAGGCTCGGCAAACCGATTGTGTGGACCCAAGAAATGGTGCACAAATTAGAAGCATCTGAAGATAATATTGCACGCGCTGTAGACCATTGGGTTGATCGAATTATAGGAGGGCTAATCACTGAGTTTGAGCTAGATACAACCTTCAGCTACAGCGAGGTGGAACAACGCTTCCTCAAGGGATTGTGAGGTAAGTACATTAAATCGTTGAACACTTGGATTAAAAAGCTATTGTGTGAAAAGCAGGTTATGCGAATAAATTTATGTTTGCGACTATGCGAAGTGGGAGGATCTATAGAAACGAAGGTAGTGCAGAGATAGAAAATAGTCCCTTGATTTCGCCGCGGTGGGAAAGTGAAGAAGAGCTGCCGAAAGTTTCTCCAAGAAGTGTGATCAGTCTGATAAGGCAGAAAATTCTGTGCATACCACCCCCACCTACACCACCACTAGTCTCACCACTGTTACCTCCATCTCTGCCCACACCACCTCCACCACCACCACAGTTCAATATGTCGAGCACGATAAAATTGTTGGTATTCATAGGAGTAGGGAATGAAGATCCAGACCAATTTTGATTCGTGGTAAAGGCCATATGGGAAGCACAAGGAGTCGTGGATGACAATATTAAGAAATAAATACTGGTAAGAACATTGTGGGATCATGCACTAACATGGTACATTAAGCATTTTAATGATCATCCAAACGAGGTGATCGCAGATATCTAGGCCGCGCTGAATAGGGAATTCAGCAAGCCAAAGTCGGAGACACAATCGATTATCGGGTTTAAATAAATCGTGATGCTTCTAGGCGAGACCCCATGGGATCTATATTAGAGACTGAAGAGTATGATTCATGAAGCAAACATGACCTTGATGGATGGACAACACCATGCATGGTTTGTAGCATCACAAACGCTGCATTTGAGGACAGCGTTGTCACAACATAAGTTATCCACCTAGGCCGAGGCTTTGGAAATTGCAGTGTGATTGCATGAGACCCAAATACAAGATCCTAACCTAGGAGTTCAACAAATCCACGTGCAACTACAAAATTTGTGTCTAGAAATGTAGAGTTTAAACAGGACTGACAACTCACCCAGAAGCGCGCGAGGAGGTACGGTGCATAAAATGCAAAGGCCAGGGGCATGACAAGTGTTAGGATATTCCGACACATAGGATACAGTTAAGTTCAACTTGGTCTAGTATAGAGTTAGGTATAGAGTTAGGTAAAGTGTCTTTCTTTACCGTTGTACATTTTGTAACTTACAATCCGACGGTCACGATATGTAGTGATCCGACGGTTCACTCTCACCTCGGTATTACCGACACTTGATCCGTGGCTTGACACCCGATTGGTCCATGAGTTCTATTTAAAGCGCATGGAGGTTCATTGTTCGGGTAATCAGTGCATGAGAGAAGCTTATGTAAATTTTCATTCTTTGATTAATATATTGCCTGTAGTACCCACGTTGGGACAGGCCGTGGACTGTTTCCCTCCTTGCACTTTGAGGGTTTTAACCACGTCAAAATTACTAGTGTATTGATTTGAGATCTGGTTGTGAGCGGTGTCCTTTTGGTGTTCTTTCTGAGGAACTTACCTTGTAAATTCCTACATGGTATCAGAGCTATTTGAGGGCCGCATCCGTTGGTGATCCAAATCTGAAGCCGGTAGAACTGCATGCGGCTGTCGTTTCCTAGATCTACTGTTTCTGACTGCTTTCGGGCCGAGAGGACTGCTCTGTTGCGTTCGGAGCATCTGTTCCAGTGAGGAACCCCTTTCGTTTCACGTGAAAAGGTTTCCGGTAGCCCTAGCTGCGTCATTTTTCAGATCTGGAGGTATACAGTGTTTTTTGCAGTTTACTGTTATTTTCTCTCTGCTTATTTCGGTTTCGGTTTATTTAGCCTTTTTTTTAACCGGATCTATACCTTTCATTTCTGCATATGCTCTTTGCCCTGCGACTCTGTGCGATCTGGGCAAATCAGAAACAAAAAGGAAGGATTTTTCTCATGCATATGCTCTTTTCCCTGCACCTTAGTGTGATCTCGGAAAATCAGAAACATTGAGAAAAATATTTAGTTTTTCGGCTAAAGCTAACTTTGAGATTTTTTTTAAAATTTCTAGTTTTTTTGCTAAAGCTAACTTCGAGCCGCAAGGTTCGTTTTTCTTTGCAAGGTTCGTTTTTCTCAAGGCAAGCACGCAAACCAAGGCCCCCCCCCCCCTCTCTCTCTCTCTCTCTCTCTCTCTCTCTCTCTCAAATTTTTTGTATAGATCAATTGGTTCAAAGCTATTTTAAAGAGTAGAGGTCTTGGGTTCAAGTCTCCATTTTGTGGGGGCGGATTTTTTCATTCCCGCACATTCGCGCACTTTGCCGGCAACGTCAACAATTTTTTTTCAAAAAGCAATAACTTCTTCCGGAAGCCTTTTTCAGAGCCGTTTTTTTTAAAACCGCCTATTTTTTCGAGATCTATCCATTGGAACACTTACTTTCAGCATCTTCAGCTTCAGATTTTTTAAAAAAAATGGAAAGTCCATGCCAAGTCATTCTTGACAGCACTAACTACTTCCAATGGGTAGCCTACATGGAAGATTTACTTAGAAGTAAAGGTCTCTTCAGAATTGCCACAGGCCAAGAGACGAAACCAAAAGATGAAGACAAGGCTGCTAAATGGGAAAATAGACAAGATCAAGCACGTGGTTTGATAGGGATGTCTATTTCTCCTGATCTTAGATTCCACATTGCAGAACTTGAGACTCCTCATGAAGCATTAGAAAAACTCGCTAAAGTTTTTGGGATTAAAAATGAAATTAGAGCCCATCAACTTGAAAATGAGTTGCTTACTTTGGATCCTAATAATTTTTCTTGCATTGAAGATTTCTTGTCCAAATTCAAGACCCTTAGATATCTCTTGGAAGGTGTTAAAGTTAAGAAAGAAGATGGTAACCTTATTTATTCCATCCTTACTAAGTTGGGACCAACCTACAACAAGGACCATTGTCTAGTCTTCGCGAACTATATAGCGGTAGAAGGGCCGATGCCATCAAGACCAGAGGTACAAGCATGACAGAGTGTGGTGCCTGCATTATGGTGTGCGGTTTGTCAGATAGGAGGAAAACACACTACAAATAACTGTCACCTATTACAGAAGTATACACAGATGTCCCTGCAATTGTTTTATAATTTCTGTTCGTCGATAGGCCATGATGAGTGTTCCTACAGAAGTTACGAGATGATGATGGATCAAACTCCTGCCTACAGAGTGCAGATCAAAACGTGAGCCCTTGATCCAAACGTAGGGATGCGACGCATTGGATTTCAGGGGCGCGAACGAGGTCAAGGTGGAATGGGACCAGGAAGGGGTCACAAACAACTGATTTGTTACAATTGCGGAGGGCCAAGGAATTATGCCCGCAATTGTATAAATCCGACGAGACCATCATGTTTATATTGTACTCAGTTTGATCATCAGATGGAGGACTGCCCTACAATGATAGTGAGGCTGCGGGATAAAGGGACACTCCAGCCTCCCTCGACTCAGAATTTGAAAATGATGAGGTCTGAGCCGCACGAAGAGGACCCGAATGCAAACATAGTGCTCCAAAGTGGTATCACAACAGGAGATGACAAAGGTAAGCAGCCTGAAGAAAGTGTGTGGGTTCGCAAGGATCATAGAAAGGAACTTGAATTTGATTTGGAGCGCATGAAGGATACATTCATGGAAGCTAAGAAGAGCTTCACAGAGGCCTCCACTTCAAGTAGTAGGTATCAACTAGAACCGGGGATGGATCCTTCAATGCTCACTACCTTTCTGGAGACATGCATGAAACTAATGCGTGATAACAAAGCAGTAAAGGGACTACAGGAACTTATCACTAGGTGCACTGGGTCGGGAGAACCGCGCGTAGTCCGGAAACTTAGAAAGCATGCATTGAGAACAGAAAGGGAAATGAGATTGACTGAACAAATCAGAGAGTATGAAATGGATCCAGTAATTCTAGATTTAGGATCGGACATGAATGTACTACCAAAGCATACATGGGAGTGTATGGGTAGGACCGCGTTGCAATGGTCCCCTATTCAATTATGAATGGAGAACCTGCAAAAGATCCTATCAATGGGAAGATTGCAAGGAATAATGATAGACATCGAAGGTGTGAGCGTGCTTGCAGATTTTGAGGTGATAGAGATTGTCAATGACAGCAATCCCTATCCCGCACTACTGGGAATAGATTGGGCCATTGATATGAATGGAGTCATAAATCTGAAGAAGCGCAAAATGATTTTCGAGAAAAATTCACTACGTGTAGTGGTACCTTTAGACCCTGTGAAAGTATCACGCTACACATAGCCAGTGTGAAACGATGAAAGCGACAACGAGCTAGACTGTATCTACAAGATAACCGCTCAGGAATAGGATTGGCTGAATCTTGCAGTGGATGGCTGGATTTCGTGGGAGTGTGAAAGGTCCTGCACATAAGACTCGGATGAAGAAATAGAATGATGGCAAAACCGGTTACAGGAGGTAAGCACACTCAATTGCAACATGATGGTAAGATCACTGCATTGCATAACAACAGAGGTATAGGACTTGCCAATGTATGATGGGTTGACAACAGTAGATGAATTCCTAGATGAATTCGAAAGCGAAGTGCCATAATAGCAGTGGTTTGATGCTCTGAAATGGGTACTGTGCGTTATACCCGCAAGGTGGTGGGGTATGCACCAGCAGAGTTTCGGGGACACATGAATGCAGAAAGATGATGTGCTTATGATTTGGGAAGCGTCAGATGAGGATGAAATCCAGGCAGGATGGACGAAATAGCCTGCATTCCCACCTTTCCATATGGGTACAGGCGTATGGTAAGTAGCCCACATGAATGCACACCACTCTCATGATAGGAAACAGGATCAACAAGCAAAAGCAAGCAGGACAAGTGCTTGAACGATGAAGTATGATCATTGTGCTGTGTAACAATAGAGGTACGGGACCTACCAATGTATGACGGGTTGACAGTGGTAGATGAATTCCTGGATGAATTCAAAATCAAAGTTCCAAAAAAGAAATGGTTTTATGCTCTGAAATGGCCACTGTGCGCTACGCCCGCAAGGTGGTGGGGTACACACCAACAGAGTTTCGGGGACTAGCACGAATTCAGAAACATTATGCGCTTATGATTTGGGAAGCCTCAAATGAGGATGAAAGCCAAGCAGGATGGATGAAATAGCCTACATGCCCACCTTTCCAGATGGGTACAAGCGTATGGTACGCAACCCGCACGAAAGCACACCGCTCTCATGATAGGAAATAGGAACAACAAGAAAAAGCAAGCAAGACAAGTGCGTGATCTGGGCATGGAGTCCCTCCAACTACTCTCAAACGGTACTGATTTCAGTAGTGCATTGAGGTGCTACTTGCTGAAACTACTACATCCTCTGTTCCAAGACCTCTGTGGCCAGCGCGCTTTCCAGCATCTACGCGTGCAGCCCCTGAATGTGCACAAGCTTCCCTTAATTATTCGCAATGATTGTGAAGGCATCATAAATCCATGGCTGAAAGCATGCTTTTATAACTGCTTCCTTATGACCCGCCACGTCCACCTACTCCTTTAATGCCTTGGCTTGCTGCATCCTCGCAAGCCGCTGTGTGAGGACTACTATCTGCATAGTTCCTATGATGCTATCATAGTGCTGATGGAGTTCGCGCGCCTCCGTCTCTAGCTGTTGGATGTTGGGGTCCTCCTGCAAATTCGTAAGGACCTCAAGTGCTTGTTCCAACATGTTCATACAGTCACGCACTGCACCTCCAATTTCTTCCATCCCTGCTATAATAGTGTTACCGCACTATTCTTGGACTTCTGGGGGAGTGGAAGGTTGCGCCTTCAACCGCAACTCAACGATCTGAAGATTTAGCTCCAACTAAACTTTTGTCATCTCTTCTCTTGCCTCACAGACTCCAATTGCCAAGTTGTGGATCTGCACTTCTACTAGTAGATTTGTTGCGATGGCCAACTCTGGAACGTGTTGGCAAGCATCATATATTGTCTGCACCAATTGTTGATTTTGCGACACCAATTCATCGCGTTATAGGCTGAGTTGTTCTATGTTAATTTTTTTCTCGCTAAGAACCTAGATCGCGCAGCTCTCCCAGGCCCATAGTTGTGCTATTATCCCATCCTGTAACTGATATATCATTTCCTGCAGAAGGACAGCCAAATTAAGGCCAAGGCCTTTCAACATGCTAATCGAAAACCTATCGGTCACATTTGCTGTTACTAGGGCCCCTTCCGGTAACACTATCGTGTTTTCCATCTGTGCGCACAACATCTGCTCTACTACCAAGGATCTTGCTGCGAGGTGGGTAGCAAGGGTACCCACCTGAGGGGGTCGCACCTGTAACTCCTCCAGTTGCACCCTGAGGGCCCCCAACACAGTCTTCTGCTCCTGCATGAACTCTTGAATTGCTTCACCTATGACATCACGGACCATCTCACCGATGTCATGGAGATTACCTTCGGTTAAGGTGATCAGGTCAATGGCCAACTTCGAGGCCTTGACCTTCTTCCTGAGTCCTACTCGTTTTGCAATGTGTGGCCGCTTCAACTACATGGATGCGGTCCTTAGGTCTGCGCTCCCTTCTGTTGTTTCCTCTGCCTCCTGCCCTGAGGATGTTGCTTGGCCCTCGTCTACCTGTATTGTTGTTGCCTCTACTTCTGTGGCCTTCCTCTACTCTGTGGCTTGTTGTTCTGCTTCGCGCACTGCCCTTTCCTCAACTGCTGCTTTTTCATTCCGCCTTTTCTCAGCTAATTGAGTAACACGCAGCTTAGCATCGTCCTTTTTCTTTTGGCATGCCACCTTCTCCAGTTTTGCTAGGTCTAGAGCACGCCATTCAGGCTGCCATGTCTCCAAGACAGTAAAAATCGCATCATCAGTAGCTACAAACAGTAGCTTCATCCATTGCTTCGCTAGATCCTCTTGCGCCCTAATGCAGATGTTGTGCATATTGGCTTTAAATTCTGCAAAACTATTTAGGATATTGTACACCGTAGGCGATAGGCATGTCCTCCTATTGATCCACATTTGAATGCTTGCCTCCATGAGCACCGAGAAAATTTTGATGTCGCGAATCCGTTTTGCGTCCTTGGTGGCCCAAAGTGAAGCGTACTTCATAGCCTCTAGAAAATATCTATCAATCTTGGGGAACTTACTATCCTCCTGCAGTTCTCCCACTATTAGCAATATGGATAATAGCAACCATGCATAGTGGAAGGTCTTACCCTGCTCCTGGGCTTCACGATGGTTTGTCAAAAAATCTTCTTAGAGAAATTTGGCCCAGTTGAACTGAACACCCTCCGCGCATTGCTCAGCCAGCGCGACCACTGACACCGGTACCTCATCGTCGCAACACTTCCTCATTACTTTGCTGGCCAGGAGTTGGGTTGCTACCTGCACCCATTTGTCCTTGATGATGGAGATGACGTAGCCCCTCTTCTTCTTCTCCAGCTTATATTTCGCCTTCATGGATTCTACAAGAGCCAAATCGCTACCTTTTCCAGCTATAGTTGAGGGGCCCGTTTCTTTATAGGGGAGCTGAGAAATCCAGTGAATAAGGTCTGTCATGATGGGAATGGGCTCCTCCAGCCATAGATACCCATCATGCACCAGGCATAGCAACTGCCTGATGACGAAAATGGTGATGGGAGCGCGATGGAAATGTGGTATCCATAATAAGTGCAACAATGCAGACTTTTCCACACCACGTAGCCATTTCCGCGGCTCTAACATTATTATCACCCCCTCAGTGTTCTACTTCATTAAGTTCCTGGTCTCTATGTGTGGAAACTTCTCGCTGTCAGCGAGGTCCCAGTCTTCAAATTTCATGGTTGGCACGCGGCCTAAGTGTGCACCCTCAAATACAATGCCGTCGAGGAGGAGCGGGATCTGGAGTGAGCTTTTCGTTTCATCTAGGTTCTTCGACACTTTGGTTTTCCCTTTCCATGGAGGGACATATGCTAGAAGTTTTGTTGTAGACCGCAATGGTTGGATATCCTCCTCCATGTCTTCTTCTTGCTTTGTTGTGGTAATCAGGGCCTGCAAGTCTTCTTCTTCCTCGTCTATTTCTATTGTGACTACCTTCCCCTTCTCTTCCATGGATATTTTGTGTTGTGGATTCCTTGGGGACATGCATACTAGCCCCATTGCCTATTTATCCTTCTTGGGCCTCGGTGTTCATGGTGATTTGGGGATTTCTGTTACCACCCCGACACCTTCTGGAACATCCTCCACCATGTGGATCTGCGTGGCCTCGTCGACAGTTACCTCCTCAATTCCTAACCCATCCTTAGTGGTCGTCATCCTCTCTAGGTTGTATTCTGTCTCTCGTGAACTTAGGGGCTCAATTATCACTCGACTCTCAACACTTTGTGCTCTGCTCAAGCGCTCAATTCTCAAATGACCAAGTGTTGTTCACTGGCTAGCCCTGTGAGTTTTATAGCGCCTTCCAAATTTGAATTCGACCGTTCCCCCCAATTTCGAGCCATTAATGCTTTCATGGCGGTAGATTTTCCCAAATCTTACCCATAACTCATGTCTTAAATGCCTGTCGCCCACTCCATTTGGCCTCAAATCAAACATCCCATCATGAATAGTGACACCAACAATCACTTCCCAGCCAACCCGTGTGGCAGCGCAGCCCTCCATGCGCAATCACGAACTCTATGACGTTTCAATTCTACACCCATCTCTAATATCGCGCAGCTCCCAGGTAGAATATTTTATAGTCCCACGCTCCCTTTTAGCTGCCTGGAGTGCTAAGACTATTCTCCCTACGGTAAGTCAAGGTGGTTGCAACACCCTTGCGGGGCTCCATCCCAACCTCTCGCATGGTTCGCGGAGAATCCCCATCTTCTATTGTGATGATTGGCATCAAGCACTCTCCTATTGGCAATGTGCTACCTTGTTTGGCAATATGCAGTCCCAGCCATGGTAGCAGACTAACCAGTCCACGGCGATAGTCCTCCAACTCGTTAGTACGATCGTACACACCTTGCCTTGCCATCCTTGGTTTTTCGACGAGAAATTCTTCCTTTATTTCGTTTTCCAGCTTCTTGACCTTTGCGTCCATTAAAGCATTTTTCTCCCTTAGTCGTACCCAATCTTTTTCAAGTTTGTGAAGTCTAAAGTTTCCCCGTCATATTTATTCCTCAAGTCTTATATGTTCTGTTTTGTGTAGCTATGTGATTTCTTCGTTCCGGTCTGCGCGGACCACTGTATCTATAGGTGATGTTACACACCGACTCGCCTTCACATGCTCCATGGGGACTGCATCCTCTACTTCATACTTCAGCTTTTGAAATGCTTGTGCGGTCAAAGTTTTGCACATGGTCCTATAATCCCATACAACCACTGGTACGCATAGGTCCCAGTCGGTGCATTTCACATGGTGGACCTGATTCAGCACTTCGCACACCTTGTCAAAGGCTTCCTCGTGTATGATTTTTGGTGTGCTAGGTTGTATCATACTTCGTCATTCGCGCACTTGTCGTGCCTGCTTCTACTTGTTGTCCATGTTTCCTATCATGAGAGCGATGTGTGTTCGTGCGCGCTGCGTACCACACGCCTATACCCATCTAGAAAGGTGGGCATGCAGGCTATTTCATCCATCCTGCTTGGCTTCCATCCTCATCTGAGGCTTCCCAAATCATAAGCGTGTCATATTTTTGCATTCGTGCCAGTCCCCAAAACTCTATTGGTGCGTACCCCACCACCTTGCAGGCGTAGTGCGTAGTGCTCATTTCAGAGCATCGAACCGCTATTATTCTGGCACTTCTCTTTCAAATTTTTCCAGGAATTCAACCACTGCTGTTAACCCATCATACATTGGTAGATCTCGTACCTCTATTGTCATGCAGCACAGTGATCTTACCATCAAGTTGCAATTGAGTGTGGTTACCTCGTGTAACTGGTTTTGACATCGTTCTATTTCTTCATCTGAATCTGATGTGTAAGAGCTTTCGCGCTCCCACAAAATCCTGCCATTCGCTGTAGGATTCACCCAATCCTGATCCTGAGCAAGTGTCTTGTAGATATAGTCTAGCTCACCGTCACTTTCGTCATCGCGTACTAGCTCTATGTAGCGCGATCCTTCCACAGGATCTAACGGTACCACTATGCATAGTGACTTTTTCTCAAAAATCATTTTGCGCTTCTTCAAATTTATGACTCCATTCACATTAGTGACCCAATCTATTCCCAGTAGCATGGGATGGAATTGTTTTCATCAACAATCTCTATCACCTCAAAATCTGTAAGCGCGCTCGCACATTCGATATCTACTGTTATTCCCTGCAATCTTCCCATCGGTAGAATCTTCTGTTGGTTCACCATTCGCAATTGAATAGGGGACCATTGCAACGCGGGCCTACCCATATGCTCCCATGTCTACTTTAGCAGTACATTCACGTCCGATCCTAGATCCAGAATTACTTGATCCATTTCATACTCTCTGATTTGCGCAATCAATCTCATTTCCCTTCCTGTTCGTAATGCATGCTTTCCATGTTTTCGGATTATATTCGGTTCTCCCGACCCAGCGCACCTAGTGATAAGTTCTTGTAGTCCCTTCACTGCTTTGCTATCACACATCAGCTTCATACATGTCTTCGGAAAGGAAGTGAGCATTGAAGGATGCATCCCTGGTTCTAGTTGATCCTTACTACCTGAAGTGGAGGCCTCCATGAAGCTCTTCTTAGCTTCCATGAATGTCTCCTTCACGTGCTCCAAATCAAATTCAGGTTCCTTTATAGGAGCCTTGTGAACCCACATACTTTCTTCAGGCTTCTTACTTTTGTCATCTCCGGTCGTGATACCGCTTCAAAGAACTATGTTTACATTCGGGTCCTCTTCGCACGGCTCAGACCTCATCATTTGCAAATTTTGAGTCAGGGGAGGCTGGAATGTCCCTTTATCACGCAACCTTGCTATCAGTGTAGGGAAATAATCTGTCTCATGATCAAACTCAGTACAATATAAACATGATTCTCTCGTCAGATTTGTACAATCACAGGCATAATGACCTGGCCCTATGCAATTGTAACAAATCAGTTGTCCGCAACCCCTTCCTGATCCCATTCCACCTTGACCTCGTCTGCACCCCTGAAATCTAGCACACGACATCCCTGCATTTGGATCGAGGGCTCACGTTTCAGTCTACAATATGTAGGCAGGGGTTTGATCCATCATCGGCTCATAACTTCTGCAGGTGCACTCATCATGGCCTATCGACCTATAGAAATTACAAAACAATCATTGGGACGTCTGTGTATACTTCTGTAATAGGTGATAGTTATCTGTAGTGTGTTTTCCTCCTATCTGACAAATCACACACCATAATGCAGGCATCACACTCGGTCCTGCTTGTGCCTCTAGTCTTAATTGCATCGGTCCTCTTGCCACCAAGTAGTTCGCGAAGACTGGACAATGGTCCTTGTCATGCCCCTAGCCTTTCCATTTTATGCACCATACTTCCTCGCACGCTTTTGGATGAGTTGTCTTGTCCTGTATCAAACTATGCATTTCCAGACACAAATTTTGCAGTTGCGTGTGGATTTGTTGAACTCCTGGGCTATGATCTTGTATTGGGGTCTCGTGCAGTCTCATTGCAATCTCCAAAGCCACGGCCTGGGTGGATAACTTCTGCTGCGATAATGTCATCCTCAAATGAAGCATTAGTGATGCTACAAACCATGCGCGGTGTTGTCCATCCATCAAGGTCATGGTAGCTTCACGAATCACACTCTTCAGTCTCTGATCCAGATCCCATGGGGTCTTGCCTGGAAGTATCATGATTTCCATAAACCTGATAATCGATTGTGTCTCTCACTTTGGCCTGCTAAATTCTCTGTTCAACGCAGCCTGGATATCTGTGATCCTTGCATTTGTGTGGTCATTAGAATGCTTAATGTACCATGTTAGTGCACGATCCTACAATGCGCTTACCAACATTGCCTTCTTAATATTGTCATCCACGCCTCCTTGTGCTTCCCATACGGCCTTTAGCATGAACCAAAATTGGTCCGGATCCTCGTTCTCTACTCCTTTAAATACTGACAATTTTATCGCACTTGCCATATTGAATTGTGGTGGTGGTGTAGGTGGGGGTGGTATGCGTGGAATTTTCTACCTTATCAGACTGATCGCGCTTCTCAGAGAAGCTTTCTCGAGCTCTTCTTGACTTTCTCATCGTGGCTAAATCAAGGGGTTATTTAAAATCTTTGTGCTACCTTCGTTTCTATAGATCCTCCCACTTCATGTAGTCCCAAACATCAATTTATTCGCATAACCCACTTTTCACACAATAGAATTTTAATCCAAGTGTTCAACGATTTAATGTACTTACCTCGCGGTCCCTTGAGGAAGCATCATTCCGCCTCGCTGTATCTGACAGTCATATCAACCACAAACTCAGTGATAAACCCTCCTATAATTCAATCGAGACAATGGTCCATAGCGCGCACGATAGTCTGCGCACTAATTCTGGAGTCCACATAATCAGTTTATCGAGCCTACACCTTCCTTGACTATCTGCTAGCTTCGGGATCCACTCATACAATTCAGAGTGGAAGGATGCAAAGAAAATTTCGTGGATTTCCATATATAAGTAGTGCTCCAACCATTGTTCCTTTGATACTCGCAGATTCCTATTTTCCTGTGCCGCGAACTCGTGAATCTTTCTATCCAACCACTCTTCAATTTCTTTCTTCATCAGATTATAGTGACACGACATCATAAATTCCATATGCAGATCCAAGTGCTAGCAACGGAATCATTTGTTGGCTTGTTGGGGCTTGACCCAGGTTCAAAGGTGATTTAGCTAAACAAATCCTGGTACTACTGGCCCTTTCAGCAACAGTCCACTGAGTGGGACTGAGGTCTCACTCAAAGTAGTATGGGAGGGTGCTAGAACCAGGTTTCTGCACCTTGGAGATGTTTGATGTTTTTAGGTGGTCCACGGTTCGACCCTGTGTGCAATTTGCTACGCGCACTTACCTGTTCCTCGGAGCCTGAGATGATGCCTTCGCGCAACCCTACCCAGGGACCGAATAGTGTTACTACCCAAGTCCTTACTTGTAACCTTATCTGAGTTGATTAACTAAGCTTATTTGTATGCTTTCAGTTATAGTTAATAATATTCACAATTCGTACAAGTGCACACAATAAATAAACAATATAATCGCAATTCATATTCAACAGATAATAACCAAAGATAGATACACGTAATTCAGATAAAACTTCTCTTTATTATTCTCTTCCTTCGATTACAGACTCTATTCTACCCTGTGCACTCAGCTGTAGGGGTTTGCGCACTCAGCTGTGGACTCTACTAGGCCTCTGCGCACTTGGCTGCAAAGCTTCTTCCTACTACTATGACCTAAGACACACTTAGACTCTTCCTCTATGCTTCGCTATCTTATCCTATCCATTCGATTCTATCTTCCATCCTCTCTACAACTTAGAGCCTCGCTCTATTTATACAATCCCATGGTCCACGGACCATGAGTAGGCTGACATTACATTCAACACTTAGGGAGGATAACCCTATGACTCTAACATACACTTTGCGCCCGCAATTTGTGGAGCTTTACAATAATATCACTCAAAACTTGGGCTTTGAGCCCCAAAACATGTTGTGGGGGCGAACCATTTGTTGGCTTGTTGGGGCTTGACCCAGGTTCAGAGGTGATTTAGCCAAACAAATCCCGGTACTACTAGCCCTTTCAATAACAGTCCGTAGAGTGCAGACTAAGGTCTCACCTGAAGTAGTATGGGAGGGTGCTAGAACTAGGTTTCTACATCCTGGAGATGTCTGATGTTTTCAAGTGGTCCGCAGTTCGACCCTACATGCACGTCGCTACGCACACTTACCTTACCTCACAACCTGAGATGCTACCTTCACACAGCCCTACTTGGGGGACGAACAACATTATTACCCCAGTCCTTACTAGTGACCCGATATTAGTTAATTATCTTAGCTTATTTGTATGCTTTCAGTTATACTTAGCAATGTTCATAATTCATACAAGTGCGCGTACAACAAATAAACAATATAATTTCAATTCATATCCAATAGATAATAACCCAAGACAAATACATGTAATTCAAATAAAACTTCTCTTTATTATTATGTTCCTTTAGTTACAGACTTTATTCTACCTTGCGCACTCAACTGCCAGGGTCCATGCACTCAGCTGTGGACTCTTCTAGGCCTCTACGCACTCAGCTGCAGAGCATCTTCCTACTACTACAACCCAAGACACACTTAGACTCTTCTGCTATGTTTTGCTATCTCCTTCTATCCATTAGATTCTATCTTTACACTTAGAGCTTCGCTCTATTTATACAATCCCATGGTTTGCGGACCATGGGTATGCCAACATTACATTCAAACTTAGTGAAGACAGCCCTATGACTCTAACATACATTCCGCACCTGCAATTCACAGGGCTTTACAATAATGTTACTCAAAACTTGGGCTTTGAGCCCCAAAACATGCTATGGGGAGATTCCATGCCCAACAAAGACTAACAAAAGTAACTCTATCTTAAACATAGGGTTTGTTCACTTATTTAGCAGTCTAGATAAATCTATGAATCAAAGAGAAACCGGCTATTTCATTACACTATTTTAGAGAAAGAAAAAACACATATGAAATGATATTTACAAAGAGGAAACATACTTCTCATTGATCTTCTTGGAATCACCAAAATAGTTTCTGATTAATACTTTAAGGGTCCGGATAACCAGTCCATTACATTCAATAGTGTATACCTCTTGTCCCTCATGAATAGGCAATTAAAACGAAAGTGGAATCACATAATTTGGACCACTGCACGTGCAGAATTCTGGAAAACCCCTTTATTAAGTGTTTGTCCCCCTTATTTATACCGATAAGGGGGCCTTCGAATCCACATTTAGAAAATATCTCAGCCAAGGGCCAGTTGTCCGATTGACTAGCTGCCTCGGCCTGTGATAGTTGTGCTACCCAAAATGATTTCGAAGGATTCGATTCCTTTCTTGAAAATAAACAAAAATTACAGAATAATAGAAAAAGGGAAAAGAGAAAGATGATGGAGTAAGTATCCCTCTTCCATTTTTGAGATTTCCCCTGATCAGGCCACATCTTTTCCTTAGCATGCTTCTGCTATTTCTCGGCCAGTTCATATAGCTTTCATCTTAATTGCCTTACTTCACCACTCTCTGTCGTTGAGAGTGATTGACTATGGTTGCCTGTTACAGAGTAGAAGAAGAGTTTGTCCGGGCAATCCATTACATTTATGACCGAGTGGAGATCCACGCTGAGGCATTAAGTCATAGCCTTAGCTATCGACCCATACACCTTCAAAGCTCTTTACCATGCTATCGGGGCATCACTGTATCGATACTTTTATGCTAAGAGGCATTACAGAATAGCGAGTTCCAATCTCCTTTGGTCCCCTTTGGTTTAGACCCTTTCTGCCTTTCTTCTCATATGAGCAGAGGCTATGACCAGGCGCTTGACCAAATATCGGAGCTCCTTGATTGGCAGATCACAATCGAGGTTTTTATATTGGAGCATCAACCTGTTTGTGATCTTCGATTGTGATGGCCCTTTAGTGCTCAGCCCTTGGTTTCTTGGCCCTTTATGTGATCGTAGACCAGCCCCCTTATCGAAGACCCTTTATCGGAGGTTCGCAATCGGCGATTCACTTTTTGATGCATAGCACAACTGTTGATCACTGATCGTCGATCACCCTTTGTGCTTAGCCCCTAGTTCTTTTAGCTCTTTATGTGACTGTGGGCCAGCCCCTGTATCAGAGCCCCTTTATTAGAGGTTTCCAATTGGTTATTTATATGTTTTCGGCATTCGGTGATTTCATAACACTGTATTTGGTTACACCGTTTGATACTTGCGATCACCGATATGTGAGATCACCTGTCCTACTTAGCTCTTGGTTCTTCGTTCTTCCCGTTTCCACTGGCTAGCCCCCTTATCAGGGCCCTTTTATTGCATGATTAAAATCAGAGGTTTCACTACAGAATTATGTCTTGTTTCACCGAGTGTAGATTGTTGATTGGTGATGTCATCACTACCACGTGTCACTTCCTGAGTGGTGTCACGTCTCACTTAGATATGCCGCCATAGGACCCCTGAAAATTCTAGATCATCATGCCACATGTCCTCTATAATGCCACATCATGATGATGTCAGCTGCTCTACATCTTTATTGGCTCCAATAGTTTTTTCCCACATGGCTCCCTGAAGAGAGAGAAAAGGCATGCCGATACTTGTTTTTTGCTAAAATCCTTTATTAAATTGTTTTCGGCACTCCTGACGCTTTAAAACCATCGACATTCGCTGATCGCAACTTGGTTAAGATTGAAATCTTAACAATTCTGTTGGCTTGAGGGGGCCTGACCCAGGTTCAGCATTAGTTAGCCAAACAAATCCCTACACTACTAGCCCTTTCGGCATCAGCCTTCAGAGCGTGGACTAAAGTCTCACCTGAACCAGTATGGGGGGATGCTGGAACCAAGTTTCCGCACCCTTCAGATGGTTGTGATGTCAGTTTATTTTGGCTATACCTGCCCTTATGCAGGTTTCCTAGCCCTCTGTTCCACTTCTCAGCACCTTCGCGAAAGGGTATAATTGTCTTTCGCGCAGCCCTAACCTGCGGCTTAGGGACTTTCGCACTACTAGGGCAGCGAACTGCAATATCTTCAAACTAGGCTAGGTGTCTTACTTACCTTATTAACCAGTCTTAGTTAGCTTCATGTAAACAGATGTTCTTACTTGCGTTCACTTAACCAATACATTTACATACATTCGCGCATCATATAAGCATTATAAGTGAAATTCATACCCTACATAACAAGATTCATAAATAGGAAAGAAAGATGCAGAAATTGTAGAATACTTCTCTTTATTGATAATTCCAGATCATTACAAACTCGACCTGCCTTGCGCACTTAGCTACAGGGGTCTGCGCACTCATCTGTAGACTTATAGGCCTCTATGCACTCAGCTGCAGAGCCTCTACCTACACTACGACCCAAGACTTAGACTTCTACTTCAGAGCTATCTCTCATACATCATATCTTCATTGCTTGATTGATTATTCTAACTACTTAGAGCTTAGCTCTATTTATACAATCCCATGGTTTGTGGACCATGGGTAGATCTTTTATAACTGACACTATATTTCCAAAATAAGGGTGGAAAACCCTATGACTCTTTAACACCTATGCGCTCCACGACTACAAAAAGCGAAATCTTTACACTTGGATTACAAAATTTGACCAAAATATGGTCCTTTAGCCCCAAAACTACCCTTGGGGGATTCCGCGCCCAATAGGCCCTCAACACAAACATCGCGACTCACCCTTGAGTCACTCTGTAGGCGCGGAGATCTTAGCTCGAAGACCTCCCAGCTCTGTTTGGATGACCGCAACCTTGGCAGCGCACTGAGTGGCCGTTTGCTGGACTTCTTCCACTCGTTGCTCGGTGACTGCCGCTGAACTGCTACTTTGAATCTACTGTTGGGTTGCCTACAGTATCACGAGATTTCCTTCAATGGAAGTTGTGATCGTATAAGCCTCGTCAATCCATGGTTGTAGGCGTGCTTTCAGGACCTCTTCTTTGTGCTGAGCGACATCCACCTATTCCTTAAGCGCCTTTGCCTCCTGCATCTGTGCAAGCCTTTGTGTAAGGGCAACCATCTGCATGGTCCCTTTGACCTCGTCATATCGTTGTTGCAGCTCACACACCTCTGTCTCCAGGCACTTTGCATTCGGGTCCTCCTACAGAGTGGTCAGGACCTCGAATGATTGTTCAAAAAGTCGCGTCAATCCGCCTGCGCATTAGCTGCTCAGTTGCTAAATGCGGGAATTTATCGAGATCTACGAGATCCCAATCTTCAAAATTTAGCACAGGAACCCATCCTAAGTGTGGCCCCTCAAAAACAATGTAATATGGGAGCAACAGAGTTTGCAGGGAGATCTTGCTCTCGTCTATGTCCTTTGGCACCTTAGCTTTGCCCTTGCGTAGAGGAACATATTTGATTAACCTGGTAATAGGGTCCACACCCTAGGTTTCAACTTCCATTTCCAAATCCTCCTCATCCACCAGGATTTCTTCATATTCTTCCCCATCAACCTCCAGAATAATGGCCTTCCCCTTTTCCTGCAAGGTGAGTTTGGTTCTCTGAGGGTTTCTTGGTGAGACACGCACCGAGATCATAGCCTGCTTATCCTTATTTTGTCTTGATGTTCTAGGTGATTTAGGGACTTCAACTATCACTCTAGCACTCTCAGAGGCATCTTCCACTACCGTATGCATGGCTTCCTCGGGAGTCGACATCATTCTAGTCAGGAGGTCCTGCATCCCCTTTGGCAATCTCTCAAAAAATAAACTTGCTCTCAAAGCCTCAAAATTCGCAAGGTCCATACACACTTGATAGCGCAATAACTGAATTCTCAAAATGTCAAGTGTTTTTCGCTGGACAGCCACTTGTAATTTATAGGGCCTTTTGAATTCAAATCCGACCGTTCCCCCAACTTTTGGCCCATTAATGCTAGATTGGCGACATATTTTCAAGAATATAACCCATAAATTTCACCTTAAATGCTCGTCGCCCACTTAATTTGGCCTCAAACCGCCCATCAAATCGTGAACATCAACTTTAACAGTCACTTTCTGGTGGATCTAAGTGCTATTTCCATGAGTAACGCAGCTGCCTCCGTGCTGTCGCGAACCCTGTGACACATCGTTGCTTCATGTAGTCATGAAATCGCGCAGCTCCCCAACCCGGGCAATGTAGTTTGTAGTCCCGTGCCTCCTCTCAGTTTCCTGGAGCACTAAGACTGTGCTACTTTCATTTAGTCACATGGTCAGACCACAGGTGTATGGCTTCAAGCGACTGCCATTCACCTTTCCTGTGAAGGGTTCTCCATTTAACTTGACCAGCTGTATCATGCCCCCATCAGTAATCTCCTTAATAACATACGGCCCTAACCAATGCATCCTGAATTTTCCGGGGAATTTATCAAACTTACTATCATACAATAAAACCAAATTGTTTACCTTGAATGTGCGCAACTTTTCTGTTAATCATGCCAAGCCTTTTCATGCTACTTTTGGACCTAGTGGTGAAATCCAGCCAAAAATCATTCTTCTTCGAGTTCATCCAACTGCATGAGCTTCTCTTCTAGGACTCCATGATTTTTCATACCTATGATCGCTGCTATGCATAGACTAGGCATGATGTATTCCATAGGCATTATGGCTTCCACACCATAGACAAGCCTAAAAGGGGTTTGTCCTGTCAGCTTTTTACATGTTGTTCGATAATCCCACAATACTGCAGGTATGCGTAGGTCCCAATCACTTTGTTGAGCATTGCAAACCTTGGTCAGTGTGTTTTCAATCAATTTGTTGAATTCCTCCACTGTCCCGTTAGCTTTTGGGTGATAAGGTGTGCTCTTTTGGTGATACACCTAAAACTCCTCTGTTAGTGCAGTGATTGTCTCATTCAAGAAATGCATACCATGATCAGTCATCAAGATCCTTGGACATCCAAATCACATCATTACATGCTCAAATATGAACTTCATGGCCGTCACACCTGTGCAATCCTTCACTAGCTGCGCTTCTGCCCAATGAGTCAAGTACTCCATCGCAGTGATAATTTACCTCATGCCTGTCTTCCCTTGTGGCTGAATGGGTCCTACAAAATCTATTGCCCACTTTTTGAAGGGTTGCAATCTCATTTGTGGATTCAAAGGAATTTCATCCCTTCGCAATGGCCTGCTTATTCTTTGACATACATCACACGCCTTGCAATATGCTTTTGAATCCTAATGAAGGGTTGGCCACCACAACCTACCGCATAGAATCTTCTACGCGGTTTCTCGCCCCGCATAATGTCCTCCCCTGGTGCCCCCATGAGTGTCCGCGAGGATGCTGCTTCATTCAAACTCAGGCACACACCTTCGTAGTATCTTATCATTCCCCATCTTGTATAGATGCCCAACAATGACAGAGAAATATATCGCACGCACCACTAATTCCTTCTTTTGATGGACAGAGTATCCTGTCAGTGTAGTTCTTGTTGTTAGGAAGTGTATTATATCCTTGAAATGACCATTTTCGACATGCACTACAAATAGTTGCACGTCAGGCAATCCTTCTTCCAAGTTAGTAGGTTCCTTCCCTGTTTCGATGCGCGACAAATGGTCTGGTCCCGCATTCAATCGTCCAAGCTTCACAAAAACTTCAAAATCGTACTCTTGGAACAATAAGAGCCATCTATAGATTCACCACCCCCCAACACAGGTTTATTGACCAGGTACTTTAGAGCAGAGTGATCCATATACATCTTAAAGTGGCCTCCTAGCAAG
The DNA here is from genome assembly GCA_031772625.1 of Pinus tabuliformis. Taxonomy (NCBI): domain Eukaryota; kingdom Viridiplantae; phylum Streptophyta; class Pinopsida; order Pinales; family Pinaceae; genus Pinus; species Pinus tabuliformis. Next base: position 666,808,230 of record CM062811.1, on the reverse strand, counting down.
TAATGTCGGTAATTCTAGATCGCATACACCATAGCTAGCCCCTCGGGTTCAATGGTAGAATAGCTCTTTTCTTCTTTGGCCAACTGTGCATGTAGATCATTCTACCCATCATACTTGTATGTTAGTCGCATATTAGGCTTCCCAAATCATGCTTTCATCATCCTCCTACATTCGTGCCAATCATCGAACCCTCCCTTGTGTGTACCGCCACCACCTTACGGGCGTAGCATGCAGTACCCAGTCCAAGGCCTGGAAGCATTGCTTTTCTAGTACCTCCCTTTCAAATGCATCCATAATGGCATTTACCTCATTTAGACCATCATAAATAGGCAGATTTCGTTCCTTTGAAGACATGCAACGCAGCAACTAGGTCATCATGTTGCAATTCAGCATAGTTACTTCATGTAACCGATTCTGTTAGTGTTCTATTTCTTTGTCGGTGTCTGAAGTGCAGGAACTCTCACGATCCCACGTGATCCATCCATCCACGGTGGGATTCACCCAGTCTTGGTCTCGTGCTGTTATCTTATAAATGCAGTCCAACTCATCATCACTCTCATAATCGCGGGTTGGTTCTGTATAGCGTGATCCTTCAGTAGGATCCAGGGGTATTATTACATGCATTGATTTCTTCTCAAAGATCATCTTTCGCTTCTTCAAATTTATTACCCTGTTCATATTAGTAGCCCAGTCGATTCCCAGGAGTGCAAGGTAGGGATTGTTGTCATCCACAATATTTATTACTTCAAAATCCGCCAGCATGCTCGCTCCCTCAATATCCATGGTCACCCCCTCCAGCCACCCCATGGGGATGATTTTCTATTGTTTCACCATCCTTCGCTGAATTGGAAACCATCGCAGTGTAGGTCTCCCCAATCGCTCCCATGTCTGCTTTGGCAGAACATTCGCATCTGACCCTAGGTCCAAAATGACCTGATCCATTTCATACTCTCTGATTTGTGTGGTCAGTCTCATCTCTCGTCCCATCCTTATTTTATGTTTGCTAATCTTTTGCAGTACACGTGGCTCACCTAGCCTAGTTCCAAGACATCTATTGATGAGTTCTTGTAACTCTTTCACAGCCTTACTGTCGCACAGTAACTTCATACAAGTTTCCAAGAAAGTTGTGAGCATAGAAGGGTCCATCTCTGGCTTAGGCTTATCCTTTCTTTCTGAAGTGGAGGCCTCAGTGAAGCTCTTCTTCGCTTCCATGAAGGCTTCATGAGCATGCTCCAAATTGAACTCAGCCTCTTTTGTTGGCGCTCTGCGAACCCATGTACTATCTTCTGGTTGTTTCCCCTTGTCATCTCCTGTCGCGATTCCACTCCGTAGCACTATATTTACGTTTGGATCTTGCTTGTGCGGCTAGGACCTCATCATCTGTAGGTTCTGAGTTGGCACAGGTGGTATCTCTCCTTTGTCACATATCCTAACTATCAGCATAGGACGATCTTTGGCTTCATGATCAAACATTGTGCAATACTTTCACGATGGATGTGTTGGATTAGTGCAATCATGGGCATAGTGTCCTGGTCCTCCGCAATTGTAGCAAATCAACTGTCCTCGACCTCTACCACATCCTCCTCCTCCTAAACCTCATTCGTGCCCCTGAAATCCTATCCGCACCATCCCTGCATTCTGGTCAAGGTGTTGTGTTTTAGTCTGAACCTTGTAGGCAGGAGTTCTATCCATAATCAATTCATAGCTCCTGCAAGTATGCTCATCATGTCCTACCAACCTACAAAATTTGTAGAACAACTGTTGTAGTGCTTGCACATACTTCTATAGCAAGTGACAGTTATTCGTGGCATGTTTTCCAGCTACCTAATAGATAGCGCACCATAAAGAAGGCATTGCGCTAGGTATTGCTTAAGCTTCCGACCTTAAAGCCATCGGTCCTCCTCCTGCAAGGTAATTTGCAAAGACCAGGCAATGGTCTTTGTCATGACCCTAAATCTTTCATTTCAAGCACCATACTTGCTCGCATATCTCTCATCGAACCGACCTGTCCTGCGTTAGACTTTGCAGCTCAAGGTGCAGGTTCTTTAGTTGCGCATGGATCTACTGGACTCCTAGATTAGGATCATGCATTTAGGTCTCTTGTAGTCTCATGGAAATCTCCAAGGCCTCTGCCTGAGTTGTTATCTTACTACGATAGCACACTCCTTAAGTGTGGTAGTAGTGAAGCCACAAACCACTCGGGATGATGTCCATCTATCAAATTCATGTTGGCTTCACAGATTGTACATTTTAGCCTCTAATCTAGTTCCCAAGGTGTCTCACCTGGTTTCATCGCGATCTCTTTGAATCCCACAATCCATTGTGCCTCATATTTAGGCTTGCTAAATTCCTTATTTAGTGTTGCTTGGATGTCTTCTACTCTAGCATTCTGGTTATCATTAGAGTACTTAATATACCAGGTTAGCGCGCGATCTTGCAGAGAACTAACCAGTGTCTCCTTCTTTATGTGATCATCTATAACACCTTGAGCTTCCCATACAGCCCTCATAACAAACTAGAATTGGTCCAGGTCCTCATTTCCCAAGCCTTTGAACAAAGAAACTTCATTTTATTTTCCATACTGAACCGTGATGGAGGTGGAAGTGGTACGAGTGAAGTTGGAGGCGATGGTGGTGAAGTCGGAGGTGGTGTGGGCAGAGGCGATATTCGCAGGAATCCTTGTCTTATTAACTAAATAGCAGTTTGCAAAGAGACCTTCGCTATCCCTTATTCGTCCCTTCACGGAGCTGAAATCAAGGAGCTATTCTCTGGACCCTTATTTTCTTCGTTTCTGTAAATTTTTCTACTTCGCGTAGTCCTGAATATCAAGGTAGATGCATAACCCATTTTTCGCACAACAACATTTTAATCTAGATATTCAAATATTTTACGTACTTACCTCACAGTCCTTTGAAAAATCATTTCTCCACCTCGCTATAGCTGACTGAGGTGTCCATCGCAAATTCAGTAACAAAGCCTCCTATGACATGATCGAGCCAATGATCGATAGCACGGGCAATCTTATCCTCTGATGCTTCCAACCTTCACACTAGCTCTGGGGTCCACACAATAGGAGCATCAAGTTTACAGCTTCCCTGGCTATATGCTAGCTTCACGATCCACTCGTATAGCTTAGTAGGAAAGGAGGCGAAAAAGATTTCGTGGATCTCCGTATATAGGTAACAGTCCAACCACTGTTCTTTTGACAGTCGCAGGTTTCTATTTTCCTATGCTACGAACTCGTGGATCCTTCTGTCCAACCATCCTTCGATTTATTTCTTAGTTGGATTCCAGTGATATGATATCACTTATACAAATTTTGGTCCCAGCAACGAAACTATTTTTTGGCTTGAGGGGGCTTGACCCAGGTTCAGCGTTAGTTAGCCAAACAAATCCCTACACTACTGGCCCTTTCAACATTAGCCTGTGGAGTTAGGACTGAAGTCTCACCTGAAGCAGTATGGGAGGATGTTGGAACCAAGTTTCCACACCCTTGAGATGGTTGTGATGTCGGTTTATTTTGGCTATACCTGCCCTCACATAGGTTTCCTAGCCCTCTGTTCCACTCTTCAGCACCTTTGCAAAAGGGTATAATTGGCTTTTGCACAACCCTAACCTGTGGCTTAGGGACTTTCGCGCTGCTAGGGTAGTGAACTGCGATGTCTTCAAACTAGGCTAAGTGTCTTACTTATCTTATTAACCAATCTTAGTTAGCTCCGCATAAAAAAATATTATTACTTGTTTTCACTTAACCAATACATTTACATACATTCGCACATCATATAAGCATTATAAGTGAAATTCATACCCTAGATAACAAGATGCATAAACAAGAAAGAAAGATGCAGAAATTGTAGAATACTTCTCTTTATTGATCATTCTAGATGATTACATACTCGACCCGCCCTACGCACTCAGCTGCAGGGGTCCCTGCACTCAACTGCAGACTTTTAGGCCTCTGCGCACTTAGTTGCAGGGGTCCGTGCACTCAACTGCAGACTTCTAGGCCTCTGTGCACTCAGCTGCAGAGCCTCTACCTATGCTACAAACCAAGACTTAGACTTATACTTTAGAGCTATCTCTCATACATCATATCTTCATTGCTTGATTGATTATTCTAGCTACTTAGAGCTTAGCTCTATTTATACAATCCCATGGTCCGCGAACCATGGGTAAATCTTTTATAGCTGACATTATATTTCCAAAATAAGGGCATACAACCCTATGACTCTTTAACACCTACGCTCTTAACGACCACAAAACGTGGAGTCTTTACACTTGGATTACAAAATTTGACCAAAATATGAGCTTTTAGCCCCAAAACTGCCTTTGGGGGATCCCACGCCCAACAAATTCCAATCACCAATCACTAATATGGCTTGGACCTAATATGAGATTTGCGATATCGGTGATCGCTAAATCACCATTTTTCTCTAACCTCACCAAATTCTGCTTCCAGAAAACTCCGATTACGATTTGCAATGAGTCGGGACCTCCGATCTAGTGGGACCTCACCCTTGGTCTTTTTCTCTTTCTTTTTTGGCTTTCAAAGGGCAACTTCAATCTGCTCTAACTTCTTGTCCAGAAGTCCATTTTTAGACTTCCACATACCATTGGAAAGCTTATTCCAAGAAATATCCAATGGAAGGGGGGCAATTTAGCTTTGAGTGATTCAATGGCTTAGAAGATGACTAAAAAATTTAGTGCTATTTTTCACTTTGGGCGACTGAAAACACAATTTATAGTGAGTGACAACACCTTCATTAGTAGAGAGAACAATTATTCTTTTGCAGGTTGTGCTCAGAGTTGGAGCAAGATATTGTAATAATTTCTCTATTCAACTGATTAATGCAAGGAGGCTTGAGGGGTTTTTCCCATTTGGGTTCCCTTAGAAATCAATGTGTACTTATGGTTTTATTTGTTTCATGCCTATGCATGTTGTTCTAAATTGTGATTTCCATATCGAAGATTAGTATGTTATAATTTGTGTCTCCTAATTTCAGTTCGATTTCTTGAGTAGTTGCAATTTTAATAAAATTTCTACATGGTATCAGAGCCTTGAAATCACATTATAACTAGTATTTCAAATTTCCCTCTCAGGAATTTTGAATTTGTAGCTTCAGTGTAGTAGTTTTTCTTTAGATTCAGGAGAATGTCTTTCAACGGACTTATATTAGAGTATGCCTTGGAGGGTAGCTAAAATTTGATAGCCTAGAATGATAAAATGGAAGAAATGATTTATGATAATGGTGTGTTAGAATATGTTAAAACTAACATTATGAAATCCCGATAGTCTGATGCACAACAATTTTCCCAATGGAAGCAAGATGTTTCTATATCTAGGAGGATCATCCTAGAGGGTGTGAGGGACCACATAGTCTTAAAATTACATGGAAAAGAGACTCCATTTGCTATGTGGAAGACCCTCACTGAGCTATTAGAAAATAACAGTGATGCCATAAAGCTTGGTTTGATCAATAATTGAGGATTGAAGACAAAGGGTATGAGGTAGTCTTCAACAATGGGAAGGCCTACCTCAAGAATTTTTCTTCAGGTCAGACCAAGCATATTGGTGTCAAGATCGAGAGCCTTTACACTTTAGAAGAAGATGATAGTTGTGAGGAGGGATTTCAAGTTATATGAGGAGAATGCTATGAGATGCTCTCTGAAACAAGAGTTGAGTATCCCACTGGAGCAGAGCTTCTAGCTCCAAAGGGGGAGCCTCAAGATGAGCTTCAAAAAGTTTTGGAGCAACCAAAAATGGAGGAGCAAAGAGGAGGCTGGGTGGAGACACCCACTCAACCAGAAACATCCAGAGAAGGGAGAAAGAGGACCAAATAATTTGATATATTGTTGTGGGATGCTTAGGATAACATGGGATCCGCTACATTAGTATGCAGGGAAAGGAGCTCACTTGAGAGGTACATTGGTTTCATGGCTCTCGTGATAGAGCTCATTGAGTCATAGCTTTCTTCATTCGAGGAAGTAGTTTCTCAACCAATGTGGGTTGATTCCATGGTGGAATAATATGAATCCATCATGAATAATTATGTATGGGAGGTGGTGCTGAGATAAGAAGGGAAATAATTGGTTGGTTCCGGATGGCTACAAAGTGAAGCATGCAGTTGATGGGATCATCAAGAAATAAAAGGCCATATTTGTGGCCAAAGGATTTCCTTAGGTAGAGGGAGTTGAATATGAGGAAACATTTTCCCCGATGGCGAGGTATTCTTCCATCAGATCAATTCTTGCATTAGTTGTGCAGATGGGGTGGAAGATCCACCAGATGTATGTGAAGACCCCCTTTCTTAATAGTGTTGTTGAGGATTAAATTTACATAGAACATCCAAAAGGATTTGAGACATATGATCGGGAGTCACATGTGCGAAAAATGATCATGAGATAATTTTATGGTCTCAAATAGGTGCCCTAAGCATGGTACACTCGAATCAACAATTATCTCAGTGGATTGGGCTTCACCAAAAGTGAAGCAGTTACGAACCTCTATCACATTGTGGTCGATGGTAAGTTGCTTATTCTTTTTTTTTATGTTGATGATTTAATATTGACAAGTGATGAGTGGTTTATCCACTCTTTCAAAGAGGATCTTGGAAGGTAATCTAAGATGAAGGACATAGGCTTAATGTATTACTTCCTCGGTCTAGAAGTATGGAAAGGTTATGGTGAATTGTTTGTATCTCAAGGAAGTATGCCTCTGAAATACTTCAAATATTTCACATTGATAATTGTAAGCCAATGGACACACCTCTAGGTACAAATTGGAGGAAGGAGAATGCCACTTCAGGTGAGGATGTTGATGCTACCATTTACAAGTGGCTTGTTGGGTCTTCAATTTATCTTATGAACACAAGGTCTGAGATGTGCTATGCAGTAAACCAACTAAGTCAAGCTATGGTGAGGCTTACCAAGCTGTATTGGAAGACATCAAAGCATGTGTTACGGTCACTCAGAGGCACTATTGTGTATGGATTATGGTACAGGAGGATAGAGGGAGTGAAGCTTCAAGGCTTCACTAATGCATATTGGATATAGATTCCATCAGATGGGAAAATTACTTCAGATGCTATCTTCAGTGTTGGGTCTACAACTATTGCCTGGTACAACAGGAAGAAAAGCTCTGTGCAACTCAACTCAGTAGCGGTTGAATACATGGTTGTAAGTAAAGTAGTATGTGAGACCATATGGATGAGAAAATTACTTATGCGTGTTTTCAATCACAAGATGGATCCAACAATGATATATCTGAAAATCATAGTTTCATTAAGTTCTCTGGGAATCCGGTATTTCATGATAGGTCAAAGCACATTGATATTCAGTATCATCATTTGCAAGACTATGTGTAGATGAGAATTATGTTGCTATAATACATTGCAACTGAGAAAGATGACGAAATCTTGAAAAAGGCATTGTTAAGAGGTAAATTCAAATTCCACAAGAGGAAGATAGGGTGGGTTAAAAATCCTTTTCTTTTTAAGGGGGAGTGTTAAAAAATATAGGAATAAAGGCTCAATTTGACTTTAGCCTTAGTCAAATTGAGTAAATCAAATTTCCACATCAGTAGGACAACTTGGAGGCAGTTAACTAGTGTGACATGGCTCTTTTCATTCAGTTATCTCAGTAAATTTGAGTTAGGGGGTCTGGAGTTTAGTCATCCATGTGTGATTGCTAAATTTTAGCAATCTAGTTCATTTATTTTCAGTTGTATTCAGTTAACTGACCTCTAATTATTGATAGATTCATTTGAAGGTTAGTTGTGTAGTGGGACAACAATCTAACTCAGAGATCCTTCAGTTAACTGATCAATCGACTTAAAATAGCTCATGCATGCATAGAATTTGAATTTCTCAGTTGGAGTGGAGGAGACAAGGCTAGTGTAACATGATTTGTATACTAGTTGAGTGTAGAATTGTTGCATCTAGTCAAGAGATCAATTCCTTAGAAATTGCACAAGGAAATAGTGGCTTCCCTATTATTTAGGAGCTCAAATTTTCTCAGATTTGTGTATGGAAATATGAGGTTGGAGGAAGCATAAAGGGGATAAGTGTTGACCAATGGTCCTCCATTAGTAGAGAGAAACTATTATTATTTTGTAGGTGTTGATGGTGCTGGACCCGCCAACATGTCAGGGGATCTCCCTGGTAAGAAGTCCCAACTAGACATCAAACCATTTGGTGTAGGAGTCCCATCAGCGGGTCATACGGTATCGCCTTGACCGTCATTGCACACAGAAGCAAGTAAGATGTCCCTGTTGGTAGAAAGGGTGTGACATGCACAAAAAGCCAAGGAAGGGGCATGAACGGTTCTAACATGCAGAAGGTGAGGTGAGTGCATCCCTTGGAAACATGTGAAAGCACACGGCTAAGAAGGCAACACACGAGCGAAGAGGCATCACAAACTGGAAAACAAGTAAGCTAAAAATCCAAAGTGATGGTTAAACTAACAACACATTTCAGTAAGATTCATACATACATATAAGGAAAGAGTCTATACACACATGCGCAAGCCAATAGATACATATATCATTAAAGTAAACAAGATTCTGAAATACAATAACAACATATGCATGAAACGTGCTGGCTCTGTTATATTAAGAAGTGAAAGTTCCAATCATATAGTACAACCATGAATGACCACTAGTCCCGATAGTGGAACTTTACAGTCATTTCCGCCTTCTCCACCAAAGAGATGTACTAGCTCTGCACCGTGGAGAAGCCAAGGCTCATTACAATACTCTCCAAGATTTCTCTAAGATACTCCTATCGGAAGCTTGGCTGACCAAAAGCCTCTACAATGAGTTATGAGGGACTATATATAGCAAAGGTTGGGGTGACCTTTTAAATTCCCCTTTGTGACTTTTAATCTACCCTCATGACTCTTCAACTACTCTATGATTGTTGCATTCAGCTATTAACACTTGAACTTCCACTTGACAAGATGTTACATACCATATGCACATGTACCCATGTGAGAAAAAATAGGCTTGAGCAAGCCATGCAAGACATCACTATGACTTGGACAACTATGGGAAGACCAACTCTTTGACACCCTCAAAATGGTCGATGATAGCAAACTGACGCCAAACTCAGTAGTTCGTGATGATGTCCGTGTATTCTATGGTGACATATTTCTCGAAACGAACTCTTGCCTCTATTGCATCCTAGTACACTTGTTTGGCTCCTCTTTCCATCTCATTTAATAACATGTGCATCATTGTCCTAATTATGGCTGGACCAGTGACATACTGATGCATGGTATCTGCATTGATCGCTAAGTTTACGCTGGTGGTTATGCACATCAACTCATTAAGGTACGAGTCAAGCTCTAGTTGGACTTGTTCCTTTTTCTTTGCCTCGGTGAGTCTCCCAATAGATGGGATCACATCTACATGCACAACGACATCCATGCTTCTGAATACCCATGCCTGGGAAGCCTACAAACTAGTGATGAGTTGTGGGAGTTCTTCATTGTTCTGGATCTAACTCCAGATATGTGCCTTCAATGCGATCGCTCTGGGCTTCACCATCTTGGACAAGTGTAATGGGGCTCCCTTGTATCTCATTTTCCATGTTTGCATGTGGTCAACAACAATATGCACATTTGACAAGATACTTGCTCTCCTAGCACATCGTTGCCGCTAACCGTTGAGATGGACAACTGCCTTATGCACTGTACCAAATATGGTAAACAACACTCACATGACTGTCTCAAGGGACGATACTTCATCCAATATTGCCTTCTTCAACTCTACTCGGGTGGATTTTGTAACCATTTCTCCTCCCTACTTGGTCGTCTATAAATCCTTAGCCATTCGCTCATTCTCCACTCTCAAGAAGTGAACATTTGAGCTAGTGGCTTTGGCATATTCTCTAGTATCATTGGCCAATGCTGCTGGATGCTTGTGCACGTCAGATACGATCACTCATTCCTCAAACTACGTAGGATATGTGTGGTCATCTGAAGTAGACACTCTGTGTGATTGTGCAACTCTATGCTACGACTCATCGAATGATATGTTGTGCATCTCTTCTTCTAGATTGTGTCCAAGGATCTCTGTATCTCCTTGGTCGCTTGGGACTTTCTTTTCTTCTAGATTCGGTGAAGCTGGTGGGTCAACCTTTTGGTGGTAAGGCATGAGATCGATTTCTTGCTCTAACTTTGGTTGCTCCATATATGTATCCATATGCTCACGTGCTCGTTCAATCTCTTGAGTGAAGTCCTACTCCTGCGACTGCTGACCCAGCCTATTTTATGCCAGCTGTTCGGATGAGTCTACTACCTTTACGGCTGTAGTTTCATCTGTCGGTACATATTGCACCCACTTCTGTACCTGTCCTTGTTGTGCTTCCTTCTCCTATCTACACAGCTCCTATTCCTTCCAGAGTTTCTCCTTCAACTCATGAAACTCATTCACTGTTTCCTCCATCCTATGTTTTTCTCTCTACCTTTGTGCGGTCCTCCTGTCGCATTGTTGTCTCTTCGCCTCTATTGCTAAATCTACTTTCTACATAAGTCGGTCTACTATGAACTTACAGCTTTGCTCTGCCTCTGCGCTTTCGACAATATTTATCCTTCCTTTGCCGCGCACTCATATGTTTACCTCTATTGTTGGTCCTCCCCTAGATGCTGCTTCACTCTACTTCACTAAGCGTTCCACAATGATGCTGATCGATTCATTGGGCCTGGAGAAGTTATGAAAATATGTCCATGTGTCTTCCTCAGTGCAATGACACACCCCATGGATCCATGGAAACTGTACTCTTGCATAGTGATCCTTCACAAAACAATGTGGGTCATATGGATTATAGCTTTTGGTGCCGAAAGGATATTTCTTGAACTCTTCTATTTCGGCATCTGTATGCTTGAGATTCTGTATCTCGTACAAACCGATCTGAAATGGAAGAGTGGGCCAAGTTACCTTATTCTTCTGGTGTAGCCTAGCTAATACTCCTGCCAAAATATGGTATGATACTTCTTGTATGATGATCTTGTCCATGGAAAAATTCAGAAAAACATGCAGAGACTTCTCCACGTTGTACATTCATATGAAGGTGCCCAGAGGTGAGGCATACCAATCTGCTATGTCGATCAATGCCTCCATTGTTACCTTCTACATGCAAGGTGGATCCTGCTCAAATATCATCTTGTACACCGGGGTGACAAAATGATCTAACAACTTTGTGATGACTCCTCAAAAGCTGCATTTAGAAAACATTTACAATAAGTGTTCACATAGGTTTCCACTGATGTTTATGCCCACTTCAAGCCTAGGAACTCCTGATGGGCACATATTGCATCCAAGATGTAATTGGACATGTAGATTTATGCTTTCTGACCTTTGGGCGCCTGCCGAGCTCTTGTTACCTGTTCCTTCAGCCTGTGAGCCAACATGTCGGACCAATTGCATGCTTTGCCTTCACTGGCCAGTTGGTCCGACGTGATCACCCAACTCTGCGGGAACGTCTCCATGCTCTCTTGGCCATATAAGCAACATGAAAATATGACCAAGTTCTGATATTCCTTCCACAGTACCATCGTCTTGTAAATCTGGTTAATGTCATCGTGAATTTGGTCGGTTCCTTCACCCAGTTCTTCAAGATATCCCTGGATTAGGTATTGTTGCTAGGTATGCTGAAGGGTGTCTCCATCGTGATCCCTAGATTTGGAAAGTGGTACATATATTGATAGTCCTGTGCCCTAAAGTTAATAATCTTTGTCCCACTAAAACTTCTCAATGTCATCATCTCGAGGTCATTGTGCAAGACGATCCAATGTATCATGTTCGCGAATGGGAACATGGGATACCTGCGTGTAATCTGATACAAGACGGACTTGTGAATGTTCACATAGAATTTTAGGTCTTCAATATTTTCCCCAAATGTGTCTAAGAATGCATCAATGACCTCTTGCCATTTCAGCTTGATGTCTTTGTCTACGATCTGCTTAGTGTCTTCCTATATCGGCAATGTTACACAATAATTTGTCACTGTCTCCCTGTCAGTCTTCCTACTGTGTCATGAGTTCAAATTAATCATGCTCATGCTCTCTAATGTTTCCAAATGACCCACTTTGCCAAAGTTTTACTATCATCGCAACTGTTGTTAAAATAACTGCGCTAACGGGCGCTTCATAACAGACGGAATGTGCTGCCAGCGCGGAAGCACACGTGTTTTCCGCGCTGGTCGAATTTCATGAGCCAACGCGTCTGTTATTCATATTTGATCGCACTGACATGACCTTCCCTGTTATTCAGCTGCGATGTCAGCGCTCCAGTGCAGTTATGGACCCGCGCTGATCCAGTTTGGGCGAGTTTGTTCTAACAACCGGCCTTCCAGATGACTCCAGACCTGGTTGTTGGCCTTGTAAATGTCGCCCTCCCTTCTCTGGCATGTCTGTTTCGTCATTTGAGCCACCTTCCTTGGAGATAAGCTCATCCTCCCACCATTCATGGAGACTCCTTCTCCTATTTATGCCTCTACCATTGCCATGAGCAGCTAGTTTTGATAGTTTGGAATTGATAGTGCTTAGAGTGCTGCTGCTAGTGTGTGAATTTGATAGGTAGTTGGTGTGACAAGTGTGGGATTGCTAGAGAGCTTAAGGAAGGTTGTGAAGTGTTTCTTTCTTGTGTAAACTTGTGTGAGAGAGAGTTTTTTGTCTTGGGAGATCTACCTCCAAGGGTGAATGCTTAAGAGACTTGCTGGCTGGACCCTCTTGAGAAGGATTCGACGTCAGAACTTTGGTTGTACTCTTCTCTGTTATTTATTAATAATAGATGACTATCATTATGGTTCCACTCTCATTGTTTCATGTTTGATGTTGAGTTATATCTTTTCTGACTGATATATAATTGCATCTACTAGATTTTACGCTTGTTTTCGTGTTGTTCTTTGCATGTGCAGGCATCTCATCACGGAGATCGTGTGGATCATGACCAGCCAAAGCAAAGGAACGAAGGCGACATCTCTTCGACGAACACTAGCATTGGAATCCAAGTAGGTTCTCGCCATCTACTTTCTATTTGCAATTAGGAACTTGTGTGATAGCATTGTGTGATTGTTGCTAGACCCGGTCTGGGCTAGTAGGGATCGTCTCTGTCCGCAGAGAGGATTTACCTCTACGACAGGCAAACTCATAGACACTTGCTTAATTGATGCTCCAGTTGCGCTTCCATCGGTGTCCTTTGATACTGCTCTCTTAGAGGCCATTGATCCTGAACTGCTGAGAGACAGATGAGCACTTTCTATATCTGGAGACATGGTGACATGCATGGAAATAAATCTTTCAGTTAAAACCAAAGCAAACTTGAGGGATGACATGCAACATACCTGGGAACTGTTGGCAAGGATTGTGCAATTTTCACTAGGAAGCTGGGAGACTGACTGCTAGAACTGTACAAAAGGCAGTACAGACTGTTGAGAGGTTGGTTGACTACTACAAATATGCAATGCACAATCCAGTCTAGCCTGTTGGGTGTTGAGATTGCGCAATGCACAATTGCAGCTAGAAAGTGATGTAGGTCCAGGGACTGCATTACACAATTTTTAGAGCCAGCAGTCACTGCCTCTCAGATTTTCACAAAGCAAGACTAGAGGGCACTAACTGTCCAGATTTGTGCATTTTGTGGGGGGAAGGAAAAGCCTTCCCTCTCAAAATTGCACAATGTTGTCCAAGCAAGGCAGAGTTTGGGCCAAGGTTTCCCAGGCCCGCCGACGGAAAACTTAATGAAAATGAAGATGTGAATGCATGGCGATACTGAGTGTAAGTAGGAGTGAATGATCATGCATGCAAACAATGAATGCAAGATTCAAAAAACAGAACAACATGCATGTGCTTGAAATGAGTCGCCAAATCAGTGATCGTTCATGCAAAACAATGTCATGCATGTGATGGCAGTGAGATGGTCACGGAAAATGAAATGGCACTTTTACAAGCTAACATGCATGAAAAAAATAGCAAGCGTTTATAGAAATCAAGCATACAACACTCACACAAGCCAAAACACAAAAAGTGACAGAAATGCTGCAAAAGATAAGTAAAGTAGAATTACCCAAAAATATCTGAGTTGGATGTGTCGAAGGCTCCTCGATGTGTTGTGGGATGTTAGAGCTCCAATATCAATGCGAATAATGAGCTCTGAAGCGTTGAATAAATAATTTTGAGGCTCATGATGCACATGACACAAATCTAGGAAAAAACGACACTTGGAGGAAAGTTTCTAAAATGATCTTTCCATGTAACCTTCAGCTGCTAAAAATAGCTCCCTAAAATCTTGGGATTATTTTTGGATGTTTCTTTTTTCTATTTCGGGAAAACGTAGCACATGCATGCAAGTCAAGATTTCTTGCTCCTGGAGGGAACCCGTCAACCTGAAGGAACATGCAATAGTTTGCTTAACAGAGAGGGATTTTTGCGCAATTTCTGGGAGGAAGTTGGATTGGCTGTCCAAAGGGATTGTGCAATTTCTAGGAGGAGCAGCTGACTCTTTCCCATAATTGCGCAATTTCTGGACTAAGCTGCACTGCTAGGCCATATTACACAATTTTCTAGAGGAAGGTTGTTTGATAGGATTGTGCGATTTTTTAGCCTAGTAGGCTGTAAGTCAAATTTGTGCAATTTTTGAAGGGAAGGTTGGCTCCCCTCCAAAATTGAGCAATTTTCTGAGGGAGCTGCTCATTCAGTAGCTAGACCAAGTCCGGAGAGGCAGCCTGTGAGGGGAGTGAAACAAACCATCTTGGACAGGCTGGAAAGCTGTTAAAAAACAATGAAGCTTATGTACTTGACCATGCAAGACATGCTGCTAAGGATGGTTGGTAGGGAGGCTCCAAAAAAAAGCTAAGGCAAAATTTTGGAGGATGGTTGTAGCCGCTATAACACTTTGCGACACACTAGTAGAACTCCAGCTCTCTGAATGGACCTTGTTTGTTAAAATCAAGTTTAACACCTCCGGAAGTATTGTTCAGTTCTTTGTTCATCTTGGTTTCCACACTTGCTTGATTATAAGATATAGCATCTTCCAAGCTCTTGGTCGGTCAACACACATTCCAAGCCAATCCAACACAATTGTTTCGATTTGGGATGAGGGGTATATGGATGCACAAGCAGCATGGTTATCATAGTTTTAGTTTCATCTTTGGTGTTGCTCCACTGGCCGTAGGCCTGGACAGTACCCTAGCGGAGTCACGTAGGAACACAAGCATCGCTCCACTGCCAGCGAGCCTAATCAGTACCCTAGCGGAGTTACTTGCATCACCTTTGTGCAAAGGAATCCTTTCTCTTGTTTCGCCTTATTCAGTTTTTATTTATTTTTTCAAAATTGTTCACTTTTTTATTTATTTTTTATTTTTCGTAACTATGCATAGCACTTATTCATTTCAGAGGTGGAAGAGTGATCCTGACTTATTGAGAGAAGAGGAGGTTGTTCCTTCATAGAATTAGTTTATATATATCTCTGACGTGCTTGTTAAGGTTTTCTCCCTCGCCTTACTCTACTTGACTGAGCTGACAAGGATTAACCCAAAAACAATAGACTAGAGTAGGTGACACTAGTTAGCGTGCAAGCATTGTGTTTTCACCAAGGTTCACTTTGAACAATACATATTTTCTATTGACGTATCATGGACAGAAGATAACAAGTTCTTCATATGGAGGAAAGATGATAGATAACCAAGTATTGATAACTGAACAAGTACTCTTGTACTTTACCCAGCGTGTTTCAAGAGTCGCACACGATTTCATGTGAAACTAACCTACGAACATAAACAACCAAACAAACACAAAACAAAGCAAAAGAAAAAGTAAATGTGTAAGTAAAGCGAATGATAAAACAAGAAAGCAAGTAGACAAACACGCAAAGTAAGAAGAAAACAAGCATGCAAGCAAACAAACCAAAAGCAAACATTACTCCTACTCCTAAGCTAACAGTTCATGGGTATTCTCACATGAAGTGATACTTCCAATGTAGCCATTGTGCATTGGTCGACCCATGTTGGTGAAGGCATGGTCACGAACAACACAATTGTGCAAACCAGAAAACATGAAAGATATAACAAAGAAGACAAACACACTCCAAGTTTAAATGTGTCCACAAAACATATGTGAGTGCAAGTGCATGACATGCAATTCGTGGACTTGCCATGGTGTTGTGCGACACTGCGTACAGCTATTAAGCATACGCATACTCTTGACTGTGACATGCAAGCAAATGAAAGAAACAGAGACAACTTGTGTCGTGCACTTGTGCTTGCTATGTAAGATTCCTCGAATGCATTAGTGATGGGATCCTGTAGTTCAAGTGGAGGAAGCATAATTTGTGTGTGAGATTGATATTCAATGCATACAGATGAGTGATGAGGAGCCTCAGGTGATTCAAAAATTTCCTAATCGGAAGTTAAACCAACCTCAAGATAGTGAGGGCTTGACATAACCATCAGCTTGGGTTGAATGGCCTTGACGGTCTACGGGGTTTCGACTTCGTCGACAGATAGATCATCATAAACAGGTGGCTTGGAAAAATCAACTGTGATAGAATCATCAAAGTGATCGAATATGGGAGTAAATAGATCATGACAATTTCATCGACATCCTCATGATTTGATGAATCAAACAGAGGGGTAGATGAGAAGTGAAAGAATTCACCCTCTGTGTTTCTAGAAAAAGATGAAAAATCAAGTGGATTTTCAATGAATAATTCTCTCTCTCCATTGTCAGATGATGGACGGACATCTGGTGTGCTTGGCGAATTATCAAAAATGGGTGCATCTGTAGACGGGGATACACATGCAAAATCAAGGATGGCAGAATGACCAAAGATATCAGGAAAGAACGGAGGAGGATCAGATAGAAGGGATTAATCCTTCATCGAGGATTGATGCTTAAGATCCCAGTCATACTCTTCATGAATGATAGTGCAGGTTGGTTGTGCAAAACCATCTCC
The DNA here is from genome assembly GCA_031772625.1 of Pinus tabuliformis. Classification (NCBI taxonomy): domain Eukaryota; kingdom Viridiplantae; phylum Streptophyta; class Pinopsida; order Pinales; family Pinaceae; genus Pinus; species Pinus tabuliformis. The sequence continues at coordinate 666,791,279 of CM062811.1, read as the reverse complement.
ATCAATAGATTGATCCTTGTTCACGACATGTGTAGAGTGTGGAATGGAAGAACACAAGATGGTGTCATCTAGAGGATTGCCAGTGTACGAAGATAGAGGTTGAGGTATGAAATACATGTGACAACCCATGGGATTAGCAACCAAATCTGCATGAAAATTGATTGAAGTGATGTTGGGAGGATGTGGCAGTTGAACAGAAGGGTGTGCTTGTTCTCCCACATCACTCTATGGTGGTGGAGCTATTTGATGAGGGGTTAGCGGACAGTCACTTGTGACAGCGACATTGTCCATCTGTGATTGTGCAACTCCATCACCGAAGTATGCTAAGCGGGGCTTGGCTTTGAACTTTATTTTAGGATTAACAGATTTGGTAAGATAGTACTCAAATCTGTCCATGAGATAATGGAATTTCATTTGACTTTTCGGAGCTTGAAACTGCAACACACGGAAGCTGTCCCAAAATTCCATAGGAGATTCATGTGGGGACTTCTATTGTTGTAACAACTTTTTCTCAAGAGGTTCTGGATCAAAATGATGGAAAGTAGATTCAATAAGATCACAGAACTAGTCAAGTGAGTGCACGCTACCGGGAGGCAAACTCCAACACCACCGTTTTGGGGATTCGTGAAGTGTGTATGCAAGCAGCACACTGACCTCTTAGGCATAAAACTCATCTCCATCCTTAAGGAATGCATAGAAGTCTTCTAAGTACTCAAGCCAAGCTACTTCACCTTCACTAGCATACGTGAATTCAAACAAGAGATCGAAAAACTCTATCGTGATGTTGATAGGTTTGGCATGCGAAAGACATCACGGAGGGATGAGTGTGATATATTCCATGATATATGTGCAAAGCTTCAAAATAGGATGAGCGGACACAACTTTTCATCTAGCCCTCCTTCTAGCGCCAGAAATGTTGACGGAGCTAGACCCGCCAACATGTCAGGGGATCTCCCCAGTAAGAATTCCTAACTAGACCTTAGACTGTATGGTGTAGAAGTCCCAGCAGTGGGTCGTACGGTATCGTCTTGACTGTCGTTATGCATAGAGGCAAGTAATATGTCCTGGTTCGTAGTAAGGGTGTGACATGCGCAACAAGCCAAGGAAGGTGCATGAATGGTTCTAACACGCAGAAAGTGAGATGAGTGCGTCCCTTGGAAACCTATGAAAGCATGTGGCTAAGAAGGGAACACACAAGCGAAGAGGCCTCACAAACTGGAAAGCAAGTAAGCTAACAATCCAAAGTGATGGTTAAACCAACAACACATTTCAGCAAGATTCATACATACATATAAAGAAAGAGTCTATACACACATGCGTAAGCCAACAAATACATATATCATTAGAGTAAACAATATTTTGAAATACAATAACAACATACGCATGAAACGTGTTGGCTCTATTATATTAAGAAGTGAAAATTCCAATCATATAGTACAACCATGAACGACCACCAGTCCCGATAGTGGAACATTACAGTCACTATCGCCTGCTCCTCCAAAGAGATGTACTAGCTTTGCACTGTGGAGAAGTCAAGGCTCGTTACAATACTCTCCAAGCTTTCTCTAAGATACTTTTATTGAAAGCTTGGCTGATCAAAAGCCTTTACAATGAGTTATGAGGGACTATATATAGCAAAGGGTGGGGTGAACTTTGAAATTCCCCTTTGTGATTGTTCATCTACCCTCACGACTCTTCAACTACTCTATGACTGTTACATTCAGCTATACAATTTGCACATGTACCCAAGTGATACAAAATAGGCTTGAGAAATCCATGCAAGAAATCACTATGACTCAGAAAAATATTGGAAGACCAACTCTTCGACATCCTCATGATGGTCGATGGTAGCAAACTAATTCCAAGCTCGGTATTTCATGATGGTGTCCTTGTATTCTATGGTGACATCTTTATGGAAACGAACTCTTGCCTCTGTTGCATCCAGGTACACTGCTCTGGCTCCCCTATCCAACTCATCTAATAACATGTGCATCATTGTCTTGAGTGTGGCCGGACCAGCGACATACTGATGCATGATATCTGCACTGATCGCCAAGTCTGCGGTGGTGGCTATGCGCATAAACTCATCAAAGTATGAGTCAAGCTCCAATCGGACTTGTGCCCTTGTCTTTGCCTCAATGAGTGTACCAATAGATGGGATCACATGTGTGCACACAACAAAATCCATGTTTTTTAATACCTGTGCATGGGAAGCCTATAAAATAGTGATGAGCTGCGAGAGTTCTACATAGTTTCGGATCTGACTCCAGATACATGCCTTCAACTCGATCGCTCTGGGTTTCATCACCTTGGGCAAGTGTAACGGGGCTCCCTTGTATCTCATTGTCCATGTTTGCATGTGGTCCACAGTAGTATGCACATTTGACAAGATACATGCTCTCCTAGCACATCGTTGTTGCCAACCATTGAGATGGAAAACTACCTTATGCACGGTACCAAACCTGGAAAACAACACCCACATGATTGTATCTGTTAGATACCTATACCAATAGGTTTCATTTTTCATGATTGGCAAGGGAAGTGCCAAATATGCTCTACTTTGGTGATGCAAAGATATCATATTTTTTGGGAAACACTTACCTACAAGTTGTTTGATGCTGTCCTACTTCTGAATGGGTGATCCAACAGTCTAAATTGGGTCATGCCATATTTCAATTTTTGTTGTAGACTAGAGAAAGAAATCTGTCCAAACTGTTCAATCTTGGCAGATCAATAGTTAGGTAAAGAATGAAGGTTCCCCACTGCTTAATCTGAGGCCTTGGAAGTAATAAGGCTAGCCTTAGATAGAAAATCAAAAGAAAATGGAAACAGAAAAGAAAAAGATCAATTGAGGGTTTGCAAGTCTAAGTGCACCCCCCTTGAAGTAATAAAAAATGCTAGGCAATAGAATGGGTAGGTAAATGGGGTTGCAGAAGCATGATTCCTTTCATATCATTGGCCTAAGCAAAAGAAACACATGGTGGCCAGTGCATATCTCCCTATTCAGTAGTTTTGTGGCAATAAAGTGAAGCATGTCTAACTTCCCAATCATCCCCCATCAAACTCCTTGCTAACATCCCACTATCACCTTGGTTCATGAGAGAAATCAAACTCATTGGTTGATCCTTGTTGTATAGAAGAGCCACATTTCTTGTGTAAAAATCTTTTCATTTTGATCTACTCTCCTAACTAAGTTTGTTCCCTAAAAACTTAGTGTTTGCCTCCTCCCTTCCATATATCCCATCCAATACTAACTATTAACTCTATCTATACTTAATTCCCTATGTTACCCTTTCCCTACTACTATATCACCATTGTATATAAAAAGCCCCAAAGTATATATTCCCCCTTCCCTAGGCAATATAGACTTATAACTTCAAAGGTTGGAGCGCTAAGAGATTTAAGCGCAATAGGAAAAATAACGCCAAAAACAAAGTTTCGGGATTAAACCAAGGTCTGCTTCGTTTACAGCCCTAACCCCGCTTTGCGAACAAATGTTAATTAACCCATTTTGGCTTATAAATCGTTGCAAGACCCATTTTCTCCGCTTATCCAAAGTTTTGATTACAGCGCGTATTTCACAAAAAACAAAAGAAAATTATTAAAATAATGCTGCCGGGTCCCGCCGTATCATGTTGGAACCTTCACTTCCCATCAACCGTCGAATCTGGGCCTTCCCATCCGACGGCTCACATCAATATCGGGCCGCCCTCGATGCCTGTACGTTAGCACCCTAAAAATGTCAGAGGGTGACGTCAGGGCTCTGACACGCGTCACTTCCAGATTATATCGGGCGGCCTCCTGCCAATACCGCGCCCGTACCTTAGGTGGTCCGATGTTACCGCTTACCGCATTCCGTTTACCGCTTTGCCAATTCCGCTCACCACGTCACGTCCATGTCACGCCTACGTCACTGCCACCTCAGCGTCGCATCACCGCTCCATTTGCCATCGCCCTGAGCTGTCTGCCACGTCCCCCATCCACGCGGACCACTCACTGGCTGCCACGTCACCTTTCTGTACCTGACCCCACCCGATGACGTCATCCAAAAAACGCGGCAAAGCCCAAAATGTCCATATTTGGCCAAAAATCACGGTTTTTTCGCACTTTTCGACAAAAGAGCACTGTGCTCCCTGCATGCAATTTCACGATCATTTCACTGCCAACCTGCTGAAACTTACTCCAGAGCCGTGGCCGCCTACAAGTCAATTCGAACCAAGCCTCCGCCATTGCGCTGCGACCAGGTATATACTACATTCTTCTTGCGCCTGGTCTATTCCGTTCTGCACTGTTAAAACAACGTAAAACTGCCAATTTCACCGAGAATTTAAGCTGCATTGCCCTGCAACTAAGTCAATTGCCCTCATATCAGCCAATTGTGCCCAGTTGTACCTCAGTTACCCTGTTGTCACTGCAAATCCTCCAAGTTTATATCAACCTACTCCGCAAGCGTTGCATTTGCCTGCAATTCACTAAAATTCTACTTAAAACACACAAAAACCATGGAAACTCCAGTGGCATTGAACATTCCACCCTTGAATGCCCCACACAGAGAGCTAGAATGGCAGGCCCTGGGTGATAGAGACTACCAGATGACAGAAGTACTCTCACTGGACACCAAATATAATATTCATGTACTCAATGAGCTGAAGGCCAAGCACCTCAGTGGAACTTATATTCTAGGGATTTGGGACTCCAATTTGCTCATTTTCAATCTTCCTCAAGTCAATGTCCTCCCAGATTTAATTCATCGATGCAGTACCAACTATGATCCATGTCAGAGAGCTGTCCTCAGTCCCTCAGGTTCAGTTTTGTTCCATGTCACCCCTGAGGCTATAAATCAAATGCTGCACTTTCACACTACAAAGCCATTGACTCCTCTGTCCATGATGCACTTAATAGACCAAGGAAGCAAGCTGTCCAATGCCCAAATCATAAATATTAATCAGCTATTCATTGAATCAGGCTCTCAAACTGTGAGGACCCCTCCTATAGGAAATGTATATTTCAATGAATTGGGCAAGTTGCTTGTGGATATGATCAGTTATGTCCTGGGTTACAGGTCAGCTGAGGATGCTCATGAAACCATTCTGGCAATGATGTCTATCTTCTCCCCTGGAAAGCCTCCTTCTATTCATTATGATTATGCTGCATACATTGCCAATAAAATTCATGAGCAATTGATGAATTTAGAGAGGGAAAGGATATTTAGATACATTTCTTACATCTATCACTTATTCCTATTTTATCAGCCTGATAGCTTCCCTATTACTCTCAAGAAGTTTGATGCTCAGGGAAACCAAAGGTCTGTGGTATTCTGGTCTTCAATCTTTCATCACAAATCTTATTCACCATACAGCTATTGTGAATTCATAGACCTTTTTATCCATCCAGCCATGTCCTTGCTGTTGAGTGCCCCTCCTCCAAGATTGACAGATGAGATGCAAAGAATCCTCCAGCTCTCAAAGGCCTACAGCATTGGGGATTGGTACTTTTACCAACACCATACAGTAATCAGAATATATGGTTGTGAGTTAGCCCCATATAGGCTACCAAGATATGTCCCTATGAGACTTTTTTCTTTAGAATACTTCAGGAAATTTGGAAATGCAGACATGGTCCATTTCCACAGCAAAAATAAAAAGGTACAACTCAAAATCAGAAACCAGCTAGGCCCATTTCTTTACAATAAAAGGGAAAAAGGATGGAAAGAAGCAGATAAGATCCTAGAGTGCCTTGAGTTGCAAACCAGTTTCCTCTGGATACCCTATGATCCCAATCATTTCATTAGTCTTAGAAGGGTCAAATATAAGTTGGCTAGCTATGATCATATCAGGTTGCCTCATATTGAAAAATATGCAAATATGTTAAGATGGAAAGAGGGCACTCTAGAAGAGGCAAGTACTAAAGAGGAAATAGCACAAAAAGAAGCAAAGAAACTTGAGAAGGAAGCTAACTTGGAACATTGTGGACAGGTTTCTTCTTCTTATCATACTCAACTTGGAGCAGCTGCCGCGTCTTCTACAGCTCCCTAGCAAGCAGCTCAAACTACTCCTCAAGCAGCTAGCACAGATAAGGGAAAAGAAATGGAGCAGGAGCAGACACTCCCAACAGCAGAACAACAAAAAGAACAGACTGAACAGCAAGAAGAAATGGCTGAGGCCCCTGTATCTACAGAGAAATAGGCTCAAGAAAGTGTGCCTCCAAGGCAGGAAATAGCAATGGACACCTCAGTGCTTCAGACCTCAATAAATGAAGAAAGAACTAGGAAGAGGGACAGAGAGCAAGAAACTCCCCTCACTACATCAGCAAGTCAACAAGGGGAGAAAAGGCAAAGATTAAACCCCTTTTCTGAAGAAGATATGCCTATTGGGGCATCCATAGGTATGGGCCCCCCTAGCATGGAAGCATCAACCAGTTCCTTCCAACCGGAACAAGAAAGACCGCTTGGAGGAGAGGTAAGCTCCTCAAGCCAGTAAAGAAAGGCAGAATCCAGCATTAAGCAGCAATTTATTGATATTAAGAAAAGGAATGAGCCAGTCAAACTCCAGCTTTAAAATCATTTGCTCAAGATGGCTCCCACAAACCAGCAGAGGCTCATGTCAGCATATGACATTACAGAAGGGAAGATGACTATGAGCCATTTCATGCCTACCATGCTGCAGCCACAGTCAGCTGCAGATTATATCAGGACCAACCTAGAAGTGTTTGCAAAAGACATCCACCCAATGCACCAAATAGAGCTACATAAGCAAACGGGTGAAATGGTCTACTCCACTCTTGCAGACAAAACATTTCTAGCCCACAAACTGCAGAATTATCTCCATAATACTACTGCCCAATTAGAATTGGAGAAAGCATCTTCTCAAGCCAAAGACAACAGGATTAGGTCTTTAGAAGATATCATTATAGAGCTTGGGCATGACCCAAGTGATCCCAAAGCTGTGCAGGCACTACTAAAGAAAAAAGAGGAAGATATAGCAGCTTTGAGGAAGATGTTCAAACTTCCAGCAACCCTTCACCCTCAAACAGAAGATGTTGCTCAGCAGAGAAAGGATCAAGATGTAGCAGCCATGCTGCTGACATTACATAAGCAATTAGTAGAAACAGAAGGACGATTGGTAGCAACAGAGGGTGCATTACGGGCAGCCCTGAAACAAAAAGGAGGAGAGCAGATATCTTAGCCCCCTCAGCCAGTAATTAACCTTAAGGAAACTCCTCAAATCATAACTCCTCCCACAGGACAAACAGCTGGGACAGGCCCTTCAACATCAGCACCAAATACAGCAGCAGAACCAGCAACAACATCAGGAGAGGCACCCAGCCTTGATATGCAAAATATGATGAAAGAACTTCAAGTTCTGGAAGCCCAGATGGCAGAACTAAAAGAGGCCAAGGAAAAGCTGGCTACACTTAATGAAAAATATGATAAATCAAAGCAAAGTGTAGCTGAAAAAACAAGAGAGGTAAGGGCTCTTGAGAAGAGGATAAAAGAAATGGAGAAAGAGCTGTCTCTTGATAAAGTTGTAGCTGAAATCAAGAAAGTCTTGTGGGCCAATATTGGTCAGTCTATAACAGATCAATGGCAATATATTGAAACCATCCATGAGCACATAGATCTCATTGGTAGGGCCCACAAGGAAAGTCAAAAAGCAAGGGCATCTCTAGGCAATATGCCTGAGATAGCCAACAGGATGATCAATTTCCTTAACAACCGCACTGGCCCTCAGCTGGCAGCCATGGGTATCTCTAATAGAACTGATACCATATTATTAGTAAAAAGGGTGCTCACTTTGAGAAATCTTGTGCAAACATTGGATAGAAGATGCCAGGAAATGCAGACAGAGGTGAACAAGTTCGTGGAGAAATTTACAGCATTGCATAACAGAGGCCTTCCCAGCTTGCTAAACAGTGCAAGAAGGTTACTTTCTCATGAAAACTATGCCAAGAGGGTAAATACATTTGCTACCAATCAGATCACTGCAGCATCAAGCGCTCCAGAGGAAGCAGGGCCTGCATCTGGGCAGAGCCTCTATGACAGAATAGAGAATTTGCTTTTAATCATGAATGAGATTAGACATTTATTTGAAGTGCCTTCAAACTACTATAAATATACTAAGGCAGATGAAACCTTAGGCACAATTTTGAGACATCAGTTGCCTACTCAAGAATGGTGGACAAGCATGATACAGACATTGTTGTGAAGAAACAGTTTTTTCACCAAGTTTTTGTACATCAATTATAAGTCATCATGTTCAGAAAATTGATATATTCATTATGACTAGAGAGGAGTGGACAGAGCCAACTCAGCAAACAAATCTGGACACTAAAGCAACACTGACAAGATGCAGATGATAGAGATAGCTACAGCACGACAAAGCAATAAAGGCGTATTACTCAGAATTAATACAAAGCACCCGGCAGACCTAGTTGCCCTCAAAAGTCAAGAACTTCTGACAAACAGCAAGCAGCCGTTGTATATTCATTAAAGTAGCTTTTAATTTTGTAAGAAATATCTTTGAAAGTTGGTAAGAGCAGTTATTGTGCAATAACTCACTATTGAGATATTTTTGTGATGTTTTGTATATATGCAACCCCGCTTAGCTTATTGGGGGTTGTTGTTACTAATTTGTTCAAGAGAACTCGGCTGTGTATCCTTTGAAAGATATAATACAAAGGAGCTGTTGGTTTCCAGAAGATATGTTTGGCTTGGAAGTGCTGTGATGAAACTATTGACTACTGCAGGATTCTCGTGCTATGTCGTGATACAATAAGTGTTCTCTAACTGTATTTGTGTTTCATTTCTCGTATATTTTGTCTATGATGTATGGTGATCAATCTTAGTAGGAAGGTAAAAGACTAGTTTCAGGATTTGTCCATTAAAGACACCCTAAACTCAATCCTTACTACTAAATATGTTTTCTTCAAGATTAGCTGCAACTATGGAATTCTTAAATGCTTCATACTTGCTCTAATCACATGATAAATCTTTATTCAGTAATTCTCTGTTGCTGCTGAGTAGGATTTGTTCTTCTATTCTCTGTCACGCTGTGAAAGAACTCTTAACTGCCTTTCCTGGTGTAATCTATACTGTTTAATGTCTAAAAAATCAAAGTTTGTATCATGAATACCCATCTGGCCCTGCAGTGAACCTCTCTTTATCACAGACATCAAATCCTTTTTCATTTCTGGACTCCACATGCCCAATGGACTAAACTCTCTTAGATGCTTGCATGCCCTTCTTTGAAAAATAGCCTACAAACAAAATTCAAACAAAACTCTCACCTCATAACTAGCCTAAAATCTTTAAAAAACAAAGTTAAAACTAAAAGAGAGAGCCCTCTCTGATTACAGGTAGGATAGGACCTGTAATCCAAAGCTTGGTTAGTGGTTACCCCGGCCGTATTCCCTCAGGAGTCAAAGGGAACAACCTGGGTGTTAACATAAATGGCGACTCCACTAGGGATTGAATGAAATTCATAAACCCCTGTCTGATTCTTAATACTGTAGATAAAGCCTGAGTGACAGCCAGACAGCCTTAGAAACTGCCTCTGCTTTGCATTTGCAGGAGTATATAAAAGCTGCCTCAGTCAATCTTTATTCAGTCTTAAGCTCCATACAGTTGTGCTATACCTGATCAGTCCTTTTCAAAGATTAATATTTCCTAGAAAATTCTCCCAAAGAAAATCACAGAAACTAGCTCCTAAGAAGAAAACTCGTTATACAAGATCTAACCCAGATCCAGATCCATCACCTGAGTTCCAAAATCCAAACTTGATTTCAAGAATCCTTAAGAAACAAAAATCAGAAGGGACTTTATCAGATTCAAGTTCTGAAACAGGATTTCAAACTAATATTCCAACCCCTGCTAAGGTTTCTTTACATCCTCACACCACCGTTCCACACTCTCCTAGTTCTTCATCCACTTCACAAGGTGTCCTTTCAACCCCTCCATCAACTACCCATACCCTTCTCATCCCCTTTCCTCCACTTGTCCCATTTGTTCCTGTTATCCCTATTGTCCCACCAAACATGGCTAATAGATATGTTCCATTGCAGTTACTTGCAAATCCAGGTCCTATGCCTCAAGATTACCAAAGAAAGATTTCATATTTTGATGGTACTGGCTCTTATCCAGCCCTTCAACATACTAAGAAAATGCAGGACTATTTTGAAAATTATGAGATAGATGATGATCGGGTTAGAATGAAAATTTTTGTTCAAAGCCTAACAGGAGATGTAAGATCATGGTTTAGGTCACTCCCAGCAAACTCCATAGCTGACCCTGAAGCCCTGTATCAAACCTTTATCAACATATGGGAGAAGAAAAAGGATCCACTTCATATTTTATCTGAATACAATACTATCAAAAGAGGTCCCCAAGAAACTGTCTTGGACTATTGTGCTCGATTCAACAATGTCTACAATGTTATTCCCCAAAATCTGAGACCCCCACCTAATCTGGCCCTATACACCTTTCCTGATGGATTTGATTCAAATATGGCATACCAATTAAGAGAAAGGGCTCCCCAAAATTTAGCTGAGATGAAAGACATAGCAGTTAGTGTAGAAGCCAACCTGATAGCTAAGATAAATAGGACCAGAACTGAAAGAAAGACTACCTTCAAAGAAGAACCTTCAGGCTGGGATCAGAAATTAGATGCAATAATCACTGGTATGCATAGGTTAGGTGACAGAGTAGAATCAGTTGAGAGGAAATCTGTTGGCATTATGTTTCTGGTATGGCTATATGCTACAGATGTTGTACTTGATGGCAACTCCCGTGGCAAGGCTCTCAATATGTTGAAAATTAAGAAGTACGCAGGAAATCAGTTCAGAAGGTGCGTACCCGCAGGTACACCATACAGGGACCGCGTCCAGATATGCAGGCCAGCCGTTCAGGAGGTGAGTACCCCCAGTGCACACATTTCAATGCAGAGAAAAGCACACGTGGGGTTTCTTATGTTTTACTCTTGGTATTTAGCTGACGGTATTTGTGTTATTACGGTTTTGGCTCGTGGTATTGTTCCATGATTTTAGGAGGAGCTTGCCTATATAAAGCAAAGGAGATCACTTGGCTAAGTATTTTTGGCAATTGAATATCTTTAGATCTGAAATATTGGGTTATGGTCTTAAAAGCTTGATCTATATGAAAGGGAATTTGAAGGCGAATCTGTGAAGGGTGATCTCTCGAGCGCATGATCAGATCTGAGCAACTGTGCCACTCTGGTGGACAGCCTATTCGGCCCTAATCAGAAGTATGCAGGTGTTTAACAGAAGAGCTGCGTGGGTACGAAGAGTAGAAACAGGAGATCTGCGTGGGTACGCAGAGCAGAAACAGGAGACCTGCGTGGGTACGCAGAGCAAAAGAAGGAGAGCTGCGTGGGTATGCAGAGCGACTCAGGTTCAGGTGCGTACGCATAGTAAAAGTACGCGGCGCGATAGTATTTCTGGGTGCGTACTTGTAGCAACAGTACGCGGCGCGATAATGTCTCTGGGTGCGTACCTGCAGTAATAGTACGTAGTGCAGTTGAAGGAACAGTGCGTGGGCACGCAGCGCGGCAAAAGGAACTCTGCGGGTATACGCAGGAAAGCAGAAGGTGAACTGCGTAGCGACGCAGGCCACAGAAGGGAAAACTGCGTATCTGTCTTAAGATGTTCTGTTGATTGAATTTTTCTGTTGATAAGGTGTTCTGGGTTAGTTTTGTTATTGCTGATCGGATAACTGTAGTGGAATGTAACTTTTATGTACTTAATGATCATTTGATGCTTTATGAAAAGAAGTAGGGGGGTTGTAGCTCCCTTCCAGGAGAGACTGGAAAACGAGAGAGAGAGAGTTGTAGCTCTCTGCAGGTCGCAGCCTGCGTACTGGTAAAGGACTGCACCAGTACAAAACCATTGTAAAAGAAGTTTCTAAACTGAAAGAAGATAGAGACATATTGCAGCAGGTGGTTTTCACCCACATTGGGTTTCCACCTTACATCTTGTGTTCTTTGGTGTGACTATCTGTTTTTCTTTGTTCATGCTCATTATTTTATGGTACTGACATGCAAAAATAATTCAAAGAACAAATAAGGAAGATTTATTAAAAGAATTAGATAATACTGATTCACCCCCCCTCTCAGTATTATTTCCAACAATTGGTATCAGAGCAGGTCCTTCAGAGAAGCTTGATCGCTTGAAGGTAGATCGTTCATCATGAGCAACTACGAGAGAGAAGCATCAATCAGGCCACCGGTTTTTGATGGGACAAACTTCAATTATTGGAAGGTAAGAGTTACTGCCTATCTTCAATCTCTTGGTACAGAAGTTTGGGACATCGTAGAGACAGGCTATGCTTTTCCTTCAGCTACTCCTACAGATACAGCCGAGAAAAAGAAGTATGAAACAAATGCGAAAGCAGTCAGTACTCTATTAGGATGTATATCTCAATCAAAATTCATGAAGGTAATGCACTATAAATCTGCAAAAGAGATATGGGACAAAATTGTCACGAGCTATGAAGGAGACGAACAGGTAAAGCGTGCTAAACTTCAAACTCTCAGAATTCAATATGAGACTCTCAAAATGTATAATGATGAAAGTGTGGCTAACTATTTTCTTCGGGTAGATGAGGTTGTTAATTGTATGAAAAATTTGGGTGAAGAAATAAAAGAGGCTATTGTGGTTGAAAAGGTCCTAAGATCATTGTCCCCCAAGTTTGAATCTAAAGTATCTGCAATAGAAGAAAAGGAAAATCTACGAATTCTTACTATGTCTCAGCTACATGGAATTCTAACTGCTTATGAAATGAGAAAGGGAGGTCCATCAGACAGAAGAGAAGCTGCTTTCAAGGCATCAGGCAAAGGAGATTATTATGAAGCAAGCCACGTCCCAGAAGAAGAGGAAGAAGAATCAAATTTTGTCAGAAATCTTCAAAGGGGTTCTGGAAGGTTCAGAGGTAAGTTACCTTTTAAATGCTTTGCTTGTGGAAGAGTAGGTCATTATGCTGCAAAATGTCCTTATAAGGATAAAGGAAAGGAACCTGCTAGATGGAACAAGAAACAGAACGCAAATAAGAAAAGCTACTACACTCATGAAGATAGTGATGGTCTATCAAACATTGATGAAGATGAACAAGGTAATGAATATAAGTTGTTAATGGCATTTGAAGATGATGATTATATGGATGCTGTAGATGTGGATAACCTTTATGATGAAATTACTAGACTCAAGAGATGTATAGAAGAAAAGAACATGATCATTGATACTCTACAATTTCAAATTGATGAGAAGGAAAAACATCTTGAAAAATTAGAAGGTGAAATTGTTGGTCTTAGAAAAGAGATTGAGAAAACAAAAGCTATTAATCTCAAGTTTGTCAAAGGATCTGAAACTTTGGATGAGATTATCAATGTGCAGCGGTCTCCACTAAACAAGATAGGTCTGGGCTATAATGGAGAAACCTCTCAAGCATCCACCTCAAAAAGTTATCTTGATGCAGCAAGAAGAAATGAGCAAAAGAACAATGAAGATCATCAGGTAAAGCAGGGACGAATTACACACAGAAACTATCAGGGGCAATCCATCTTAAGGGTGAACAAAAGCTACAACCAGCCACAGGTAAAATCTTCTCAATTTGGTTCAAGAATAGATGAAAATAGAAATTACAATCAGTTGGCTGGTAGATTCGATAACCGCAGAAGTTTCTTCAATGGACAATGCTTTTCTTGCCATAACTTTGGTCACAAAGCAGCTCAATGTGTTGCATATAAAATGATCATGACTAGGGAAGCTCAAAAACAAAGAAGTATGACAGGGATTACAAAAAGGACCTATAACAACTTTTCGGTTCTTGAAAATGAAGTTGAATGTTCTATTTGCAATAACTTTGGTCATGAAGACTCTGAATGCAGGAGCAGGTTTCAGTAGAAAAAGGAACAAGCCTCAAGCACCAAAACATGGAGAATAAAGGAACCTCAAACAGAAAGATGTGGGATAGCATTTTATGCAGAGGGACAGGAAAATCTGTGGTACATTGACAGTGGATGTTCGAAGCATATGACAGGTGATAAAGAAAAACTTGAGTCTTATTCTGCTCTAGAAAAGGGAAAGAAAGTCTCTTTTGGAAATGATACTCCTGCAACTATAAAAGGAAAGGGCATTGCTCAGTTAAAAGAAAAGGTCAAGGCTGGAAATGTTTTGTATGTTGATGGATTGAAGCATAATCTTCTAAGTGTCAGCCAGATGTGTGATCAAAGAACCGAGGTTATATTCAGATCAAATGGATGTCTTGTTCGTGATCTTGATACAGGTAAAACAGTGATCAAAGGCAAAAGAACTCCAAATAATCTGTACATATTTGAAGAAGGACAACAACAATGCTATCTGAGCAAGGATGATGAGCACTGGTTATGGCATCGGAGGTTGGGGCATCTAAGCTTTTCACAAATAAGGAAAGCATGCAAATATCAGGCAGTTCGCGATCTTCTAGATATCAAAATTCCTGACAACACCATATGCAAATCATGTCAGTTTGGAAAACAAACCAGAACTAACTTTCCAGAGAAGGAAGGATCAGTTAGCATGCCTCTTGAGCTAGTACATACAGATACATGCGGTCCATTCAGGAAAAGAACACCTAGAGGAGAAGAATACTTGATATTATTCATTGACGATTTCTCCAGGTTTGTCTGGCTAGGAATTATGAAGCACAAAGATGAAGCATTCGAAAAATTCAAATCCTTCAAAGCCTTGGTTGAAAATGAATCAGGTCACAAAATTAAGTGCCTCAGATCCGACAGAGGTGGGGAGTTTACCTCAAATGAATTTTTCGATTTCTGTGAAGAACATGGGATAAGAAGAGAATTCTCTACAGCTAGAACTCCTCAGCAAAATGGAGTTGTGGAAAGAATGAACAGAACAGTCCAACAAATGGCTCGTGCTATGCTTGATGAATCCAGAACTCCCGCAACTTTCTGGGGTGAAGCTGCACATGCTGCGGTTGTTATTCTCAACAAAACAAATGTTCGGGTGAACAACACTCAAACTCCTCATGAGCTCTGGAGTGGTAAGACTCCTTCGGTAAAGCACTTCAAAATCTTTGGGAGCAAATGCTATATCAAGAATACTGATGAGCAGCTTGGCAAACTTGAACCTAGAGCAGATGAAGGCATTCTTCTTGGTTACTCTCCACATAGCAAAGCATACAAATGCTACAATAAAAGACTTGGCAGAATTGTTGACAGCATTGATGTAGTGGTTGATGAGAAGGGATACATTCATAGGCAAGTACATCATGAAGACATCGAAGAAGATGAAGGCTACCCTCAAAGACAGAATAATGAAGAAGAAGAACCTCAAGAAGAACCAGAGGAGCAAATAAGAATAGAAGAAAAGACTCCATCCAGATATGTTCAGAAGAACCATCCAGAATCTCAGATTATGGGGCAGAAAGAAGTAGGTGTACAAACTAGAAGAACAGTTGCAGAAGCTTCAAGCTATTTGGCATTACTCTCCTCTACTAAACCACAAAATGTGAAAGAGGCATGCAAAGATGAATGTTGGGTGAAAGAAATGGATGAAGAACTTGAGCAGATCGAAAAGAACAACACTTGGGAGCTGGTTCCTAGACCAAAAGATAAGAATGTTATCGGGACAAAATGGGTCTTCAAAAACAAATTGAATGAAAATGGAGAAGTAATTAGAAACAAATCCAGACTTGTTTGTAAAGGGTATGCGCAGCAAGAAGGAATAGACTTTGAAGAAACCTTTGCTCCTGTTGCAAGACTTGAGGCCATCCGAATGTTCCTTGCTCTCTCAAGTTTTCAAAACTTCAAAGTATTTCAAATGGACGTGAAATCAGCCTTTCTGAATGGAGACTTGGAAGAAGAAGTGTACATTGAATAGCCAGATGGGTTCATTCTTGGAAATGATCCAAATCTTGTATGCAGATTGAAAAAGGCTCTCTATGGTCTCAAACAAGCTCCAAGGGCTTGGTACTACCGTTTGGACGAATATCTTCATCAACAAGGCTTTTCAAAAGGATCGGCAGATAGCAATCTTTATATAAAAGTTGAAAATGACAAATTGCTAATACTTGTTGTGTATGTAGATGACATTATTTTTGGGAGCAATGAAGAAGCTATGAGTCAAAACTTTGCCTTGGTCATGTAGGAAGAATTTGAAATGTCCTTGCTAGGAGCACTGACATATTTCCTAGGTTTGCAAATCCAACAAAAAGAAGGAGGAATCTTTTTATCTCAAACCAAGTATCTCAAATAGATTTTGAAGAAATATGGTATGGAAGATGCAAAACCAGTATGTACACCCATGGTCACAGGATGTAGCCTCAGTGCAAATGATGAATCTGCAGCAGTACATCAACCAACCTACAGATCTATGATTGGAAGCTTACTTTATTTGACAGGTACCCGCCCAGACATCATGCATGCAGTTGGAATAGTTGGAAGATTTCAGGCAAATCCGAAGGAGACTCATCTTCAGGCAGTGAAGAGAATTTTCAAATATCTTCAAGGGACTCAAAATTATGGCTTATGGTATCCTAGAGATACAGATCTTACACTTCATGCTTATACAGATGCAGATTGGGCCGGAAGCGTGGATGACAGGAAAAGCACAAGTGGTGGTGCGTTCTTTATGGGTTCCAGACTGGTATCTTGGTTCAGCAAGAAACAGAGTTCGATTGCCTTGTCTACAGCTGAAGCGGAATATGTTGCTGCTGCATCTTGTTGCACCCAACTCCTTTGGATGATGCAGACTTTGCAGGATTTTCAAATCACTTGTACACCACCAATCCCCATCTTATGTGATAATACAAGTGCAATCAGCATCTCAAAGAATCTTGTTATGCATTCAAAAACCAAGCACATACCAATCAAGTACCATTTTCTCCGGGAACAAGTACTTGAACAAAAGGTCAAGTTGGAGTATGTTCCTTCTAAGGAACAAGTTGCTGATATTCTCACCAAACCATTGCCCAGGGACACTTTTGAATACCTCAGGCAAAAGTTGGGGGTTGTTGATGCATCATCTTATTGTTGAACCTTTTCTGATTGATGGTACAGGTTCAGGGGGAGCATATAATGCATTGTTGGCATTATGGAGGATGGTCAGAAGGAGATCTTGGAAATAGCTGCAATATGTCTCTATCTCTTTCATGGTGGATTATGGTTCTTTGTTGCAGATCTGGTTCATATTCAGGGGGAGCATACCCCTTTGCCCTTGATGTCAAAGGGGGAGAATGAAGCTGAAGATTGTGAGGTTGCCATCAAGTCCAAAGGGGGAGATTGTTGGCATTATGTTTCTGGTATGGCTATATGTTACAGATGTTGTACTTGATGGCAACTCTCGTGGCAAGGCTCTCAATATGTTGAAAATTAAGAAGTACGCAGGAAATCAGTTCAGAAGGTGCGTACCCGCAGGTACACCATACAGGGACCGCGTCCAGATACGCAGGCCAGCCGTTCAGGAGGTGCGTACCCCCAGTGCACACATTTCAAGGCAGAGAAAAGCACACGTGGGGTTTTTTATGTTTTACTCTTGGTATTTAGCTGACGGTATTTGTGTTATTACGGTTTTGGCTCGTGGTATTGTTCCATGATTTTAGGAGGAGCTTGCCTATATAAAGCAAAGGAGATCACTTGGCTAAGTATCTTTGGCAATTGAATATCTTTAGATCTGAAATATTGGGTTATGGTCTTAAAAGCTTGATCTATATGAAAGGGAAGTTGAAGGCGAATCTGTGAAGGGTGATCTCTCGAGCGCATGATCAGATCTGAGCAACTGTGCCACTCTGGTGGACAGCCTATTCGGCCCTAATCAGAAGTACGCAGGTGTTTAACAGAAGAGCTGCGTGGGTACGCAGAGCAGAAACAGGAGATCTGCGTGGGTACGCAGAGCAGAACAGGAGACCTGAGTGGGTACGCAGAGCAGAAGAAGGAGAGCTGCGTGGGTACGCAGAGCGACTAAGGTTTAGGTGCGTACGCATAGTAAAAGTACGCGGCGCGATAGTATTTCTGGGTGCGTACCTGCAGCAACAGTACGCGGCGCGATAATGTCTCTGGGTGCGTACCTGCAGTAATAGTACGCAGTGCAGTTGAAGGAACAGTGCGTGGGCATGCAGCGCGGCAGAAGGAACTCTGCGGGTATACGCAGGAAAGCAGAAGGTGAACTGCGTAGCGACGCAGGCCACAGAAGGGAAAACTGCGTATCTGTCTTAAGATGTTCTTTTGATTGAATTTTTCTGTTGATAAGGTGTTCTGGGTTAGTTCTGTTATTGCTGATCTGATAACTGTAGTGGACTGTAACTTTTATGTACTTAATGATCATTTGATGCTTTATGAAAAGAAGTAGGGGGGTTGTAGCTCCCTTCCAGGAGAGACTGGAAAATGAGAGAGAGAGAGTTGTAGCTCTCTGCAGGTCGCAGCCTGCGTACTGGTAAAGGACTGCACCAGTACAAAACCATTGTAAAAGAAGTTTCTAAATTGAAAGAAGATAGAGACATATTGCAGCAGGTGGTTTTCACCCACATTGGGTTTCCACCTTACATCTTGTGTTCTTTGGTGTGACTATCTGTTTTTCTTTGTTCATGCTCATTATTTTATGGTACTGACATGCAAAAATAATTCAAAGAACAAATAAGGAAGATTTATTAAAAGAATTAGATAATACTGATTCACCCCCCCTCTCAGTATTATTTCCAACAAAATCATCATGGGAGGCACCACAGAATAATCCTATCAGGAATCCCAATTTTAGAAGAAATCAAAATCCTAATGTTGGCAAGGCCAACTCTGAACCAGAGATTAGGCCTCCGTTCCAAGAAAACTATGCTGAAGCATCCACTTCGAATGAGCAGATAGATGACACTCACATTAACTTGATGGGCCTGAATGATGATCAACAAGTTTTTCTGAGTCAAGAGGATAATAAGGATGATGACATCAAGCAGTTCCAAACTAAATCAGGGGAGTCATTTGATTTCAAACAAGGCTATGACACAGCTGTTTTTGAAGTTCATAAGCAGTACAAATTGAGAAGCAGAACAATAAATGTGACACAGCCTGAGAAAACAAAGGACACCCCACTGCCTAAAAAGGCTATTGTCACAGAGCCAATTGACAAAACTGATTCAGTTACAAATGAAGTAACAGTTGAAGAGAGGCCCTGGAGATTGAGAAAAGGCCGAACAATCTTAATAGAGATGATGGCTGGAAGATTAGCAGTTGCTGGGTCCCAACCTTGTCTTCCTAGCCTCCTCATTCCCCTTTGGTTAGGTCTTAGGGTTTCTGTCTTCCCTCTCCTCAAATTCTGTTTTTGGCGGGTGTGTCTTCGAATGCAGGAGGTAGTAATATGGTATTAAGTAGTTTCGGGCCAATTATGGTTTTAATCCTATCCCAGGGGGTAATTTAAAATTAGATTAGATTCTTTGCATTGTTTTTTAACCTAGTTATTTCCTTTAACTGAATTCATATATATTTAATTAAAATAAACCTTTTTAAACCTTGTAAGTAATAAAAATTTTAGTAAATATTGATCGTATATAAATTACTAAGTTAGATAAACATGTACTTTAATTATGGTATTTACATAATAATGATTTAACTAAAATACTATTAAAATTATTGAGTTAATATAGATTATTTAATAAACATAAATTATTGTATAAACTTATTATAATTAATAAAAATGATTTAATCTAGTTACCTATTGTAACTATATTATAAGAATAATAGTAATTTAATACTATTTATTTAAATAATAATAAATTTAGGTTATTTGAATATTTAATTTATTAATGACCAATATATCTAGTTTACCTTTGGACCCTTTGATTTAAATAGTTATTATTAAATTAATACACACTTACCTATTGTAACTACATTCTAAGAATAATAGTAATTTAATACTTTTTAATTATATTTAAATAATTTGGGATAATAATAAATATAGGTTATTTAGTAAATATTATGATATAATGACCATTATATTTAAACAATAAATTTATTACTAAATTAACTAATAATAATTAATTATATGCTTCTATTAATAAAAATCAAGGGTTTGACTTTGATCCTCAGGTCAAAATTAGCCGTTGGAGTCTCTGCACACTCTATTTAATCAAGCTAAGCCAGATCAGTTCTTCAACTTGTCCTGATGATGAACCACATTGGTTGGTTCGAAACGCGTCGACAAAAGATTGATTATGTGATTTTGCCGAAGTTATCCAGACAAAGCTGAAGAGGTAACTGAAGCATTTCCCTCAAATCAACAACCAATGGCTACACCACCTTTACAGCACAATCCTAGTAACACTTTTCAAAAGATGAGCAAAAAGGACAAACCTCAAGATCAGATTGAAAGTCAAGAAGGAGCCTCTAAAAACTCAATTGAGAAAGAAAAAGTGGTTAACCAGAACACCAAGATCCAATCTGAAAAACCTTTTGACTTAGAGGCTGAAATTGGTAAATTAAAGATAGCCATTCCTCTTTCAGAGCTAGCTAAACATAACATCTACAAACAACAAATCAAGAAATCCCTTCAACTGACACACAACAAAGATGATGTCAATGTATTGGATGACACCCCAGAATTGCTTTTCGGTCCAGAAGTTGATGGAAATACAGGAAGTACTAGAATCTTACCTTTTTATGTCAGTTTGCATATTCATGATAAGATATTACACAATGCTATGTTTGATTCAGGCGCCTCTCATAACCTCATGCCTAAGTCAGTAATGGAGAGATTGAATCTAGACATCACAAGACCATATAAGGGCCTATTTTCATTTGACTCCAGCCAAGTTAAGTGTTTAGGCTTGATAAAAGATTTATGTGTTTCCCTTGTCCAGTACCCAAATAAAACAATTTTAATGGATGTTGTGGTTGCTGATATCCCACCTAAATATGGAATGTTGTTATCAAGATCATAGGGAGCCAAACTCCAAGGTTCCCTACAATTGGATATGTCATATGCCACCATCTCTGTCTTTGGGCAACCAAAGAGAATATACAGAGAATCACTCATGAAATACATGGTGAGCAGTAAAGAAAAACCTCAAAATTTCCCTATTTATGCAGTCCATTCTGACATGGATTCCTTCATTCTGTTCAATGATGATATAAGTCCAACATGTGATGACAAATCTGTCATACTTGAACAAAATCTGCATATGAATGAGCAATTAAGTTCCCAAGATATCAAGGTTGAGAAATCAATTGATGAGACCGTTCTAAAAGACAAACCAGATGAAAAACAAGAACTCCAACTTATAATCCCAAGTCATAGAGAAGCTGTCAAACCTCCCCTAAATCAAGAAATTCTTTGGTTCCTTGAGTTTGATGGATCAGTCAACAAATTAGGGGTAGGAGATGGAGTGTGGATTCATAAAAAACAAAGCAATCATGCAGAAGGTCGAGCTTACAGGCTTAATTTCAGATGTACTAATAATATGGCAGAGTATGAGGCGCTCTTGCTAGGCCTCAAACTGGTAAAATCCTTACAAGCCACAAAATTTTCATTCCTGGGAGACTCAGACCTCATTATTCAACAAGTGAAAGGCAATTTTGTCACCAATGACAAAAGACTAAGATCATACAGGTCTACTACTATTGAAATACTCAAGGCCTTCACTGAATTTCAAATAACCAAAATATCTAGAACCCACAACCTTCATGCACATAGTTTAGCTACATTTGCCATCACATGCAAATTGCCTTTTGAACCTAACCATTGTTTTACAGCTGAGATAAAACACAGACCTTCTATCCCAAACAATGTTAAATATTGGCAAGTATTTGAGGATGACACACAGATAAATAGTTTCTTGACCTTGCAGCATGAATTTTTAGGTTTAAACATTGATGTTGATTCTGTGAAACACACACAACCACTAAGTGAACAGGACCAAACAACTATATCACTCAAAACAACAAATCAAATACTTCGTCCAACAAACTTTGACAAGGAAAATATACAAGAACTTAAACAATTACATTTTGATGAAATAATTGGTGCAGAGGCTGAAGTCATACAACTAAAAGACAATTTTCTACAAACAGGCCTGACTCCGTTGGAGGACATTTTTGACTCAAATGATGTTCCTAGAAAACCAAAAATGCAACCCCTTAATGCTGCCATTGAAGAATGCAACATTGGAACTACTGAAAAACCCAAGATAATAAAATTGTATGCATCTTTACCTCCTGACTAGAAGCCCAAATACATTGACCTCTTTAAAGAGTTCCAAGATGTATTTGCATGGAGTTATGAGGATTTGAAATCCTATGACACCTCTGTTATTCAACACACCATCCCTCTCAAGCCCAATCAAAAGCCATTCAAGCAAAAATTAAGAAGAATCAACCCTATGCTTCTCCCTTCCATTGAAAAAGAGGTACAAAAAATGTTTAAAACTGGTATCATAGCACTAATCAGGTTTTCAGACTGGATTTCAAATTTGGTCCCCACAAGAAAGAAAACTGGTGAAATCAGGCTTTGTGTCGATCTAAGGAATTTGAATCAAGTGTCCCTCAAAGACAATTATCCCTTACCCAAAATGGATCACATTCTCCAAAGAGTGGTGGGGGCTTCAAGAATCTCATTACTTGATGGATTTTCAGGCTTTAATCAGATCCTAGTCCACCCTGATGATCAAGATAAAACAGCATTCACAACCCCATGGGGAACTTTCAAGTATGTCAAAATGCCTTTTGGGTTGAAAAATGCAGGAGCTACATTTCAGAGAGCTATGGATATTGCTTTTGCTAAAGAGATTTGTGACTTCCTTGTTATTTACTTAGATGACCTCACACCTTTCTCAAAGTCTGACCAAGAACATCTGAAACACTTGAGACAAATATTTATAACATGTAGGAAATATGGGATTTCCTTAAATCCTAAGAAGTCCCTGTTTGGTTTGGAAGAAGGAAAGCTATTGGGTCATATCATTTCAAAGGATGGCATTAGAATTGACCCAGACAGAATACATGCCATCTTGCAAATGCCCCATCCAAGAAATATTAAAGAATTACAAGCCTTCTTGGGAAAGATCAACTTTTTAAGGAGATTTATCCCAAACTTAGCAGAATTGATCAGATATCTAAACGACATGCTAGAAAAGGATTCAAAAGTGAAATGGACAGTAGAAGCGAATCAAGCTTTTGAAGGTATTAAATTGGCCCTTACCCAAACCCCAGTCTTAACAAATCCTCAATTTGACAGAGAATTTATCATTTTCTCTTTTGCCTCCCAGCATACCATTGTTGTTGTCTTATTGCAGAAAGATGATCAAGGGAATGAAAAACCTATTGCTTTCTTTAGCAGAGCCCTTAGAGATGCACCTCTGAAATATCAGATCATGGAAAAGCAAGCTTATGCTTTGGTCAAGGCCATCAAAGACTTTAGGATTTACATCTTATACTCCCATGTTATTGCTTATGTACCAAATCCCATCGTGAAAGACATATTGACTCAAGTAAGTTTGGAGGGCAGAAGGGGAAAATGGATTGCTAACATTTTAGAATTTGACATTGAAATAAGACCTACAAAACTGATAAAAGGGCAAGGTTTGGCTAAATTGATGTCAGAAGCAAACTTCCAAGCATTAGATATTAACCAACTGGACAATGAACCAGAGCTGGCGACTCCAAAGATCAATGTAGCCTTTGAACAATCCATGTGGTATTCTGATATCTGTTATATATTGCAAAACCTATGTGCTCCCCCAGGATTGTCCAGAACCAAGTCTAGATTTCTAAAAATGAAAGCTTCAAGATTTTGTGTTATAGATGGTAATTTACTATGGAAAAATCATGAAGGTATACTGCTGAATTGTTTGAATATGGATGAAACAAACAATGTTATGAAAGAATTTCATGCAGGTGATTGTGGTGGACATTTGTACTGGAAGTCCACTGTGGATAAGATATTAAGGGCAGGTTACTATTGGCCCACTCTGTTCTCTGATGTTAAAAATTTTACCACTACATGTCACAAGTGTCAAGTGTTTGAGGGAAAAGGAAAGTTACTACCACTTCCCTTAAAGCCTATTGCAACAGAAAGGCCCTTTCAGCAATGGGGCTTGGATTTCATTGGGGAAATTCATCCTTCATCCTCAGGCCAACATAAATGGATCCTAACAGCCATAGATTACTTTACTAAATGGATTGAGGCTGTTCCATGCAGACAAGCAAATGATTCTACTATCATTCAGTTCCTTGAAACTAATATGCTTTCCAGATTTGGTTGTCCTGACAAGATTATAACAGACAATGCTGCTGCTTTCAGATCCAAGAAGATGGTGAACTTTTGTCACAAATTCCATATCACTTTGGGCCATTCTACTGCATACTACCCTCAAGGCAATGGTTTAGCTGAATCATCTAACAAAAGTCTTATCAACATCATCAAGAGATATTGGAAGAGAATAAGAAAAATTAGCATAAGAAGCTTGTGAATGCCTTGTGGGCAGACAGGCTAACAACTAAAATATCTATTGGGGTCAGCCCATATGAGTTGGTTTATGGAATGGAAGCCAAATTCCCTTCATCATTAGGGGTCCCTGTCATGAAGCTACTTCAAGAAAGTCAGGCTGAACCAAATAACATGCAAAGAAGAATCAATCAGATTATTTGTTTACAGCAAACCAGAGATCAAGTGTATAGCAGAGTTCAAGTCCTACAAGAGAAGCTGAAGAAAGCCTTTGATAGAAGAACCAAGGCTGAAGATTTCTTTATTGGTGATAAAGTGATTAAATGGGATTCAAGAAGAGAAGACAAGGGAAAGCATGGCAAATTTGACTCCCTTTGGAGGGGACCCTTTGTAATTCAAGCAGTGCAAGGAAATAACACTTATTTCTTGAAGAATTTAGATGACACTGAGGCTGAAGAGGGCCCTATGAATGGCCAGATGTTAAAGCATTATTTTGACTACTTTCCATGTATATAGCATGGCTCTGCCCTGTACATTATCAGTTGTATATAGTATTTTCTTTCAGCCTATAGATAGTTCAGTTTCAGGAGTTTTGCAAATAAGCAGGAAAAGGCTTTCATTTCAGAAGTTCTGCAATGGTGACAGATTCCAGTTTTGAAATCCAAAGAGAAAGATCTCAAGTTTTGATAATAAGTCAAAAGCCAAGGCAATCTGACCTGTTGTTCTTGGTCTTTCAAGTAGAAAAACCATCCCCAATTGGAGCCACTGTTAGCTACCTATACCAATAGGTTTCATTTTTCATGATTGGCAGGGGAAGTGCCAAATATGCTCTACTTTGGTGATGCAAAGATATCATATTTTTTAGGAAACACTTACCTACAAGTTGTTTGATGCTGTCCTACTTCTTAATGGGTGATCCAACAGTCTAAACTGGGTCATGCCATATTTCAATTTTTGTTGTAGACTAGAGAAAGAAATCTGTCCAAACTGTTCAATCTTGGCAGATCAGTAGTTAGGTAGAGAATGAAGGTTCCCAATTGCTTAATCTGGGGCCTTGGAAGTAATAAGGCTAGCCTTAGATAGAAAATCAAAAGAAAATGGAAAAAGAAAAGCAAAAGAGCAATTGAGGGTTTGCAAGTCTAAGTGCACCC
This sequence comes from Pinus tabuliformis, assembly GCA_031772625.1. Lineage (NCBI taxonomy): Eukaryota > Viridiplantae > Streptophyta > Pinopsida > Pinales > Pinaceae > Pinus > Pinus tabuliformis. Next base: position 666,765,696 of record CM062811.1, on the reverse strand, counting down.
CCTTGAAGTAATAAAAAATGCTAGGCAATAGAATGGGTAGGTAAATGGGGTTGCAGAAGCATGATTCCTTTCATATCACTGGCCTAAGCAAAAGAAACACATGGTGGCCAGTGCAGATCTCCCTATTCAGTAGTTTTGTGGCAACAAAGTGAAGCATGTCTAACTTCCCAATCATCCCCCATCAAACTCCTTGCTAACATCCCACTATCACCTTGGTTCATGAGAGAAATCAAACTCATTGGTTGATCCTTGTTGTATAGAAGAGCCACATTTCTTGTGTAAAAATCTTTTCATTTTGATCTACTCTCCTAACTAAGTTTGTTCCCTAAAAACTTAGTGTTTGCCTCCTCCCTTCCATATCTCCCATCCAATACTAACTACTAACTCTATCTATACTTAATTCCCTATGTTCCCCTTTCCCTACTACTATATCACCATTGTATATAAAAAGCCCCAAAGTATATATTCCCCCTTCCCTAGGCAATATAGCCTTATAACTTCAAAGGTTGGAGCGCTAAGAGATTTAAGCGCAATAGGCAAAATAACGCCAAAAACAAAGTTTCGGGATTAAACCAAGATCTGCTTGGTTTAACAGCCCTAACCCCGCTTTGCGAACAAATGTTAATTAACCCATTTTGGCTTATAAATCGTTGCAAGACCCATTTTCTCCACTTATCCAAAGTTTTGATTACAGCGTGCATTTCACAAAAAACAAAAGAAAATTATTAAAATAATGCCGCCGGGTCCCGCCATATCATGTTGGCACCTTCGCTTCCCGTCAATCGTCGGATCTGGGCCTTCCCATCCGATGGCTCACATCAATATCGGGCCGCCCTCGATGGCTGTACGTTAGCACCCGAAAAATGTCAGAGGGTGACGTCAGGGCTCCGACATGCGTCACTTCCAGATTATATCGGGCGGCCTCCTGCCAATACCGCGCCCGTACCTTAGGCGGTCCGATGTTACCGCTTACCGCCTTCCGTTTACCGCTCTGCCAATTCCGCTCACCACGTCATGTCCATGTCACGCCTACGTCACTGCCACCTCAACATCGCATCACCGCTCCATTCGCCATCACCCTGAGCTGTCCGCCACGTCCCCCATCCACGCGGACCACTCACTAGCCGCCACATCACCTTTCCGTACCCGACCCCACCCGATGACGTCATGCTGACGTCATCCAAAAAACACGCCAAAGCCCAAAATGTCCATATTTGGCCAAAAATCACTACTTTTTCGCACTTTTCGACAAAAGACCACTGTGCTCCCTGCATGCAATTTCACGATCATTTCACCGCCAACCTGCTGAAACTCACTCCAGAGCCATGGCCGCCTACAAGTCAACTCGAACCAAGCCTCCGCCATTGCGCTGCAACCAGGTATTTACTACATTCTTCCTGCGCCTGGTCTATTCCATTCTGCACTGTTAAAACAACGTAAAACTGCCAATTTCACCAAGAATTTAAGTTGCATTGCCCTGCAACTAAGTCAATTGCCCTCATATCAGCCAATTGTGCCCAGTTGTGTAGAAATTTTGAATAATTTAACACATATTCAATGGAGATTATCCTGATCATGTACTATTGCGGAAAACATACACAATACATAATCTCCTCTACGTTGATCAAGAATATAGCAGCATCAATAACAATAAAAACATCAAGAGCATTCACACATTAACACAGTATGTATCCCGGGGAAAGCATCTCGCTAAAAACCCCACACTATCTGTATATTAATGATTGAGTCATGTAACATTACACAGCATAATACTTCTCACAAGTATCTCCACCTCTGTTACACACAATACAGCTCAGATCTGATCTCCAAATCTCTTCCACTGCTTGCCTGCCTCCACTGCTCAATACCTGCTCAAGAACTGATGAGAATAGCTTCCCAAACTCGATTTTCACCTGCAAAATAGTCACTCACACTTTGTGGACGTGAGCAAAGGCTAAAATGCGGGCCAAATACGTGAGCAAACTCATTGGCATACTCAATCCTCTGATTGTGCAAGATCTGGTGCACAACTATAGTCACAACTGATAGCAATCTGATTCTCTACCACCTGTCCCTGTTGAACTGAACATGCACTGACATGCAACTGAGTTAACTGATGTATTCTTTAGTTGTATTATGAGTTAATAATTAGTTTAACAACTCATCATTAGTCTATCTGCAGTTAGACTAACTACAACCAGTTTAACTAAGTTAAACTGAACACAACTCCATCAACTGTACCTCCAGTCCACTAAACTCAACTCACTTGAGTTCTAACTGAAGTCATGCATGCAACAACTCAACTGACTCATAAGAAAAACGAATTTCCTTCTGACAGCTGCATGTGCCACTTCCGTAGCTCAAACTGAAGTGCTCCAAGAGAATAAGATTAAGTTTATAGTCCAAATATTATTGTGAGATAATAATATTTGACTTTTCTATTTTTGACAGCCAGTCTAAAAATAGACTTGATCACTCACACTGTGATCACTCACACTTTCATCAAAAATAGAAGTCCATCTATTTTTCCCAACTTGATCAATCATCCATAAACATAGACATGATCCATATGTCTAAAAATAGACATAGTCTAAAAATAGACTTGCGCCAAAAATAGCTTGCGGGCCCACTTAGTGAAGGCGACTCTTTTCACTAAGCTCCATCATCTTGTTGCAATCTCAACACTCCCTCTCGACAAGATATGGATTATCAGCAACCCCTATCCTGCCTCGGTGGTACTCAAATTTGCTCCTGGTGAGAGCCTTCGTCAGAATATCAGCATCCTGATCCTCCGTTGGAATGTACGAAAGTAACATGATCCTCCGCTGCACACAATCTCTGATATGATGGTACCTGATGTCAATATGTTTAGATCTATCATGAAATACAGGATTAGCCGAGAGTTTAATGCAACTCTGGTTATCACAGTAAATCACAGTAGGATCCAAATGAGAACCGAACAAACCAACCAGGATCTTCCTCATCCATATAGCCTCGCATGCAGCCAAACTTGCTGCCATATACTCGGCCTCCGCTGAACTGAGTGCCACGGATCTCTGCTTCCTGCTGTACCAAGAAACTGCTGTCGATCCGATACTGAAGACCCCTCCTGATGTGCTCTTTCTGTCTGTTGGGCTCCCTGCCCAATCTGCATCCATGAAGCCACATAGCTTCACCTCATCCTCCTGTCTGTACCACAAACCATATCCCGATGTGCCTCTCAAGTAGCGCAATACATGCTTGCCCGCCTTCCAGAAGAGCTTGGTAGGCTTAACCATAGCTTGTGAAAGCTGGTTAACTGCATAGCATATATCAGGTCGTGTATTGACCAAATACATCAGCGACCCCACCAACTGTCGATAAACAGTGGCATCCACTTCTTCTGCCGAAGTGGCATCCTCCTTCCTCCAACCTCCAGGAAGAGGAGTATCAACAGGCTTGCAGCCATGCATGTTGAACTTCTCCAGTATCTCCCGAGCATACTTGCCCTGAGAAACAAACAGTCCACCACTACGCTGCCATATTTCCAATCCTAGGAAATAGTGAAGGAGGCCCAAGTCCTTCATCTCAAACTCTGTAGCAAGATCCTTCTTGCATGACAGTATCAACAGCTCATCACCCATTAGAATCAAATCATCAACATACAGTACAATGATAAGCAACTTACCCTCCACCACAATCTGGTATAGGTTCGGATCCGCCTCGCTCTTGGAGAATCCAAGTCCTGTGAAATAGCTGTCTATCCGTGTGTACCAAGCACGTGGTGCTTGCTTCAACCCATACAACGCTCTCTTGAGCCTGCACACATGCGACTCGCTGCTGAAGACTTCAAAGCCTTCGGGTTGCTCAATGTACACCTCCTCCTCAATGACTCCGTTGAGGAACACAGTCTTCACATCCATCTGATGAATGTGCCATCCCATCTGCGCTGAGAGAGCAAGAATCGTCCGTATGGAAGAATACCTTGCGACAGGTGCAAAGGTCTCCTCATAATCGATCCCCTCAATCTGTGAAAAGCCTCGGGCAACAAATCTTGCCTTGTACTTCTCCACACTCCCGTCAGCTGCCTGCTTAACTTTGTAGATCCATCTCGAACCCACCACTGATTTCCCTTCCGGTCTAGGAACAATCTCCCATGCACTGTTTCTGACAATAGAATCATACTCTTCCACCATGGCGTCTACCCATGCGGGATCCTCCACAGCTTCCTCGAAAGAGGATGGCTCAGTCACAACACACTTGCTCATAAGAGCCATGTATCCAGTGTACCGATCAGGTGACTGTCTCTGCCTGCGTCGGGCTGTAGGTGGTCCTACAACTTTCTCTGCATCTTGAGCCAGTCGCTCAGCTTCTGTCAAGCGCTTTCGCCCTCTGATGGTTGGCGCTGCATGAGTGGTCTCTTCCACTCCATGAACCTCGTCCTGTGGCTGATCCACGTCCTGAAGCTCATCCTTAGGAACTAATAGCTCCTCATCTGCATGCAAGTGTAGCTCCCTCTCAAGCGAACACTTCATGGCTTTCTCCTCCTGAAATTTTATATCCCGTCGCACAACAGTTTTACCACTGTCTGGCAAATACACACGATAGTTGTGGGGCGTATCAGTGTACCCCACAAATATCCCAACCTCTGCAGTCGGCTCCAACTTCTTTCTGGCATCCTTCATCACATGCATGTAAACGTTAGCACCAAAAATCCTCAAATGAGAAAGATCAGGCTTCTTACCAGAATAAGCCTCCTCGGGTGTACTCATGCCAAGTATCCTATGAGGACAACGGTTCTGCACATAAACTGCTGTATTGCATGCTTCCGCCCACAAGTGAAGGGGTAGGCCCTGATCATGCAACATTGCCCGTGCAGCACCCACAATCGTTCTGTTCTTCCGCTCAGCTACCCCGTTCTGCTGTGGGTTATGGGGAGCTATGAGCTCTCTACGAATCCCTTCTGCCTTGCAGAAATCCTTGAACTCGTCCGAGATGTATTCACCACCATTATCGCTCCTAAGAGTCTTCACCTTCTTCCCCGACTCCTTCTCGACCAATGCTTTGAATTCACAGAACTTTGAATATGTCTCGCTCTTCTTCTGCATGAAGAAGATCCAGCACTTACGAGAGAAATCATCAACAAAAATCACATAATACCTGTGTTTTGCTGTCGAAGCAACTGAGAAAGGTCCACACACGTCTGTGTGAATTCTCTCAAGGATCGTCGTGGCGCGACTATCCTTCTCGTGAAAGGTGGCTTTCACAAACTTCCCCAAAGTACACCCCTTGCACTGATCTGACTGCGCAAGTGTGCCTTTAGGAAGCCCTGTAGTGATCTGCTGCAGTATCTTCAAGGCTCCATGGTGAAGGTGACCCAATCTCCTGTGCCACAACTCGCCATCATCCCGGCTCACCAATCCTTCTGCCTTGCCTACCATTGCTGCGCATCCATCTACATGCAACTGATAAAGGTTCCTCACTCGAACCCCTATCTTCCGGGTCTCACCAGTTGTCTTGCTGCGCAGGAAGGCCTTTCCCTCGCTGAAAACAACATCATACCCCTTGTCTTCTAACATCGCCACTGAGATGAGATTCTTCTTCAATCCTGGAACATGCATGACTTCCTTCAATACAAAGGGTTTACCAGACTCCCTCTCAAAGGAAATGGTACCGATACCGGTCGCACTGTATCTACCATCATCGCCCATCTCGATGTGCACTCCAAGATCTTTGTCCTCCAGATCAGAGAACAAATCTCTATCTCCCGTCATGTGAAAAGACGCACCACTGTCCAGGAACCACACTGATCCCATCACACTTGAAACCAAGCATGCGATCAATGAAAAATCAAGCTCAAACTGAGAAGCTAAAGCCTCTCCCCCTGCAGATCCAGCAGCTTGCTTGTTCTTCTTCTTCTGCGGACAATTTGTGGCATAGTGTCCATGCTGGTGACAGTGAAAACACTTCACTTTGGACATATCCTGCTTCTTGCCTTTCGCACCGGAATGAGAAGCTTTCTTGTTCTTCCCCTTCTTTGCTTTTGCAGCCAAAGCACAACTCTCTTCATCAGATACCTTTGATGAAGATCCATTCTCACCTTTATTGTTACTGAGTTTATCCTTGAGCGCCAGGTCGCTCTTGCTTTGGAATAACATTTGCAATCCGTTGAAAGACATTTCAACAACACTGCTGCAAATTCGATTTTCCACCAGCTCCAACTCAACTGCTTCCGATCAACCCTCGCTTGATATCCTGTAAAAATCTCTTCTACAAATCAAGCTGCTCCGATACCATGTAGAAACTTTTTCTACAATTCATCTAGCTCTGATACCATGTAGAAATTTTGAATAATTTAACACATATTCAATGGAGATTATCCTGATCATGTACTATTGCGGAAAACATACACAATACATAAGCTCCTCTACGTTGATCAAGAATATAGCAGCATCAATAACAATAAAAACATCAAGAGCATTCACACATTAACACAGTATGTATCCCGGGGAAAGCATCTCGCTAAAAACCCCACACTATCTGTATATTAATGATTGAGTCATGTAACATTACACAGCATAATACTTCTCACAAGTATCTCCACCTCTGTTACACACAATACAGCTCAGATCTGATCTCCAAATCTCTTCCACTGCTTGCCTGCCTCCACTGCTCAATACCTGCTCAAGAACTGATGAGAATAACTTCCCAAACTCGATTTTCACCTACAAAATAGTCACTCACACTTTGTGGACGTGAGCAAAGGCTAAAATGCGGGCCAAATACGTGAGCAAACTCATTGGCATACTCAATCCTCTGATTGTGCAAGATCTGGTGCACAACTATAGTCACAACTGATAGCAATCTGATTCTCTACCACCTGTCCCTGTTGAACTGAACATGCACTGACATGCAACTGAGTTAACTGATGTATTCTTTAGTTGTATTATGAGTTAATAATTAGTTTAACAACTCATCATTAGTCTATCTGCAGTTAGACTAACTACAACCAGTTTAACTAAGTTAAACTGAACACAACTCCATCAACTGTACCTCTAGTCCACTAAACTCAACTCACTTGAGTTCTAACTGAAGTCATGCATGCAACAACTCAACTGACTCATAAGAAAAACGAATTTCCTTCTGACAGCTGCATGTGCCACTTCCGTAGCTCAAACTGAAGTGCTCCAAGAGAATAAGATTAAGTTTATAGTCCAAATATTATTGTGAGATAATAATATTTGACTTTTCTATTTTTGACAGCCAATCTAAAAATAGACTTGATCACTCACACTGTGATCACTCACACTTTCATCAAAAATAGAAGTCCATCTATTTTTCCCAACTTGATCAATCATCCATAAACATAGACATGATCCATATGTCTAAAAATAGACATAGTCTAAAAATAGACTTGCGCCAAAAATAGCTTGCGGGCCCACTTAGTGAAGGCGACTCTTTTCACTAAGCTCCATCATCTTGTTGCAATCTCAACAAGTTGTACCTCAGCTACCCTGTTGTCACTGCAAATCCTCCAAGTTTATATCAACCTACTGCGCAAGCGTTGCATTTTCCCACAATTCGCTAAAATTCTGCTTAAAACACACAAAAACCATGGAAACTCCAGTGGCATTGAACATTCCACCCTTGAATGCCCCACACAGAGAGCTAGAATGGCAGGACCTAGGTGATAGAGACTACCAGATGACAGAAGTACTCTCACTGGACACCAAATATAATATTCATGTACTCAATGAGCTGAAGGCCAAGCACCTCAGTGGAACTGATATTCTAGGGATTTGGGACTCCAATTTGCCCATTTTCAATCTTCCTCAAGTCAATGTCCTCCCAGATTTAATTCATCGATGCAGTGCCAACTATGATCCATGTCAGAGAGCTGTCCTCAGTCCCTCAGGTTCAGTTTTGTTCCATGTCACCCCTGAGGCTATTAATCAAATGCTGCACTTTCACACTACAAAGCCATTGACTCCTCTGTCCATGATGCACTTAATAGACCAAGGAAGCAAGTTGTCCAGTGCCCAAATCATAAAGATTAATCAGCTATTCATTGAATCAGGCTCTCACACTGTGAGGACCCCTCCTACAGGAAATGTATATTTCAATGAATTGGGCAAGTTGCTTGTGGATATGATCAGTTATGTCCTGGGTTACATGTCAGCTGAGGATGCTGATGAAACCATTCTGGCAATGATGTCTATCTTCTCCCCTGGAAAGCCTCCTTCTGTTCATTATGATTATGCTGCATACATTGCCAATAAAATTCATGAGCAATTGATGAATTTAGAGAGGGAAAGGATATTTAGATACACTTCTTACATCTGTCACTTGTTCCTATTTTATCAGCCTGATAGCTTCCCTATTACTCTCAAGAAGTTTGATGCTCAGGGAAACCAAAGGTCTGTGGTATTATGGTCTTCAATCTTTCATCACAAATCTTATTCACCATACAGCTATTGTGAATTCATAGACCTTTCTATCCATCCAGCCATGTCCTTGCTGTTGAGTGCCCCTCCTCCAAGATTGACAGATGAGATGCAAAGAATCCTCCAGCTCTCAAAGGCCTACAGCATTGGGGATTGGTACTTTTACCAACACCATACAGTAATCAGAATATATGGTTGTGAGTTAGCCCCATATAGGCTACCAAGATATGTCCCTATGAGACTTTTTGCTTTAGAATACTTCAGGAAATTTGGAAATGCAGACATGGTCCATTTCCACAGCAAAAATAAAAAGGTACAACTCAAAATCAGAAACCAGCTTGGCCCATTTCTTTACAATAAAAGGGAAAAAGGATGGAAAGAAGCAGATAAGATCCTAGAGTGCCTTGAGTTGCAAACCAGTTTCCTCTGGATACCCTATGATCCCAATCATTTCATTAGTCTTAGAAGGGTCAAATATAAGTTGGCTAGCTATGATCATATCAGGTTGCCTCATATTGAAAAATATGCAAATATGTTAAGATGGAAAGAGGGCACTCTAGAAGAGGCAAGTACTAAAGAGGAAATAGCACAAAAAGAAGCAAAGAAACTTGAGAAGGAAGCTAACTTGGAACATTGTGGACAGGTTTCTTCTTCTTATGATACTCAACTTGGAGCAGCTGCCTCGTCTTCTACAGCTCCCCAGCAAGCAGCTCAAACTACTCCTCAAGCAGCTAGCACAGATAAGGGAAAAGAAATGGAGCAGGAGCAGACACTCCCAACAGCAGAACAACAAAAAGAACAGACTGAACAGCAAGAAGAAATGGCTGAGGCCCCTGTATCTACAGAGCAACAGGCTCAAGAAAGTGTGCCTCCAAGGTAGGAAATAGCAATGGACACCTCAGTGCTTCAGACCTCAATAAATGAAGAAATAACTAGGAAGAGGGACAGAGAGCAAGAAACTCCCCTCACTACATCAGCAAGTCAACAAGGGGAGAAAAGGCAAATATTAAACACCTTTTCTGAAGAAGATATGCCTATTGTGCCATCCATAGGTATGGGCCCCCCTAGCATGGAAGCATCAGCCAGTTCCTTCCAACAGGAACAAGAAAGATCGCTTGGAGGAGAGGTAAGCTCCTCAAGCCAGCTAAGAAAGGCAGAATCCAGCATTAAGCAGCAATTTATTGATATTAAGAAAAGGAATGAGCCAGTCAGACTCCAACTTTACAGTCATTTGCTCAAGATGCCTCCCACAAACCAGCATAGGCTCATGTCAGCATATGACATTACAGAAGGGAAGATGACTATGAGCCATTTCATGCCTACCATGCTACAGCCACAGTCAGCTGCAGATTATATCAGGACCAACCTAGAAGTGTTTGCAAAAGACATCCACCCAATGGACCAAATAGAGCTACATAAGCAAACGGGTGAAATGGTCTACTCCACTCTTGCAGACAAAACATTTCTAGCCCACAAACTGCAGAATTCTCTCCATAATACTACTGCCCAATTAGAATTGGAGAAAGCATCTTCTCAAGCCATAGACAACAGGATTAGGTCTTTAGAAGATATCATTATAGAGCTTGGGCATGACCCAAGTGATCCCAAAGCTGTGCAGGCACTACTAAAGAAAAAAGAGGAAGATATAGCAGCTTTGAGGAAGATGGTCAAACTTCCAGCAACCCTTCACCCTCAAACAGAAGATGTTGCTCAGCAGAGAAAGGATCAAGATGTAGCAGCCATGCTGCTGACATTACATAAGCAATTAGTAGAAACAGAAGGACGATTGGTAGCAACATAGGGTGCATTACAGGCAGCCCTGAAACAAAAAGGAGGAGAGCAGATATCTCAGCCCCCTCAGCCAGTAATTAACCTTGAGGAAACTCCTCAAATCATAACTCCTCCCACAGGACAAACAGCTGGGACAGGCCCTTCAACATCAGCACCAAATACAGCAGCAGAACCAGCAACAACATCAGGAGAGGCACCCAGCCTTGATATGCAAAATATGATGAAAGAACTTCAAGTTCTGGAAGCCCAGATGGCAGAACTAAAAGAGGCCAAGGAAAAGCTGGCTACACTTAATGAAAAATATGATAAATCAAAGCAAAGTGTAGCTGAAAAAACAAGAGAGGTAAGGGCTCTTGAGAAGAGGATAAAAGAACTGGAGAAAGAGCTCTCTCTTGATAAAGTTGTAGCTGAAATCAAGAAAGTCCTGTGGGCCAATGTTGGTCAGTCTATAACAGATCAATGGCAATATATTGAAACCATCCATGAGCACATAGATCTCATTGGCAGGGCCCACAAGGAAAGTCAAAAAGCAAGGGCATCTCTAGGCAATATGCCTGAGATAGCCAACAGGATGATCAATGTCCTTAACAACCGCACTGGCCCTCAGCTGGCAGCCATGGGTATCTCTAATAGAACTGATACCATATTATTAGTAAAAAGGGTGCTCACTTTGAGAAATCTTGTGCAAACATTGGATAGAAGATGCCAGGAAATGCAGACAGAGGTGAATAAGTTCGTGGAGAAATTTACAACATTGCATAACAGAGGCCTTCCCAGCTTGCTAAACAGTGCAGGAAGGTTACTTTCTCATGAAAACTATGCCAAGAGGGTAAATACATTTGCTACCAATCAGATCACTGCAGCATCAAGCGCTCCAGAGGAAGCAGGGCTTGCATCTGGGCAGAGCCTCTATGACAGAATAGAGAATTTGTTTTTTATCATGAATGAGATTAGACATTTATTTGAAGTGCCTCCAAATTACTATAAATATACTGAGGCAGATGAAACCTTAGGCACAATTTTGAGACATCAGTTGCCTACTCAAGGATGGTGGACAAGCATGATACAGACATTGCTGTGAAGAAACATATTTTTCACCAAGTTTTTGTACATCAATTATAAGTCATCATGTTCAGAAAATTGATATATTCATTATGACTGGAGAGGAGTGGACAGAGCCAACTCAGCAAAAAAATCTGGACACTAAAGCAACACTGACAAGATGCAGATGACAGAGATAGCTACAGCACGACAAAGAAATAAAGGTGTATTACTCAGAATTAATACAAAGCACCCGACAGACCTAGTTTCCCTCAAAATTCAAGAACTTCTAACAAACAACAAGCAGCTGTTGTATATTCATTAAAGTAGCTTTTAATTTTGTAAGAAATATCTTTGAAAGTTGGTAAGAGCAGTTATTGTGCAATAACTCACTATTGAGATATTTTTGTGATGTTTTGTATATATGCACCCCCGCTTAGCTTATTGGGGGTTGTTGTTACTAATTTGTTCAAGAGAACTCGGTTGTGTATCCTCTGAAAGATATAATACAAAGGAGCTGTTGGTTTCCAGAAGATATGTTTGGCTTGGAAGTGCTGTGATGAAACTATTGACTGCTGCAGGATTCTCATGCTATGTCATGATACAATAAGTGTTCTCTAACTATATTTGTGTTTCATTTCTCGTATATTTTGTCTATGATGTATGGTGATCAATCTTAGTAGGAAGGTAAAAGACTAGTTTCAGGATTTGTCCATTAAAGACACCCTAAACTCAATCCTTACTACTAAATATGTTTTCTTCAAGATTAGCTGCAACTATGGAATTCTTAAATGTTTCATACTTGCTCTAATCACATGATAAATCTTTATTCAGTAATTCTCTGTTGCTGCTGAGTAGGATTTGTTCTTCTATTCTCTGTCACACTGTGAAAGAACTCTTAACTGCCTTTCCTAGTGTAATCTATACTGTTTAATGTCTAAAAAATCAAAGTTTGTATCATGAATACCCATCTGGCCCTGCAGTGAACCTCTCTTTATCACAGACATCAAATCCTTTTTCATTTTTGGACTCCACATGCCCAATGGACTAAACTCTCTTAGATGCTTGCATGCCCTTCTTTGAAAAATAGCCTACAACCAAAATTCAAACAAAACTCTCACCTCATAACTAGCCTAAAATCTTCAAAAAACAAAGTTAAAACTAAAAGAGAGAGCCCTCTCTGATTACAGGTAGGCTAGGACCTGTAATCCAAAGCTTCGTTAGTGGTTACCCCGGCCATATTCCCTCAGGAGTCAAAGGGAACAACCTGGGTGTTAACAGTATCAAGGGACGATACTTCACTCATTATCAGCTTCTTCAAATCTGCTCGGGTAGATGCCGTAACCAATTCTCCTCCCTTCTTGACCATCTGTAACTCCTTAGCCATTCGCTCGTTCTCTGCTATCAAGAACCAAACACTTGAGATAGTGGCTTCGACATATGCTCTGATAGAATCGGCCAATGTTGTTGGATGCTTGCACACATCAGATATGATCACTTTTCCCTCAAATTGTGTAGGAGATGTGTGGTCATCCGGAGTGGACACTCAATTTGATTGCACAACTCTATGCTTCGACTCATCGAATGATATGTTGTGCATCTCTTCTTCCGGATTGTCTCCAAGGATCTTAGTATCTACTTGGTCGCTTGGGACTTGCTCCACTTCTGGATCCGGTGAAGCTGGTGGTTCGATCTCTTGGTGGTAAGGCATGAGGTCAATGTCTTGCTCTAACTCTGTTTGCTCCATCTTCGTATCCATCTGCTCAGGTGCTCGTTCAATCTCTTGAGTGAAGTCCTGCTCCTATGACTACTCACCCTGTTTGCTTTGTGACAGCTACTTGGATGAGTCTGCTACCTGTACAGATGCAATTTCATCTATCTGCACATGTTGCGCTGCCTGCTATACCTACCCTTGTTGCGCTTCCTTCTCCTGTCTATGCAGGTCATGTTCCTTCAGGAGTTTCTCCTTCAACCCATACAACTCCTTCACTGTTTCCTCCATCCTATTTTCTTCTCTTTGCCTTTCCGCGGTCCTCCTTTCACGATGTTCCCTCTTCGCCTCTATTTCCAAATATGATTTATGCACAAGTAGTTCTACTCTGAACTTGCATCTTTGCTCTGCCTCTACATTATCAACAATGTTTCTCTTGCCTTTGTCATGCGCCACTATGTTTACCTTTGTTGTTGTTGTTGCTGGTGCTCTCCTGTATGCTCCTTCATGATGCTTCACTAACCATTCCACAACGATTTCGACCAATTCGTTGGGCTTAGAGAAGCTATGAAAATATCTCCAAGGGTCTTCCTCATCCCAATGACATGCCCTATGGATCCATGGAAACAGTACTCTCATGCAGTGATCCTTCATGGAAAAATGCAGGTCATACATATTATAGATTCTGGTTACGAAAGGATATTTCTTGAACTCTTCTATTTTGGCATTTGCATGCTTTAGATTCCATATCTCATACAACCTGATCCACAATGAAAGAGTGGGCCAAGGTGCCTTCTTCTTCTAGTGCAGCCTCACTGATAGTCCTGCCGAGATGTGGTACGATACTTCTTACATGGTGAGCTTGTCCATGGAAAACTTCGGCAAAACATGCACTGTACATCCGTATGAAGGTGCCAAGAGGTGAGGCATACCAATCTGCTATGTCAATCAGTGCCTCCATTGCTACCTTTGACATGCAAGGTGGATACTGCTCAAATATCATCTTGTACACCGAGGTGACAAAATGATATGATAGTTGTGTGATGACTCCTCAGATGCTACATTCGGAAAAAAGTTTACAATAAGTGTTCACAGAGGTTTCCATTGATGTCCATGCCCATTTCAATCCCGAGAACTCTTCACGGGCATAGATTTCATCCAGGATGTAAGTGGACATGTATATTTCTTCTTGCAGACCTTTGGGCAGCTTTCGAGCTCCTGTTACCTTTTCCTTTAGCTTGTTAGCCAACAAGTCAGACCAATTGCATGCTTTGCCTTCATTGGCTAGTTGGTCCAATGCGATCACCCAACTCTGCAGGAAGATATCCATGCTCTCTTGGTCATACAAGTGACATGAAAATATGGCCAAGTATTGATATGCCTTCCGCAATATCTTCGTCTTGTAAATCTGGTTGGGTGTCATCCTTAATTTGGTTGGCTCCTTCACTCAATTCTTTAAGATATCCCTGGAGTTTGTATTACTGCTGGGTATGCTGAAGGGTGCCTCCATGGTGATCACTCTATTATGCTCTTAACCTGCAAAATAATACCTAGATACAGAATATGCGAAGAAAAGATACCTAGAACACAGAATATGCGAAGAAAAGATACCCAGAACACAGAATAGCAATGATTTTATTATTCGAAGAGCAATGTTCACATGCCTCTTCGAGGGGGCAACCTCCAATAGAGCAGAGCTCGATTACAAAATAAGACACGATGCTCCTCGCAGGGAGTCTTTATCCTTTATATATGACTCATACATGCAATACCACGGGTCAATACCGTGAGTTTTATTAATACCATCTATCTAATACTACGGCTACGGCCCATTTGCAACTAACTGTGGTCCCGTCATTAATTTCGGGTTAACCACTTACAAAATATATGGGCTTTATTGACTCTTTGACTATGACGTGATCCCAAGACATAAGTAAGGGGGTTAGGGTGGGACCCTAACATGCCCTCCCCCTTAAGACTAGCCTTGTCCTCAAGGCTGAAGCTGCGGAAACTGCTGAAGAATAGTAGCTGGTTCCCAAGTTGCATCTTCCCGAGAGGTGTCTTTCCATTTTACAAAGACTTCCTTAATCATGCGGCCGCGTAGGTGCTTGTCTCTTGTGGCGAGGACCTGTTCGGGTTGAAGCCAGATTGACCCTTCGTCGTCTAGTTCAGGTAGACTGGTTTGAACTCGGCAATTGTTCCCAATTACTTTCTTGAGGCATGATACATGGAAAACTGGATGGATTTTTGTAGTAGGTGGCAAAGCCAACTTGTAAGCCACTTCTCCAATGCGCTGAAGTACTTGGTAGGGTCCGTAGAATTTTGGAGATAGCTTCTGACACCCCTTGTCTTTGAGTGATGTTTGCTTATATGGTTGCAGCTTCAAAAAGACTTGGTCCCCTTCTTGAAACTGGTGCTCTGAGCGATGCTGGTCGACCTGTTGCTTCATGTGGTTCTGAGCTTGATGGAGATTCTCTCTAAGATGGGTGAGCATGGTGGCGCGGTGTTGTAGGAGTTGATCCACTGCTTGTACTTTGGAGCATCCCTGGAGATAAGAAATAGGGGAAGGCGGAAGTTGACCATATACTGCTTCATAAGGAGTCATTTTAGTAGAGGCATGATAGTTGGTGTTATACCACCATTCCGCCAGAGGTAACCACTGTACCCAAAGGTGTTGCTTTTCTGAAGTGAAACACCTGAGGTAGGTTTCTAGACATTTGTTGACTGCTTCGGTTTGACCATCCGTTTGCGGATGATAGGAAGTGCTGAGTTTTAGTTGAGTGCCCTGTAGCCTGAAGAGTTCTTGCCAAAAATTACTGGTGAAGATCAGGTCACGATCAGACACAATAGAAGTGGGCATGCCATGTAGTTTGAATATCTGATCCATGAAAGTTGGCGCAACCAAAGTTGGTGTAAACGGGTGGGGTAGGGCACAAAAATGAGCATACTTTGACAAACGGTCCACCACCACCATGATGACTGACTTGTTCCCTGATTTTGGAAGACCTGTAATGAAATCCATGGAAACCTCTGTCCAAATTGATGTCGGAATGGGCAATGGTTGTAATGTGCCTGGTGTGTTGACGGTTTCTCCTTTGTGGCGTTGACAGACATCACATTCTGCGACAAAAGTAAGGATGTCCTTTTTCATGCCGGTCCAAAAAAATGATCTTCTAGTGCAAGCATAAGTTTTCTGAAAGCTCGAATGTCCTGCAATGGGGGATGAGTGCAATTCGGCCAATATGCGACTTTTGAGGGTTGATGTTGGTGACATTACTACTCTGTCCCGGTAGCGAAGAATATCATCCTGCCAGGAGTAGCCCTTTATGGAATTTGGATCGACCTGCAATTGAGAAATGAGTTGGGATAGCCCTGGGTGTGAAAACCATTCTCTGCGAGCTTCTTCAATCCATATCTGGAATGGGGAGGGAAATTGCTAGCAGAGTACTTTCTTCCTCAAATTGGTGAGATAATGCATCTGCTACCCTATTGTCTTTCTCTTTCTTGTAAATGATCTCATAATCATATCCCAACATTTTAGCTAGCCATTTATTTTGTTGTGGGGAAGATAGGCGTTGCTCCAGAAAATATTTAAGACTGTGATGATCTGTGCGGATTTGGAAACGTCGCCCCAATAAGTAAGGGCGTAAGGGCGCCAGGTGTCGACTGCATGTAAGATGGCCATCATTTCTTTTTCATAGGTAGATTGGCCCAGATTCTTCCCACTTAGTTGTTGGCTTGTGAAGGCCAAGGGTCGCCCTTCCTGTATTAAGACTACCCCAATACCTGTCCCTAAAGCATCACATTCAATGACAAAAGATTTGTTGAAGTCAGGTAGTGCTAAGACTGGAGTGGAACACATGGCATTTTTGAGGGCTGTAAATTTCTGTTGGGCTTCCTCATTGCCTGGATCTTTTTGGGGTCCACCTTGACACCTTCTCGCCCGACAATGTGGCCCAAATACTCAACTTCTTCCATGCCAAACGAACACTTGGACAATTTGACAAATAATTTATGTTGGCGGAGCAGTTGCAAGAGTAGATCTACATGGTGAAGATGTGCAGCCCAAGTGCCACTATAGATGAGGATGCCATCGAAGAAGACCAGGACAAATTTCCTGAGATATGGTTTAAGAAGGTGATTCATAAGGCTCTGAAAAGTAGAAGGGGCATTACAAAGACCAAATGGCATGACCAGGAACTCATAATGGCCTTCATGAGTTCGGAACACCGTCTTGGGAATGTCGACTTCCTTCATGCGAATTTGGTGGTAGCCTGAGCGAAGATCCAACTTAGTGAAGAATTGAGCCCCATTGAGTTCGTCCAGCAAATCGTCAACCACCGGGATGGGAAATTTATCTTTGACTGTCAACTTATTGAGGGCCCTGAAGTCTGGACACATCCGCCACTCTTCGTCTTTCTTGAGCACCATGACCACTGGGGATGAATAAGGACTAATGCTGGGACGAATGACACCTGCTTCCAGAAGTTCCTTGATTATCTTTTCTATTTCATTCTTTTGGGTGAATGGATATCTGTATGGCCGCACATTTGGGGGTTGGGCCCCTGGAACCAATGTGATGCTATGATCATGTTCCCCTCGTGATGGCGGAAGCTCCTTAGGCTTGTCAAAGACCTGCCTATGTTTATTTAAAATTTGTTGCATCTCAGGATGAATTTGCGGGGACTGGGTTTCAACGACCTGGATGGCATTAAATTGAGCTACCACTCCATGATTGCCCTTTTTTAACAATTTTTCCATCCTATGCGAGCTGATGATCGAGGGGGGTCCCGCCTGGAGTCCACGGAGGGTATGTGTGAAGTTGTTTTGCTTAAAACTCATATATAACTCCTGGAAATCCATTGTGATTGGCCCAAGAGTGCGGAGCCATTCAGCGCCGAGGACAATGTCGCATCCCCCCATATGGATGGCAAACATGTGTGTTTTCAACTGATAATCCCCCATTTGAAGTTTGACATTTTCACAGCGGCCTTCACATTTCATTGTGCCCCCATCCGCGATTTGGACTTGGAAGTTAGAAACTGCGTGTACAAAACAATGCACTGCGTCGGTGACTTTTTGATGGATGAAATTATGGGTACTTCCACTATCAATCAAGACTACTACTGGGCGATGTTTAATAAAACCCCAGATTTTGAGAGTTTGAGGGGAAGAAATTTTGGCCAATGCATTTAGCGAAATAACTGGTTCGTCAGATACAATCTCCTTTTGGTTGTCTTCTTCTATCGCCTCAGGTTCCTCGAGTGGTGGATCTTCCTCTGTTGAGCTGTAGTCAGTGGCGTCTATTTGAAAAAACTTGGGCTCCTTGCATTTTTGACCAGGGGAATATTTTTCATCACAGTAGTAACATAGTCCTTGCTTCCTTCTTTCGGCCATTTCCGCAGGTGACACCTTTTGGATCTTAAGTGTTTGAGTCGTATTGTGAGCTTGTGGGGGACGACCATTAGTGGGGAAACTGGGGCTGCTGTATTGGGCTGCTAATGCACGTTCCACCTTACGAGCTACCTGGCAAGCTTCCGTCCACGTGGGAGGGTGGTGGAGTAGAACTTGAACTTTGATGGCTTCTTTAATACCGCTGATAAAACATTCCATGTAGAACTCATCTGTGAGACTTTTAGTGCGGAAGGCTAAGGCTTCAAAAGCAGTAACATATTCATCCACTGTACCCGTCTGTCTAAGCTTAGTGAGATGCCCCAAAAAAGAGTCTTCCTGTTCAAAGCGAGCTCGAAGAGCTTTGGTAAATTGGGCCCAAGTCGGAAAAGGTCCATTGCAACGCTGATGCCATTCCGCCCATTGCCATCGTTCATTGTCCAAGTACATGGTCCCTACCATAAGCTTAGTCCAATCATCTAGGATATGATTCAGTCTGAAATACTGCTCCATTTGTGCTACCCATGCGGACGTGTGAGGACCGTCAAATTTATGCATATCCAACTTGGGGGGTCGCTGACTGGGTGGTGGATTGGTGTGCCAGACGTGAGGAGAGTGGCTAGACTCACCCTCATGGTGTTCATGGCCATCATACGCTTCCTCGTGGGCTGGCGCCTTGCCCTTATCGAGTACTTCCTGTACCTGGTTAGTTAGGCCTTCAATCATACGTTGGAGGGTGTTCAGATTTGCTTCAATTTTGTCTATCCTTTCATTGGCCATCGCTTGAGCTCTAGTTTCTACCATACACCAACTGGATGAAAAATTGGGACCGCCAAAAAAATTTGTACTAATAAATTGAATGGTACCACCGTGCTCAGCTCGTCGTCCTGATGCTGATGGGCTAGATCACCAATAAGCGCCTCGGGAGATCTCAGACTTTTTTTTTTTGAAAACTCCTAACGGAGTTTTACTCCTTCTTGATCAATACTGCAGTCGCCAAATCCTCAAAATGTCAATGCCGCCAAAAGTCCTGCGAAAAGTATATCCAGGTACAGGAACCCTTCACAACTACTCCGATCTGGTGGATCTAAGAGATCTGAATGGTGGAACAACTGCTGCTGCTGATCTGATGGAGCTGCGGGACTGATGTTTGCTGCTGCTGCACTTGCTGATCTGGAATAGATGATGTGTGATCCCCCGATAGAAAGGGAACTATGGTCTTGAGGAGTGTCAGGTGCTACAGATCGCAATATACATAAGGGTCTGACAGTAGTACTCGGCCCAATGTTTCAGGGCTCTAACTAAGGAGGATCGACCGTACCCTTAGTCGTACAACCCGACTACCCTATCGTACGGGCGAGTAATCTCTCCGAGTGTTGTTCTCGGTGTACTGTAGCCACAAGACGGTCGAAGGTTTATCTATGGCGAGGTTTCAAGGGCGCCTAGGGGGCTTCCTATATACCCAGAGGGTACATGGAAGATAGTCCGTGCGCGGTTCTGTCTAATGCGCTACTACTCGAAGGGGTACCCACAGGGGTTACAAGGGAGTCCAACAGACGTGACCACCTCTTGTATTTCCTGCGTGCATGCCTCCCCAAATCCGCAAGTTTATGCGCTCAATGACAGATCCCGTGGTTTAAAGATGCCGGAACACGTCTCTAGCCAAATTTTTTTTTGCTAAAATTGGAGATCCCACCGAGCCCTGGAAAGTGCTCTGATACCACTTGTTATGCTCTTAACCTGCAAAATAATACCCAGATACAGAATATGCGAAGAAAAGATACCCAGAACACAGAATATGCGAAGAAAAGATACCCAAAACACAGAATAGCAATGATTTTATTATTCAAAGAGCAATGTTCACATGCCTCTTCGAGGGGGCAACCTCCAATAGAGCAGAGCTCGATTACAAAATAAGACACGATGCTCCTCGCAGGGAGTCTTTATCCTTTATATATGACTCATACATGCAATACCACGGGTCAATACCGTGAGTTTTATTAATACCATCTATCTAATACTACGGCTATGGCCCATTTGCAACTAACTGTGGTCCCGTCATTAATTTCGGGTTAACCACTTACAAAATATATGGGCTTTATTGACTCTTTGACTATGACGTGATCCCAAGACATAAGTAAGGGGGTTAGGGTGGGACCCTAACACACTCGCTTTGGAAAGTGGTACATCTAGTGATATTCCTATGCCCTAAAGGTAGCAATCTCTATCCCGCTAGCACTTCTCAATGTCATCATGTCGAGGTCAGTGTGCGATATGATTCAATGTATCATGTCCGCATATGGGAACGCAGGATACCTGCATGCAAATCTGGTACAAGCTGGACTTGTGAATGTTCACATAGACTTGGCGGTCTTCCAGATTTTCCCCAAATGTTCCTGAGAATGCATCATTGACCTCTTGCCATTTCATCTTGATGTCTTTGTATATCAGAAAACTCATAGACACTTGATCAGTTGCTGCTCCAGTTGCGCTTCCATTGGTGTCCTTTGATCCTGCTCTCTTGGAGGCCATTGATCCTGAACTGCTGAGAGACAAACAAACACCTGCTATATCTGGAGACATGGCGATATGCATGGCAAGAAATCTGTCAGTTAAAACCAAAGAAAACTTGAGGGATAGCATGCAACATACCTCGGGAACTGCTAGCAAGGATTGCACAATTTTCACTGGGAGGCCAGGAGATTGACTGTCGGAACTGTGCAAAAGGCAGTCCGGACTGTCAGGAAGCTGATTGACTGCTGGAATTGCATAATGCATAATCCAGACTGGCATACTGGGTGCTGATATTGCACAATGCGTAATTTCAGCTGGTAAGTGATGTAGGCCGAGACACTACATTGCGCAATTTTCTTGGCCAACAGTCACTGCCTCTCAGAATTTCGAAAGCAAGACTGGAGGGCACTGACTGGCCAGACTTGCACATTTTGTAGAAGGAAGGTTGAGCATTCCCTCTCAGAATTGCGTAATGTTGTCCAGGCAAGGCAGAGTCCAGGCCAAGGTTTCCAGACCTGCCAACGCGCAACTGAAAGAAAATGAAGATGTGAATGCATGGCGAGACTAAGTGTAAGCAAGAGTGAATGATCATGCATGAAAATAATGAATGCAAGATTCAGAAAACGGAACAAGATGCATGTGTGTGAAATGAGTCACTGAATCGATGACCGTTTGTGTAAAACAATGTCATGCACACGACAATAGTGAGATGCTAATGAAAATTGAAATGGTGCTTGTACAGGCTAACATGCATACAAATGAAAAAAAGTGTTCACAGAAATCAAGCAGACAACACTCACACAAGCCAAAACACAAAAAGCGATAGAAATGCTGCAAAAGACAAGTAAAGCGGACTTACTTGGAAATAGTTGAGCTGGATGTGTCAAAGACTCCTGGATGTGATGTGGGATGTCAGAGCTCCAAGATCAATGTGAATAATGAGATCTGAAGCATCAAATAAATAATTTTGAGGCTCATGACGCACATGCCACAAATCTAGGAAAAAACGACACTTGGAGGAAAGTTTCTGAAAGGATCTTTGCATGTAACCTCCAATGTTTTAAAATAGTTCCCTAAAATCTAGGGATGCTTTTTTCATGTTGTTTTTTGCTATTTTAGGAAAAAGCACCCATGCATGCAAGTCAAGTTTTCTCGGCGCCAGAGGGAAAGGGTCAACCTGAAGGTACATGTAACAGCCTACTTGACTGAGAGGGATTTTTGTGCAATTTCTGGGAGGAAGCTAGGCTAGTTGTTTGGAGGGATTGCGCAATTTCTAGGAGGAGCAGCTGACTACTGCCCAAAATTGTGCAATTTCTGGGATGAGCTACACTGCTGGGCCAGATTGCGCAATTTTCCAGAGGAAGGATGTTTAACAGGATTGCGCAATTTCTAAGCCTAGTAGGTTGCCAGTTAGATTTGCACAATTTCTGAAGGGAAGGTTGGTTCCCCTCTAGAATTGCACAATTTTTTGAGGGAGCTTCTTAGCCAGCAGCTGGACCAAATCTAGAGAGGCATCCTGTGAGAGGAGTGAAACAAACCATCTTGCATGGTTGGAAAGCTTCTAAAAACCAATGAAGATTATGTACTTGACCATGCAAGACATGCTCCTAAGGATGGCTGGCAAGGAGGCTCCAAAACGAAACTAAGGCGAAATTTTGGAGGGTGGTTTTAGCCACTAAAACAACAGGTTATGCTCAGAGTTGGGGCAAGCAATTATAATAGTTTCTCTATTCAAGTGATTAGTGCAAAAAGCTTGAGGGGTTTTTCCAGTTCGATTCCCCTAGAAATCATTGTGCACTTGTGGATTTGATTGCTGCATGTCTATCCATGTTGTTCTAAATTGTGATTTCCATTCCACAGATTAGTAGAGTATAATTTGTGTCTCCTAATTTCAGTTCCATTTCTTGAGCAGTTACAATTTCTATCAAATTTATACAATGTGCTTATGGTCAATTATGTGTATTACAGTGGGAAAATGGGTTAAAGAGAATTTCACATGCGAGACAGTTATGAGACAGTTGTGAAAGGAAAAGGAAGCCTTGGGTAGAGGCAGTTGCCTGCCTGAATTTCCTATCCCTAGAGATAGATGATCTCGGTATGGGAAAAGGGTTTTCCAACATGATGAGAAGGGAAACCATGTTGATTTTGGAGCCTATTGGAGGAGGCCCAAACAATGAGTTGTTGATCTCTAAATTCCTTAAGGTAGCTCCTTATCAAAGGAATATGCAACACACTGCCAAGAGGAATCTTATGTTAGACAGAGTGTGGTCATTGTCAAGGAATTGTCATGGATGTTAAATTGGGTCAATCTCGTTGCAGAAACCAGTTCCCATTGGTTTGGAGGAGAATTATTTTTCCCATTGTGGTTTTCATGGCAAACCAAGTTAACTAATGAGAGAACTTATGTGTTAAAAAGGAATTTTTGATATGATTATGTAAGAATTTTGTGTACATCTTGACAGGAAAGGAACCTAGTGCTTGAAAAGGAATTACAGGAAGAGTAGTTCCTTTATTGTGTTACTAATATTGTGAATATCTTTAGTAGGGGCTAATATAGTATGTACTTGGTGTATTTATTGATCATTTTGATGATTAGAAAGATAGGTGCTCTCAAAGTAATTGTAGAATATCTGTGTGGATGCCTTTAGCAAGGGCTAAGTCAACATGCACTTGATGTAGTTATTGATCATTTGATGATTAGAGAGGTAGGTGCTCTTTGTGTACTTGAAGAAGCACTGTGATTAAAATATCACGAGACATATCATAAATAATTAATGATTAACAATGTTGTGATTAATGTGATTATGTTGGATTTATTGGTCATACATTATAAGGTGCTTGCCATGGACGCTGTTGTAACCTAATCTTACGAGGAAAATGATGAAGGATTTTTGACCCTTGGATTCTAATGTGGACAAATTTGTTATTTTTATTCAAATATTGGGTTTTGAAGTCTCACCCTGGGAGTTAATACAAATTTTAAAAATTCCCATAACCAAGTGGGAGAAATACCATATCTTATTTAACTTGTCGATATGTTTAGTGTTCATGACAATGGTGTGAACCAAAAGTCACTATTTTATCGGCATCGAGGAAGGTTTTATCCATGTTCTCGACATATTTATGCAAAAGGAGAGATTTCAAAGTCTATTTTTCGATCGCGATGTTTCATCAAAGGTAGTGCACTTCAGCAAAGCACCAAGGGAAGAACCCACGAAGCTATATGGAAGCACTTATCCACTTGAGGGATTATTAAGATGTGCACTCGTATAAACTCTTACAATATGTTTCCTTTAATTAATTAATAAATAAAGAAATAAATATAATATGCACCAGGGTCATAATCGGATATTAGTTTTATTGATTGTTATGAAACTAGCAAGCCAACCAAAGTCAGTGCCTATGCAAGGGACAAGCCGATGGTCCACCGAGAGCAACATCATATTGTTTGATGCGCTAGTCTATTCAGAAATTCGAATAATGGTTGAAGCATAAAGTATTGGGTTGTCAGAAATGTGCAGTCATCGATGGGAGGCTCCCAGTTTCATGAAATGACAGTCAAGGCTTGGGGATTGTTATGAAGCAGAAGGATAGCGTGAACTCTGCTTATCTAGTCTTCCAGTCCTAAATATTTTTTTATCTACGAACAGTCTCAACTTATCAACGTCCAGAGCAATTGATTGCTGAAATTAAACTCGTGTTTGAGTTTTGTCCTCTAAAAATCTGATTGAGTTGAGGTTAATGCAAACTTCGTCACTACATCTTGACATTCCGGAAGAAATCCCCAACCTGCTACGCACTTTATAAGGTATCTGTGATTGGGAAAACCATGACAGTAATCTTCTTGAAGATTGAGATGATGGCAAGGAAGCATTGTTCGCACGCAAAGTTAAAGAGATTTCCAAAAAGTTTAGTTGAAGTTTATAATCATCGGATTCAAACACTTTGCCAGCTAATTGTTGAATTGTTGGGCCCCTTACTAAAGCTCTCACTGTGCAACAACAAAGAACTTGGGAAGAACATTTTAAATAATATGGTTATAGCTCCAGATTATAGAGAGAGATGTTGGGCTTCAATTTCGCGAGGTCACAGTAATTTGTTTTCGAAAACCTAATCCAAGTAGCACTGAAGTGGCTTCCACATCTACACCGTAGGGTACATGCCAGCATCATTTTTACCACAAAGCTTTTGAATTCAAGTCCAAATGATTCTTCTGTCCATGTTACAGGAGTTCCAATTAGTGACTTCATTTCATGCCATAAGCCTTGTCAGTCAGGCGAAAGTGGAAACTCCGAGATCACTCATTACCGTTCTATGAATCTTGTTGTCACCAGAATATGCAAAACTTCTAGTTTCCAGTTTGAGAGTGAAGGGTCTCGTGCCAGGGATGACTGTCCGTTAGAAGTCGATAGTCATTACGTTTAGATGGATAGACTGAATCTCCACAATTGGGCACAATGGATGTATAAGAGTCCGTGGAATGAGTCAAAATACAGGTAGCTTCAGTCCCCGACATTCAAAACTCATAACCGATGCAGAAAATGGGAGCTGTCTCTTCCATTGAAATTAAGGCAGGTGAGATTATTTATACTTAGATCTGATGGGATCCCGGGAGGACAAAATACACTAGAGTTGCCATTAAAAGTGATCCTGTAGGTGGAGTCAATAAACTGCTCATTGAAGAAATCTACGGTCTACAGTTGTTCCGACACCACTTATTCCTTTGTTTCGTAAACCACTAAAGGTTACGCCGCAAGCAGTTTTATAGTTTGAATTAGTGATGAAACATAATAATAGCTGGGACCCGCGCGCTATCAACTTCCATTGCATTCACTTCATTTCTATATGCTAGGCAAGCTGGACCCACATCAACCTTTATTACATTAACATGTTGTAATTCTTGGTCAGAATTTTCCACCGCATTCACTTCATTTCTGTACGCTAGGCGAGCTGGACCCACATCAACATATATGTATTTGTATTGTAAAATTTCAAAAGGAGGGTGGGGTTTTATTTTAAACGATTTTTATTTAATATTATATATATTAGATATATAATATTAAAACTATTTTTTGTAATTTAAATTATTTCAAAAAAAAAAATAAAAGAGGGAAAGAGTTTCTTGAAATTGTTTCAAGAATTCGTGAGTACCTTCGTGAGTACAGTTACTTTAGGAGGCATAAATAAAAGCTAGGGATTAGATTTTGAAAGGGTTCGAAGTCCAATTTTCATGTAATGTTTTTTTCTAAATTTTCTTGATGCTGGGAAAATTAATTTTGAGAATTTTGATTAATATTAGTTCAAGGCTAATTTTGGTGGAGAACGGGAATGTTTATTTGCATGCTAGTGGAATATGGAGCCGGCTAGAAATACTCACTTGTGAGGAAGGGAATTAGAATCGAAATAGTGGAGGAACCCATAAGGAATGCATGGCCAACATTTATATAAGGAAGGAATGAGGGAGCAAGAGGGGTCTTTTGTCTATTTGAAAATCGAAATTGCCTTAGCTGTTCAGCTGAGCCAACATTGTGCTTTTAGCACAAGAGCTTCCCAAGGAGAGAAGCTCAACCTTTTTTCGGTGGACTTTGAGTTCCAACCACGGAAGGCTTTCCTCCACCACCGAGACCAGAAGAAGCATCTGTTGCAGGGCATAAGCATTTCTGGAGCATAACACGCAATCCAAGAGCCACCACTACGCAGTCATTGGAGTGAGATTTGTTGGGGCAACATTATCCCATGGATTTTGGAGTTGGGGAGATGGGAGATCATTTGGAGGGCCATTTGAGGAGGATTGTTGAAGTTGGGAGTGCAGATATTGATAGGATACAAAATTCGTATTTGGAGGAAGGCCAAGCTATGAAGGGTCATTTTTTGAAAGTCAGAAGTAAGGGAAACTCTTTCTGGGTTTTTCTGGGTTTTGGGAAAGGATCACAATCACAAATTCCTAGAATTTTTTGAGCACTCTAGAGTGGGAGAATGAGGGGGAAATGTCACATCGCACTGAAGTTTTGGAGCAGCAACCAAATTTTCTAGAGGAGCTCATTATTGCAGTCGTTGGGCTTTCTTGTACTCATCACCTGGTGCTTGTATCTTGCCTTGTGCAAGCCCAGGTGCACTTTATCCAACTCATTTGTACCACAACATATATTATTAATAAAATTTGGTTAGTTTGGGGATTTGTAGAAATTTCTGGTTTATGTGTATGTATTTTTGAAATTTTCTGTGTTAATTATTTGTGCATGTCCTTGTTACCGTTGTAAAATTTCCACTAGGAATATTACATCTAATGGCTATCGTTGTAAGTAGAAGATCTCTCTAAAATCTGAAAAATACATCACAGTGTGATTCCAGCCTTAAGTAGCTACAGTTATATTTCTTTTAGGTAGCTTTAGCTTGAGTGTAATGAAGTTGTTGGCTTCTTTTATTTAAGAGATTTACTAATGTTGAGAAACTGCAATTATATTTCCTTTAGGTAGCTTTAGCTTGAGTGTAATGAAGTTGTTGGCTTCTTTTATTTAAGAGATTTACTAATGTTGTTTTCTCAGGTGAAAGTACTTGCAAAACTTATTTAAACAATCCCTAAAGGGAGCTCCCCCATGCTGTAAATTCATCCACATCTTCTCAACCTTTGAGTAATCTTTCTATAGTAGTTGTGTTCAGATTCTTAATTGCTTGGGTATGAGCTATGTCATCTTTATTTTCCTCAAATCACTCTTTTAGTTCAAGACCCCACAACTCTCAAATTTTCTCTAGCCATTCTATTTTGGAAAGCTATAGTTTTAGAATTAGAAATTTTGGTTACAAGTTCTCATAGCCTATCCCTCTAGCCATTGATATTAACTATTTCTATTCAATGTTAAGATCCACTGATTCCCCCACAATCATGAACTTTCTCTGAGAGTTACAATGGAGGCTATGAAACCACCTTAGGTGCTCGTTGTTGGGTTTTCAAACAACTTTTAGAGTTCTTTCCACATTTGATAAACCACCTATCATTCGCTGTGAAACCACCTTAGGTGCGCGTTGTTGGGTTTTCAAACAACTCTTAGAATGCTTTCCACATTTAATAAACCACCTATCATTTGAAATTATTGCGTAAAGTGACCATGACTCCCAAAAGTAATTGGTAAGTAACAATAAATTGGTATAAAAAATTTGTTTTTGTTTTTATAAAATTAAATAATAGGTAAATGATTAAAAGTAAAAATCTAATATTTTAATAGCTATAAAAATTTAATAAAACGGTTATTATTTCATTTAATGGTATTTCCCGGAAGTAAAAGCCTTCATTTTGAAGGGAAAGATTCTTTTGGTTATTCTAAGATAGATGTCATAAGTAAAAGTTAATGGTGAAGACCGAGGATGGTGTCGTCTTTGAGGGAAAATATGTAATATTCCTGTGGTAAAAACTTCTGTAAAAACTCATTAGTGAAAATATTACTAATTTAACCTGCAATATTTATATTTACAATTCAACGGTCATTAAATATTATTAATGTAATATATTATTAACCATTCTATCAACATTTAGTTAGGGTTAGGTTGTAACCACCATTTCATTTTCCTGGTTTTCGTGGTGGATACGATGGAGGTAAATTGGAGGGCATCGGATAAATGCAAGAGAACTTTACAAAACCCCACGAGTTGAGCGTGTATTCTTGGTACCCTCTTTCTTTGCCCACCTTCTCTCATTTACTTTGGTTTATAATCCCATGCCTTGCAAAGCATACTGATTTAATATATATGTATATTTCTGCATTTTGTGGGTTAGCTAAAAATTGTGAACCCATACCCATACTATATAAATACAAATTTTGTTGCAGATTTCCTTCTGAGCATTGTGTGGACCCTCTTTTGCAGGTTGGAGCTCTGTTCTATAAACAATTTACATGTCTCTATTTGTCTAACAATTTTGTGTTGAAGGCGTCATAATTTAGAGAAATCAAATCAACAAAATCATCAAGCTTATTTACAAAGCCAAAATCAAAACTCCTAAGTTCAAAAGATATTTAGAAAACACAAAACCCAAAATAAATGGTTGAAAAAAACATTAAAAAAAATCAATGAAAAAAAAAATTAATAATATCTAAAATATTCATTTAAATCTACTTAAATTTAGGGAAATCAATTCAACAAAATCATCACGCTTGTTTACAAAGCCAAAGGCAAAAGTCCTAAATTCAAAAGACATTTAGAAAACACAAAACCCAAAATAAATGGTTGAAAAAAACATAAAATAAATCAATGAAAAAAAAAACATTGAATAAAATCTCGACTCTTTGTTCAATACATTAAAAAACGGAAAATACTAACCACAGGTATGCTCTAGCACCTTACTTAAATTCTTGCACATAAGAGAAACTAGAAATAAGTGAAAATAATACAAATGATAAAACCTTAACTAATTTGATTACTTGGAACCAAACAAGTAAGCACTATTAATTCTCCATAAATGAGTAAATCAAAACACAATTTAATACATATAATTGGAATGGGAATGAACTGAGTTCTCTATTGAATAATTTGGATAACATTAAAATGTTATGTACAACCTAGTTCTTACTACAGGTACTGCAAGGAAACATCTTCTGGATCCATCTATCTTGGGCCACAGAATATCTATTTTACTATTTACACTTGTCAACACAAAGATATATAATAGAAGGGGTCTCTTTCTAATACAAGATGTGTAAGGGAATGATCAAGATGTAGGGGTTTCTTAACTAGGATATATGGCTTAAAAACTCATGGAATTGTAGACTTGTAGATTGCAAATCAAACTGCCATCATAAGGGTTCTTTCCCTTCTCATCGACAATATTCTTGATTAAATACCCCTCAATGTTAGTTTAGGTCATTGGGAACAAAATATAGGAGGTTAGGTCTTGGTAAAGCTTGCAAACCTTACCTGAAAATGCATTATTATATGTACATTTTATTCTTATATATATATATATTTGAGGTTCTCAAGAGCCATTCTTATGTACATGGTTTGTCTAAGAAGAAGTTTCTTATGTACAAAACGTCTTTAAAAAAGTAGTGTATATGAACTCAAAACTTGTTTCTCATAGAGTTCACAGGAGGAGGAATGTTTGTAAACATAAGGGGATTATGAAATCAAGACATAGAATGTATTAGTGAAAATTATGCTATAATAAATGCCACCTAATGTGTGATGTTAGAAGGGAGTTTGACATTTAAAATATAGTATATCTAATCTAGGAGGACACTACCTAGTTGTCCCAAGAAGGGTTCACCCAAATGGAACATGCAAAAATAAATCAAGTTAATAGATAGCTTACTTTCCCTTGTGAGAATACCCATGCTCAAGCATCGAAAATCATGACCACCAAGTCAAGTACATTATGGATCCATAAAGTATAACAAGAGTGATCATGGCTACAATAATGAATACATAGTGGATCCATGCATATATAGGAGAGCATCAAGCATAATCACAAAAAATATATAATGGATTCATGTTAGAGCATATCATAGCTATGAATGGATACCTAATGGATATATTGTTGGTCAGATTAATTGTCTTTTAAATAAGGATCAATTAACCATGGTTAGACATAAATTATCAACCAGGGTGGGTGTTTTCTTTCAAGGTTATCATGCAAAGTACATGTAGGTAGAAATGCCTAACTAGAACTATTGACATCAAATCCTAAAATGTCGTTGGAATTGTTAGCCTTGAGGTGCAGTGCTGTTATTTTAATGGAAATGTCCCCTGTTTTAGCTCCGATGGTCCACGTCTCCTCTCGCTCTGCTTTTGCCATAAGATGAACTTCAAAAATTATACACCCACGCTCATAAATATCGGTGGGTCTGCTCTTCATTCATCTCATTTCTGCTATGCTCTCCATTCTCCGATCTCCGATCAGATCTATCTCTGCCGTCCATTTCATTCACCGATCCAATGACTATCGCGCAACACTTAATCTCCCATCGGCGTATCACAATTCCATCGCACTGTCTGCCAACCCTTCACCTCTGCGATTAACGATCAGATCTTGACCGTTGATCTGAACTTGATCTGACTGTTGTTGCTTAGCCGATCAAATCAACTTGCACAATGATCCTCAACTGTCGATCTTCCTCCATCATATCCGAGGGTTCACAACGATTTCGGGTGAGCAACATGCAGAAGGATTAACCGACCAAAAAGTGGTTTCCTCTCTCCTCCTCGCTGCTACGTGTCACTTGATGAGTGGAATCAGGTGCCAATCCCAATTACCACTTACCTCTTGTGATCTCGCCTGAAATACCACCTTTCGTTTTTAAATCCGCCGATGTGATATCAATTCCTCTATCTCTGTGATATGATCCTGTCCATTGATCATATCGATCTGACGGCTCCTGTGCACTCTCTCATCTATTCTTCCTTGGCTTGATATCCACCGCCTGACCAAAATCCTGACCGTCAATCCACACCATCCAACGGCCCACATGCCCCCGTAGCCCACTTCCCATCAGCCACCTAGGGAGGAAGTTTGTTGGCTTTGTCAGTGTTTTCGACAGTCAGATAGTTGAACTGAAATAATGGAATGCATGGCCGAAAGGGGCAAAAACAACAACATGATGCAACTGAGCCAACAGAAGTAATCATGGAACATCACTGGCACGAGCGAACCACCTAACAACGTGGCTAAATTACCAAAATTTGATTACCGTGTTTGTTAGAAATAGAGCCCTCTAAGCTCATGTTTGTCTAGTTATGGCATCAAGTAGTTAGAAAGAGTTTGAGAGTATTGTGACAAGCCTATAAATGGTTGAAAGTTTGAAGTATTAAGGGTTCAACTTTTGGAGACTGTGAATACTTTGTTCCTCCCAGCGTCTCATCTTCATTCCAGTAATACAAGCTTCTTTTGTTGTTACATGTTCAATCGCCATCTTCTTCTCTGTTCCAAGCTTGCACTTGAATAGGTTATTCATGTTTTATCTGCGTCTAATGCCAGATAACTATCATCTTATCTCTGCGTTGACAAATTAGATTTGCAATCTTCATTTACTTTCTGTAGCTAGCCATTCATATGTGTTTATGTATGTATCTGCTGGTACAATCAGGATTCTCCATCTATCCATTGAGTCTATAAAATATTGAGCATTAGTGGTCTAAAGCCTTGTCAAGCTGAGGGTGTTCATGCATGTCTTGCGTGAAAACAGAGTTGAAACAGTCATCTGACTTGATCCAAATCCCAATCCATTCCAATAGTTCAGAGAACGATATTGAATATTTCTATGTTACCAGGCATCTCTGAGCTACAACCTAGGAGAGTTTCCTGGAGTGCTAACATAATTGGCATCGTTGCTAGGGAGAGGAGACTGAAGCTCAGCTTTCCTGGGGGATGAAACAGATCCAACTTTGATGATAGACAAAGCCTGGACACTATTTGGGTTGTAGTCATCTATCTGGCGACTCGGCTGGAGGATGAACCACTTGGTGACTCAACTCCATAGTTCTGGTTCAGTTTGTGAGGCATACTCAGAGAAATCCTTAGAAGCCATGAGTTGACCTAGTACCTGACCCTGAAAATATCATCAAAGAAATAAAGGAATTGCAGAAAGGAGCATCAGGTCTAGGTAGCTCTAAACAATATTCTATATCTCCTCAAGAAAATCGTGTAATAGAACAAATACATGTTGAGAGTATAGCATCTAATACTAGTAGTGAAGAAAAAATCTCAGAGATTCATAGAGCTCCTTATTCTTTAGGTTCTCCTTTCGTTCTAAGCCCAAAGGAAGCCTCTCCTCCTATCCATCATACTGCTTTAGTCCTATCAGTCACTCCTCAACCCTCTGTTATTCAGACTTCCAATACCCTTATAGCCACCACAACTATGGTAGCACCTACCAAAATGGAAAGAATCATAGCTGCTAGGTATGGACTTCTAGTACTGCCCACTCCTTTGAATGCCATGCCTACTAGAGAATATCAGAAGTATATGCCTAAGTTTACTGGGACTGAAGGTGTTACAACGGAGGAACATCTTGAATCATTCTATAGCTATACTGATAACCTGGACATTAGTGAAGATGATGTATGGATGAGAGTCTTTGTCCAAAGTCTAGATGGAGAGGCTTGAAAATGGTTCAGAGAACTGACCCCAAGGTCTATAACAAATATTGAGGCTTTAGATGATGCATTCCTAAAGCATTGGGGGGATAAGAAGGATTTACTCTACTACCACACCAAGTTTGGGAACTTAAAGAGGGAAAATGGTGAGTTGTTGTCCGATTTTTATAAAAGGTTTAACCACATGTACAACAATGTACCATTCGAAGTAAAACCCACCACTACCTCTGCTAAACTCACCTATGCCAGTGCCTTTGATTTAGACTTCTGTCTACTGTTGAGGGAGAGATGATGTGCTACCTTGGCTGATATGCAGGATGCAGCCTTGGAAGTAGAATCAAACATCATGGCTACAGAGAAGCTCAAGGGGAATGTTGAGAGAAGGAGACAAAGGGGCGAATCTTCATCATATTCAGATCCCAAGATAGATAAAATGACCAAGATGTTAGAGTCATTAGCCTCTGAAATCTCCAAATTAAAGGTTGAGCAACACCTTGGGAAAGGAAGAGTTCTTAATACCTTTGCTCCTAGAAACCCAAATACATATAGAAGGGCTAATGAGCAGTTGCAGATTCTACAAAGAAGCAAAGATGCCAATGAAGACCAAAGGGTGAAGACCCCTTCCCATAATGTAGTCATGGAAGAAGAGCAGTTTGAAGAAGATGATGAGATCCATTGTCTAGAAGACAAAGGCAGTGCCTCCTTTTTGACCTCAGTTGCCTATGAAAATTCATTATCCAATGACTAGATTAGTGAAGAGTGGGATGGTGAAGTTGTTTACAAACTGATGATCGACAAAGATATGATCTGAGGTGGAAGATGAATAATGCCAAGGAAACTCTTGTTCAGAGAGCTGCTGTCCCTGCAATACAGCAAGCTAAAAATCAGAAATTATCGGCAATTGATCCCATCATCCTCAAAGATCCAGCTCACGAGGTAAGAGGCCATGACAAGTTTCCTTCTCCTTTGAGTTTTGAATCAGAAATTCAGAAGCTAAGCATACCTATACCTCTGGTTGAACTAGTGAAGAATGAGTCCTTCAAGAGATTTATCCTCGAGGCCCTTAAGCCTAAAGCAATCCAAGCCTCCATTGACTATGTAAATCTGTAAGATGAAAAACTAGCTGTTGTTCTCAGCCCAATGATTGAAAATTGTGATGACAACTCCCCATCATTCTATGTCTCTTTGACTATTCATGAAAAAATCCTTCACAACTACCTTCTAGACATAGGAGCCAACCATAATCTAATGCCCAAGTCTATCATGGATGAGTTTGGTCTTGACATTACCAAGTCTTATCATGACCTATTTTCTTTTGACTCTAGAAAAGTGAAATGTTTGGGATTAATCAAAGACCTAGCCATCACCTTGTCTTAGCTGCCCATGAAGAGCATGATGATGGATATTGTGGTAGCAGATGTACCCCCCAAGTTTGGCATGTTTCTTTCCAGAAGTTGGATCAAGAGATTAGGTGGAACATTGCAAAATGATCTGTCCTATGCTATTGTCCCAGTTTTTGGAGGTGAGAGTAGGAGATTATACAGAGAAGCTCAGTTGGCTTATATCATCAGTGATGAAAGGAATCCCACCAATCATCCCATCTATGCTGTCGACATTGATTTTGGAGCTTGTATTCTTTAGATTGAAGAATCCTAGTTGGCCTCTATGCAGCTTAGGAAACTGGTTTGCCAGATCATAGAAGAAGAAGGCCCACAAATTTGGGACATGTTCTTTGATGGAGCTTGCTCTAAGGAAGCCGCAGGGGCAGGTGTAGTCCTTGTGTCCCCCACACAAGAATGCATTCATTTATCTTTTAAGTTCACTTTTCAGGTCACAAATAACATAACAGAGTACGAAACCTTGATATTGGGATTAAACGCTGCTAAAGAAATGGGCATCAAAGGTCTAAAGGTGTTTGGAGATGCATACCTTATCATTTAGCAGGTGAACAAAACATTCCAAGCAAAGCATCCAAGGCTAAACGCATACAGAGATGAGGGATGGAAGCTCAAGGGTTCTTTTAATAGTTTCAACATTTCTTACATCCATAGAATGAAGAACCAGCTTGTTGATTCCCTTGCTGTGTCTGCTAGCACGTTTATTCCTCCTTTGCCTCCTAAATTGACTTATGAAGTCTAGGTCAAATATATACCATCTCTACATGACAATGTTAAATAATGGAAAGTTTTTGAAGATGATGATGAAATTAATAGGTTTTTACAAGTCACTGATGAATTTTCTGAAATGCACATTGACCAAGAAAATGAAACCATTGAAGAATACAACCAGTCCAAGCTAAAGGACGAGAATGGACAGGATAGCATTATTCAACTACCTAGTAACCATATACCCAAAGGATTGGTGCCCCTAGAGAAGCTATTTGATCATAATGATGTACCTTATAAGCCTGCCAAAAACAAAAATGAGTCTGCAGTTCATAGACATAATGTAGGGAGTCTAGCCCATCCAAAGTACATAAATCTATCCACTCACTTATCTTCTACCCAAATTTCCGAGTATTGCACCCTGATGAAACAATTTGCTAATATTTTTGCTTGGGAGTACAATGATCTTAAGACCTATGACACCAACATCATTTAGCATAAGATCCCACTGGAGAAGAACACCATCCCTTTGAAGCAGAAATTAAGACATATCAGCCCCCTCTTATTGCCTTTGATTGAAAAGGAAATCAAGCAGTTGTTGGATGCCAAGATCATAGTTCCCCTAAGGTATTCAAAGTGGATAGCTAACCTTGTGGTAGTAAGAAAGAAGAATGGAGAAATCAAACTTCGTGTTGACTTCAGGAATCTAAACAAATGCTCTAAAAAAGACAACTACCCCCTGCCTAAGATGGAACACTTGCTGGAAAAAGTTTATGGGGCTAGAGTAATGTCTTTCTTAGATGGATTTTCAGGTTACAATCAGATTGTTGTACATCCAGAAGATCAGGAAAATACTGCCTTCACTACTCCTTGGGGCACTTTCATGTACTCCAAGATTCCTTTTGGACTAATGAATGCGGGGGCTACTTTTCAGAGGGCCATGGACATAGCCTTTGTGGGAGAGAAGGATAAGTTTGTCCTTATTTACCTTGATGACATAACAGTCTTTTCCAGCAGTCACAAGGACCATTTGCAGCATTTAAAGAAGGTGTTTCTAAAGTGCAGACGGTTTGGAATTTCTGTGGGCCTAAAGAAGTCACAATTTTCCCTAGAAGAAGGCAAATTTCTGGGACATATTGTTTCTGCTGAAGCTATGAAGATTGATCCTGCAAGAGTTCAAGAAATTTAGACATTGTCCATCCCAAGGTAAAAAAGGGACATTCAATCTTTCCTGGGTAAAATTAACTTTTTCAGGAGGTTTATTCCAAACTTTGCAGAGCTAGTGAAGCACATCACTTCCATGCTGAAGAAAGGATCAGAAATAAAATGGACAGATGGTGCAAGAAGCTCTTTTGAAGCCATCAAACAGGTTATCATGGAAGCTCCCACTCTAATCAGTCCAGATTATACCAGGGAGTTTTATCTTCTCTTTTGTCTCTTATGATACACTTGCAGTACTTCTATTGCAGAAAAATGATGAAGGTGTAGAGAACCCTGTGGCCTTTTTGAACAAAACTTTGAGGGAGGCTAAACTAAGGTATGACCTTATTGAAACACAAGCTTATGCTCTCATAAAATATTTAAAGGCATTCAGAATTTATATTCTGCATTCCAAAGTGGTTGCGTATGTACCTTCAACCTCAGTAAAATATGTCCTAACTCAGCCATATATTGATGGAAAGAGAGCTAAATGGATTGAAAAACTCATAGAGTTCAACATAGAGGTGAAGCCCACCAAGCCTGTCAAAGGCTAGGGCTTGGCTAAGCTTATGGCTGAGGAAAATTGCAGTTTGTTAGACATCAATTGCATAGGTTCAAATTCAGGTGGTGAGCATATAGAGGAAGCAACAGAAGAGCAAGAGCATAATCATTCTTTGGCTGAAAATATAGCCACCTGTGAATGGTATTCTAGTGTAGTTCATTTTTTGCAGAAGCTAGAAGTCCCTCCAGGGAATAGCTCAAGTCAAGCCCAGGCCATTAAGCTCAGATCAGCCAAATTCTGCATTAATAAAAACCTGCTTTATTGGAAAGACCCATCAGGGATCCTCTTGAGATGTCTAGGAAAAGGACAATCTATGGAAGTCATGCACCATTTCCATTCTAGCATCTGCGAAGGGAATCATTATTGGAAAACCACGACCCACAAGATCCTGAGAGCTGGGTATTATTGGCCTACTCTGTTCTCTGATGTGTTTTATTTTGTGAAGTCTTGTGACAAATGTCAGAGGTTTGTAGGAAGACAACAACTAAAATCTCTTCCCTTGAAGCCAGTACACGCCAATGGTCCCTTCCAGCAATGGGGCTTGGACTTCATAGGTGAGATCAATCCACATTCCAGTGGCCATCACAAATGGATCTTGGTAGCCACTAATTATTTCACCAAATGGGTTGAGGCTATACCCACTAAAAATGCTAATCATCAAGTTATCATAAAGTTCTTGAATGAGAATATTTCACTAGATTTGGTTTCCCAACCAAACTAGTCACTCATAATGCAACAGCTTTCAGGGCAGAAGAATTGGTGGACATGTGTGAATCCATGGGCATTCAATTGGTGCATTCTACCTCATATTATCCTCAAGGAAATGGCCTGGTAGAATCATATAACAAGAGTCTTGTAAGGATAATCAAAAAATTGTTGGAGGAAAACAAAAAGAACTGGGATTCCAAGTTGAAGTTTGCACTGTGGGCTAACAGAGTTACCAACAAGAAGTCCATAGGAAATTCTCCATTTACGCTGGTTTATGGTGCTAATGCTGTTTTTCCTTTCCAGCGGATTTTCCCTGTGGCCAAATTCTTACAAGAAGAACAGGATGAAGAGAACAACAGGGTGAGGAGAATGAGTAATTTGGTTGAATTACAGCAGATCAGAGAACAACTGGTTGAGAAGTCAAGAATCCATCAAAAGAAGATCAAAGAAACCTTTGATAGAAAGGCAAAAATGGACAGTTTTCAGATTGGTGACTGGGTTCTTAAATGGGATGCATTGAAGGAAAAGAAGGAAAACCATGGTAAATTTGATGCCTTATGGACGGGACCATTTGTCATTGCTCAAGTTCAGATGAACAATACTTTCATTCTGCACAATTTGGAGGGGGGAGTTGTTTTTGATGGCCAATTCAATGGGCGGTTTTTGAAACTTTACTTAATATGAGGCTTTAAGTCCTTAATATTATAATAGTTTTTTTACAGTTTTTGTTTTTTATGCAAATAAACTCCATGCCCAATGGAACACTAGGAGATAAGTTTGTTTTGGTTGTTACTGGAAAGGTAGTAGTCTGCAGTTCTTGAAACCTCACAGGGAGGCTTTCATCCCCAGAAGGAGCCAGTGTTAGCCCTGAGGTGCAGTGATATTATTTTAACAGAAATGTCCCCTATTTTAGCTCCGATGGTCCACGTCTCCTCTCGCTCTACTTTGGCCATAAGCCAGACTTCAAAAATTATACACCCACGCTCATAAATATTGGCGGGTCCGCTCTCAGTTCATCTCCTTTTCGCAACACTCTCCATTCTCTGATCTTTGATCAGATCGATCTCCGCTGTCCATTTCATTCACCGATCCAATGGCTATTGTGCATTGCTTAATCTACCATCGGCGTGTCACAATTCCATTGCACTGTCCGCCAACCCTTCACCTCTACGATTAACGATCAGATCTTGACCGTTGATCTGAACTCAATTCGATGGTTGTCGCTTAGCCGATAAAATCAACTTGCACGATGATCTTCAATCGTCGATCTTCCTCCATCATATCCAACGGTTCACAATGATTTCGGGTGAGCAACGTGCACGAGGATTAACCGCCTAAAAAGCGGTTTCCTCTCTCCTCCTCACTACTACGTGTCACTTGATGAGTGGAATCGGGTGCCAATCTGAATTACCACTTACCTCTTGTGATCTCGCCCTAAATAACACCTTTCACTTTTAAATCCGCCGATGCGATATCAATTCCTCTATCTCTGTGATATGATCATGTCCATTGATCATATCGATCCGACGACTCCTATGCACTCTCTCATCTATTCTTCCTTGGCTCGATCTCCGCCACTTGACCAACATCCCGACCATCGATCCACACCATCCAACGGCCCACATACCCCTGTACCCCACTTCCCATCAGTCACCCGGGGAGGAATTTTGTTGGCTTTGTCAGTGTTTTCGACAGTCAGATAATTGAACTGAAATAATGGAATGCATGGCCAAAAGGGGCAAAAACAATAGCAGGATGCAGCTGAGCCAATAGAAGTAATCATGGAACATCACTGGCACGAGTGAACCACTTGATAGCGTGGCTAAATTACCATAATTTGATTACCATGTTTGTTAGAAACATAGCCCTCTAAGCTCATGTTTGTCTAGTTATGGAATCAAGTAGTTAGAAGACAGAGGGGATAGATTAAGACAACTCAAGCCTCAGAGAGTTTGAGAGTATTGTAACAAGCCTATAAATGGTTGAAAGTTCGAAGTATCAAGGGTTCAACTTTTGGAGGCTGTGGATACTCTATTCCTCCCAGCATCTCATCTTCATTCCAGTTATACAAAGATTCTTTTTTTGTTACATGTTCGATCACCATATTCTCCTCTATTCCAAGTTTGCACTTGAATAGGTTATTCATGTTTTCTTCTGCGTCTAATGCTAGATAATTGTCATCTTATCTCTGCATTGATAAATTAGATTTGCAAGCTTCATTTACTTTCTGTAGCTAGCCATTCATATGTGTTTATGTATTTATCTGATGGTACAGTCAGGATTCTCCATCTATCCATTGAATCTATAAACTATTGAGCATTAGTGGTCTAAAGCCTTGTCAAGCTAAGGGTGTTCATGCATGTCTTGAGTGAAAACAGAGTTGAAACAGTCATCTGACTTGATCTAGACCCCAATCCATTCCAATAATTCAGAGAATGATATTGAAGATTTATATGTTATAAGACATCTCCAAGATACAACCTAGGAGAGTTTCCTGGAGTGCTAACATGAATCATCAACGTGTAGAAATTATCATTGTCACACTTACACAAACTACTCGATCACTCAATCACTGTTGAAAAAAGAAACATTCATCCACTCAAACCTTCATTCAGTAAAGGAACACACAATCAATATTAAAAACAATCTATAATAGTCACACAACAAGAATCAATTAATATATCCAAAATGTAACAATAAATTAACACAAAGTACACATAATCATGAGTGGACCAGCCCAGGACCTAAGTTGTTGCACAAAGAACTAAAATTACCATTTTTCAATCCAACCAATTAGTAATCATAATGCATCGATATATATGTAACAATAAAACAATTATGAATTAAAACTAAGAGCAACTAAGCATACAACTACAATACCTTACTAACTCAACAATCCCTACAAAAGAGGAGGGCCATTCCTCCTTAGCAAGGAGATGGTACACACAACTCATGAGCTAATTGATAAAGAAGCATGATTCCAAAAATCATAAGAGTTGCATTGTTGTCATAACTGATTGTATTTACAAAGTTTTCTCCCAAAATTACAGTGTTGATGCTTCCCCCTGCGAAGCAGAGGGTATTCTCTTTGATAGATTACATTACATATATATTTAAAACATAATCAGTCATGATAATCTCTTGATTCTCATGATTACCAAAATTAGGAGCCTCTCATGATATATTACAACAATTTGTTGTGAATATAGGTGTTGTAATAGCCTTTCCAAAAGAACAAAAATATCGACAACTAAAAGTCGTAACTATTTTATTAAGATTAGCTTATGTTATCAATAAGTGAATTACTTTGCTAGCACAATGGTTAATTATAAATTTGATTAATTCCATCCATATTATCCCTGAGCACTATCATTGTTGGAAGAATAGAGGATTCGTGAGACATAGTATCAATGTAGCTGCAATAGAATAAACACATCTTTGAATCTAGAATCATTTGGAGAAAAATGGAACATAACATTCTTGCAACAACATCTTTAGCAAGCCAAACTTCCCCTATAACAACATGTTGGCTTATGGGGGCCTGACCCAGGTTCATACTTATTTAACCAAACAAATCCCTACACCATTGGCCCTTTCGGCATTAGCCTGTAGAGCGCGGACTGAAGTCTCACCCGAAGCAGTATGGGGGGATGCAAGAACCAAGTTTCGCACCCTTGAGATGTCTGTGATGACGATTTAGTCCAACTAGACCTGCCTTCGCGCAGGTTGCTTCGCACACTATTCTACCCGTCAACACCTTCGCGATTTGTTATAATCGACTTTCGCACAACCCTAACGAGGGGCTGAAGTCCTTTCGTGCTGCTAAGGCAGCGAACTACGATATCTCCTAAACTACGCCGAGTATCTTACTTATCTTATTGACATTTCAAGATTATATTTCCATAAACATATATTCTATCTTCCGTTCACTTAGCCAATACAATTATACACATTCGTGCATCATATAAGCATTAAAAGTGAAATTCATACCCAATATAACAGATGCATAAAACAAGAAATAAAGATGCATAATTGATAGAAACTTCTCTTTATTAATACTTCCTCTGTTTACAGACTCAACTCACCCTGTGCACTCAGCTACAAGGGTCTGCGCACTCAGCTGAAGAGCCTCTTCCTACGCTACTACCCAAAACTAGACTTTTCACTTCAGAGACCTATCTCGCATACATCATATCTTTCCCATATCATGTTTAGCTGCCTTAAATACTTAGAGCTTTGCTCTATTTATACAATCCCATGGTCCATTGACCATGGGTAGATCTTCTACAACCAACATTACATTATCAAAATTAAGGGTGGACAACCCTATGACTCTTTATCAAACTATGTGCTCCGCGCCCATAAAATGCGGAGTCTTTACATTAGAATTACAAAATTGACCAAAATCTGGGCTCTAAGCCCCAAAACTTCCCTTAGGGGATCTCATGCCCAATAGGCCCCCAACACAAACATCGTGACTCACCCTCGAGTCACTCTATAGGTGTGGAGATCTTTGCACAAAGACCTCCCAACTTTGATTGGATTGCTACAAGTTCGGCAGCGCACTGAGCAACTACCTGCTGAACTTCCTCTATGCGTTGTTCAGTGACCGCTGTCGTCGAACTCCTACCTTGAATCCTCTCCTGTGTTTCTTGCATTTTTGCGAGCTTTGCTTCAATGGATGCTGTAATGGTATAAGCATCATCGATCCACGGTTGTAGGCACGCTTTCAAAATTGCTTCCTTATGCTGAGCAGCACCCACATGCTCCTTGAGCACCTTTGCCTATTTCATCCTTGCGAGCCTCTACGTAAGGGAAACCGTCTGCGTGGTTCCTTTTACCTTGTCATATCACTACTGCAGCTTGCTTGACTCTGTCTCTAGGCACTCTATGTTTGGGTCCTCCTGCGGGGTGGTGAGGACCTTGAACGATTGCTCGAACAGCTTCATGCAGTCTGTAATTGGATTGTTAACCACTACCATTGTTGTTGTGATCACAGTAGTACGTTATTCCTTAACCTCCGGTGGAGTTGAAGGTTGCACCTTCAACTGCATTTCTGTTATTTGAAGGTTCAACTCCAGCTAAACCCTGGCCATTTTTGCTCTGGCGTCACATACCCCTGCTGCTAACTTTTGGACGTGCACCTCCACTAGTTCCTCTGCTTAGATGGCCAACTTCGGGACCATCTGGCAAGCTTCCTTCACCATCTGCACTATCTGTCTGTTTTGCGTCATTGCCTCGTTGTGCTGCAGCCTCAACTGCTGAATGTTGATGCGCTGCTCTCTCAGTACCTGTAGCACGTGACTCTCCTTGGCGTGTAGTTCTGCAGTGACTCCATCGTACAAAATATAGAGCATCTCTTCAGGGAGAAAAACCATGTTTAACCCGATTCCTTTCAAGTTGATGACCATAGGCCTGTCGGCCTCATTTTTTGTAACGAGTGCTCCAGCTGGTAGCACTATTGTGTTGGTCATCTGGGTGTGCAACATTTCCTCGGTCATGGATGTGCCAACTGCGAGGCTAGTTGACACTGTGCTAGCCTGTGGAGTGCGCACTTGCAACTCATGTATTTGCGTCCGAAGAGCCCCCAATACCATTTTGTGTTGCTCCTCAAATGTTGGAGGGCCTCCTTGGTGACATCCCGCATCGTTTCACCGATATCATGTAGAACCCCCTTAGTGAGGGTGATTGGGTCGAACGAAGTTTTTGAGGCCTTTGTCTTCTTTCGCGGCCCTACTTGCTCTCTTTGGCGTGGACGTTTTAGCTAGGTCGATGTTGTTTGTAGGTCCATGCCACCTTGTTTTGTGTCTGTTTCTAGCTCGAGCAAAGGTGAATTCTGTCCTTCGTGCTCTTCTTTTGTTGTCTTCTGTTGTTCCTCAGCCAACTTCACAACATCGCGTGTTGGCTAGGCCTTAGTCGCTACTTCTTCCTTCCTGCGTTTTTCCTCTAGATGCGCCATTCATAGTTTCGTTTCTTGTTCTGTAGTGCGATGGACATCTTTGCTTCCACCACGAAGCCAGCTGGAGCGCGCCACTCCGGTAGGCAAGACTCAAAGACATCGAAGATGATATCATTGGTCACCAAATATGGTAGCTCATGCCACGTCTTCATGGGGTCCTTCTGCGAAGACATGTTGGAAGTCTACTTTGAGCTCCATGAAGCTCTGCAGACTGTTGTAGGCCATGGAAAATAACTGCAGCTTGCAATTAATCCCCATTCTAATGTTCATCTCCATGAGCACCCAAAAGATTTTTCTCTCCCTTATCCTTTGTGCGTCCCTGGTTTCCCACAGTGAAGCATACTTCGCTGCCTCTAGAAGGTCCCATACAATCGATGGGAACTAGCTATCTCTAGGAAACTCCCATGTCACCAGTACTATCAACAACAAGAGCCATGCATACATGTAATGTTTTACCCTACTCCTGTGCCTCGCGGTAGTTCTCAAGGAACTCACCACATAGATAGTTTTCCCAGTGGAAATGGACCCCTTCTACGCATTGCGCTACTAGTGCAACCACCGGCGTGAGCACCTCATCTGCGTGGCACTTCCACATCACCTTCCCTGCCAATATCTGCATCGAGACCTTGAATATAGGGTTGTTGATGCTGGAGATGGCGTATCCTCGCTTCTTCTTCTCCAACTTACATTTCTTTTTCATGGCCTTCGTGATGGCCAAATCATCACTCTTTCCTTCTAAAATGTTCGTTGGGTCCTCCCCTATGTAAGGGATCCGTGTAATCATGTGAATTAGATGGTCTGTGATGGGGATGGTCTCCTCCAACCACAAGCACCCATCATTCACCAAGCAGAGCAGCTGCCTGATGACGAAAATGGTTAGTGGGCATGATGGTAATGTGGCACCCAGAGCAGTTTTAGCAACCTTGCTTTCTCAACATCTCTGAGCCATTTGTGCGGCTCCAACTCTATTATTCCAGTGGCGCGTCTTTCTTTTGCTGCATTAGCTGTGCGGTCACTAAATCCAAGAACTTCTTGTGGTCTACGAGGTCCCAATCTTCAAATTTTAGTAAGGGCACTCGTCCCAAGTGTGTTCCTTCAAACA
This sequence comes from Pinus tabuliformis, assembly GCA_031772625.1. Taxonomy (NCBI): domain Eukaryota; kingdom Viridiplantae; phylum Streptophyta; class Pinopsida; order Pinales; family Pinaceae; genus Pinus; species Pinus tabuliformis. Next base: position 666,721,108 of record CM062811.1, on the reverse strand, counting down.
CAATATCATTTGGGAGCAGTAGAGTTTGTAGAGAGATCTTGTTCTCACCTATATCCTTGGGCACCTTGGCTTTACCCTTTTGCAGAGGAACATATGTAGGAAACCTGGTGAGAGGGTCCACACCTGGGTTTTGACTTCCATCTCTACATCCTCCTCCTCCACTAGGATCTCTTCAAACTCTTCCTCCTCATCGGCCTCCAAATTAATGGCCTTCCCATTTTCCTCCATTGTGAGCTTGGACCTCAGCAGATTTCTAGGCAAGATGCGCATCGATATCATTGCCTGGTTGTCCTTCTTGGGTCTCAGTGTGCGCAATGATTTAGGAATCTCAGCAACTATCTTGGCGCTCTCTGGGGCTTCCACTTCCATAATTGCCTGTGTGGCTTCCTCGGCGGTCATTGCTACGGTATCCATGACTTCTTCGGGTGCTACCATAGTGCGATCCCATAGTTCTCTCAGTGTCTCTAGTAATTGCTTAGGTATCGAATTCGCCTTCAGAATATCAAACAAGTCTTGGTTAATGAATATCTGAGTGCGCAACAACTCAATTCTTAAATCAGTAAGTGTTGTTTGTTGGACAACCCTTTGTAATATATAACACCTTTTGAATTTGAATTTGACTGTTCCCCCCACATTTGGTCCATTAATGCTAGATTGGCGGCAGATTTTCAAGAATCTAGCCCATAAAGTTCACCTTAAATGCCTATCACCCACTCCATTTGGCCTCAAACCAAGCATCACATTGTGAATAGTGACTGTAACGGTCACTTTTCAGCCAACCCGCGCGCCAGCGCAGCTACCCTCATGATGTCGTGGACCCTGTGACACTTCGCTACTGTGCATAGACTTGACATCGCGTAGTCCCAGGCAGAGTAGTTTATAGTCCCACGCCTCCTTCCAACTACCTGGAGCACTAAGAATGTGCTTCGGTTAGCTAGTCAGGTGGTCGGGCCACCTGTGTATGGCTTCAAATGACTGCCTTTCACTTTTCTTGGGAAGGGCTCTCCATTTAACTTGACCAACTATACCACGCCTCTGTCGGTAATCTCCTTAATAATATACGGCCCTAACCAGTGCATCTTGAGTTTCCATGAGAATTTATCAAAATTACTATCATACAACAAAACTAGATCATTCACCTTAAAGGTGCACAACTTAATTTGTCAATCGTGCCAAGCCTTTTCGCCTTGCTTTTGGACCTGCTTGTGGAATCCAGCCAAAAATCGTTCTTCTTCAAGCTCTTCTAGCTGCACGAGCCTCTCCTCCAGGGCTCTGCAATCTGTCATACTTGTGAGTGCTGCTATGCACAGGCTAGGAACGATGTATTCCATAGGCATTATGACTTCCACTCCATCGACAAGCCTAAAAGGTGTCTGTCCCGTCAGTTTCTTACATGTCGTCCGATAAGCCCATAACCCTGCAGGTAGGCATAGATCCCAATCACTTCATTGTGCATTACATACCTTGGTCAGCACAGTTTCCAATACCTTATTGAGCGCTTCTATTGTCCCGTTAGCCTGTGGGTGATACGGTGTGCTCTTCTCATGATGCACCTGAAATTCCTCTGTTAGTGCACTGATTGTCTAGTTCAGGAAGTGTGTACCGCACTCGCTCATCAAGATCTTCGGACATCCAAATTGTGTCAGTACATGTTCAAATAAAAACTTCGTGGAAGTCACGCCCATGTAATCCTTCACCGGCTACGCTTTTGCCCAACGAGTCAGATACTCTGTCGCAGTAATAATGTATCGCGCACCTGTCTTTCCTTAAGGTTTAATAGGTCCTAAAAAATCTATCGCCCACTTTTTGAAAGGTTGCAACATCATTGGGGGATTCAAAGGCATATCGTCCCTCTGCGATGGCCTACCTATCCACTGACATACATCACATGCCTTGCAATATGCTTTTGAATCCTGATGAAGGGTTGGCCACCACAACCCAACGTGTAGAATCTTCTGTACAGTTTCTCTTCCCGCATAATGTCCTCCCGTGGTGCCCCATGAGCATCCACAAGGATGATGCTTTGTTCAAATTTAGGTACATACCTTCGTAGTATTTCATCATTCCCCATCTCGTGTAGATGCCCAACAATGACAGAGAAATCTGTCGCACACACCACTTATTCCTTCTTTTGTTGGATAGAGTATTCTTTTAGCGCAGTTCGAGTTGTTAGAAAGTGAATTATATCTTCAAAATGTCCATTTGCTATGCACACAGTAAAGAGTTGCACGTCGTGTAATCCATCCTCCAAACTAGTACGTTCTTCCCCTGTCTCGATGCGTGACAGGTGATCTGGTCCGACGTTCAATTGTTCGGGCTTCACAACAACTTCAAAATCATATTCCTGGAACAATAAAAGCCATATGTAGATGTTTCCCCCCAACACAGGCTTATTGACCAGGTACTTTAGTGCAGAATGATCTGTATACATCTTAAAGTGACCTCCTAAAAAGTAGTGGCGATACTTCTGGAGCCCATACACCATAGCTAGTCCCTCACGGTTAGTGGTGGAACAGTTCTTCTCTACTTTAGATAATATGTGACTTACGAACACAATAGGGTGATCCAAGCCTTCTCCACCATCTTGCATCAGTACTGCCCCTAGCGCTATACACGACGCATCGACATGTACATGGAACTCTTTCTTCCAGTTTGGGAAGACTAGAATTGGCACAATAACCATCTTTTCTTTCAATATATCCAGGCTTTTCTTACAGTCATCGTTCTTCAACAATTTTTCCATCGGCACGGTGATCTAGGCATAGCCTTTGATAAACTTTCTGTAATATCCCGTATGTCCTAGGGTGGCGTGCAGCTGTTTCACACTTCTTGACACTTCCAAGTTTAGAATTAGCCCTTGTCTACAAACCACATACCCCAACAAGTTCCCAAAAGGAAAGAGGAACAATGACTTCTTGAGGTTGAGCACGATTTGGTATCTTCGGCAAGTATCCAACATCAAGTGAAAGCTCGCTACATGACACCCAACTAGCCCAAATATAGTCCATTCATCGAAATAGACCTCCAAGAACTTATGAATATATTCCCTGAATGTCGCAAAAACCACGTACAAAAAGATAGGAGGGGCATTCTTCAATCCAAACGGCATGACAATATATTGAAAACGACCCCACTCAGTCGTGAAGGTTATCTTTCTCCTATCCTCCAATGCGATTTTGATTTGGTGGTACCCCGAGAACCCATTAGTGAAAGAATATGCTTCCTCACCTCCTACATTGTCCAACACTTCATCCATGAACAGAGTTGGGAATGGATCATGCACACAAGCGTCATTCAATTTTATGAGATATACACATATCCTTATCTCATCCTTCTGCTTCTTCTCTTGTACCACCATTGGGCTTACCTAATCAGACTCTTCCACAGGCTCAATGATGCTTGTTGTAAGCATTTTGTCTAGTTCTACACGGATCTTCTCCTTGTATTTCAGATATAAGCGGTAAGGCCTCTGCTTAACTGGCTTCCCGTTGGGCTTTAACATGATCTTCATCACTCTTAGATCTCTAATTATTCCTTTCAAATCTGTAAACTTGGTCAGGAATAAGTCCTAATATTCGTGGAGTAATTTAGCGACCTTATCCATCGTCGCCTCATCCTAGTAGTCTCTGATATTTGTGAATTTGGGTTCTGCCTCCATACCAATGTTTACCTGCTTAGTTTTCACCGACATGGTTATATCAGGGTTCTCAATCTGTGATCTGTGAACCTTGTGATTGCCTTCTGTTTCTGGAATGTTAATATTCCTTGGATCCTCATCCTCCTCTTCAGTAGTTACATTATAACATTCCATCACGCGACTCAGCTGAGTAGCCCATTTAGGCTGAATCAATTCTACCGACTCCTATGGTATCCTAAAGATAGATGCTTTCACCTCTTGTAGTGCTTCATCAATACTGTCCCACCCATCCTCAAAACTAAAGGTCATCACGAACCATTCATGCAGGATATCCCATCCACCTATCCCATGGCAGAGCTCTATTTCTATATACCAGTTCATTGGTGTAACATCTAGGGTATGACAGAACAGGTGCACCCACTCAGGTTGTGGCTTTTCTCCATAGACCTACATCCACTTGGCCAGATGTACGCGTAGATCATCCTGCCCATCATACTTGTCTGTCAGTCACACCTTAGGCTTCCCAAATCATACTCACATCATTCTCCTACATTCGCGCCAATCATCAAAGCTTCCTTTGTGCATACCCCACCATCTCGCAGGCGTAGCACGCAGTACCCAGTCCAAGGCCTGGAAGCGTTGCTTTTCTGGAACCTCCATTTCAAAGGGATCCAAGAAGGTATCTACCTCATTTATACCATCATAAGTAGGTAGATATCTTACTTTTGTCGACACACAGCATAGTGACCGGGTCATCATATTGCAATTCAGCGTAGTTACTTTGTGTAACCGATTCTGCCATCATTCTACTTCTTTGTCGAAATCCAAAGTGTAGGAACTCTCATGCTCCCATGTAATCTGTCCATTTGTGGTGGGATTCACCCATTCTTGGTCTCGCACTGCTATCTTGTAGATGCAGTCCAGATCAGCGTCACTTTCATAGTCACGGACCGGCTCCATATAATGCGATCCTTCAGTAGGGTCCAGGGGTACAATTACGCGCAATGACTTCTTTTCAAAGATCATTTTTTGCTTCTTTAGATTAATTATCCCATTCATATTAGTGGCCCAGTTAATGCCTAGGAGTCCGGAGCAGGGATTGTTGTCATCAACAATCTCTATCACTTTGAAATCTACTAGCGCGCTTGCTCCCTCAATATCCACAGTTATTCCCTGTAATTGCCCCATAGGTATTATTTTCTGCTGATTCGCCATTCTCAGCTGAATTGGACACCATTGCAGCACAGGTCTTCCCATTCACTCCCATGTCTACTTTGGTAGAACATTCACATTTGATCCCAAATCCAGAATGACTTGATCCATCTCATATTCTCTGATCTGCGTGGTGAGTCTCATTTCTTGTCTTGTTCTTGTTTTATGTTTTCTGATCTTTCAGACTATGTCCGGTTCTCCTGGCGCAGTCCCAGTGCATTTGATGATGAGTTCATGTAACCCTTTCATAGCCTTATTGTCGCATAGTAACTTCATACATATTTCACAGAAAGTTGTCAGCATGGATGGGTCCATTTCCGACTCCAGTTTATCTTTGCTTCCTAAAGTGGAGGCATCAACGAAGCTCTTCTTAGCTTCCATGAAGGTTTCACAAGTGCGCTCCAAATCAAACTCTACTTCCTTCGCCAGAGCTTTGTGAACCCAAGTACTATCTTCTTGTTGTTTGCCTTTGTCATCTCCCGTCGCAATTCCACTTTGGAGCACAATGTTTACATTCAGGTCTTCCTCGCGCAGATCATACCTCATCATCTATAGGTTCTGAGTTGGGGGAGGCGGTAGCACTCTTTTTTCGCGTATCGTAGCTATCAGCATAGGAAAATTCTCTCTCTCATGATCAAATAGCATGAAATACTTGCATGAAGGGGGCATTGGATTTGTGAAATCATGGGCATAGTGTCCTGGTCCTCCACAATTGTAGCAAATCAATTGTTCGTGACCTCTACTAGGTCCTCCTCCGCCTCCGCCTCGTCCGCATCCCTGAAATCTTGTTTGCACCATTCCTGCATTTTGGTCAAGGGGCCACGTTTTGGCCTAAACTCTGTCGGTGGGATTCTATCCATCATCAATTCATAACTTCTACACGTGCACTTATCATGTCCCACTGATCTACAGAAGTTGCAGAACCACTATTTTGAATTTTGCATATACTTCTATAACAAGTGACAATTGTCTGTGGCATGTTTTCCAGCTATTTAACAGATTGCGTACCACAAATCCGGCACCAAACTAGGTCCTAATTGAGCTTTTGGCCTTAAAGGAATCGGTCCTCCTCCTATGAGGTAATTTGTAAAAACCTAGCAATGGTCTTTGTCATGACCCTGGCTCTTACATTTTACACACCACACTTCTTTGCGCACTTCTGGTCGAACTGTCTTGTCCTGTTTCAGACTCTGCATCTCAAGGCACAGATTCTTCAGCTACGTGTGGATCTGCTAAACTCCTAGGTTAGGATCCTACATTAGGGTCTCATGTAACGTCATAGCAATCTCTAAGGCCTTTGCCTGAGCCATTATCTTCTGCTACGATAGTGCACTCCTTAAATGTGGTAGTAGCGAAGCTACAAACCACTTGCGATGCTGTCCATCTATCAAATTCATATTGGCTTTTCAAATCATACATTTCAGCCTCTGATCCAGCTCCCAAGGAGTCTTTCCTGGTAGCATCGTAATCTCTTTAAATCCAATGATCAACTACGCTTCAGACTTAGGCCTGCTAAATTTTGTATTTAGCATTGTTTGGATATCTGCGACTCTTGCATTTGGGTTATCGTTGGAGTACTTAATGTACCAGATCAGCGCATGATCCTTTAGGGTGCTAACCAGTGTCGCTTTCTTTATATGGTCATCTGTAACACCTTTCGCTTCCCATACAGCCCTTACAACGAACCAGAATTGGTCCAGATCCTCATTTCCCAAACCTTTGAACACAGGAAACTTCACTGTGCTTGCCATATTGAATCACGGTGGTGGTGGAGTTGGTATGGGTGAATATGGAGGTGATGGAGGTGAAGTTGGTGGTGGTGTGGGTGGAGGTGGTATTCATGGAATTCTTTGTCTTATTAGATGAATAGCACTTCGCAGAGAGACCTTCGCGAGCTCTTCCTCATCTCCTCGTAGAGGTGAAATCAAGGGGCTATTTTCTAGACCCTTATTTACTTCATTCCTATAAACCTTTCTGCTTCGCGTAGCTCCGAACATCAAGGTAACTCCATGACCCACTTTTCATACAACAACATTTTAATCCAAGTATTCAAATACTTTACGTACTTACCTCGCGGTCCTTTGAGAAAGCATCGCTCTGCCTTGCTGTGGCTAACTGAGGTGTCAACCACGAACTCAGTAATGAATCCTTCTATAATACGATCAAGCCAATGATTGATGGCACGTGCGATCTTATCCTCTGATGCTTCCAATATCCACACTAGCTATGGGGTCCACACAATAGGACCGTCAAGTTTCCACCTCCCTTGGCTATCTGCTAGCTTCGTGATCCACTCATATAGCTCAGTAGGGAAGGACGGGAAAAAGATTTTGTGGATCTCTGTATACAAGTAGCTGTCTAGCCACTCTTCTTTTGATAGTCGCAGGTTTCTGTTCTCCTGTGTTGCGAACTTGTGAATTCTTCTGTCCAACCAGCCTTCAATTTATTTCTTAATTGGATCCAATGATGTGACATCACACATCTCTCGTGCATATTATGGTCCCCACAATGGAACCATTTTTGGCTTATGGGGGCCTGACCTAGGTTCAGAGTTATTTAGCCAAACAAATCCCTACACTACTGGCCCTTTTGGCGTCAGCCCATGGAGTGCAGATTGAAATCTCACCTGAAGCAGTATGGGGGGATGCTGGAACCAAGTTTCCGCACCCTTGAGATGTCTATGATGTCGATTTAGTCCAACTAGACCTGCCTTCATGCAGGTCGCTTCACACATTGTTCTACCCTTTAGTACCTTCGCGATTTGTTATAATCAATTTTTGTGCAGCCCTAACTAGGGGCTGAAGTCCTTTCGCACTGCTAAGAAAAAAAACTGCGATATCTCCTAAACTACACCAAGTATCTTACTTATCTTATTTACAGGTCTTTATTATCTTCACGTAAACAAATATTATATCTTGCATTCACTTAGCAAATACAATTATACACATTCGCGCATCATATAAGCATTAAAAGTTAAATTCATACCCAATATAACAGATGCATAAAACAGGAAATAAAGACACAGAATTGATAGAAACTTCTCTTTTATCAATACTTCCACTGTTTATAGACTCAACTCGCTCTTCGAGCTTAGTTGTAGGGTTTGCGCACTCAGCTGCGGGCTACCAGGCCTCTACGCACTTAGTTGCAGAGCTTCTTCCTCCGCTACTACCCAAAACTAGACTTTTCACTTCACAGACCTATCTCGCATACATCATATATTTCTCATATCATGTTTAGCTACCTTAACTACTTAGATATTTGCTATATTTATACAATTCTATGGTCTACGGACCATGGGTAGATCTTCTACAATTGACATTACATTATCAAAATTAAGGGTGAACAACCCTATGACTCTTTAACAAACTATGCGCTCTGCGCCCACAAAATGCAGTCTTTACATTGGAATTACAAAATTGATCAAAATCTGGGCTCTAAGCCCCAAAACTTCCCTTGGGGGATCTCGCACCCAACACAACCCCTTCTCATTTTTTTAATGAAATTTCCTCAGACAAACTACCTCATAGAAAAATACAAGCAAAGCTAATAACTTAAGGTTACACAAAAAAGAAACATGCATTGGTAAGAAGGCAATGAAAATGATATCAAGGTATCAATTTTAAGGTCAAAATGGTGAGAAAGATATGAAAAATGGATACAATAATTCCACATCCCAACATTTTACCCCAATTGAAGCAATTGCATGTCCTCATGTAGACCTCTTTAGTAAAATTATGATATGTGTTGTAAATGCAGTTCAAAAAAAATATATGTTGTTGCTATATCATCCACCATTATGCAATTTATGACTTCAAGTGATATGAATGTTGATACTTTTTTTTTTTCTTTTCTCAGTAAAAACTAAATCTATTAAGAGAACGTATGGTACAATAAGAGATTACAACCAAGAGAAACAAGAACACAGGCAGCCGGAAAGGATAGGCTATCCACCTCGGCTCCTAAGAGAAATAGAGAAGAGAGCATAACTGAGCAAGAAGAAGCAAGAGGAATAGAGGAGCAAGAACAAAATAGAGGAATCTACCCAACATGTGTAGAATCAACTATTCGGCATTTTTTCCCTTTCTTTTTACCCAGACTTTGGTGAGCTGGCATGATTTGCAAACTGAGATGTGCTGGCGGCGAGGTCTCCTTGTCTGAATTCGAGGTGGATGATTCATGATTCCTTTTCTGTGAGACTGGTGGAACAGACGAAACTACAGGACCAGTCGAGGGTGGATCCTGTGCTAGCTCTATTACCAATCCTTCCTCATTCTCTTCCTCTTCATCCGAGCTAAAATCAAAATCGTCCATGGGGGGAGGATCATGTGGCTTCCAGCTTTTGGATTTCTGTTTAGGATTGGCTTTCTTCTTTTGGGCAGGCATCGTGGGACAAGAGCTTTGAAGGTGTCCTGTATGATGGCAATTTCGGCAGTGGAATGCTGTGTTCTCGTAATCCAAGGTTTGAGTCCAATGGAAGTCTCCATTTTTGAGATTGACCTGGTCCGGGAGACCTTTACTCATGTATATTTCTGCACAGATTCTAGCGAAGTTGTATAAGCCTTTTTACCCTCTTGAGATGTCTGTGTCTAGAAAGCGGCCTAGAGAATTGCCAATTCCTTGGAATACAGCAAAGTGCAATAGATGCGCTGGCAGGTTTGGAAGTCTGACCCAGATGGGGAGTTTGGTGATGACTGCTGTCGAGGGATCGAAATTTGGGAACCACAGGGTGAGGAATAAACCAGCTGCACCCCAGAACCATGGGCCTTCAGTTAAGGCTTTTTATAGTCCTCATCGAAAGCAAATAATACGATGAAAAAGCCTTTTGAGCATAACATAACCTTGCAATTGTTGGTCCAGTTAGAGTGAAGCCATTGGTAGAGGTCTGCTGTGCATGGCCATAACCCATTGAACCTGCAAATAATGGCATGTTCAACAAACTTTTGGGTTTGCTCATTCAGCGATGGATGCTTTATTTCAATGGAGGGGGTATCCTCCAATTTATCCACCAAAAAAGGCTTGGGAGCCTGAACTGGTGGAGCTGTTCTCTTAGGCAGCTGAGCATGGACAACGTCCTTGTATGAAAACGCCCCAGCTGAGGAAGACTGTCCTACAGCTCCCCCTTGCAAACGGAGGGTAAAATCAATGGAAGCATTTCTCTTAATACTATAAAAAGACAGGGGGTAAATATCCTCGAGCTGTTTACCTTCGTAGAGAAGTCGAAAGGCTATAGATGGAATCCCCAACTTGAGTTCCAGAGCATGCTTGAGGTCTTGCACTTGATCCGACGTGCTCACCCAATGTAGCAGAGTTCTGCCCGAGATTAGCCTGATCAGGATCTAGAACGAGGCCAAGAGATCAGAGTTCTGCTTTCTTTTGCAGATCTGAGATGAGAGGAGGCTGGAACTTTGAAGGGCCTTCTTTTCCTGAACTTGCCGCGGGGGTTTGTGAGGAGATGAGGAGAAAATCCTGAGGTCATCGAGTCTATCATAGCGATCTGCCCAAAGGAGCTTCCAGATGCTCCATCCAGGCTGATTCAGGAAGCTTGAAGAGTTCTGAAGGTCAAATACAGAGTAATGACTATTCTGGGGGGCAGAGAAGGTACAAGTAGGGTTGAGCAGCCTTTCAGGATAAAGAATTCCTTCCCAAGAGCCGCCGCCTGGGGAAAAATGAGAGCATATTCTTCCTGTTCATCCTTAGCCAATGCATCTGCAATCTGATGGGTGCAGCCGTAACTAAATGCAGCAGCAGAGGGCCAAGAACAGGCTGCCCCAAAGTCAAGAGCAGAGTAAATTAGAAAGAGGGGCACTCTCAGAAGATATTTGAGAACATGCGGAACAGAAATGAGAGAATAGGCCTGCATTCCTTGACTGAAACACGTGTCTCCATCATTGGCAGGGCTGAGCAGGGGCCAGACGGTGGCCGAAGGAGAGGAGGCGGCAGCAATGCGTCTAGGGTTCATCTTCGGAGCTCTGGTTCAATCCGATATGAATGTTGATACCTAAGTAAAAGAATCTAAATCAATGGAAATTTGAATCTAAGCCCCAATCAACTAGATCCACAGTTTTTGGCATAGTCTAGATACTTAGGGATCCTAAAGAGTTCATGCACAAAGTTTTGAAAAAGCTATGGGTCCTCATCTCTCATATTTTCATAATAGGCCTCCCATATTATCCTTCTCCCATCAAGTGCACTCTATTTCATCAATTCAATACTTCTGGAATAGCATTCCAGAACCTTGTTTCTGATTTCCCTTATCTAATTCCTTGTTTACAGAGATTGTAAAAGTTTGTTGAATTCTCTCAACACTTCATTAGCAAACCCTCATTAATTTCAAACAAATAATGACCTGGATTTCAAATTTGTTGTTGCACTATATTTATCTACTTTCCAAATGAATTCATTAAATTCATAAAAGAAGTGAAAACCCTCAATTGAATTTCTCCTACATAAGGTGAAAAATTAAAACATTTTTATCCAAAACAAACATACTCATGCGGGTACATTTCACATAGTAGGTGTTGTTCCACAAAAATATCATGATGAAATCTTTCTAAGAAAATTTGAGGATCAACCATCTTATATAGCCTTTGCTTCTTAACTATTCTCAATCTAAAAAGGAAGGTTTTTTCTTGTAGGAACAAAGGGTAGGAAGGATTAGGGTTCCTACAACTCAATACACACAATTCCAAATGATGCATTTGTTCCTTATCCCTCTATAATAGTTGAAATTTCCCCCACAACTTCGTTATTTGCACTATCTCTTCCTTCCTTTCTTCTTCAACCTCTTTTCTTCTTAATATTTAGAGTATTATATCACCATCCAATGCCTTATTAATATCAATAAAATGTTTCTCATGGCCATCCAAATGGATTGTCCCTTCCTGTAGTGAGACCACCAATTATCTCAATTTACATAACTCATAATGCAACTAGATTGAATCCCATTGTTCCTCGAACTTAGGTTGTGCTACCTCTACTGCTGTCTTAGTTAATTTTACAATTCATATTGCTATTACAATGGTATCTTTAGTAGATTCATGCAAATTTTCCTATTCCTTCAACTCCTCCTATTTCTTCTAGTTGTACTACCTCAACTATTGGTTCTTTTGTAACAATAACTTCACTACTAGGTTTCTTTGTATCAACACTTTTATCTTCCTTGAGCTACTGTAACAGTCCCTGGTTTATTTTCTATGTAAATAAAATAATACCAAGGTGATGGGACACATTTTCCAAGCCAAATGGTGGGGAAACATTATAGTGGGAATCATTTGTCATTTATTAGTGGCTATGGAAATTGGCAAAGCCATCAACAATGACAATATGCATTAATTGGCAACTAATTATGAAAATAAAGAAAAACAGGAGAAAAAGAAGATGAAGAGACACAAATTTACATGCAAGATAAATTAGATGAAAAATGAAGGAAAATGAAGAAAAATATAGGCATCAATGATAAAAAGGCTTTAGAGAAACAATTTCTAGATTTTTGACAGTTTTTGGTTGGAGCTCTTATTCATTCTATTCATTCTTTCTCTCGTACATTCTTGCACACTTAAAGCATTTTTGGAGCATGCTTGGAGCACTCTAGTATTCCCTTGGATTTGGAAGAAGACAAGCAATGAAGCAAAGGGAAATAAAAGGAGAGAGAGGAGGCCTAACGAGATAATTAGATCAATAGCTACAGTAGGATTGATTTGCAGATAATAAGTTGCATGTATGATCTCCTTGTTAGTTTTTGGATGCATAATGCATGCATGTGATTCATTGGTTATGTGCTGTCATTGGAATGGAGGATTGAATGGATTGATAGTGGTTTTAGCCTTGCCTTGTGTCCATTTCTTGGATAGCCATGGTGTTGTGGGTTTCCCACTTATTTTTTTTATTAGCTCTCAGGTTCCTTATGGTTGTGGGTTGGAGCAAACACTCTGGAGCCCTAAGGAAAATTGGGTTTAGTTACTAGTTCTTGGAGCTTGTAGGTTAGGATGAACAATTTGGAGTGTTGTGGGTTGAGTTATTATTCCCCGGAGATGCGTTTTGGAAAAAATGCTCTAGATCCCTGATTTAGATTTGGGTTGAGTTACTAGTTCCTGGAGCCCTGGACATCTTGGGTAGAGACCGATCTGGTTGTTCTTAGTGATTTCTAGACTAGTTAGGTGAAATCACTGTGGTTGAGTGTTGAGGTGGTTTGGCCTATGGAAGCACTATATGGTTTTTTTTTGGTTTAACCCATATGATCCCACATTCATGCTTAGAATATGACATAGGGGTGATTGGATGGAATGGAGATTTGGTTCAGCCCAATTTATGGTCGGGTGGTATGTGGAAGTCCCTAACTTTGTTGGTATTTGCACATGTTAATATGATATTTTTCCCTATATGTGTTCTATTAGAAATTGTACTAATTATTAGGTGATCTTATGGTTGATTTGTCATGGTTTCTATTCTAGTTATATGTTGGTATATGCATGGTTATATGATGTGCTCTAGCTATGGATCTTGTTCATGATTCGATAAGTTATTGAATGGTTAATGAATGCATGGGCTAACAAGTGTTTTATGCAGATAGCTTGAGAAGGCACTAATATTTCTTGATGATTCTTTAGTGAGATTATTGAATCAGTGAACAAATATGTGATTATGACCTATAGGTACTATGTACACAAAGTGTTTATATATGTAACCATCCCTCCCACATTGACCCACTTTAATTGGACTGCTAGGGTAAAAATGAGCTGAGTTCTACTATGACATGACCTGATCTCCAAGCTTCAGTTATGGAAATGGCGCCGACAATTGGAACTTACTAACCAATTCCTGGCATTCTACAGTGCTTATAGGACACTCAAGGGCCAAAGGATTACCCCAGGTGACAAAACCATGAGCTAAAATACTTTTTCAGTGACCTAACACCCCAACTACATGCATGACAAGGCCTTGATTTGGTTATAGACCTCCAACCACATGCACAACACTGTCTCCATGTGGTTGTGACCTAATCTGCCTAGTTTAGTGCTTGCGGCCCCAAGATCTAAGCCACAATTCCAAGCCAACCTCCAAACCACTACCCATAACTTCTTGAAACTTTCCAAAATGATAAAATACTTGAAGACAATACCAATCATACAAAACTTGATCAAATACTTAACCTAATCAGGCCTAACCATGATAGACCTTTCATTAAACATATTGTGAACATGTAATCTACAAATCATGAATGCATATTTGAACATAAGAGTATGAAACTTATCTGAGAATAACCAAGAAGGTCTAATGCCCTATCATAATAGCTACAATAAGGCTTGTTATCCCATGCATTCATTATCCATTCATCAACTAATAAAAACATATCAAGATCCACAGCTAGAACCTGTTATGGAACCATGCTTATAACTAGCATAAAACCAAAATAATAACCATGATAGAACAACCATCAAAGCCATAAAATAACAAATATAGGTGCTCATGAAATACAATAGGAAAAGAGATATTATTAACATATGCAAAATCCAACCAAGTTAAGGACTTCCACGTACCACCCAACCATAGATTAGGTTGAACCAAATATTTCTTTTATTCAATCACCCCCATGCCATATTATAAGCATGAATTTGGGACTCATGACATAAACAACTAGGTATTCTCAAAGATTAAACCACCTCCACTCTCATGTTCCTACTATCTCTCTAAAACCGGTCAAGATATCACAAAAGAAAACTAATACATAGATAACCAAGGCTTCCTAGAGATTAAACCACCTCCACCCTCAGGTTATTGTGATCTCGCTAAAACTGGTCAAGATATCACTAAGCCCAAAACAAGCTTGGATTCCTCAGAATTTCTTCACCATTACCTTGAGGAATTTTCTTGTCTCCACCAACCTATCAAGGGATTCCTGGAGATTAAACCACCTCCACCCCAAACCCTTGGTAATTTTCCTGAGAACACCTAACTTGGTTCCAAAATCTTCTGGAAATCCAAATATCAACCAAATAAAAGAACCCCATCACACCATGGATATCCAGAAATGGTAAGGCAAGGCTAAAACCACTGTCATACACAGCAAAATCCATTCCAATAACAACAAGAGAACCAAATACACACACACACACATGTACCATTCATTCCAAAACCATCTAGGAAATCACACATGCAACTTATTAACTACAAGTCCTCTTGTTGAAGTTGTTTGATCCATCTTTTCCTTTCTTGTCCCTTGCTTTCCTTGTCCTTCCTTTTCTTTTCTTTGCTTGGTTACTTTCTTTCTCCTCTTGATGCTCTTCTCTCTCTAAATCTAATTCCAAATCCAAACTCACAAAAGGCTCCCAAATTGATCATATGATTCTTTTATATTATTGATGTCTCTATTTTCTTCATTTCCCTTCATTTTCCTTCAATTTCCCTCTCATGCAAATATGTGTCTCTTTACCTTCATTTTATCTTATTTTCTTTTATTTTAATAAATAAATCCCATTTATCGCCACTTTTCCTTTGGCAATGCCTTCTCCAATTTCCTTAACTATAATAACTCGAAAGTGACACCCACTAGGATCTTTTTCCCAACATTAATCTTGGAATACCTGTCTTCTGACCAGTCTTGGTCTTATTTTATTTTTTACATCGAAAATCAACTAGGGCTGTTACAAAGCCCTCCCCCTAAGGGGAAAAGTGTCCTTAGTGTTCTATGACACCTATAACCAGCGAGGCCGCTGAAGAGAAAAACATAATGGCTATGGAGCTTTATAAGTTAACTCTCTATAGTATTTACAATGACATCCTGTTGAAAATATGACAATCATACCATTTATTGGGGATTTATAAGATAGCTCATTACAATATTTATAATAAAAACCACATATTCTTATGCACATTTTTTTCAACCATCAAATAACCATACTATCGATGGTTCTTTATAAATCTAGCTTGCTATAATATTCATAATAATATACACATACATATATATGTACATTTTCTTTAACTGAAAAATAAAAGGATACGATGCTTGCATCTGCAACAAGGGAATCCAAAGGCTCACACTTCCACCCTCAAAGTAATTCTAGGATTCACCTCCTTCCTAGGAAGTCCAGAATCCATTGCCAAAGTCAAACCTGCATTCAATGTCCAGTGCTATGATCCTTATGCTACCTGTTCCCTCAGTGAACACTCATCGGCTCATTGTTCCAAGGCACACTCCCAATGTGCTTTTGATTCCATTTGGAAATGGTAATGAAAAAAACAAATTCAAATCTGACCTTCCCTTCTCTAATACACATTCCCTTGGGAAATTCGATCACCCCCTTCCTTGTAGTCACTCACCTTCCAAGTTCCCTGGCATCCCCTTTTTTGCTACACAGTCCCTCGGGTGATCCATCCCTTGGAAATGTTTCATCACATTGGAAGGTATAAAAATGAAGGCATATCCCTGCCTCAAAACCATCATACTAGTCATAGCATGCTTGTGGAAATAAATGGACACTATTGGGTACCAGTGTCCCACAATGGACCTACTCCTGAATGCTTTACCAACATACTGCTGTCTGGTCCAATTCCTTTTGATGTTGCTACTAATTCTTGCACTCAGTTTCAACCACCCAAACCGGGCATTTCCCTGATTTCCTGTACCAAGAACATAATTTCAATTAGAATAAAAAGGAATTGAAATAAATTCAAATCATATCTCATTGGTGGCTCATCAATAAGGTACATATGTAATTCTGTTTGCTTCCTGCCACAACAACTCAAACTAGTTCTTTGATTAAATCATCACGTATAGCATATCACATCTAGTTAGCTCAAAACACAACCATCCTAAATTAGAATCATAGATCACATGAAACCATCGTAAATCAAAATCATAAACTATGTGCATTAAAAAACTAAAATAAAATATTGATATTTATCTTTCAAATAGTTCTTTTCTTCTTCCTTTATTCTTTGTCCTTTCCGTACACACACTGAATCGGTTTCCGATCTTGGAAAGCACCAAGTTCCTTCTCTTTTCTTCAATCACATATACACACTGCTTTTGTTGGGTGTGTGTTATATTATTTCCACGACTAGTCGCACACATGGTGGGTCACAAGGGGGATGTTAGGCCCCCCTATTCATTGCGTCAGGCACAGTAGGGGGGGTGTAGCCCCCCTCGGCGAGGGGTTTTATGTGTGCGGTAGCCCCCCTGTACAAGGTCTGCAGTAGAACCCCGAGATTTCTTTTTGGACCCTATATTAGGTGGGTGGACCTACCTATGGTTCTTTGCATAGGTTTCACACATGGTTTTGAGAATGATGGTTTTCTGCCTATGGTATTATGTACATCCGGTAAAAGGAACTATGGTTTTGTTCTAATCCAGGGTTAGTGGATTAGGATTTATGAATGCTTCAACATGTATATATATGTATTGTAACATTGAAAGGAATATAATGAAAAATCAATTTGGTAGTCCTAGTTTTGGGATGCAGGTGAAAATATCTATGTATTTGTTTTGTGTCTCTCTCCATTGTATATTTTCTATTTTTTAACAATTATTTTGCAGGTAATTTATGTACATGGTTAAAACCTACATTTGGTATCAAATTTGTTTCAACTTCAAGGGGACACCTTTGCTGCTGAGGGGTTTTTCTCGGGCCTATGGTAGACCCTATTCAGTGGGAGATCTACAAGATCGATTCTTGCCGTGAAAGAAGATGGCGAGTAGTGGAAGGATAGAGATCAAGAAATTCAATGGTCAGAGTTCTGAGTGGTGGAAACTCAAGATGGAGGATCTGCTAGTGGATAAAGATCAGTGGGTCACGATATATCTGGGTACTAAACCAATGACAATGTCAGCTGAAGATTGGGTGAAGTTCTATCAGAAATCAAAGAGCACAAGAAAGTTGTGTATCTCAAATTCATTATTGTTGAATGTATCAGGGGAAGCTATGATGAAGGCTTTGTGGGAAAAGTTATGTACTTTGTACCAATCTAAGTGTTTGGTGAACTATTTCTTCCTATGGAAAAAATTGTATAACATGAGTATGAAGGATGGAGACTCGGTGACAGAGAATTTGAATGCGTTTAATACTATGTTAAGCCAATTGTTATCTGTTGATATTAAAATTTTAGATCAAGATAAGTGCATTAGTTTGTTGTGTTCTCTACCAGATTCATGGGATAGTCTGGTTGTTGCAATAGGTAGGAATACAACTACCTTGAATTTTGATGAAATAATCTCATCCTTGCTATTGGAGGAGATGAAACAGAAAAATATGGAGGGCTAGAATGGAGATGCCTTGTCTGTACGAGGATGGTCCCAAAACATAAAAAAAATAAAAAAATTCCTCAAGTGGGAGATATAAATATAGAGGGAGATCTAAATCTCAAGGAAAACCTATAAAGGTGCAATGGAAATGCGGAAGGAAGGACACTTCAAAAATTATTGTAGAGATAAAGCTCCAGAGAAAGGAATTGGATTTTATGATGGTCCTTTTATAGAGGCAAAAACCACCTCAGATGAAGGTGGGTATGTGTACTTGGCTTCTTCTTCAAATACACATGTATATCATGAGGCATGGTTGATTGAATCAGGTGCATACTTTCACTTCAATCCCCATAGGGAGTGGTTCTGTGAGTATGAGAAATATGATGGTGGTGATGTTTTCTTCGGGGATGACAGGAAGGCTAGAATCTTTGGAAGTGGAAAAGTCAACCTGAAGTTGCAAGGTGGAAGGATTAGAACACTTTCGGGTGTTCTACATATTCTTGAATTTCCTAGAAATATGATTTCTGCAAGAAAGATGGATGATGTAGGTGTAAAAACAACGTTCTATAAATATACCTACAAGATGGTTCTGGGAGCATTGGTATTGATACATGGAGTCAAGATTGGAACTCTATAAAAGCTTCTAGGTAGTATTGTTATTGATGGGTGCAATAGTTATGTGGTTCCTAAAAGTGGAAAAGGAAATCTAGTGGTCTCTAGAGTAAAGACCATGCTATGGCATCAAAGGCTTGGACATATAGGAGAGAAGGGCCTTTGAATACTTCATGGTAATTGTATGGTAGAAGGTATGTCTAATTTCTCTCTGGATTTCGAATTTTGTGAACATTGTGTATATGGGAAGGAGAATCAAGTGAGTTTCCCCTATGGTGCTAAGAGGGTGAAAGGGATATTAGAGCTTGTGCAGAGTGATGTGTTTGGACCTATGTCAGTTCCATCACTAGGAAAGTCTATGTACTATGTATCATTTATAGATGACTTCTCTAGGAATACATGGATATATTTGTTATAGGACAAAATGACTTCCTCATCAACTCAGAGGTGAAAGACAAGATGATTGAAGCAAAGACCACAATTGCAGGCCTTGATTCCACACTAACGCTCTCTACACACTGCTAACCTGCTTTATAAAGCTTGTTACCAAGCATAGAGGAGTATTAGTCACCCTACTAACTCAAGTTGTTAGACCAGGGGAAGCATTAGTGAACCTAAGGGAAGTTCAGAGGGTCAAGCCAATGAATCTCCTCATAAATATCTAGATATTAATCCCTAAAATTGCTCAAGAAAATCAAGGAAACTCCAAAAATCAGGATATTTGGAGAGGTTACAATCTGAGAATGAAGGCAAATGGGAAAAATCTTGAAAATAGGGCAGGTTCATGGCTTTTGCCCTAATGAATTCTAGGAGGAGATTGGCAACCCTAATTCGATTGCTACATAAGTAGCGAGAGGGCCATTGTAGAAGGGGTCAGAGCATTTGGAAGGATAGCCCATTGAGCTGTTGTGAACTATCATAAACTTGAAGAAGTGAGCTGAAAGAGGGAGAGAGAGAGAGGAAGAAGGGGTAAAGGAAGGCTGATACAATAGATGGTTGTAATCACTCTTCCATTATAAATATAGAACTGCAGTTGTGTTCCCTACTCCATAGTGTCAGTAATGTTGTTCATTTATTTGTTCATTCTGATGCTTGTCGAGATGAGTAGTTAAGTTATACACTAATATATGTTTATTGTGCATTCTTACATTAGTTTTCAAGAGCGTATGTTGTGATTGGTTTGCCTTGTCCTTTGTGTAGGAATTATCTTGGAGCCGGCCTTGAAGGAGTTCTTCTTACCGCATAGAGATCTCCAAACAAATCTAGAAGGAACTAAA
Source organism: Pinus tabuliformis (assembly GCA_031772625.1). NCBI lineage: Eukaryota > Viridiplantae > Streptophyta > Pinopsida > Pinales > Pinaceae > Pinus > Pinus tabuliformis. Next base: position 666,701,130 of record CM062811.1, on the reverse strand, counting down.
GGTGATCCTCTTTCCATACCTTGTCAATTTATGTTTGATAGATGAACATGTGTGTAACTTGGTAGCTTTTGCAGATAATCTTACAGTCTGTCAAAGGTCCCGGGAAGGCCTTTGAGGGTAGTTTTCATTCTATATCCACCGTGCATTTTACCCAATAGAAGAATTGGCGACTCCACTGGGGACTATACATCTAGTTCTCGGTCAACTTGGACTCCTCTCATTTCTTCTCTTTCTTCTAAGAGCTTCCTACTTCTTCAAATCCTTTTCTGATCCACCAACTATCTTGTTACATCCTACTAGTTTTCATTCTCCTCAGAAACTGATCCTAAAGGCCCTTTGTTTGAGCTATTTCCCTCACTAACGCAGGTTGCGAGGCTAAACAGAGCTTTATAAAGCTCTGTGCCTGTGTACAGGGAGCATTATTGGCCCAACTAACTCTCTGTTTACACTAAAACAGAGCATTAGTCTCCCATTTCCATGTTTTCCAGAAGATTATTTGGACCAAAAGTGGGGGAAACTTATCTCAGGGGCTAAAGTAATATCTGCAACTATATTATGTTAACAAATTTGGTGTCTTGAAAATTTATTTTTAAGAAAATGTTCTAGTTTTTCTCTCTTAAAATACATTTTTTTTGAAAGAAAGACTGATAAATTGTATTCATCCTTCTGTTGAAATAGTTGTAAACTGCTTCATTTTGGTTTTCAATAGTTGTTAGGAAATATTGGGAAAATAATATTTTGGTTATGCAAGTGTTGAATGGCTTTAGATGCACAGATGAATCCATGAATATGTGAAAAGATGAATGTGTGGAATAAAACTTATTTACATAACAAATTGAAAAAATATTTCAGAGCATTGTTCTACATGATTGATTGAGTCAAGAGTCTCACCATATTCATACGTCAACACCCCTACCGAAGAAAAATAATCAAGTACACTTAAATTTACATTAAAATCAATCAGTCACTCTTTTGAGCAAACCAACATTAGCTAGATTAGGACCTTGGGATAAGCATGTGAGTGAACTGCCCAAGGTTGAAAGCCAAAACTAGTGTCGTTAACGAGTGAAAAATCCTTCTGCACTCATATTACCAGGACTACTCCACTAACAATGGAGTGAAATACGAGACAATATCGGACTGTAATTGAAGGTAGCCCACCTTATCTTACAAATCCTTTGGGCATTTTGTGTATTGGGGGTCCCTTCGGGGATTTCGGAACTGAGTCGGGGACTTAGGTATCCTGCCCACACAGCAAGCTGTCTATGACTATGTCCCCCCTGGTAATGTCTGTGATTTTAGGTATCTCTAGTGGCCAAAATTTCTAGGTACTTACACAAGGTGACTTGGACGGGCTGTCCTGGTACCTAAAACAGACAGATCTACTTTGTCTTTAGTTTTTGAGAGGGTGCTCGTCTTCACGAGAGTACTTGGCCCCTCAATATGAGGTTTGGGTGAAGCTCTAAAGTAATCGTAATCGTACATTTGGCCATCCTTCTTTGTTATTCATTGAGAGACTGGGTTTCATCTCCAGTAATCGGTGCTTATCAGACAAGGTAATTTCCCTCTGTTTGCTGATTGATATATTTAGTGTATTTTTTATTTTTAGGTACCTGAGTGCTATCATTTTCGAGACTTTAAAAAATATCACATTAAAATTTATTTGATAAAACTTAATGGTCACTGTGGCTACATTCGGCCCTCGTCGTCACTCCAGACGATTGTTAGGACTTCCTCCACTCATTATGGAAGATCCGCCGAGTTCCACTAACTTGGATTCCTCATCTTTGAGGAATCTGCCTCCTAAATCTCAGACGAGATCTGTGTGGATGACCGACGATTCTAGTTTGCTGGAGGGTTTCTTCATGGAAGGATTCCTTCCTCACTTTAACACTCTGCTCACAAATTCTTCGGATCCTATCATGGTTCCAGTGGTACCTGTACTTCCTTCTTCAGTAGGTGGAACTTTCCCATCTATCCAGTCGACGACTCAAGGGTTGTGGAATTTTAGAGACATTGTTGGTCCTCTACCACTTCCCCAATCGATGGTCATCACAACATCGGTAATGTGGAATCCCACTATCCCATTTGTCCCAGGTACAACAACTCACATAACACCCTTTATAAGTGGAACCCAACAGATGCCAGGTTCCACTCCTATGGTGCCACAATGCATACCTTCGACTAGTGCCACATATAGTGCTCCACATAACACTTAATGCTGCACTATGGGTGCGGTTCCAGTTTACCAACAACAAGGTCGACTGCCAATGTATGGTTCCAACCCCCAGATTCAGATATTTTGGGGGGTTCCCAATATGCACATGCTAGTGGGGAATGTCACAATTCGCCCTCCATTCTCAGGCATGCATGGACAATCGTTGATTGACATGAGTGTTCCCTCTGCCAATCAAAGCCATATGGTTAGTTTTGTGTCGGTTAGGAATCCACAAGGGGTTCCCAACCAATCCATGGGGGCACCCTACTCACAGACTCAAATGAGTCAAGGGGGCACCGCTTATACTGGGGGCAATTTCATACCCCAGTATCAAAATCCTCGTGGAAATCCACTCTACAACACCGTACCGCAAAGCACTGTTACACCACACAAGCCATGTACACTATGGGGAACCAAATGATGGGAGGAGCACAGAGCTCCTCAAGTCATTCATCATCACCATGGTCTGAGTTAGGGGCACCCAACTCTTTGCCTTTTTTGGCAACGTTGGATATTCCCGACTTATACAAATTGACAAATTACCCCATCTACCACAACTTACAATGGCTGCCGATCCCGCATAAAATACCGACGGACATTCCAAAGTTCGACGGAAAACAAGGGGAGGATCCGGGCACCCATATCACCACCTACCATATTTGGAGTGTTTCTAACTCCATGGTGGATGATAGTGTCCAGTTACATCTTTTTCCCCGCACCCTTACTGGCAATGCAGCAAAGTGGTATATTGAGTTACCACACGCGTTAGTAAATACCTTCGATAATTTAGCAATGGAATTCCTGAAGCACTTCCAGCTACCTATCCACTATGAGACTGGGATAGAGCTCCTCACTTCATTTCGTCAGGATACCACCACCCACATATCCGATCATATTCATGAATGGAGACATAGGCGGAGGTTAGTCAAAGCTCCCCTCCTAGACTTTCTCTTAATGGACTGGTTCTATAGGTTATTACTTCCGCAAATCACTAGAGATGTCGCTCTAGGTGGTGCGGTCGCAGAAGACCAATCCATACATTGTGCCCAGCACTTAGATTTGATATATTCATAGTCTGGCACTCTTTACGACATCATCCCCAATGCTCCTGGTAACCCCAATGCTTCCGCCACTCAGCACCCCAGAGTGCACGTTGACGGGATTATCGGTGCAACCTCTGGGGTCGCTGTAAAACAACTCAGTGGTTCCATTGCCAAGCTGGCAGTGGACCCCTCTACCAAATCGATTGCTCTTCCTATCACTGCGATAAACTTTGTGCAGTCTACACAAAAATCTAGTGGTAAGAACAAGAAGAATAAGAACAAGACCACTCCTTCTGAAGAGCAGTCATCCAAGCATACCAACCCAAAACAGAAGTCCGTTGCGCCTACTGATGAGGAAAAGGATAAAGGTACCAGATATCCATGCAAACTCTATCTTGAAGACCATGTAACCTGGCGTTTTCCGCATATTCAAGAATGCACAGATTACCTTGCAAAAAGAGATTCTGGTAAGGCACCTGCTATCCTTAGAAATCCTTTCCCTACTCAACAGCAGCAAAATCTTGTTGCCAACCAACAACAACCCACGCCACGAGGCAACGATGGTTCGCAACATCCTTTAGCTGGAGAAGGATCTTCTGCCATTTACACATTTGGAACGATAGATCTTTCCACAAGAGCCAAATCTTATGGAGCTCCTATCGCTCATGCAATGGAACCTTCCTCAAGTCAAAACCCACCGCCGCCCAATGATTTTCATATCGACGGGCTGGTTGCGGACCTTGTAATTCGACCCCCAAAAGGGGCACTTCGACGCACAATGCACAATACATCTACACGTGTTGTCAAACACTACAACATTGTAGAAGATTTGGCGCAAGCATCATCGGCTATGTCGATGTTTGAAGTATTACAAACATGCCCAACACAACAGACAACTTTGCTTTCGGCTATTGGTGGTATCGACCCAAAGGATTCCATGGTTGCTGTTTTCAACATGAACAAGTGTAAACCTCCCCTTTCTCACCAGCTTGCATTCCAGGTGCATATCACCACGAAAGGTAAAGGTATACACAGAACTATCATCGATGAAGGTGCTTCGACCTGCATCATGTTAGCTTCATGTTGGCTCGCCTTGGGTTCTCCAACCCTATCCCCGCCGTCGAACTCCCTGAAAGCTTTCGACAGCCACACCTTTATACCAAAAGGATACTTAGCCGGTTTCCCCATCACTTTGAGTGGGAAAACCGTAATGGTGGACATAGAAGTCGTGGACAGAAAACTTGACTATAATCTCTTGCTGGGTCGCAGTTGGACATATGCCATGATGGCTGTCGTATCTACTGTCTTTCGTATCATCCAATTTCCATTGGATGGAAAGGTTATTACAGTAGATCAGTTGTCTTTCTGCACCCCTGATTATTCACCATTACCAAGTGGCTTTGTACCCCTAGCAGGAGGTGGAACTGACAGTTACATCAGTTTAGGTACCAGTCTACTAAAGGCTTCTTCCCTCATGGGTTGTTTTCCTCTTCAGCCACTGAAGGTTTCACAGATGGTCAATATGCTTTCATCTATTCCTCATGAACAAACTGATCCATGGACCCTACTGGCGCCTTCAGACATTGACACATATGGAGAACAAATGCCGCTGTCACCAGCTGAATTGGCCCACCAAGCCATTCAATTTGCATCCAAATCTCTGGTCACTTTGGTTTCGGCCAACGGTACCACTGCCCCTCTCATAACCTCTCTTTCTTTCGATCCATTCAATCAATTCCTACTGATGGACGAAGCTATTAGAGAGATGACGAGGTTAGACGAGCAACCTTGGGAGGATTCACACCATCATGTTTCGATATCTGATTCGGACATGATGCCTCTTCAAAACTTGTCACCTGATGCACATTAAATCGTTTCCTCACCGTATATGACTATCTGACTTTTGGACTCAGAAGTAAACAGGGGAAATATTTCACAAACATTGCTCCTCGATATTTCTGTCATGACATGCATCGTTGAAAACATATAGAGTGGAGCCAATCACAATCCTGAGGAAATTGTGAGCTTCACCTACCCGTTTAGGGACTTTCGCAATGTTTTTCCTTGGTCTTATGAGGAAATGCATGGCATAGACCCTTCTAATGTCAAGCATGAGATCGAGAAATATCAAGCGTTCTTTTTATGGTATTTTTCTTGCTCGTTAATCCGAAAAACCTCGAGTCTCCTTCTTTGGGCTCGTTAAACTACTACAATGAAGAATAGAATAGAGAACTTTTAGGGATGTTTTATTACTCTTTAAAAAATATAAAAACTCCAAGTTTTCATCATTAAGCTCATTAAATCTTTGCGACAATGGTCAGAGCATTTTTTGTGATATTTTATTGCTCTTTAAAAAATCATAAACATCTCCGAGTTTTCATCATTACGCTCATTAAATACATGTAACGATGCTCTGAGCAACTCTTTTTTGATCTTTTTCCAGCTCATAAACTGAAAAAGACCAAAGCAGAATTGTTTTTAGGCACTTTTTTCTCACTCTTTAAACCGAAAAAATCCTGAGCTATGTTTTGCTCCTCGTTAAATTTGATAAAGATGTCCCGAGCTATGTCTTGCTACTCGTTAAACTTGCTAAAGATGACCCGAGCATTCTTTTAGGTACTTTTCTCACTCGTTAAACTGAAAAACGCTGAGTTTTTGTTACTGGGCTCATTAAAAATTCATGAAAAAACACGAGTTTAGTCCATCGCCTCATACTCATAACAAAATGAGGTCGACATCTATTGGAAAAACGTTTCTCTTTATCCGGGTTCAATAGATTAAAAGACAGAAAAGTAACCGATCCGGGTATACTATTAACCTTTTGTCGCACCCAATTAACAACTATGACAAAGGGACCACCATGGAGTCTCTCTTTACGATCTTCTCAGACTCTCTAAATATGAAAAGACCACCGAGTTGTCTAGTTTGGACTCCTTAAATACACAGACAAGATATAGAGTCGTTCTTTTTATGGTACTTTTCAGACTCTTAAAACATGAAAAAATTGACGAGTTTGCCTATCTGGACTCATTAAACTAATCAGATAGGGAAAACAGTCATTCTTTTTGTGATCATTTTCAGACTCTTTAAACATGAAAAGATCGATGAGTTTACCCATCTGGACTCATTAAAAAATCAGACGGGGAAAGTGGACAATACAACTGTATTCCGTATTTGAAAGCGTGGTTTGGTAGCAATCGTTCCCTTGAACATGGCACTCCCTCAGATAAACCTTCATTTTGATAGCCTCTCAATATGAACCCTACAAACCTATGAGTGTTAGCCTTATACCCTGATGTAATTGCATCTTTGTATCTTAAAACTCTGTAGTGTTCATGAGTCTAGTGCTGTCTAGTTAAAACCATTGTTGCGCCTTCTAATGTTCAAGGGTCCCCATTTGTTTCCTCTATCAACTGATCATACATATCCTTTCATCATGCCCTCCATTGTTTAGACCCAAATGCTCAAAAGATTCCTCAAAAAACAAATTCATTCTTGTCTGGTTTTGTGTCGACTGATGTAGGACACGTCATTGCCTACCTTTCGACAGGTTTCTTCCTATCGACTTCAACACTCTATCTAGGAAGATAACCCAGAAACACATTCAGTTCCTTGGTACTTGCAGACATCAATGGAAGGTTACCTTGTGTTTGATCACAGTTTTTCATTATTGGTACCTGGTTAAGCGATTCTACGAGTGAACGAAAAAAAAGAAATCTTTCAACTCGCTAGTTTGCACTGTACATCTTGGAGACCATCACCATTATTAGTGGCCTTCCTCACATCTGTTAACGGTCTCCATTATTGACTGGTAATCAGATGATTTCATGCATGTTCGATGTCAACACATCTTATCACATGTACCGATCTATGCTGTTCGGTGAAGTGGAAATCAAGACCATGGGTAGAGGCTTGCATCATTCAGCCTTGTTTCCTCTCCCAAGCTGCGAATATTGTTCTTTGGAGACAACTATTTTAGGATGATCTATTATGACAATGGATCTGCTCTGTGCTTATCGGTGGCTAGCATTGTTATATCTTAGAAGAGAAAATTACTCTGACATAGCTATTGAGCATGGGAATGCCCGACTCAGGACATGATTTTAGTAGTTTATATATATGTATGTGTTGTATCAGGTTTTCCTTGCCACCTGAAACTTCTCTCCCTCTCTATAAAAATTTTGACAAAAAATTACAGTTTTTTCTAAAGCATTTCGACCATCGTCTCTGCCTTTAATCTCATACTTGAGGGGGCATCTGTTATAGGACAAAATGACCTCCTCATCAACTCAGAGGTGAAAGACAAGATGACTAAAGCAAATACCACAATTGCAGGCCTTGATTCCACACTAACACTCTCTGCACACTGCTAACCTGCTTTATAAAGCTTGTTACCAAGCATAGAGGAGCATTAGTCACCCTGCTAACTCAAGTTGTTAGACCAGGGGGAGCGTCAGTGAACCTAAGGGAAGTTCAAAAGGTCAAGCCAATGAATCTGCTCATAAATATCTAGATATTAATCCCTAAAATTGCTCAAGAAAATCAAGGAAACTCCAAAAATCAAGATATTTGGAGAAATTCTAACCTGAGAATGAAGGCAAATGGGAAAAAGCTTGCAAACAGGGTAGGTTCATGGCTTTTACCCGAATGAACTCTAGGAGGAGCTTGGCATCCCTAATTCGATTGCTACATAAGCAACGAGAGGGCCATTGTAAAAGGGGTCAGAGCATTTGGAAGGATAGCCCATTGAGCTATTGTGAACTGTCATAAACTTGAAGAAGTGAGATGAAAGAGGGGCAGAGAGAGAGGAAGAAGGGGTAAAGGAAGGCTGATACAATGGATGGTTGTAATCACTCTTCCATTATAAATATAGAACTATAGTTGTGTTCCCTATTCCATAGTGTTGGTAATGTTGTTCATTTATTTGTTCATTCTGATGCTTGTCAAGATGAGTAGTTAAGTTATACACTAATATATGTTTATTGTGCATTGTTACATTAGTTTTCAAGATCGTATGCTGTGATTGGTTTGCCTTGTCCTTTGTGCAGGAATTGTCTTGGAGCCGGCCTTGAAGGATTTCTTCTTGCCGCATAGAGATCTCCAAACAAATCTGGAAGGAACTAAAGGTGATCCTCTTTCCATACCTTGCCAATTTATGTTTGATAGATGAACATGTGTGTAACTTGGTAGCTTTTGTAGATAATCTTATAGTCTGTCGAAGGTCTCGAGAAGGCCTTTGAGGGTAGTTTTCATTCCATATCCACTGTGCATTTTACCCCACAGCAATATTTCCTCAGGAAGAAACTTTGAAGTCTTTGACAGGTTTAACGAATTTTAGAACCTAGTGGAAAACTAGATGGAGAAGAAGATAAAGGTGTTGAGGACAAAGAATGGTGGGGAGTTCTACAAGAAGGAATTTGGAGATTTATATAATAAGTGTGGCATAGCACAACATAAACCTACTCCATTCACACCTCAGCAAAATGGAGTTGCAGAAATAATGAACAAGACATTGATGGAAAAGGCAAGAAACATGCTTAGTGGTGTCAGGTTAGGACAAGAATTTTGGGCAAAGGTAGTGGAGACTGCATGTTACCTGGTTAATAGATCACCTTCATCAATGTTGGAGGATAAGACTCCACATGAAGTATGGACTAGTAATAAATCCTCTCTTTCACATCTAAGGGTATTTGGTGTTGATGCATATGTACATGTTCGAAAGGAGAAAAGAACCAATTTGGATAGTAAATCTGACAGGTGCATCGTTATTAGGTATAAGGATGGTTTAAAAGGTTATAAGATTTGGAACCCTGAAACAAGGAAGGTTGTGTACAAATGATATGTGGTGTCTATAGAGGTGAAATATGTTATTAGACATGAATTCCTACCAAAGGAACATGAGAAGATAGAGTTTGAGCTAAAGGAGGAAGAATCAGACTCTACAACAAAAAAATAATCATAAGATGAAGAGCCACAAACTCTAGATGTGAGAAGATTAGTTCGAGAAAGAAGGTTGTCAAAAAGGTATATTCCATCTTCTTTCTGTTCAAAATTTGATTTATCTATTATTGATGCTAATCCTAAAACTGTCAGGGAGGAAGTAGATTCAGAGGATGGTAAACTCTGGAAAGATGCCATGGCTGATGAAATGGCATATTTGGACAAAAGTGCGGCTTGGGATCTACTGGAGTTGTTGGATGGAAGGAAAACCATTGGAAGAAAATGGGTGTTTAAGAAGAAGATGAATGCAGAAGGAAAGGTGGAGAAATACAAAGCTTTGTTGGTAGAAAAAGGTTATTCCCAAGTGCTGGGAATTGATTTTGGTGATATTTTTTCTCCTGCTGCCAGGTAGCTTCTATTAAATTACTTTTATCTGTTGTTATTGCTTTTGATTTTGAGGTAGAATAGATGGACGTGAAGACAAAATTTGTTCACGGGGATCTTGAAAAAGAGATCTACATGAAGCAACCCGAAGGCTTTGCAGTGAAGGGAAAGAAAGAACTGGTATGTAGGTTAACAAACGTCTTTGTATGGGTTAAAAAAATCACCAAGGATATGATATCAAAAATTTGATACATTTATACGGGGACTTGGCTTCACCAGAAGCAAAGAAGATCACTGTGTGTATTTTAAATTAATTGGTTACCATGTTATTTATCTAGTCTTGTATGTGGATGACATGTTGCTGATTGGAAATGACAAATAAATTATCTAGGATTTAAAGACCCAATTGTCCTCCAAATTTGACATGAAGGATCTTGGTGCTGTAAACTATATTTTGGGCATGGAAATTAAACGAGATCAGGAAAAGAGGAAACTCTGGTTAAACTAGAGGAAGTATGTTGAGACAATATTGCAGAAGTTTAATATGCAGGATAGTAAACCGGTGAAGGTTCCTATTCCTGTAGGTGTAAAGTTATCTACTAAACAGTGTCCCAAGACACAAGAAGAGGAAGAGGACATTTCACATGTTCCATACACAAGTGCAAACAGTAGCCTAATGTATGAAATGGTATGTACTAGATTAGAAATTGCACATGCAGTGGGTGTATTAAGCAGGTTTATGTCAAAACCAGGGAAGGAGCATTGGACAAATGTGAACTCTGTTTTCAGGTATTTGTGTGCACTAGTGATTATGGTTTGTGTTACCAAGTAAGACCAATATTGGACATAGTTTTGGACATATTTGGCTTTATTGATGTAAACTAGGTTGGAGATTTAGATAAGAGAATATCTACAACTGGGTATATTTTTAACATATTTGGAGGTGAAATTAGTTGGGTGAGAAAGAGACAGTCTGTAGTTGTACTTTCAACTACAGAGGAAAAATACATGGCAGACACTCATGCAAGCAAGGAATTAGTTTGGTTGCAGAGATTGTGTTCAAGTATGGGGTTAGTATAATAAGCTATAATGATAGAATGTGACAACCAAAGTGCAATTTTATTGGTAAAGAACCCTGCTTATCATTCAAAGACAAAGCACATTGATGTTCATTAAAAATTTGTGAGGGATATGATTGAGGATAAAAATGTGTTGCTGGTAAAGGTGGATACTTTGAAGAATGTTGCAGATGCATTGATGAAGTTTGTGAGCACTAAGAATTTTACTTGGTGTAGAGAAACAATGGGCATTGTAGGGTTGGAGCAATGAATAAGCTCTCTTGTGACCCCTTGTTTGGAAAAGAAAACAAAAAGTGGGAGAATGTTGGGTGTGTGTTATATTCTTTCCACGACTAGTTGCATGTGAGAGCGGCCACAAGGGGGGGCGTTAGGCCCCCCTGTTCATTGCAACAGGTACAACCCCCTTGTCAAGGGGTTTTAGGGGGGCGTTAGCCCCCGTGTATGATGTCTGGGGCAACACCTCGCAAAATTGTTTTTGGACCCTATATTAGGTGGGGCAAACCTATGTATGGTTTTGTGCATGGGTTCACACATGGTTTTGGGAATGATGGTTTTCTCCATAGTAGTTTGTAGATCTGATCAAGGGAACTATAGTTATGTTCTAATATAGGGTTAATGGATTGGGGTTCATGAATTATTCAGCATGTATATATATGTATTGTTACATTGAAAGGAATATAATGAAAAATCAGTTTGGTAGTCCCGGTTTTAGGATCCAGGGGAAAATATCTATGTATTTGTTTTGTGTTTCTCACCATTGTATATTTTCTAATTTTTAAGAATTAATTTGGAGGTAATTTATGTACAGGGTTAAAACCTACAGGTTTGGTTTTCCAAACCCAACAAGCACCCAATGCATTCTCTTCTCATTAACCACGTATACACACTAGTTTGGTTTTCCAAAACTGGCAAGCACCCAATGCCTTCTCTTCTCTTTAACCACATATGCACACTGTTTTTTTTCAAAACCCAACAAGCACCTAGTGCTTTTTGTTCTCTTCAGGCAACAAGGGAATCCAAAGAGTAAACCACCTCCTCTGTCAATATAAAAAACAAGGGTATCCCGAGACTAAACCAACTCAACCGTCAATATCACAAACATGGGCATCCCAAAACTGAACCGCCTCAACCCTCAATATCAACAACAATGGCATCCAAATACTATACCGCCTCAACCCTCAATATCAAAAATAGGGCCCAAACAGTCCCATGCTTTCCTATCCCATCACATTTTAGAACACATACACATACACATTGTACAACATAACACATACACATACACCCGATGTACAACACAACACATACACCTACATTAGGTGTACAACACAATACATATATTTGTGCACCATATAATACAGCGAATACACATTTCATGACACAATGACGACACCATACCCATAAACAATACCACATATAAAACACAACATGCATGACATGTCCACAATAGCATGCATACAACAACACCACATGTACATGTATACAACACCACATGTACAATATGTATGCAACACCACATGTAAAACATGTACACAACACAACCTACACAATGTGTACACAACATCACCTGCAAAACGTGTACACAACATCACATGTACACAAAACTACCAACACAATGTGTACAAAAGACAACATGTAAAACATGTACACAACACCACATTGTTCCATATATTTTACTTCAGGGATGCATACAAATTTTCATTTCAAAGAGCATGTAAGCAAGTAACATAAACACATAAAAGAAGTGAAAATCAAATGCAACCATGAGATCAAAAACACAAGACATTTTGATAACAAAGCTCACCCAATGCAGGCTACATCTGTGGGCCTTGCTAAATGTGGGGATGCGTCTTTCATTAATTGGTAGTGAAATCAAATTACAAGAAATTACAAAATGACACCTTATACCTCCACTTCCGGGGATGACCTGAAAATGTAGATTTTTGTTAAAGAAACAAATTGCACGATTGGATTCCTTAGGCGAAAAATCCTGAAAAATGACTATAAAGTCGACCCTGTTCTGGTTCGGTCAAAATATGGACCCCCGAGAATCTCAAAGATTCCCCAAAGATTCCTTCTTGTGGGTTGACTAGAGTTTGGCTACCCAGATGATGAAACTATATTCACCATTGCGTTCCTCGCTGGAAAACTGAGTAAAACGAGTATAAACTTGGCCTATTTTTTCTCTGGTGATTTCTAAGGCTCTAAGGAATCTAAATATTCCCTATAAGATTCCCTAGAATATTCCTCATAATATTCCCACCATACATCTCTCGAAATTTGTGCCCAAGCGTGCACTATTCTGAAGGTGGCAGGGTTCCAGTCCCTTTCCGACTCGTCGGGCCTGCTCCTCCTTTGGCTCGGTGGTAAAATGAGTTTTCATAATATGTGGGAGGCATCATTTGTAACAACCACTTGGTGGTCTATTGGTGGCATGACTAGGTTTGGGGGCTGTGGCGATGGGTTCAAACCTGTGGCCTACAAACCCATGTTCATTTTAAATATAATACAATAAATTGTCGTTAATTTTTTTAAATAAAAGCAAACTCATCCGGTGAATTTGTTAAACGATTTTTGGCATTTAACGTGGGTTTACCCCATTGTCGATGCCTGGGGACTGGTCGGTAGAAGCGCCAAGAGGTTTTGAATCCTGCCACTGGCCATTTCAAATATATATTATTATATTTCCACCAACGATCGCTGTCGGCTGACCGATCGGTAGGGTTGACCGCCCATCGAGCGGTTGCTACCCAATTTTTAAAATATTATTATTTTAAAGCATAACATCCCATTTTACATTGAGATTTTAGGGGTTATTAGGAATATTAAGTAGGTGATAGATTTTCCTCCACCAGCCACTGGACCAATCCAAAATTTTTCCTCCTTAGCAAATCTCGACATACTGACTGGGTTTACATGTGGTGCATCCGAATTGGCCCAATGACTGACTGGGCTGTTGACATCAGCTGACACATGTCACTCTGTGACTGGATCTCCTCTTTTCATACAACCACGTCATCGTGTTGATGTCATCATCCATATAGATGACGTCAATATTCTCACTGGTGATGTCAGCATGCTAAGTGCCACTTGGGTCGTGCCTGCAAAAGTTTTAGTTGTTTCCAAAAAACTTCAGCGAGCCATAAATTCTTCATACAAGTTTGGTTTCAAGTGTCATTTACGTTGTTGGATTAAAAAAGGTGAGCTTTTTGGGTTGAAACTAGTTTTTCTGTGTTTCGAGTACTTTTAAAATTTAGGCTTCTAGGATCCTCCTAGATCATTCCTCCCCACTAATGAGATTTTGGGCCGCCAAAAGCTTTATTAGTCATTTGGAAAGTGAGGGAATTTCTCCCTGACTTTATATTTTTCAAGCCAACATGCCTTACCTAGATGCATTCACTTGAAACCAATATGAATGTACACCACGTCTCCCCATCGTGAAGTCCTAGTTTTCCTATCAGGAATGATATCTTCAGGTAGCTTGCCCAAGTATTCAGGTGAAAAATCATCAATGTAGGAACTTATCCAACCTCTTCGGTGTCCATGATCAAAGGAGACTCATAAAGCTTCATTTTTTCAATGTTCACCATAGAATACATCTCGCACATGTATGTTGGTAAGTCAAGATGAAAAGCATTGTCTCAATCTTCTCTAATATGGTGAATGGGCCATATCGGATTGGTCTCAACTTCTTTCCATCCCCTTTCAATTTGTCTTTGCTGATGTGGAGCCAAAACATGTCTCTAACCAGAATTGGTGATCAACCAGGTGCTTGTCATGTCGAGCCTTGTATTAAGTTTGACTTTTCTCCAATTGCTCCTGCATTGCTTGGTGAATCATCTGAATTCGTTGAATGAACTTCCATGCTTTTTCCTTGCCATATTTCTCACTAGAATATTCATCTCTCCCAAAGACCATGTCTAAGGGATCCTTTTTCAAATATCAAAAGAATGTCTCGAACGGTGAGCTCTAAGTGGAAGAATGCACTGCCATGTTGTATGCATGTTGTACATAAGGAATTTTGTCGTCTGATAACTTGGGATGCTTGCCACAATAGCCCCGAAGTAAATGTATCACTGTGTGATTGACAACCTATATTTTCCCATCGGTCTGCAGATGAAATGTCGTACTCCTCTTCAACTTGGTGTCCATCATTCTCCACAAACTCGTCCAAAACTCTCCAAGTTGTTACACACCATTTTGTCACATTAGGGAAATGACCATCGATTTGGATCTTTCGCTACCCACAAATGCGTCCGAAGGGCACCCACCTGCAAAGTTATAATCTAAATCATCCCAAAGAAAGTAGAATTCCTGGATCCCATGGAACAAAACCCTATTTTTGGCTACCTACACAGTTCCCTAGTTGATTTATGCACATACGCAGAGAAGACCATAAGTAAGCACCATCTTATATTGTGACCTGCGAACATGACTTAACACATGTAATAATAAAAATTAAAGTCTAGAAAAATTGTTGGTAGCACCTATCCCAACCAACAAGATTTGAATGGTTGCTTATTCACTATTGATCCCTCTCATCATGGAGAAATTTCCCTTCCTTTTTGGAACCCCTATTATCCCACTAATAGTGGATCTAATCCCTTGAAGAATGGATGCAAAACTTCCCATCCTTGGCCTATAAAGCTACTACAGGTCTGAGGATTGGGGGAGAATTGTTGGCAGTAGGTTTATGCTATTGATATTAGGTTGGAAGGCTATTCTTGCAAGGAAAAGGGTTGGATATTGTAGAAGGGACTTCCAACATCAAGGCTATATGGTTGTAAATCTTTTCTCCACATTATTAATATAAAAGAAAATGTTCTTTCTCAATTACATCTTTGTTGATCTAATTTGTAGGATTCCTTGATCACCTACATAGATTGTGATTGCATATTGATCAATTAAGAATATATAATTGATTAATTAGTCCATTTGTCTCTTTGATTATATGTTGGATGCTTTGATCTCTTGTTTGTGTCTGTCTATGCAAATCTCTTTCAGGACATTATGGAGAAGATGTGGGGAGAAATTAGAGGATCACTAAAGCATCGAGGAGCAAATGGTCGGAAGCTTTGAAGGGGACTTCGTCAATCACTCTATTTAAATGGTAAGAGGCCTCTATCATTGTATTTGATTTTAGTCAATCAAAGTCTAGAGAAAGGTAGAAGTTCCTATTTGTTTGTTACTAGGGTTCTTTGAAGTCTTGGGAGATCGCTCTTATCTGCAAGTGGGATAAGTCCACATAAAAAATTGGAAACTCCATTAGGGAATCATTTCAATATCCATTAATTTTCCTTGTTTGACCTTTTCAACTTACTGCACAAGCCTTCCTTCAGTGTCTAGAAATTTTAGAAATTTGGATTTAGGCTAGATCTGATTTATTTTGTTATTTTTCTAAATTTCCCCGCTATGCATTCTTAGACATTAGGAAAAGTGCACACTTCTACGCATTTCTCTTTCAACAACAAATTTTATTCACATTGGTTTACTCGAGAGCCTGCACACATACATAAAACTTTTGAAAAAATCAATTATATCCTCTTTAAATCCAAACTTTTAGTTTTTTCATGTTGTTTTACACTTGTTTGAATATCCTGTGAATGATTGTTAGTCCATCTGAGTGTTATGAAGATATTTTCCTGTGATTGTTTTTTTTTTCAAATTAGGGTAGGGTCTTATTCGATGAATGGTCAATCTATAAAAAGAGAGATCTGTTAGAATTGTCTTATCGATTGCCTATCTTTCTACTATCAATTACATCAAGTTTTGAGTCCAATTTTCTCTTTTAAGAAAGTTTGATTTGTGTGTCAAAATCAATGATTTGCATAATTAGGTATTGTTTGTGAAAATAATTCTTGTATTAGTTTCGAAATGGAAAATCATTTTTCTTTTTGTTGCTGAAGTGTTCATGAACCATACTTTTGTTGCAAGTGAATTCATAACATTCAATTAATGAAAATTCATTTTTAGTCATTATTGGTTTCTTGTTGCATTTTTCAAATTTCTAAGTAATTGTATGAAAAGAGAGATTTCTTGTTTTCTTGCGTTATTTGGTAAAGTGAAAGTTTGAAATCGTTTTCAATATTCAGGTGATTTCAAATTGGATATTTGTATCTTAGGAAAAGGATTGTTGAGGGAGTTAGAGTTTTTGTTTACATTTCAGTTGAAAAAGTGAATGACTCTTTCCTTTAGATAGATTTTCATTGAAACAAAATATTATATCATCATTTTCGACTAAATTAGGATTGCGTCAAGTCATAATTCCATCAAGTTTCATACTCATTACCTTTGAGTAAATAAAAACTATTAAAAACAATGCTAATTAAAATCAATCTAGAAAGTTTTATTCTTAGGGCTCTTTTCCACCTACAATAGATCTGGTTGTAGGGCTTTGGAAAAGGGAAGTGAGTAAAATTTCCAAAGTTTCAGACAAATATTATGTCATAGATCTAACTTGCAAATATATAATAAAACAAATATAGCCAGAAATAACAAGATCGAAATAGATAAACTTCAGATAAACATCTCTTTATTGATAAAAACCCTTAAGGTAGGGCAACACCATACACTCACTCCTTAAGGAAGGAGAACAATCCACAAGCCATATTCTTGTTCATATAATAATTCTTGACATCTCTCAATGGGGAGTCTCTAGCCTCTATATAGGTCTCATACATACAATACCATGGGTCATTACCATGGTTCTCTCAATACCATCTATCCAATACAATGGGCTTATTACATTATTACTAACTACTTGTGGTCCCTTACATGATATAGGTTAACCATTTTATTTATTACTATGGCCCATTCCATTATTACATTATTCCCTTGGGCACCTCCCTCTGTACCCCATACTATCCCCCCTAAGTATACTACATTCCACCCCCCTTAAACATGTTTCATCCTTGAAACATAAGAAGAACACAAATAATAAGATCTACTCAAAAGAGTAGTCCACTAGTACCATGCACATGCATATAGCCACCCAAGAGAAAGGTGAGCCCTAGATCTAGCTAGTGCCTTGCTCACTTGAGATGGAAGTTGACCCTGGCAGCTCTTCTGTGTTGGTGTGTTGTGGGTGGATCTTCACCCCTCTCTACCTGTCATGTGGGGGTTGTTGTCCTTGTTGCTGATTTGTTGCCATCTTGTAGGTTGTTTTCTTGTTGGGTGATGTGGGTGGTGATATGTTAGAATTGTAACCAATGGTGTATCTTGCTTTAATTCACCACCTAATTGAGCCTGATTAGTATTTGGTACATGTTGTGGCGCCTGTTGTTGTTTCTTATCTTCCAGTATTACTTCAACCACAGATTCATCATCTGATATATCAGTACCTGTAACATTTTTTGCTTCAGCCTCCTCGGACTTGACATGTTTATTGATGGAAATATCCTGTAATGTAATTTTCTTATTTTTATACCAGATCTTGAGGAATTTCTTCTGTACATTAATATTGATAGTACTAATAGATTCTATCCAAGGGTATCCCAAAACAACATCCACATTAGCCATATCTGAAGCATAAAAATTAGAATGCAATACATACTTATCCATAGAAATCTTCAGATGTTTAAAAACTTGTACCTGTTCATTATTAACTTGTGTGTGCTCCATTTGTTTCGCTGGAATTTGCAATCTTTTTGCCAAATTAACATTTATAAAATTTTTCTTGCAACTAGGATTTATAGACAGAATGATCTTCTCCTTCTGAATACTTTTATGAACCTGTAATAAGGAGATATTAGTAGAAAATAACCCATTACATGTCTCATTCCCCTATTTTCTAGCATAAGACCATTTGTCCACAAGGATTTTTTCAAATTCTTCATCTGAAAGTTTGGACAACTGCTTGATGTCAAGTGAGTTCCACCATATGGTAGCTTCTTCTTTCAAATTAAGCCATAGGAAACTTTTCCAATATTTCAGATGGTTTTTCTTAATATCTTTTATGAATTCTTCAATAGTAGGACCATTATCTTTCCCTGTAAAAAATTTCTTTCTAGAAGCCATGAAGAGGGTTTTGAAAAAGATCAATTACTTGGCGAAAATTTAAAGTGGCCACCGGTTGGTCAATATTGATCATAATCTCTATTATGACTTGTTTTCGGAAATGGAACAACCATTCTGCATCTTCCCATGTAATAGAAATCCCAATCTAGGCACTAGAATTTCAGATTCGCGTTGTAATTGTTCTACCATCACAAAAATTTCTGAAAAGGAGAGCTGATTTTAGATCAGTGATATCTCCCTCATCCGGACTCTAATTCGACCGATATTTTTTTTGAAATCGGGTATTTTATCACAAAAAACCTAGATCTGTAATTAGATTCTGCAAATTTTTCACTAGAACATACAAATTTGATCTGCAAACTCGTAGCTCCAAAAATTTATGCAAAAAATAGTAATAAAAAATATCTCTCCGCTTGCGCAAGAAAGTGCTCTGATACCACTTGTTATATATCTGATCTAAAAATATATGAGAAATATAAGTACACCCAAGAAATGATAAGATATAAACATAGAAATGCTTCTTTATTAATCAAAACCATTAAGGTAGGGTAACACCATACATTCACTCCTTAAGGAAGGAGAACACTCCACAAGCCATATGTTCGTTCATACAATATTCCTTGAAATCTCTCCATGGGGAGTCTCTAGCCTCTATATAGGCCTCATACATACAATACCATGGGTCATTACCATGATTCCCTCAATACCATCTATTTAATACAATGGGCTTATTACATTATTGCTAACTACTTGTGGTCCCTTACATGATACGGGTTAACCACTTTATTTATTACTATGGCCCATTCCATTATTACATTATTCCCTTGGGTACCTCCCTCTGTACCCCATACTATCCCCCCTAGGTATACTACATATTAGAATCTTGCGGTAGGGAGATAAATCTAGTTATTACAATTTTGCTCTGGGAAGCTCTCGTTAGAAAGGAGTCAAGCACGATATCATATCATACATGGTGATGTGATCGTACTCACTTCATTGGCTATGGTATAATGATTTACACATATTACAAATGGTGCTAAAAGGTATTGGGGTCACTTGAAAGTGAACCTCCAATTAACCATGTTGAGGAGATTTTCAAGGGGATTGAGCTTTGTTACTCTGCCATTGCGTCTACGTCTGATCTGTGAATGTCCCCCTAGGTTGAATTTTATAGTTGGTAACCTTAATGACCATATTCATATGGTTTTACCCGAGGTGGCAATAGAGGGAAGGTGTTGTTGTACCTGGAACATACATTGACTAGACTCACTTGAAATTTTTGCAGGGTAATCTTCACTCGAGATGGCATAAGTGAAGTTACTTGCACCAGATTGTTTCATTAAGCAGGTTGTTAGCGTAATTGGTTCCACCAGCTCTATCCATAGCCACTTTTCACTATCACTTATGCGACATTGGATTTCATTACCAACTAGAGATCTTGCTGTGAAAATATTGTTTTCATGGATTGAATCCTTAGATTTTTAGCATGTGTTAATTGTTTGTTTTTACTTTTTTAGAGACCTTAGGATTGGATTGTGAATATTGTTTAATTTTGACATAAAATTTAATCTTGGATGAATCACCAAGGCAATCACATAGATTGCAAGGTAAAGCTCCTGAATACACACTTAGTCAATGGGAAAAGATAAAAGTTGAGAAGTCCAATTCAACAGGATCTAAAGCCTCATAAGAACCTGAAACATCAATAGTTTTACAATCTGAGATAGTAGAAACTAAAGTGAATCCAAAAAAAGAAATAGAATGAGGCTTAGTTCACTATGGCCTAGAGATTATCAAAGTCGTTCAAAATGAATCTGATACTGGTGAAGTTTTAGACACTAAACTGACTGAACTAGACACAGAAGAACCTGAGTATGCAGTTTCTCAACTTGAATCACCTTCGACTATTATAGCTCCTAATCCTGAGCCACCTTCACCTCAAAGGAGGTTGATAATTACGACTGGATTACCTCCCGGGTTAATTAGCATTGAATATATTAACAAAAATGAAGAGATAGAAACATCTCATTTTCCATTTAGTGGTAATGAATATTTTGACCCAAGAGTTCCTTTCTTTTCTTTCTGACCTGAGCCTTGGTATTCTACCACTTTGAGTTTTTTAGGTCAAAATTTTTCACTGCCACACATTCCTTTTTATTCACCAGAAAGAACTATGTCAAAAATTCCTATTGGGAGCCAACCCATTGATTCATCTATGTTTACCAGCTCCCCAGTATCAGTATTGTATGGTGGTCCATCAGTTCCTCCTAGATACAAGTCACTTATTGGGAAATTTTTAGGAGATGCTTCTTCTCCCCAACCTTTTACTTGGTCATCTGGTTTATCTACATCTACTGTTCAGAGCATGACTTCCATGCTTGAAGCGCTTATGACATCAGACCAACAAATTCACATGGTCTCTGGTAATTCCACTAACCCTCAAGTAACCCCGACTAGTGTTTATTACCTGCCTAGGGGACAACCACCTTATCCTCCACTTGGAGGGAAACCTATTTCTAGGGGTCAACCTTTTACTCGAACTTATGGTGAGATACCTCAACCAAGTCTAGGTAAACCTGTTGTAAATCAACCTTTACCTGGTACTCCTTATCTTGGGACAAACACTATTTAGAATCCTAATTTTACTCAATAGTATGGTCCAATTACTTCACAAGTGCCACTTTATCAACCTGTTCAACTTATTGGACAAACTATTCCTCAAATACTTATTCCGGGTATTTCCATACCTGTCCAACAACTTATTCAGGGTATTCTGCAAACAGTTTTGCAACAACCTGTCCAAGGAATTCCATAAACAACTATTCAACTGATCCATATTTATGCAAGAATGCAAAAAATTATAGATATAACCATAAATATAGAGATGCAACAAAAATAATACTTCATCTCATTAATGTAAAATACTGAAATATGCTTACAAACAAAAATGGAAATAAACTGGCTCAGGTGATGGTATCTTATCTTTGAGAAGAGATGTGGCGGCTACATGCCTCTGAACTGTGTTAAAATGAGGCTCAATGTCCTTTTTATTATTGAACAATAAGAGAAAACCTTAAACAACCAAAATCATAACCCAAGGAGATGTAATACCTAGAGTTTATGGGCCCCGTTGGTGTTAGTTGGAAAACCAACTTCCCGGGGTCGTGACTTGGTCATATTATCTTTGTTTGACACGCAAGATACCCCATTGGAAAGATCTCTCCGAGGACTACGATGGAAAATAATATTTTTTTAAATAATCATTGGCGGTAGATTTCCAAAAAAATGTTGTTTAGGGCCTCAAAACGGCTCCAGAAGTTTAGGACCCGAAAAACTACTAAAAATAGTAAATTGTGCTATAATTAAGGAAAATGAAAAACTAAAAGAAACAATGGTGGGGGTCCAAGTGGGATAGGCGAGTGGACACCAACATCCACCTGGATCATTCCTCTACCCTTAGGAAGCAATGGTCCCCATTGTGTTGAGTGCCTCCATGAGATGGGGAAAATTCTGTTAAACTTGGTCCCTGGTGAGTTGTTTTGCAATCTCTAATGTGTCGAGTAATGGTGGGAAGCATGGTTGAGGGTAGTCCACATTGAACACTTGGTGCAAGCCAAGGAATGGGGGAATGTTGTGCTCCAAAGCATTGTTTCCCATAGCCTTGGTGATGGTGTAAGGACTATATCAAAGTGGTTTGAGATTCTGATGGGCTCTTGTAAGGCGTTCTTTATGTAAATGCAAGCAAACTTTGTCACCCACTTGAAACTTGTGTGGCACCTAATGTTGATTATGTCGCTACTTGTACTTGGCATTTTCCAGAATGGGGCGGTGATATATCGGCCCATTGGGTAGAGGTGCTCCAGGAGTTAGATTGAATGAATGTTTGATATGATAGTGTAACGGTACCCCTGTATGCGAGGAGAAGATGTCCCTCTATCCTTTCATGATCATATCCACCTACGTCTTCTACATGGAGGAACCCTTCCCGGGGGCCATGGATGTGGCTACGATCTTCCCCTTACTTTGAGAGCGAACCAGGAAGAAAATAAATTTCCTAGTCTAGGAGATGATCTTATTGCCTTTCTTAGCAGAGATCAAAGAAGTGTCAGTAGGTGGGGCTACCTCCGGTATCCTGTATAATGTATTACACAAAGAAATAATAACAAAACGAGGCATTGAATCATACATAGCATGCCGCTTCCACAAGTATGGTTGGCCTAACAATACGTCACAAACATCAAGAGGTGAAACATCACACAATACCTCATTTTTGAAGGGCTTCATGGTGGAGGGAAGGCGCCTCTGCTAGCAAACTCAGAGATCTCATCCTTGTGAAGCCACCCAATGTTGTATGATTGCAGGTTTAGTATAGTCAGTAGTCCCAGTCACTTCACGACCTCTACTGAAATGAGGTTATTTTAGATCCTATTGTCAATAATGGATTGCAGCGGTGAACCCTTCACCCACATCTGTGAGTGGAAAAGATGCTCCCCCTCCTTTGTATCTTCGAGCTCATTCTTCTAGATATTAGTGGTGGTAATAATGGCACTGGGCTCCACATCAATGATCTTCTTCCCTTTGTCATTCCTCTTGTTGGGTTCTGACTTAGGGTTGGAACATGCATCTGATTCTGAAGCCTTCAACTTGGCCACCAATGACTGCTTGGTTCGACACTCACTTGTGTTGTGAGTGGGGCTCTTGTGGAACTCACACCACTTTCCTGTGTCCTTCTTTGACTTCATGGTGTTGTTCATTTCTTGCGGCTTCGACAGGTTGACTTAGGTTAGCCTGCCTTGGCTTTGTCCTTTGCTCTTCGGATTTGCAGATCCAAAGTCTCGCTTCTTCTGTTTAAACTTCTGCTCGATCTTGATGGTGTATCGGTATGCCATGCCGAGCAAGGAGATGGCTAGGAACTTCATATCATCCTGGATGTACCTATGTAGGCAGTTGAGGTACTTGAGTACCAAATGTTTCTTAGAATCCTTGATGCCTAACTTCGTGTGCAGAGTATGAAAAACATTTGTAAACTCCGACACATCTTAGTCCCTTCCCTACCATAGCGTGGTCCACTTTATGTATTTGTCCTCATAGCTCCCGTAAGGGTAGTACTGTCCTTGATGGCATCCCAGAATGAATTCCAAGTGGGAGCGGCTGAAAACAGTGAGTTCGTACTTTCATCCATATGCTTGTAGTAGGTTTCCCACCAATCCTTGACATGGGGGGCTATTTTGAGAAGAGCGAAAGTAATCTTTTCCCGGCAGGAAAAATCATGAACAGAAAAATACCCTTCTAGCAGATTTAAGCATTTATCTATGACATTTGCATCTATCTAACCCTCGAGTATGGGGATTTCAAATTTAACTTGTACCTTAAATGGCGTGGAATTTTCTGACTAGCTATTAGATGCGTCATCCTGGGGTAGCTGCTGAAGGATATGGGCAAATTTATCCATCATCGTGTTCCTTTGTCACTCGAGGGCTTTTTCGAGCAAGATTTTGAAAGGATCTCTTAGCCCCTCATCTTTCTTTTCATCCTCCATGGGAGGCTATCGGGATTTGCGAGGCTGGTCTTGGAATGGTTCGACCAGTCCAAGCCCTAACTCCTTATATCGTGGCCTTGTTGGGGACATGCAAAGAAAGGTAGAGAAAGAGCATACCACTCTAA
This sequence comes from Pinus tabuliformis, assembly GCA_031772625.1. NCBI lineage: Eukaryota > Viridiplantae > Streptophyta > Pinopsida > Pinales > Pinaceae > Pinus > Pinus tabuliformis. Next base: position 666,676,789 of record CM062811.1, on the reverse strand, counting down.
TACCACTGATCCGAATTTATGCGGGAATGCAACAAATTACAGATATAACCATAAGTACAGAGATGCAATAGAAATAATCCTTCATTTCATTAATGTAAAATACTGAAATACGCTTACAAATAGAAATGGAAATAAACTAGCTCAGGCAATTGTAGCTTATCTTTGAGAAGAGATGTGGCGGCTACATGCCTCTGAACTACGTTAAAATGAGGCTCAAGGGCCTTTTTATAATTGAACAATAAGAGCAAACCCTAAACAACCAAAACCCTAACCTAAGGAGATGTAACACCAAGAGTTTATGGGCCCTGTTGGGGTTAGTTGGACAACCAACTTCCAGGGGTCGTGACTTGGTCATATTATTTCTGTTTGACGCGCATGATACCCCATTGGAAAGATCTCTCCTGTTGGGTGTGGAGCCTAATTATCTTCTGTATTCTAAGGTTTCAACTAGATGTATACCCCAAGAAGACTATACACCCCTCCCCGTGGGGGGGACTTGTGCCCCCCGTAGGGGCTTGGGGGCCAGCGGTCCCCCGGTTGGGGTTCAGGGGCAGCGCCTCCGAAGCTAAAATTAGATGTAAAATTGCCTTGTAAAATTCTAGTAATTTCTAGTCAATCTAGGCCGTTCATTAGGCAGATGATCTGACGGTAGAAGTTATGTTTAATTTAGGGATTTTTGCCCTGTTATAGACAATTTTGTGCCTTACAGCAACAGGCATGAATTGTCAATAATCCAAGGGATCCAAAGTTACCTAAACATGATGTTCCTACCCCTAGAGGAACAAGGTCAGCAAACCAACAGCTCTCAGATCAGTTCTCCACCTAAAAACACTCAAAAACAAGCAATCCTGAAATCAAAGCAGGTGCTCCACTAGGCTTCTGCGCTGAAACTCAGATCCTCCATGGTGTACCTGCGTTGCAAAGCAAGTGGAACAAAGGCCACCTGCGCTGAGCGAGATGGGACAAGTGGCACACTGAGTCATTGCTCCAAAAATGACACTTGGATCAGGGATTTCGCCTTGTGATGAGTCAGAGGCTCTGTTTCTCCAAGTGGAAGCAAGGTTCTCCAAGTGGACTCAAGAACTGAAGATCAACTAAAGATTAACTAAAGAGAGAGAGGACACAAGGCAGCTACACATCAGTTGCAAGCTGACTCATCCTTTCTCAATTCATCTATATATTGAGCTCTCTCCTTTGAGCTCAGGAGGCTGGAATTTTGTGCAAAGTAATGCTATGCTGTTGGTTTCACTATAGAGCTATTGGGTGATTGCTTGAGGGAGGTGAAGAGGAGAAATTCTTTCTGCTGGGAGGTGTTGCTGGATTAGGACCTTCAATGGTTGTAACACTCTCAGAACCTTTACTTCTTCATTAATAAAAGCTATTGAGGTTCTTCTATATGCATTTGTTCCAATGATGTTTTGTGATAATTGTATATTTGGTTTATGCTAATCCGTGAATCAGTTATGATTGCATGCCTCTTGTAGTCTCCTTCTTTGTCATTTTGCAGGATCTCATTGTAGCTGGGCCGGCAAAAGAGCAAAGAGCTGGGAGCAAGCGGCCATAGAGAAGAGTTTGGATTCGACATTAAGCGCAAGGCAACGGTTAGTGCATTTATCTACTCTCTTTTGCTTTCATAAAGAAGTAAACCTTAAGTAGTTTTCTTTACAGTTGTTGCTGAGGTACTATCACCCTTAGAGTGGGATAGGGTCATCCGAGTCGGATACTTTTCCCTACAACAAACTGGCGACTCCACTGGGGATCGTATCTGTTTGATTGTTTGTAGTATTTTGCTATTCATTTCCTGAACAAAAGAGTACCAAATCGAAAAGCTTTTGACTATATCAAAAGCGAAGTAGAGGGCAGCTACTCTAGCTCATTTCTGAGCATGTTCATGATTTGAAGAGCTGATCTACAAGGATCCTTGTAAGCTCTTAGTGATAGCTTTTCACCCTCCTAATCATCCCTTTGAGTGTGCTTGACTGATTGCTTCTGATTTGAGCAAAAACTGTGCTTTTTTGAGAAAATTGTGACCCGGAAACTGTGAAAACGCAACTTTCGTTTTCCAAAGTAGGTAGTACACAGGCTACCTGCTTTGCAACGCAGGTCCCGAAGGGGCTACCTGCGCTGAGAGCCAGACTGGCTGTGCAGCACCTGCGTTGGCCCAATTTTGCCTAGTGCTGTTGGGGTTTCCTCCTTTTCTCTTGCCTGTTTTCACTATAGATTTGGCTGCCAGTTACCAGTCTTGCACCTGTTCTGAAACCAACATTACTTGCCATCATTCCGCCTCTGTTATATAACGAAATTGTACTTGTTCTTTGTATTTCTTACTCATTTACAATTTCCCATAACGAAGAGTAAACTAGTCTTGCTTTTGGCCTCTTAGATCTGAACCTGTGTTAGGCATTTTGCTGGTCTAAAGAGTTAGCTTGTTTGCTGTCCATAGCTGATTAGTCATTTTACTTTCGTCATTATGGTTTGATTTCATGCATTTCCAGTGATTAAGCAAGTAAATCTTAAGGTGTCTTTTGATTTTGGACAAGCTTGTTTGTTTTCACTTTAAATCGAAATCAAAGTTATATAACAACTTTATTTTTGTAACCCATCTACATTAAGAAAGGGAAAAGAAAATACATGCATTGTGCATTTTGCATTTGACTGTTTGCTTGAAGATTTAGAAAAATTTGCATTTAGTGTGTGCTCTATGATCTGTGTGAAAAGATTTGCCTTTCTTTTCCCTCAGTAGTTAAGGTTTTCAAAGTTGAAAGATTGAAAAGTTTGCTTCTCATCTTAGACTGCATTCAGGAATTTGTTACATACATCTCGTGGTGATCCTTAAAGGCAAACTGCTAAGCAAGATCAACATTAAAATAAATTCAATTTACATAACAACGCTTTGTAACATAACGCAAACACATAGAGGTCTAGGTAGAGACGTGTTCCGGCGTCGTTAAACATAGTGACTGTCGATCTCTACGAAGGTGGGTGATTCCTCCTGAGAGTCGGTGGCACTAATACGGACTTGTGCTCCCACGTACCGTCGCGTATATATTGGGAGACCCCTATAGGCAATTATCCTTTATCCATAGGAAGCCGTGTCGGCCACCCTACTGATCGCGATGCAGTGAACACAACATTCACGAAGATCGACCACCCGTACTGTAAAACGTATTCTGTGGTTTCGCGAAAAGTTTGGCACACCCTCTGCCTAGAACTCCAGAGTAGTTTCTTTTGGCCTTTTTCAAACTCTATAACTGAAAAAGTCCATCCGAGCATTTGTCACTTCGGGCTCGTTAAAACATCGAAGGAGACTAGAGTCATCTTTAGCTTTTTCTCGACTCTTAAAACATGAAAAAGCAAAGTTGTGTCTAAAGCGTCGTTAATAAAATTTATTTTAAATCGGAACATAATCACCTGTTATTCCCACGTTGATCTTTCAGTTGAAAAGTATGGAGCCCACCAACCAAGGAAGTAACCTTGGCGGAAGTCCCAATCCCTTCTCCTCTTGGGGAGATGTTGGTGCGCCTCATATGGCCACATTGTCACTTCCAGGATTGACAATTGGCCTACCCGTATGGCTCTTTTCAACTAATGTAGTGCAGATCGCCACTAATCCTGAGCAGTCAAATCAACAGTCAGACCAGTCTAGAACTACCCACCAGCCTTCCACTTCTTACAATACTTCCTCTGATCCTTCATCTTCGCAAGGTAGAGCCGGCAAAAGTCAGCCTCCCATGGAGAAGAAAGAAAAGAAGAAGAGAGAAAAGAAGCAGAAGGGGCCTATGGCGAAGGCGACTGGGGGCAAGCAAAAGACATCTGACAAAAATCCACACACTGCACCGACCGGGCCTAAATCGCCATGTGTCATTTGCAAAGGGACCCACTTCCATCGTGATTGTCCTTGTATTCCCCGGATACTAAAGGACTGGTCCCCAAGGTTGCACAATCCGGTAGCATCAACCTCTGGTAGTCATGTTGATTGCAGTCCGTCAACTAGCGAGAGTGAAGGACAAAGAGGGAAACCAAGATCACCCTGTATGCTGTGTGAAGGCGATCACGCCATCCACCGATGTCCATTCTTAGATGAGGCGAAGAGAGTTTTGGAAGATCGTCCGGTATCACCGTTACGACTTCCTCCTGGATACCAAAAACTCGTGCCTAATCCCTCGATAGTTGAAAATCCAGCTGGCCCGCTCAAGTGGTCAGCTGAAGTGTCGGTCATTGAGAATGAACCTACTGAATCCAGACCAGACGAAAGTCTAAAGGTCGAAACGGCAGTTGACCCGGTTCTTCCTTCAGAGGTTTCATCCTCAAATGACATCGTCATTGAAGATTCATCTTCAAATGACACCCTCACTGAAGAGGATAAGGATGACACCGTCCATATTCTTTTCATCAACACAGACTCTGATGAGCATCAGGGCAACGCGCCCATTCCTTTATCACAGGAAGGAACATCGTCAGGGTCGTATCCGGCCGTGTATTTGGTCCCACCACCAAGCAACCTAGTTGTTTGCTTTGATTGGAATCAACTAGGCAGACCCCGGTTACCAGCCAGTATCCCATTCAGAATCATAGTCCAAATCTACAGAATGGTGATGGCTGGAACTATCATTGATGAAGGGGCATCTGTGAGGATCCTTTCCTCTATTGCTTGGAAAGCACTGGGTTGCCCGGTGCTTTTACCTGAGATAAGAAATCTATCAGGTTTTGATAAAGGAACCAGTCACCCGTTAGGGATTCTCCCTAATGTTCCAGTTACATTGAAAGGGAAGACAGTTCATATGAACATCATGGTCGTCCAGGGACCCTTGGTTTATAACTTACTCCTTGGACGAGACTATATATATTGCATGGAGGCAATAGTGTCCTCGCTCTTTAGAGTCATGTGTTTTCCGCACGAAGGAAGAATGGTCAAGCTCGTAGACCAACTTTCATTTCCAGGATCACGCATCGCAAATAGTCAAATACCATCCCTTAACGGTTTATTCACTCAAGGAATGCCACCACCCCCGGTTCTACTTCCTGATGAATGCGAGTAATTCGGAAAGAAAGAACTGGGACCCAGGGGGCATGCACCCTGGCCTGCCTTGGGCAGAGAAAACCTTGGGTATAAAGTTAATTTCCGCAGAAGAATGGACTAGTCCGTACCCCGTCCGAAAAAGGAAGAGAGGGTTGTTCTAGGATAAAATTCTTTTGTCAAAGTTATGTGAGCGAAAAGATCGTCTCCCTTTGTCTAAAAAAGTAGGCTCTCCTAAGGAGGAGATCCATTTGTGGCAGCAAGTAGCCACCATCTTTGAATGTCAAGCCTCACCCATTAAAACAATATGTTTTGAAGGATAAGTAGGGGCAGTCTCCAAAGAAAGAGATGAAATTGCTGAAACAAGTAGTCACCATCCTTAGCAACCTAATGATAGACACCGCCGAAAAGAGAGTTTAGTCTGCGGCAGCAAACAAAACCATTTTTCGGATAATAAGTAAGAGGGCCTCCCTCCGTAACACCAATGTTTTATCTGTTGCGATCTTGCAAAATCAAAAAGTGAACTGATGGGAAGACAAGTACCGTCGGCACCGAAAAATAACGAGAAGACAAGTATCGTTAAAAATATAGCAAGACGACAATTAGAAAAACAGAGGTGGGACAGGGGAGGGGCAGCCTTGAAATTATACTTTATACCTGGGGGCATGCAAACCTTTTGGAGTGCAAGCACGGGACGACTATTTATTTTTTAAATTTTTAGGTCCTCCCTTTAAACCTGTAGGTCTAACCCGTTAAACTCGTAGGATTAGCCGTTTCCAGCTTGCATAAAGAAAGGATGAAGGGCAAAAGTTAAAACCTGCCAAATTGGAGTAATTAGTGAGGTATCGCTCCTTAAATAAGATTACCTCACCTAAGGCATTCCTTGTATTAAGACTGGTAAATCGAGCAGTTTTAGCAATGTTCATGCTCGTTAAAAAATAAACGCAAGAATTCGAGCAGTTTTTGTACAGAGTTCATGCTCGTTAAAAAATAAACATAAATTGTGAGCAATCTTTCCCTACAGTTCAAGCTCATCCAGAAAAAATGAACCGGTAAATAACCTTGAGAAATGTAACCTTTGATAGCCATATTAAAAGCCCTTGGTCGTGTTTATATGCCATCACCTCCATCCGTTCATTTGGCCAATCGTTCATCTCCATATGTTTGTTTACCCATTTTTAGGAACAGCTGCGAAGAGTGATTTCACTTAGCCATCCTTGTGACACTGCCGTGATTGGAAAATTCCAACCTGTACCTGGAATCTGCTGCTATCCCTGTTTATCACTCGTTCCTCAAAAGACGAGTCTTCTTTGAGCTCTTTTCACTGACTCGTAAAATATGAAAAGTTTGCCGAGTTTTGGCCTTCCAGCTCGTTAAAAGGACCGGAAGAACTATCCCTCCTCTAGATTTTAATCTTTTTGGACCTGAGGGATTATTGCACAAAAAGATCAAGCGCTTGTTTTGTTCGGCTCGTTAAAGAAATCGAAAATTCATCCCTTTTGTATTGTTTTATACTTTTCCGGACTTAAGGGATTAGATGACGAAAAAGGAATTTTGGAGTTAACTTTCCGTACCTTTTCAGACTCTCTAAAAATGAAAAGGACCGAGTTTTCCTTGTCGTTAGACTCGTTAAAATGATTAAATAGCGACAAACTTGTCTTTAGACGAGAACGAGTTTCCCTATCGCTAGGCTCGTTAAAACATAGCGATGGGCTTGCCCGAAGGGCAGGTTATAGAACAAGCATATGTTATCCTCCTCAAGCTTGACAAAAATAAAGAGGTACTGGTCAGCAATGACTGGGGAAAAATTGGGAGAACCTCACAGCATTAATGGTAGCAAGTCGCTCTTGAACATGACACTTTGTCCTCCGTATCACATCGGGTTGGGTTGTTTCATTCACCGGTCTCATAACCATGGTCCTCGCCACACCATCCACAATTGGGGTAATGCTACCAATCCATCACATCAGTGTCATTATATGTTCAAGAGATGTGGTTCTGCAAAGAGTCAACCGTGTCCCATCCACTGCCATACATTATCCTTCATCCACTTCATGGCCGCCACCCTGAATCATACATCACAGTTTGTTTTCACCTCATCACAATCACTAGCTCCGTTCCGTGTCACTGATGTGGGATTCATTAAGGCCCTCCTTTGACGGATCGCTCCTTGTCGACATCAGCTCATTATCCAAGGAGTTGATCTAGGAACACCCCCTTCAGTACTTTGAAGCTTGCATGCCTCAATGGCAAGTTTCTCACTTCCGGCGACAGGTATACATCAATGACCTTCGTCCAGAAGATTTTGCATGGTGGTCGATGCCAAGTCCTTTATTCCCACCATGTGAATTGTGCTGCCGTACCTTGAGGGTCATCATCCTTATCGGTGATTCCTCTCGCGCTTGTTAACGGTTTTCATCATTGACTGGTAATCAAGCGATGTCTTTCCATGTTCGACTTCAAGAAATTCTCACATGGATCGACTTGTACATCGAGTGAAGATCGGAAGAGATTGAAGACCCCGGATCTAGTTTCATCCATCCGGGATGCGATATATATTCAGGACATAAAGACATTTGATATGTACATCATTACAGCAGATGATCATCCTTCTCAAAGGATGATAATTTCAGCAGAGAATTATCGGTCTACAATCAGACGATCGTCTGTTCTATGTACGAAAATGTATTTATAAAGCTGAGCATGGGAATGCCCGCCTCAGCTAGATCATGAAAATGTATGAAAAATAATGTATTGTATTGTATCTTATTACAGGACACTTCTCAGCAGATTGAATGAACTTCGGATCCTCTCAATAAATCATTTCACCCGATAAACGACCTCATACTTTAGGGGGCATTTGTTATAGACAATTTTGTTCCTTACAGCAACATGCATGAATTGTCAATAATCCAAGGGATCCAAAGTTCCCTAAACATGATGTTCCTACCCCTAGAGGAACAAGGTCAGCAAACCAACAGCTCTCAGATCAATTCTCCACCTAAAAACACTCAAAAACAAGCAATCCTGAAATCAAAGCAGGTGCTCCACTAGGCTTCTGCGCTGAAACTCAGATCCTCCATGGTGTACCTGCGTTGCAAAGCAAGTGGAACAAAGGCCACCTGCGCTGAGCGAGATGGGACAAGTGGCACACTGAGTCATTGCTCCAAAAATGACACTTGGATCAGGGATTTCGCCTTGTGATGAGTCAGAGGCTCTGTTTCTCCAAGTGGAAGCAAGGTTCTCCAAGTGGACTCAAGAACTGAAGATCAACTGAAGAGAGAGAGAGGACACAAGGCAGCTACACATCAGTTGCAAGCTGACTCATCCTTTCTCAATTCATCTATATATTGAGCTCTCTCCTATGAGCTCAGGAGGTTGGAATTTTGTGCAAAGTAATGCTATGCTGTTGGTTTCACTATAGAGCTATTGGGTGATTGCTTGAGGGAGGTGAAGAGGAGAAATTCTTTCTGCTGGGAGGTGTTGCTGGATTAGGACCTTCAATGGTTGTAACACTCTCAGAACCTTTACTTCTTCATTAATAAAAGCTATTGAGGTTCTTCTATATGCATTTGTTCCAATGATGTTTTGTGATAATTGTATATTTGGTTTATGCTAATCCGTGAATCAGTTATGATTGCATGCCTCTTGTAGTCTCCTTCTTTGTCATTTTGCAGGATCTCATTGTAGCTGGGCTGGCAAAAGAGCAAAGAGCTGGGAGCAAGCGGCCATAGAGAAGAGTTTGGATTCGACATTAAGCGCAAGGCAACGGTTAGTGCATTTATCTACTCTCTTTTGCTTTCATAAAGAAGTAAACCTTAAGTAGTTTTCTTTACAGTTGTTGCTGACGTACTATCACCCTTAGAGTGGGATAGGGTCATCCGAGTCGGATACTTTTCCCTACAACATGCCCTAGAAGGCAACCCCTCACTATATATGAGGGAATTGTATTGTGTCTATGTAGATCTGTATTCTGAGTGAGGAAGAGAGATGAGATTGAGAGTGAAGAGGGTGTTACAGCAGATCTGCTGTAGGTTGTATCTCTTCAGTTTGCTGGATAATATAATAAAAGAAGGATTGGCTATTTCTCCGTGGATGTAGCCCAAACTAGGTGAACCATGTATATCTGTGTCTCTCTTATTTTATGCGTTTGTTGTGTTTATGTTTCTGCAATATTTTATGTGTTCCATTGCTCTGTAATATATAATTTTCTAACATCTCTGAGTACTACGATGTAAAAAACAATTTTATGAAAAAATCATTGGGAGTAGATTTCCAAAAAAATGTCGTTTAGGGCCTCAAAATGGCTCCTAAAGTTTAGGACCCAAAAAACTGCTAAAAATAATAAATTGTGCTATAATTAAGGAAATTGAAAAACTAAAAGAAACAATGGTGGGGGTCCAAGTGGGATAGGTGTGTGGCCACCAACAACCACCTGGATCATCAACAACTGATTCAATGACCTATTCAGAGTTCACCACAGACACCTATTCAAACACATGTTTCGTAGCTAGTTCCAAGTTCTCCTTCTCCTCAAACACCTATCCAAGGAGTATCATAAATAACTGTTCCAATTACCCCTCAAATATATGTTCCTTAGACTAATCATCAAATTGTTCCTATGGCCTAGTCTATACCATAGATTCCTATCGGGAAACCCATTGTAGGAACAATGCAAACACCTTTTCAAGGTCAATTTATTCAAAGTAAACCTATTCAAAGCCAATTTGTTTAGGTCAACCTTTGCAAGTTCAACCTGTATAGGGGAAATATTACTTAGGTCAAATGGGTCAAGGTAAACCTTCTCAATGTCAACCATACCCTGGTCATACTTATCAAGTCCATGTTCAACCTCAACCCAGTATGGTTCACCCTGGTTACCCTGGTGGAATTCCAATTCCAATTGCATAGGCTATTCTAGGATATCCTAGGTATCCTCCTCCAGGGTTTGGTCTTAACTCACAATGTTATCAAAATTTACCGCAAGACCCTAACCAACAATTATCGTTTATTGCAACCCTAGAATTACATGATCTATCCTAGTTAATGGACGATCCTATTTACTATTATCCTTATTGGTCGACGATTCCTACCAAGTTACTGAGTGACACACCCAAATTTGAAGGAAAATCGGGAGAAAACCCATCCAATCATGTGATGACATATCAGCTTTGGTGTGCATTGAATTATTTAATCGATGATTCCATATGTCTTCGCCTTTTCCAACAAACTTTAACCGGTTTTGCAGCCAAATGGTACATTGAGCTACCTCACGCTTCTTTCCATAAATTTAACTCCATAGAAACAACATTTTTAACCCACTTTCAATTACCGATCTATTATGATACTAGTACTAAACTATTTACTTCTTTAAAATGATCAAAATCAACTCACATTTCTGATTGTATCCATGAATGGATATGTAGACGTCGGTTAGTCAAAGTTTTTATTCCATATCAGATTTTAGCTGAATGGTTTATGTAGTCAAATATTCATGTTATCACGGAAGATATTTCGAATGGAGGTTTCATTATCAAAGAGCATGAAATTTCTCGTGCTCAGTATTTACACTTAGTCTACACTCAATCAGGCACTTTTTATGAGAAAATTCCAATTTACCGCGCCCTACAGGTGAACCAATAATTACATCTCCTACAAGATCTAATGTTGTTGATGGTATTGTAGGTTCTATTAGCCAACAACATAAGGGGAAAAAGAAAAATTCTAAAAGTACTCATACTTTAGCCATAAAAGATACACCATCTGAAATCCTTTCTTGAGAAACTATTTTCGAGATTAATGTTGTAGAATCATCTACCGGCAAGTCAAAATCACCAAAGGTAAAAATAAGGGGAAAGGTAAATCGAATCAAAATTCTTCTTCGAAGGAGAAATCTAATAAAACTGAGCCTATTGACGAAAAATGAAAACCTCTCTATCCTTGCCTTATTTCCAATGAGAATCATTATATGAAAGAATGCCCATATTGGGCAGAGGTTTCTAAGTTCATTAAAGGTTCTCCAACTCCCACTATTTTGAAGGATCCATTTCCTTCTCAAGAGAGAAAAAAATGTTTCTCATAACACATCTTCCACTTCCACATCGCAAGACATCGTGATGATGTCTTCACAACAAGTTATGGTAGCTATGAGATCCAAAGATTACAGGTCTAACGATCTTGTTGACAATGGAAAAGAGGCTAGTTCATCTGGTCAACCTTCCAATTCAATTCCTCCTTCTCCTTCTAAACCATTACAGATTGAGAAATTGAATCTTGACATGATGATCTGACCGCCTCATAAAGGTGTGATTCAGAAATCAACTTTCAACTCACATGCTAGTGCCGCACAAAATTACAAAATTGTTAAAGACCTAGCTATGTATCCTTCCGCAATGTCAGCTCTGGAGGTACTGCAAACATGTCTGGCACAACAAAATATTTTTTTGTGAGCCTTAGGAGCCATTCATCTATAGGATTCTAACCTAATTATCTTTGATCTTGAGAGTCATATCCCAAGACTCCCTCATCCACTAACATTCCAGATTCTAGTTTTTGTTAAAACTAGATGAGTATTTCATACAATTGTTGATAAAGGAGATTCTACATGTATTATGTTGATTGCTTGCTGGAAATATTTAGGTTCCCCAGCCATAAATCAATCACCTACCATTCTAAAAGCCTTTGATGGAAGAGGTTTTTGTCCTTATCGAATCCTAAATGATTTGTCCATAAAGATAAAGGGTAAAATGATTGTGATCAAATTTGAAGTTGTTAATAAGCATCTTGATTACAACTTTTTTCTTGGTCGAAGTTGGACTTACACTATGTCAGTCGTGGTATCATTTATTTTTCGAATGATACAATTTCCTCACAAAGGGAAAACTGTCAAAATAGACCAGTTGTCTTACTATACTTTAGACCCTAACTCTATGGGCAGCATACCTTTTGTCGGAAAATGAATACTATTTATGAGGATATTGGTGTTAGTCTACTCAAATACTCATCACTGCTGGGAACCTTGGTGCTCCCTCCACCGAATTTTCCTTTTAATTTTTCCAAGGTTAACATGAATACATCAAGCACTATGGAATCTTCTGATCCCTATATAGTGCCTTTAGAGTCTGAGTTATCCTCCCATGGCAGTGACATGCCTTTGATCCCATTTGAATTGAATAACCAGGAAGTTCAGTCATTTTTTTAACCTTCATCTTCTGATATTAATCGAGTGGATATGATCAATGATGATTATTATCCTTTGCTTTGGTTAGAACCGGTTTCACTCTCTTATCCTTTTGACTATACCTTTCGAACTTATGAAAGTATCATGGAGGTCATGAATTCGAATGAAATGCCTTGGAACGATTACCATCATCGTTCATATTTTCTACCCAACCCTCATAAAATCAAGAATGATTTTTCAACTATGTTTTCATCTAAGATAGTAGATAGTCTAGAATCGCTCATTTCAGTTTTTCACGCTGATTCCAAAAGGAATTTGGGAAATATATCTACAACAATTACCATTGACATCTCAGTTAAAATAGGTATTATTGAAAATATTCACATAGGTTCCTCATGCTCAATCGAAGAAATTCGAACATATAAGGCCCTGTTTCAATAATTTTGCGACATTTTTGCCTGGTCTTATGAAGAAATACCAGGAACTGACCCAAGAATTGTAGTACATGAAATTAAGACTTACCCGAATACCAAACCTATCACACAATGATTACATCTAGTGCATCTGTGAAAAGTTGTTGCAATTAAAGCTGAGGTTGTGAAACTGCTCAAAGCAAGTTTCATCTACCCAATTCCCTTAACTGATTGGGTGTCCAATATTGTACATGTTAGCAAGAAACAGGGAACCATTAGAGTATGTGTCGATTACAGGGATATTAATAAGGCATGTCCAAAGGACATTTATCCTACTCCCTATATCGATCAAATCATTGATGAATGTGTTGGAAATGAAATTTGTTCATTTATGGATGGATTTTATGGCTACAATCAAATCAACATACTTCCAGGTGATCAACATAGAACCACATTCATTTGCCCATGGGGGAATTTCGCCTATTGAAAACTCCCATTCGGTTTGAAGAATGTCGGTGCAAATTTTCAACAGGCTATGTCTTATGCATTTCATGATATCAAGCATATTGTGAAACCTTATTTGGATGACTTTCTAGCTCACTTACTAAGACGGGAAGACCATACAATGAATTTGAGAGAAATATTTATCATATATTGTCATTACAATATTCAATTGAATCCACACAAGTGTGTTATTTGTGTGCAATCCAGTCTATTTCTAGGATTTGTCGTTTCAAAAGAAGTCATTTGTTTTGATTTGTTGAAGGTTGAGGCTATATTAAATCTATCTCCTCCTTCCTATCTTTGCCAACTCCAAAGTTTGCAAGGGAAGGAAATATTTCTACGTCGATTTATCCAAAACTACGCTGAGTTGACTAAAGGTTTAACTCGAATTTTGAAAAAGGGCATCTCATTTATTTGGGATGAAGTGGCTCAAAATGCGTTTGATGCACTTAGATATGTGTTGACCCATACACTGCTGTTGCATCCTCGCGATTATCACCGAGACTAATTTTCATACTTAGACATGTTTGATGCCACCATTCAGGAAGACGAATCGAATGAAGATCATGTGATATATTACTTAAGTTTTAATTTGACTAAAAATGAAGAAAAATATGTACATGTGGATAAAATGGCCTTGACAGTTGTTCAAGATGTCCAACGTTTCCGTCACTACATTCTATTGTGCAAAACTATTGTGATTTCTGACTGCAACCCCACAGTTTACATTGATACCACACAATTGCTTGGGGGAAAGTATTCCAAATGGATAGACATCCTACATGAATTCAATTTGGAATTTATTAAATCCAAATCTAAGAAATCATTGGTATTTTCTGAATTATTGTGTGACTTTCCCCATACTGAAACTAAAAAGGTGGAAGAGGATTCTCTCCCACACAAATCTCTCTTTCTAATTAGTACTTTAGATCCATGGTATGGAGATATCATCATTTATCTTCAAACCAAGACATTTCAGCCATAATTGATTCAAACTGATCATCTCCATATCCGATATCAATCCCAGAAATACAATATTGTTGGCGATACACTTTATCATCATGGTGATGATTCTATCTTCAAATGATTTTTAACTTGTGAGGAAGCTGAAAATGCATTAAATGAATGCCATTCTAGAGCTTGTGGTGGCCATATGTCAAGGTTTTCCAATGCTAAAATGATCCTAGCGTAGGGTATTTCTAGCTTTCTAAGTTCAAAGACAATATAACTTCAGTCCAGAAATGACATAATTATCAAATCTATGATCAAAAAATGCATGCACGTCCAACTCCTCTTAACCCAATCATTATTGTTGGTCCTATCGTGCCATCAAGGATGTCCAAGGTAAACCTCTCAAGGTTGCGCTATATCTTTGTCAATGTCTATGCTGCATTCAAGTTCGGTACTATGGGAGCGACAAGATTCTCACCACGCCTATCATATATATGTAATCCAATTGGTCTCACTGGGTCCAATTCAACATGATCATTTCAGATAATTAGTTTTAGATGCTAAAAACTAAGAAAAAATGAAAAATTTCAAAAATCAATGAAAATGTTGAGTTTTACCTATATCACCCCACTGCATCCTAGGAGGCAGTGGCATGTACAGATCTCCTGTGTAGTCCATCCTTGCATACAGAAAATATTCAATCATGATGATTTTATTTTGTAGCCACTCAAAGAAGTTAGGAGTAAATCTAATCGTTGGTCCTTTGCCATCTCCATGGCGTGCCATAAGTGTAACCCATTTTAGCATGCGAGGATGACAAGGTCCTCCTCTCTCTAAAACTACCTGTGGAGCCATAATAGGATTCCACTCCAAAGAAAATGAAATAATGAAGGCACCATACGAAAAGTTTTTGAGTTTTCCCGTTCTGACCCTAGTTAGTTGCCTCTTTAGATTG
Organism: Pinus tabuliformis; assembly: GCA_031772625.1. NCBI lineage: Eukaryota > Viridiplantae > Streptophyta > Pinopsida > Pinales > Pinaceae > Pinus > Pinus tabuliformis. The sequence goes on along the minus strand of CM062811.1, from coordinate 666,661,769 downwards.
GAAACTACAACCTCGCTCCAGTTAAATATGGTAGGCTGCAAACACTCTACAACGGTTTACATTTGAGCCTTTGTTAGCAAATGAAAGCTTCACTACCACACAACCATGCAACAGTGAACCCAATAGATTTCAAAGTAATTTATGCTATGGTCTTGATGTCAATCCTACCATTTTTGAGAGAATCCCCTCGAGTACAATGTTGTAGCAAATAGGCGACATTTGTTTCGCCACCTCACCTATGCCCATACAGATTGATTTCCACCCCACGATGTGGAAGTCCACTTACAAAGTAATTGTCATCGACATCAATGACAAGTTTGTGGTCTCCAATTATGAAACATTATTTTTGAACATTCCACGTGTCCACCATCCATTCTAGTAAGTGTAATTGGGCCTTCATACCCGGAATAGTGAAAAACTTGTACAAGCCACAATTTGTCAAGGCCTGTATAGTTGTTATAGCTCCAAATCTCACTCTTATGGTTTGTGACGCTGCACTCATGGCCTAGGGCAACCCCTCCTTCCAGACCTGGTCCTAAAATTTAAAAAAAATAGTGTTTTATTCCCTATACGCGACATTGCCCTGAGTTAAACGCGTGTACACGCGGGTCTGTGTATACCCAACCCGCGTGTATGTATTAAAACACTTAAAAAAATAGATAATTCCTTATTTTCGGGTGGAGATCGCAAGTTTTACCTGCTGATCACCTGTTAGTGCCCGTGGCCCAACTGTTCCCAACCAACTCCTAACTAAAAAACTACTTTGGAGATGGTATAAAAAGACATCAAAGGGAAGGCCTAAGGGAGAGAGAAAAGAGAGCAAGATTATTATGCTGAGATTTTTCCCCTTAGACCAGGTCTGAAGTCCTTGGTGCTTTCTGCACTTCCCCCATTTTGCATAGGAAACCCTTGTTTCCATGTGTATTGGTGATCATTCATCCTTTATTTCATCATTGAGTAAGACTTGGAAGGAGCTCTTGTTGGAGGCTTGAGGCTGGAACGAATCCGGGAGGAAGCTTTGCTTGGAGCCTGCTGAAGGTGTTTCAGGTGATATATTTCCGTTATATGTATTTTATTTGCCTTTATATAAAAGAAACACGTCTTGGTTCCTGAAACAATCTTTCTTTATGCTTATGAGATTCTTGTCTTGAATTCTTATGCAAGTAGTTACTTAAAGATTTTTATAACTAACTTTATAGCATGAAGATGGTATATGTATAAGTATTTGTCCATGTACTGTTGTGTTCGTTGATTTGTTTGTTTTACAGGTCAAAGAAGAAGAAGGGAACTCCAAGAAGGGTTTGGACCCTAAAGGCCTTCTCGAACGTAGGACCTTAGGTACGTACCCTAAACATTAGAATTTGCTTAAAGTAAAGATAATGGCTGTGTGTGTGTTTCTTTGAATAAGCAATTTTCAGTCTGGTAGAGTCTTAACCCAAAGGACCCTAGGGGTACTTTCCCTTCAACCAGAATTGGTGACTCCGCTGGGGACAACACTCTTGTTGTTCCTAGTTTGGGTAGTCTTCAAGCCAATCAAGGCTCAGCCCCTCTATTTCTTGGCTCTGACTGTCTGATTTGTTCTTGAACTCTAACCTTTTCCAGTTTTTTCAGTCTGTATTTTTTTTATTTTTCTTGAAAGTCTTCATATACGCTGTTTCGCTGGATTACAGAAGCGTATATACGCAAGTTGTACTAAGTGAACCCGCGTATACGCAGGTTTCCTCAGTTACAGTAGCGTGTACACGCACTCTGCACATCACTGCAGGCGCGTATACTATATAATTTTCAAGATTTATAAATTTTCTTTTTGCTGAATGTTTGTCTGGTGGTTTGGGTCAGTTTCAAGCAGTCATTTTCCAGTAACAGTCCTTTGTTTAAGAGGGGGCATCTTGTTCTGAACTCTCTCTAGTTATAAGGAGTATTAGTCTTGTTTTCGTTGATTGCAAGCGTCATTGATTTTTGACACACAAGATTTCTGGTTAAGAATCTTGACTGCTCTGTTTTGGCAGAGTAGGAAGATTGGATTTCAAGCTTTGTGTTCATCTTTGTTTTGATGACCCTTTTGTTTGCTTAACGAAACCATTTTTGTGACCATTTGCTCCTTCGTTTCGGGAAAGTTGTTTGTTACCATTTTCTTGAAACTTGTCTTTTGATCTTTTGGACTTTCATTGCTGCTTTTGATTGTCAAAAGCGATTTCAAACACATTTATTTTTGTTGAGTTTTCATCATTTGAAAGGTGTCAATTCACAAAAGTGTTTGGTTGCCTATTTATCAATCATTGGTGTCAGTATTTTTGAGAGCTTTCCTTTGAAAAAGACTTTTTGGTTTGATTGAAAGAAAATCTTTTGAAAGTTTTGAGTTTCACTTTCTTAAACTTGCTTTTCATTTGATTTCCTTTTTTGCGAAGTGAAAGTGCTTTGTTTTTATCTTAGAACTTTTTTTTATTGTTTGGACGAAATGATTGGTAACACATCATCTTCTATCTAAGCATTTTAGTGGCAAGACAAAATTTGGTAAAGCAGCAACTTTCCTTCTTTGTTTTTAGAGTAGTTTTTAAATCTTGCATCCACATATAGTTCTTGCATTAGGATAGACTTGCATCTCTTTTTAAGCATGCATAGTTTTGTTAGCTTTTGTGAGTGTGGAGTCTGAAAAGAAAAGGAAAATTTGTTTATATTAGAAGTACCTCTGAACCTCATAGAAATTGCTCTTCATCGAAAACAAAAAGTGCATATGCATGTAGCTAAGTTTTATTAATTTCTTTTTGCGTCCAAAAAACACCACAAGTTTCATCGCCATTACCTTGTGACTTAAAGAACAGCCTAATAAAATCAAGCGCTAATTAAAATCCACTAGAACTTTTTGTTTTAGTCAGTTACACCAACAAGTTAGGATTTTAGGGCCTTGGATTAGGCGAGTGGAGAGTTAACTCTCCAAGGCCATATAAACGTCAAACATAGGAGTCTAAATAACGAGATAAAATCCAATAGCGTTAGGAAGACCAGGAAAGCTCCGGATCTGGGAGTTAAGCACGAGGGTTTGTGAAGACAGGGAAGAGAGATACCCCCTCTCCTACTTGTCCGAACTTACCTCATGACTGTTCCGCCTGGCTTCTGCGACGAGTTGGTATCCATAGTTGCCTCTCCTAGGGATCTACACAGGTGGCTGCGGAGGGGAATCCCGTGGCACCTGAGGTTGACGTTGCATCACTCTCGACAGTACTACTGGAGGGCACCCTTGCGAAGCTTGGGGGCTTGCACTGGCGCAAGTTGTTGTTAGGAGGTCAGCGTAACTTCCTCTGTTACCTTCGCTGATAGGACTGGGCCGTCATTATCCCAGACTATCTTCGGAAGGCCCCTGACTCCACTTTCTTGTATTTTGGTGTCTGGTCCTCATCACCCGGAGCGGAAATACTTGGAAGTTGTTTGACTGGCTGTATCTTTAGGGACTTTATAGTGAGTGCTCTTTGCTCCTTGTATATAGTTGGCTTTAGGTATTTTTGTCTAGTCACATTTGGACTTTGTGGTCTGAGTGACTGGCTTACCACTCTACCGATCTTGAAAGGCTTTTGGTCGTTCTTTCGGAAGTTGTGGAGTTGCCTCCTCAAGGGCAAAGGTTTTGATTGCTTATCCATATTCTTTGAAGAGTTATTTCTATATTCCCGCAAGGGAAAGGGTCTTTGGATCAGTTTAATATGGCTAATATTCCTGTGGAAACCAACCAAGGTTCCTTTCCAAAAGGGGATCCTTGTGCTTTTCCTTTCTTTGGAAACGTTGGTTCTCCCTTGATGGCCACTTTGAATATTCCTGGGTTGAATGTTGGACTACCCGTTTGGCTGTGGTCCACTCCGAATATTCCGAATGCTCTTGAAGCTTCTCAGTTGAATGCTTTATTTCAGGGGCATCACTTGGGTGCTAATTGTTCATCTTCTTTCAAAGAGAAATCCGGGATTCCTTCTTCTCCTCCTTCTTGTAACAAGAAATCTAAAAAAAGGAGAAAAAGGAAGTCAAAGAAGAAGAATAAGTCTAGCACTTCATCTTCAACCTCTGCAAGTCATGTTGGAGATGAGTCTTCAGCCGCTGCAAGTCATGCTGGGGGCACAAGTCTAGTCACTGCAAGTCACACTAGCACTTCATCTTCAACCTCTGCGAGTCATGTTGGAGATGAGTCTTCAGCCGCTGCAAGTCATGCTGGGGGCACAAGTTTAGTCACTGCAAGTCATACTAGCGCTTCATCTTCAACCTCTGCGAGTCATGTTGGAGATGAGTCTTCAGCCGCTGCAAGTCATGCTGGGGGCATGAGTCTAGTCAATGCGAGTCATACTAGCAAAGAGTCACCGACCTCTGCAAGTCATGTTCAGGACACTCCGCAAACCACTGCTAGTCATGTTGGCGGAATGGAGGTTGATAAGAAACCTGGACGTAGAAGTTTTAAACCTAAGTTCCCTTGTAAGATATGCAAGGGAGACCATCTAACTCATTTATGCCCTGGTATTCCAGTGGTTCAAAAGATATGGTCCGAGTCTGAAAGTACTTCTACTCCTAGATCTGATATGGTTTCTCATCAATCCCATCAACCATTGGTTTATAATGTGGTAAAGCCAGTGCAATCGCTGGCCAATTACACTCCTCTTTTGGGGGGCGAAGTGCCTAACAAAAGAGTTTGTTTGATCTCTAGTACAGAGTCTTCTAGTATAGGGGGCATTCCGGTTTCTTCGAATGTTCCCCCTCCAAGTTCTAAGAGTGTTTCCTTTGATTGGGATAGCCTTGTTGAGCCTCGTCTTCCTTCCGCTGCACCTTTTCAAATAAAGGTCAGGGTTAATTCCACAAATGTCTATCGATGTATGGTGGATGAAGGATCCTCTGCAAGTATTATATCCTCTTTGACTTGGAAAGCTTTGGGTTCCCCAAAGTTGTTGACAGCTCAGAGTCAGTTGTTAGCCTATGATAGAAGGCCTGGTGAATCTATGGGTGTTCTTCCTCAAGTGCCTATCACTTTAGGTGGGAAGACTGTCTTAATCGATATGATGGTGGTTGATAGCCCTTTAGACTTTAATATGCTACTTGGGCGTGATTATGTCTATGCTATGAATGCTGTGGTGTCTTCACTCTTTCGAGTAATGTTCTTTCCTCATAACGGGAATATTGTCACTATTGATCAACTTGCATCTGATAATCACCACCCTAATTCGACTTTACTGCAGAATGCCCCTTGGTTTGTTCCAAGTGTTCAAGTAGACTCTACCCCGCCACGGGTGAATTATGTGGCATTGAGTCCTCAATGTTCAACCGCTTCTGAGAAGGATCCTTTGACTTATTATTCTCCTTCTTGGGACTTGGTCCCGGCAGTTGACCGAGAGATTCTTCCTATAGGGACATGGGACCCTTTAATTCCCTCTTTTGATCCTTGTAGTTCTCATGATTTCTCAGATCTTGTTTTGCCTTCACAGGAGGAACTCTTTGAAGCCATGAGTTATGACTACCAAAGGAGCCCTTGGCCTGAGCCCTGCAAGGGGTTTGTTCAACAGAACTATTATGCGTAAGCCGCAAGGCTGCGTGGTTTCCTGTACCATATTGTATATATGAGGTACGCATTTCCAAGTTTTGTATTATATAACACAAAGATTTTACATGAAGTTTATATGTGGGATGCATTAACTTCTCGTCTAGTGTTCCTATTTATGTTTACAGAACTTGGAAGATTTCTCCTTTGGAAGTTTATGGTTGGTCCGTTCTGACAGGTATTGGTTCTCGAAACTGGCATATAGGTTAGTTTTTTCCACCTGCATTGTGCATTTATCAGTTTCCTTTCCCATTTTGCCTTAGGATCGACCCCACCAAGTTATGGTGCAGAACCTTCTCATTGCTTAGAAGTATCATGACTTATGTGGTAGAGCCTACCTTATCATGGGTGCCCTAGTTAGTACCTTTTTGTCGCTTGGCACTCATGCTGATTTTTCATCCCTAGGCTTGGGAGTCCTCTTTAGTCCCGCCATGACTTATGCGTTGAAGACTCATTCCTCTTTGCTTCTTCGCTTCGTTCTGGTCTTATACCCTAGAGGCTCCTATGTGTGTTGAGTTGTACTTCTGCATTGCATGTTGACCATTTGCACCTTTTGGCCTAGAGCCGGCTTCACTTGGACTCGTGTTTAAGCCAACTTTTGACCATGAAGTCTGCAAAACCAACCTTGCATACCTTTGACTTCTGCAGCTTGACATACCCACATCCGTGGAAGGAACATACCTCTGAGTGTCACTGACTAGTTTTCACCTCCCTGCATTGAGCATAGGAATGTTCCTTTCCCAGGAACTAGATCATATGTTTCACCGACACTCGTTCTTTCCACTGTACCATAGCATTCTTTTATTCTTTTTCCGGCTTATCAGAAAAAGACAAAAAAATTAAATATTCCAAAAAAGAGCAGGAACAGGGACATTATTTCCATTTATTGTTGGCAGCTAGAGTCAGTCGTGTCGCCCTTGAACAAAGCACTCAAAACAAAGTCTCCTCCGCATGGGTGGGATTTAGTTTGACTTAGGTACGCCATAACCTTGTTATTGAGTCAGTTCTCCCCCGATTGGTTATCTCTTCCAATCATATGGAGGGTTCGTTCGTGCCTCCTGCATGACGAACTTATACAGATTCATCATATGCTGCCACATAGTCACATTGAGTCGTGCTTTTGTTCAAGGGAAGTTAGCCTGAGTCGGCCTTTCTGCGGTGTCTCTTGACTCATTTTTCAGTCGGCCATCCCTGGTTGTCAGTGTCATGTCTACCATCACATTAGTTATATTGGTCCTTTACTTGTGCCGGTTTGAGAAGGTCCCCATTGACTTCTTGCTGGCGGGTCTTGTCCTTATCGACGACGACACCTTGCTCTGAGGACAGGCCTAGAGCCGCACCCTGGCCCTATTTTCATTATTGATAGGTCACCTTGTGCTCAGCATCGATCAGTATCATGGGTCTTTGACTGAGTGGTTTCCCTTGTGTTCGACATAAGCATACATTATCACACATTGGGATTCGTGCACTACCTTGGTTTCCATTTGACCCTATTGGTGGATACCTCGCCTCTGTGTTAGCTTTCATTATTGGTTGGTTCAGAGGGTTTCTGTCGTGCGCTAGCCACATCTTGTGTACACCGGAAACGTACTTCGGTTGGGTTACTACATCTTTTTCGTCCGATTCCTTCCACATTATTGGCCTACGGGTTACACTCGCGCTAGATTGATGGAGGATGCCTTAATGCCTTCCTTCTAGCGGATCTTTCCCTATCGACTCCGACTCATTGCTCTGGGGCAAAGATCTAGAGTCCATTTGGCAGTACCTTGGGGTTTGCAGTCATTAGTGGCAGATCCTTCGCTATCGACAGTGGGAAACCATCATTGTCTCCTGATCGATAGATTCTTACAGGTGTTCGACTTCAGCTCATCTATTCACACTTGTTAGATTGTACTGGGTACCTTGACGCTCATTATCATTATCGGTGAGTAGTCTCGCGTTTGTTAACGGTATACATCAATGACCGGTAATCAAACGATTTCTCACATGGTCGACTTCAGATCATTTATTCCCATGGTGTAGAAATGTACCACGGCGGTCGGTGAAGACCTCAGGTTGTATCAGCATTCATTGGTTCACTTGACAGTTGCTCCTGTTACTGCCAGTTGATACCACTCCACCTTATATGTTGCAGTCAGTCATGGCAACATTCTATATGCTGGCACCTGAGTTTGCAGTGTAGTACCATCCTATTCCATCATGTTCAGTTGGTACCTTTTGGGATCAGTCTTTGATTTCAGTGATCCGTTGCATCTTTCAGCATCATTGACAGTTTTATATGTGATATTCAGACATGTACTTGCTCCTTATGATCAGATGATCCATTATGTATTTTCCAGTCATTTATACTTGTATACTTAGTGGATCCGCTTGTACTTGATATGCGGACATGCTTTACTTTTTCTGAGCATGGGTATGCCCGCCTCAGACAATGTTTCTTTCTGATCTCCTTTTGGTGGCTTGGCAGGCTGAATTCTGGTGAAGTCCTCCTCGGTTTTTCGGCAGAGTTCCTTTCCATGTACTTACATAATATATTTCGGCCATCATGTTCCCCTTCTAACCTCATACATTAGGGGACATCTGTTATAGCTCCAAATCTCACTCTTATGGTTTGTGATGCTGCACTCATGGCCTAGGGCAACCCCTCCTTCCAGACCTGGTCCTAAAATTTAAAAAAAACTGTGTTTTATTCCCTATACGTGACATTTCCCTGAGTTAAACGCGTGTACACGCGGGTCTGTGTATACCCAACCCGCGTGTATGTATTAAAACACTTAAAAAAATAGATAATTTCTTATTTTCGGGCGGAGATCGCGGGTTTTACCTGCTGATCACCTGTTAGTGCCCGTGGCCCAACTGTTCCCAACCAACTCCTAACTAAAAAACTACTTTGGAGATGGTATAAAAAGACATCAAAGGGAAGGCCTAAGGGAGAGAGAAAAGAGAGCAAGATTATTATGCTGAGATTTTTCCCCTTAGACCAGGTCTGAAGTCCTTGGTGCTTTCTGCACTTCCACCATTTTGCATAGGAAACCCTTGTTTCCATGTGTATTGGTGATCATTCATCCTTTATGTCATCATTGAGTAAGACTTGGAAGGAGCTCTTGTTGGAGGCTTGAGGCTGGAACGAATCCGGGAGGAAGCTTTGCTTGGAGCCTGCTGAAGGTGTTTCAGGTGATATCTTTCCGTTATATGTACTTTATTTGCCTTTATATAAAAGAAACACGTCTTGGTTCCTGAAACAATCTTTCTTTATGCTTATGAGATTCTTGTCTTGAATTCTTATGCAAGTAGTTACTTAAAGATTTTTATAACTAACTTTATAGCATGAAGATGGTTTATGTATAAGTATTTGTCCATGTACTATTGTGTTCGTTGATTTGTTTGTTTTACAGGTCAAAGAAGAAGAAGGGAACTCCAAGAAGGGTTTGGACCCTAAAGGCCTTCTCGAACGTAGGACCTTAGGTACGTACCCTAAACATTAGAATTTGCTTAAAGTAAAGATAATGGCTGTGTGTGTGTTTCTTTGAATAAGCAATTTTCAGTCTGGTAGAGTCTTAACCCAAAGGACCCTAGGGGTACTTTCCCTTCAACCAATAGTTGTTGTATCATTTAGAGTAGCTATGTCTTGCTCTTCGTGCTCACATTCTTGCCATTCCATATTTGCGGTTCAAAAGCCTACAACTAAACATAAAATATCATTAGAAGTAATCATGGAGAAAATTAGAAAAGAATTTGGGTGTTTTCTATTTTATCTTTTATGCCCTCAATGCTGTGAGAAATAAAATTTTATGAACAGTGCACATGTGCAAGGTTTCTTCCTTATAAACTACGCACACATCATTTAAAATCTAGTTGATGTGCACAAACTCGATAAGGGTGACCTACGCACATCGAGGGTGAAATTTGTTTTGAAACACACCTGTTATAGACAATTTTGTGCCTTGCAGCATCAGGCATGAATTGTCAATAATCCAAGGGATCCAAAGTCCCTAAACATGATGTTCCTACCCCTAGAGGAACAAGGTCAGCAAACCAACAGCTCTCAGATCAGTTCTCCACCTGAAAGCACTAAAAAACAAGCAATCCTGAAATCAAAGCAGGTGCTCCACTAGGCTTCTGCGCTGAAACTCAACTCCTCCATGGTGTACCTGCATTGCAAAGCAGGTAGAACAAAGGCCACCTACGCTGAGCGAGATGGGACAAGTGGCACACTGAGTCATTGCTATGGAATCTTCCAAAAATGACACTTGGATCAGGGATTTCGCCTTGTGATGAGTCAGAGGCTCTGTTTCTCCAAGTGGAAGCAAGGTTCTCCAAGTGGACTCAAGAACTGAAGATCAACTGAAGAGAGAGAGGACACAAGGCAGCTACACATCAGTTGCAAGCTGACTCATCCTTTCTCAATTCATCTATATATTGAGCTCTCTCCTATGAGCTCAGGAGGCTGGAATTTTGTGCAAAGTAATGATATGCTGTTGGTTTCACTATAGAGCTATTGGGTGATTGCTTGAAGGAGGTGAAGAGGAGAAATTCTTTCTGCTGGGAGGTGTTGCTGGATTGGGGCCTTCAATGGTTGTAACACTCTTAGAACTTTACTTCTTCCATTAATAAAAGCTATTGAGGTTCTTCTATATGCACTTGTTTCAATGATGTATTGTGATAATTGTATATTTGATTTATGCTAATCCTTGAATCAGTTATGATTGCATGCCTCTTGTAGTTTCCTTCTTTGTTATTTTGCAGGATCTCATTGTAGCTGGGCCAGCAAAAGAGCAAGGAGCTGGGAGCAAGCAAGCAAAGAGAAGAGTTTGGATTCGACATTAAGCGCAAGACAACGGTTAGTGCATCTCTTCATTCTCCCTTGCTTTCATAAAGAAGTAAACCTTAAGTAGTTTTCTTTACAGTTGTTGCTGAGGTACTATCACCCTTAGAGTGGGATAGGGTCATCCGAATCGGATAGTTTTCCCTACAAAAAACTGGCGACTCGGCTGGGGATCGTATCTGTTTGATTGTTTGTAGTATTTTTCTATTCATTTCCTGAACAAAAGAGTACCAAATCGAAAAGCTTTTGACTATATCAAAAGCGAAGTAGAGGGCAGCTACTCTAGCTCATTTCTGAGCATGTTCATGATTTGAAGAGCTGATCTACAAGGATCCTTGTAAGCTCTTAGTGATAGCTTTTCATCTTCCTTGTCATCCCTTAGTGTGTGCTTGACTGATTGCTTCTGATTTGAGCAAAAACTGTGCATTTTTGAGAAAATTGTGACCCAGAAACTGTGAAAACGAAACTTTCGTTTTCCAAAGCAGGTAGTACACAGGCTACCTGCTTTGCAACGCAGGTCCCGAAGGGGCTACCTATGCTGAGAGCCAGATTGGCTGTGCAGCACCTGCGTTGGCCCAAATTTGCCTTGTGCATTTGGGGTTTCCTCCCTTTTTCTTGCCTGTTTTCACTATAGATTTTGCAGCCAGTTACCAGTCTTGTACCTGTTCTGAAACCAACCTTACTTGCCATCATTCCGCCTCTGTTATATAACGAAATTGTACTTGTTCTTTTGTATTTCTTACATCATTTACAATTTCCCATAACGAAAGTAAACTAGTCTTGCTTTGGCCTCTTAGATCTGAACCTGTGTTAGGCATTTTGCTGGTCTAAAGAGTTAGCTTGTTTGCTGTCCATAGCTGATTAGTATTTTTACTTTCGTCATTATGGTTTGATTTCATGTATTTCCAGTGATTAAACAAGTAAATCTTAAGGTGTCTTTTGATTTTGGACAAGCTTGTTTGTTTTCGCTTTAAATCGAAATCAAAGTTATATAACAACTTTCTTTTTGTAATACATCAACATTAAGAAAGGGAAAAGAAAATACATGCATTGTGCATTTTGCATTTGACTGCTTGCATGACGATTTAGGAAATTTTACATTAGTGTGTGCTCTATGATCTGTGTGAAAAGATTTGCCTTTCTTCTCCCTCAGTAGTTAAGATTTTCAAAGTTGAAAGATTGAAAAGTTTGCTTCTCATCTTAGACTGCATCAGGAATTTGTCATATACATCTCATGGTGATCCTTAAAGGCAAACTGCTAAGCAAGATCAACATTAAAATAAATCCAATTTACATAACAACGCTTTGAAACATAACGCAAACACATAGAGGTCTAGGTAGAGACGTGTTCCGGCGTCGTTAAACGTAGTGACTGTCGATCTCTACGAAGGTGGGTGATTCCTCCTGAGAGTCGGTGGCACTAATACGGACTTGTGCTCCCACGTACCATCGCGTATATATTGGGAGACCCCTATAGGAACAAAGCCTTTATCCATAGGAAGCCGTGTCGGCCGCCCTACTGATCGCGATGCAGTGAACACAGCATTCACGAAGATCGACCACCCGTACCGTAAAACGTATTCTGTGGTTTCGCAAAAAGTTTGGCACACCCTCTGCCTAGAACTCCAGAGTAGTTTCTTTTGGCCTTTTTCAAACTCTATAACTGAAAAAGTCCATCCCAGCATTTGTCACTTTGGGCTCGTTAAAACATCGAAGGAGACTAGAGTCATCTTTAGCTTTTTCTCGACTCTTAAAACATGAAAAAGCAAAGTTGTGTCTAAAGCGTCGTTAATAAAATTTATTTTAATCGGAACATAATCACCTGTTATTCCCACGTTGATCTTTCAGTTGAAAAGTATGGAGCCCACCAACCAAGGAAGTCACCTTGGTGGAAGTCCCAATCCCTTCTCCTCTTGGGGAGATGTTGGTGCGCCTCATATGGCCACATTGTCACTTCCAGGATTGACAATTGGCCTACCTGTATGGCTCTTTTCAACTAATGTAGTTCAAATCGCCACTAATCCTGAGCAGTCGAATCAACAGTCAGACCAGTCTCGAGCTACCCACCAGCCTTCCACCTCTTACAATTCTTCCTCTGATCCTTCATCTTCGCAGGGTAGAGCCGGCAAAAGTCAGCCTCCCATGGAGAAGAAGGAAAAGAAGAAGAGAGAAAAGAAGTAGAAGGGGCCTATGGCGAAGGCGACTGGGGGCAAGCAAAAGACATCTGACAAAAATCCACACACTGCACCGACCGGGCCTAAATCGCCATGTGTCATTTGCAAAGGGACCCACTTCCATCGTGATTGTCCTTGTATTCCCCGGATACTAAGGGACTGGTCCCCCAGGTTGCACAATCCGGTAGCATCAAGCTCTGGTAGTCATGTTGATTGCAGTCCATCAACTAGCGAGAGTGAAGGACGAAAAGGGAGACCAAGATCACCCTGTATGTTGTGTGAAGGCGATCACGCCATCCACCGATGTCCATTCTTAGATGAGGCGAAGAGAGTTTTGGAAGATCGTCCGGTATCACCGTTACGACTTCCTCCTGGATACCAAAAACTCGTGCCTAATCCCTCGATAGTTGAAAATCCAGCTGGCCCGCTCAAGTGGTCAGCTGAAGTGTCCGTCATTGAGAATGAACCTACTGAATCCAGACCAGACGAAAATCTAAAGGTCGAAACGGCAGTTGACCCGGTTCTTCCTCCAGAGGTTTCATCCTCAAATGACACCGTCGTTGAAGATTCATCTTCAAATGACACCCTCACTGAAGAGAATAAGGATGACACCATCCAGATTCTTTTCATCAACACAGACTCTGATGAGCATCAGGGCAATGCGCCCATTCCTTTATCGCAGGAAGGAACATCGTCGATGTCGTATCCGGCCGTGTATTCGGTCCCACCACCAAGCAACCTGGTTGTGTCCTTTGATTGGAATCAACTAGGCAGACCCCAGTTACCAGCCAGTATCCCATTCAGAATCATCGTCCAAATCTACAGAATGGTGATGGCTGGAACTATCATTGATGAAGGGGCTTCTGTGAGTATCCTTTCCTCTATTGCTTGGAAAGCACTGGGTTCCCCGACGCTTTTACCTGAGATGAGAAATCTATCAGGTTTTGATAAAGGAACCAGTCGCCCGTTAGGGATTCTCCCCAATGTTCCCGTTACATTGAAGGGGAAGACAGTTCATATGAACGTCATGCTCGTCCAAGGACCCTTGGTGTATAACTTACTCCTTGGACGAGACTATATATATTGCATGGAGGCAATAGTGTCCTCACTCTTCAGAGTTATGTGTTTTCCGCACGAAGGAAGAATGGTCAAGCTCGTAGACCAACTTTCATTTCCAGGATCACGCATCGCAAATAGTCAAATACCATCCCTTAACGGTTTATTCACTCAAGGAATGCCTCCACCCCCGGTTCTACTTCCCGATGAATGCGAGTGATTCGGAAAGATGTAACTGGGACCCAGGGGGCATGCACCCTGGCCTGCCTTGGACAGAGGAAACCTTGGGTATAAAGTTGATTTCCGCAGAAGAATATGACTAGTCCGTACCCCGTCCGAAGGAAGGAAGAGAGGGTTTTTCTAGAATAAGATTCTTTTGTCAAAGTTATGTGAGTGAGATAATCAGCTTCTCGCTCCCCTTGTCTAGGTAAGTAGGCTCTCCTGAGGAAGGAGATCCATTTGTGGCAGCAAGTAGCCACCATCTTTGAAGGCAAGCCTCACCCATTAAAACATATGTTTTGAAGGATAAGTAGGGGCAGCCTCCAAAGAAAGAGATGAAATTGCTGCAACAAGTAGTCACCATCCTTAGCAACCTAATGATAGACATCGCCGAAAAGAGAGTTCAGTTTGCGGCAGCAAATAAAACCATTTTTCGGATAATAAGAAAGAGGCAGCACCTCGAAATTATACTTTATACCTGGGGGCATGCAAACCTTTTGGAATGCAAGCACGGGACGACTATTTATTTTTTAAATTTTTAGGTCCTCCCTTTAAACCTGTAGGTCTAACCCGTTAAACTCATAGGATTAGCCGTTTCCAGCTTGCATAAAGAAAGGATGTGGGGCAAAAGTCAAAACTTGCCAAATAGGAGCATAGCTTCGTGAGATAAAGCTCCTTAAAAAATAGCTATCTCACCTGAGGCGTTTCTTGTATTATGACTGGTATATTCGAGCAGTTTTAGCACACAGTTCATGCTCGTTAAAAAATAAACGCAATATTCGAGCAGTTTTAGCACATAGTTCATGCTCGTTAAAAAATAAACATAAGGTTGAGCAGTGTTCAAGCTCGTTAAAAAACGAACCCAGCCCGGTAAATAACCTTGGTAAATGTAACCTTTGACAGCCATATTAAAAGCCCTTGGTCGTGTTCTTGCAGTCTCACCTCCATCCATTCATTTGGCCAATCGTTCATCTCCATATGTTTGTTTACCCATTTTGAGGAACAGCTGCGAAGAGTGATTTCACTTAGCCATCCTTGTGACACTGCCGTGATTGGAATATTCCAACCTGTACCTGGAATCTGCTGCTATCCCTGTTTATCACTCGTTCCTCAAAAGACAAGTCTTCTTTGAGCTCTTTTCTCCTGACTCGTAAAATATGAAAAGTTTGCCGAGTTTTGGCCTTCCAGCTCGTTAAACGACCGGAAGAGCTATCCCTCCTCTAGATTTTAATCTTTTTGGACCTGAGGGATTATTGCACAAAAAGATCGAGCGCTTGTTTTGTTCGGCTCGTTAAAGCAATCGAAAATTCATCCCTTCTGTATTGTTTTATACTTTTTCGGACTTAAGGGATTAGATGACGAAAAAGGAATTCAGGAGTTGACTTTATGTACCTTTTCAGACTCTCTAAAAATGAAAAGGACCGAGTTATCCTTGTCGTTAGACTCGTTAAATTCATTAAATAGCGACAAACTTGTCTTTAGACGAGAACGAGTTTCCCTATCGCTAGGCTCGTTAAAACATAGCGATGGGCTTGCCCGAAGGGCAGGTTATAGAACAAGCATATGTTATCCTCCTCAAGCTTGATAAAAATAAAGAGGTACTGGTCAGCAATGACTGGGGAAAAATTGGGAGAACCTCACAGCTTTAATGGTAGCAAGTCGCTCTTGAACATGACACTTTGTCCTCCGTATCACATCGGGTTGGGTTGTTTCATTCACCGGTCTCATCACCATGGTCCTCGCCACACCATCCACATTTGGGGTAATGCTACCAATCCATCACATCAGTGTCGTTATATGTTCAAGAGATGTTGTTCTGCAAAGAGTCAACCGTGTCCCATCCACTGCCATACATTGTCCTTCATCCATTTCATGACCGCCACCCTGAATCATACATCACAGTTTGTTTTCACCTCATCACAATCACTAGCTCCGTTCCGTGTCAATGATGTGGGATTCATTAAGGCCCTCCTTTGACGGATCGCTCCTTGTCGACATCAGCTCATTATCCAAGGAGTTGATCTAGGAACAACCCCTTCAGTACTTTGAAGCTTGCATGCCTCAATGGCAAGTTTCTCACTTCCGGCGACAGGTATACATCAATGACCTTCGACCAGAGGATTTTGCATGGTGGTCGACGCCAAGTCCTTTATTCCCACCATGTGAATTGTACTGCTGTACCTTGAGGGTCATCATCCTTATCGGTGATTCCTCTCGCGCTTGTTAACGGTTTACATCATTGACCGGTAATCAAGCGATGTCTTTCCATGTTCGACTTCAAGAAATTCTCACATGGATCGACTTGTACATCGAGTGAAGATCGGAAGAGATTGAAGACCCCGGATCTAGTTTCATTCATCCAGGTTGCGATATATATTCAGGATATAAAGACATTTGATGTGTACATCATTGCAGCAGATGATCATCCTTCTCAAAGGATGATAATTTCAGCAGAGAATTATCAGTCTATCATCAGACGATCGTCTGTTCTATGTACCGAAATGAATTTATAAAGCTGAGCATGGGAATACCCGCCTCAGCTAGATCATGAAAAAGTATGAAAAAATAATGTATTGTATTGTATCTTATTACAGGACACTTCTCAGCAGATTGAATGAACTTCGGATCCTCCTAATAAAGCATTTCACCCGATAAACGACCTCATACTTTAGGGGGCATCTGTTATAGACAATTTTGTGCCTTGCAGCATCAGGCATGAATTGTCAATAATCCAAGGGATCCAAAGTCCCTAAACATGATGTTCCTACCCCTAGAGGAACAAGGTCAGCAAACCAACAGCTCTCAGATCAGTTCTCCACCTGAAAACACTAAAAAACAAGCAATCCTGAAATCAAAGCAGGTGCTCCACTAGGCTTCTGCGCTGAAACTCAACTCTCCATGGTGTACCTGCGTTGCAAAGCAGGTAGAACAAAGGCCACCTGCGCTGAGCGAGATGGGACAAGTGGCACACTGAGTCATTGCTCTGGAATCTTCCAAAAATAACACTTGGATCAGGGATTTCGCCTTGTGATGAGTCAGAGGCTCTGTTTCTCCAAGTGGAAGCAAGGTTCTCCAAGTGGACTCAAGAACTGAAGATCAACTGAAGAGAGAGAGGACACAAGGCAGCGACACATCAGTTGCAAGCTGACTCATCCTTTCTCAATTCATCTATATATTGAGCTCTCTCCTATGAGCTCAGGAGGCTGGAATTTTGTGCAAAGTAATGATATGCTGTTGGTTTCACTATAGAGCTATTGGGTGATTGCTTGAAGGAGGTGAAGAGGAGAAATTCTTTCTGCTGGGAGGTGTTGCTGGATTGGGGCCTTCAATGGTTGTAACACTCTCAGAACTTTACTTCTTCCATTAATAAAAGCTATTGAGGTTCTTCTATATGCACTTGTTTCAATGATGTATTGTGATAATTGTATATTTGATTTATGCTAATCCTTGAATCAGTTATGATTGCATGCCTCTTGTAGTTTCCTTCTTTGTTATTTTGCAGGATCTCATTGTAGCTGGGCCAGCAAAAGAGCAAGGAGCTGGGAGCAAGCAAGCAAAGAGAAGAGTTTGGATTCGAGATTAAGCACAAGACAACGGTTAGTGCATCTCTTCATTCTCCCTTTCTTTCATAAAGAAGTAAACCTTAAGTAGTTTTCTTTACAGTTGTTGCTGAGGTACTATCACCCTTAGAGTGGGATAGGGTCATCCGAATTGGATACTTTTCCCTACAACAACACCCCCCCCCCCAAAAAAAAAAGGAAAAACCAAAATCTATAGTGAAAATATAAATAAAAGGCATGAAAATGAAGAGTTTGGAGAGATAATCTACTTGGAGAATATGACTTGCGATTTCGCCCAATGGTTTCTCCAGAATCAACTTCTAAATTTTCTGGTAAAAATGATCTATATCACTCTCAAAATGTTAAAAACACAAATAGTGATTTTTTTTTACTTTTTGGGTTTTTTATAAGTTTTTAGGCCCATTTAAATATTACTTTTTACCTATTGACTTCTTAAAAATCAAATTTTATAATGTTTTTCACTTTATTTCTTGAGTAGAGAAAATTATTTTGAGTTTAAGTGTGCAGGTTAGAGGTTATTTACGGAAACATATCATTTTGGTATTGAGTACATTTTTATCAAATTCATTAAAACTTATGGAAAAGTGAAACCATGGAGTTCTTCTCAAGCCCTTTTCAGACTCCTTAAAAATGAAGAGATCATTGAGTACTTGATTGTTCGAACCCATAAAATTAAATGAACAACTGTCTATTTAGTATAAGTTTACCCCTTTTATAGATTGAACTAGACTCTTTACGAAAAGAGTATACATTGACTAATCATGGTCAATAGAGTTCTCTCCTGCATTATTTTATGAGGGACTAAATTTAGAAAAAATAACAATGTGGAGTTTAATTAAGTTTTTCTCCTGACTCCCTAAAACTAAAAAACATAGAGCTTTACTTCCTATGGGCTCGTTAAAAATTTACATTGAAAGAATTGGACGAGTTTTCTTTTCATGTCTTTTCAAACTCTTTAACATGAAAATGACACCAAGTTACCCCTTTACTGGACTCGTAAAATTTAAATAGTACATGACTTGTTAAGCATGACGATACCGAACCACTCCTTCTTACGGTTCGTTAAAAATACTTTGAAGGACTCATTCAAAGGATGATCTGACAAGACAAGCATATGTTATCTTCCTCAAGCTTGCAAAAAATAAATAGGTGCTTGCCAGTAATGGTGGGGGAAAAGTGAGAAATAATCTTTGTTTTGTATTTGTAAAAGGAAATATGTCACTCTTGAACATTGTGTTCGGGTTGGGAAATCCATTTGCTTCTCAATTGACCATACCTCATTGAAAGTCTTCAGTTAGTTTGGGTTTTATTTTTTGAGTCAAATGCTACCAAGTCAACATGTTGTGTCTCTGATATGTTCAAGAGAAGCTCAACCTCAGTCAAATTACTTTTCCAGTCATAGCCCTCAATTGCATCAACCATCCCTGAGTCAGTCCTAGATTACTCTAAATTTATGTTCTTCAAAACTTGACATGAGTTTCATGTCGTAGGCCCTCCCGTGATAGATCACTTCCTATCTAATTCATCTAATTATATAAGAATTTTATCTATAAACCTTTAGTACCTTGAGGCCTGCATGCCTTAATGGTAGGTTTCTTGCCTTCGATGACAGGTTCTCATCGTTGACCTTCAATTGAGTGATTTTATGAATGTTCGACATCAACACATCTATTCACACTTCATAGATTGTACTGGAAGTACCTTGAGAACCACTGTCATTATTGGTGGTTTCTCTCAAAATTGTTATCGATTCACATAATTGACTGGTAATCAAGTGGTTTCTACCATGTTCAACTACGAAACATTCACTCACATGGCTATATTTGTACCACAGATCGAGAGATGGAGATCAAGACCCTCGATCTAGTTTCATCCATCCAGGTTGCATGGAGTTATTAAATATTTATGATTTTAAACATAGATCCATTAATGGATGTGTCCATATTATGTCTTCTATTGACATGGATCTTTATATGTATTTTCGTACTGTACTTTGAGACATTTATGTTCTGAGTATGGGAATTCCTATCTCAGCGATGATATTATATATTGCATTGTAACTTTTGTTTGATTATTTCAAGTCTCTGACTACAGTCTCTAACCCAAACATTTGCATGATAAAACAATTCAATCATCAAAATATCTCTTTTGACTTTGAACTTTAGGGGGCAATCTGTCACACATCATTTTGTCGCATTAGGAAAATGACCATTGGTTTGGATCTTTCACTATCCACAAAAGTGTCCCAAGAGAATCCCTCTGTAAAGTTAGAATCTAATTCATCCCAAAGAAAGTGTAATTCTTGGATCCCATGGTATAAAACCCTATTTTTTGCTATATGCATTGTTCCTTAGTCGATTTTTGTGCATACGAAGGGAAGACCATTAAAAGTTGTGCATAAGTACGCATTGTCTTACACTGTGACCAGCAAACATGACTTAACATGTAAAAATAAAAACTAAAGTCTAGAAGTATTTTTGGTAGGATCTATCTCAACCAACAAGCTTCATATGGTTGTATTGACAGTGCTGGACCTGTCAACATGTCAAGGGGATCTCCCCCGTAAGAAGTCTGAACTAGACCTCAGACTGTTTGGTGTAGGAGTCCCAGCAGTGGGTCGTAAGGTAATGCCTTGACTGCGATGTCGCATAGAGGCAAGTAGAATAAATCTGTCAGCAGCAAGGGTGTGACTGATGTAGTGAGTAAAGGAAGATGTATGAGAGGCTCCAACACTTTGAAGGGGGAAGGAGGTGAAGGTGATTTCCAGGTTGAAAGGGAGCAGTCCCAACTTGGCTAGGAACACACAACACAAAGGAAATGCACAGCTTCGGGTGGAGCAATCCATTAAGATGTGGAAGTCACATCATACAAGGTAAGATAACATGTACAAAACCCACAGATCAGTCCGAGATGAGTGCGACAATTGTTATGGCAAGGTTCAAGTGAAAGGTCTGTCTGATGTCCGACAAAGTAGTCGACACGGACGATGACAACATTAACAACAAGATTCATATAATTGCATGTGATCAGTTCATACACAAGTATGTAAGTTAAACAACATATATCATTAAAGCAACCGAAGGAGTCTAACTACATTAACCACATATGCATGAAAATGTGTTGTCTCTTATTACATAAATAAGTGTAAGTCATCATCATATAATACATCCGTGTAAACCTGCTAGCCCCAACAGTGGAACGTTACAACCACATCCGTTTACTCCTCCAAAGAGATGTACTAGCTCCGTGCAGTGGAGAAGCCAAGGTACGTTACAATACTGTCCAAGCCTTCTTCAAGATTAATCAAGGTGGATGTTGGTTGCCACCCACCTATCCCACTTGGACCCCCACAACTATCTCTTTCAGTATTTCAGTTTCCTTAATTGTAGCACAATGTACTATTTTTAGTAGTTTTTCAGATCCTGAACTTCCTTAGCCATTTTGAGGCCCTAAAAGACATTTTTTGGGAAAATAGGGAGTAACATGGGTCATTGACCTATGTTTCTCTTCCCAAAGTTATAGTCCTCGGATAGATATTTCTAATGAGCTATTGTGCACGTCAAACGAAGATCGTATGCCAAAGTTACGACCCCGGGAAGTTGATGTACCAATTTACCCAAACGGGTCACATAGTTTGGTGTTTCATCTCCTAGGGTTAGGTTTTTGGATGTTTAGGGTTTTACATTGTTTCTCAACAATAAATAGGCCTTAGAGCCTCATTGTAACATAGTTTAGAGGCATGTAGTTGCCACATCTCTTCTCAGAGATAAGCTACCATCGCCCTAGTTGGTTTATTTCCATTTCTGTTTGTAAACATATTTCAATATTTTACATTAATGAAATGTATTATTTCCACTGCATCTTTGTGTTTATGGTTATCTCTGTAATTTGTTGCATTGTTGTTTAAATCTGGATCATTGGTATCTGAGTGGTCCATTTTTTCTTTGTTTCTTTGCATGTCCCCAATGAGGTCAGGATATAAGGAGCTAGGGCTTGATCTGGTTGAACCTTTGCAAGACCAGCCTCACAAATCCCGATGGCCTCCCATGGCAGATGAAAAGAAAGATGAGGGGGTAGGATATCCTATCAAAATATTGCTCGAAGAAGCCCTCGAGTGACAAAGGAACGCGATGATGGACAACTTTTCCCAGATCCTTCAGCGGCTACCCAAAGGCGACGCATCGGCTTCCAATAGCTACTCTGGAAACACCACATCCTTTAAGGTACAAGTTAATTTTGAAATCCCCATCTTCGAGGGTCAAATAGATGCAAATGCCGTAGATAAATGGTTAAATCTGCTAGAAGGGTATTTTTCTGTTCATGATTTTTCCAATCGGGAAAAGATTATTTTCTCTCTTCTTAAAGCAGCCCCCCACGTCAAGGACTGGTGGGAAACCTACTGCGAGTAAAAGGATGAAAGTACGGGCTCACTATTTTCAACTGTACCCACTTGGAATTTATTCTGAGATGCCATCAAGGATTAGTACTACCCTTTCAAAAGCTACGAGGAAAAATACATAATGTGGACCATGCTGCGGCAGGGAAGGGACCAAGATGTGCTAGAGTTCATAGACATTTTTCATACCCTTCGCACACAGTTGGTGTTGAGTCTTGAAAATGTCATTCATTTCCATTACACTTTCACTATTATGTCCATTATATCACCTCCATTTCACCTCCATTTCACTACTATGTCACCACATTCATCCCACTTTCATTATCATTGGGCCACATTTATGTTTTTCCAATCTTTATTAATTCTAAGCCTTTTAAGTGAAGTTGTGGTTAAAAATTAGAAAATAATGTGCATATGCTTATACCTAACAAATGGGTTGAGATTGTTGACATGTGTAGGTTGAAAGGAGGCTTCTAGAAGACCCTTATGTGGCACTCTAAGGCCAAATTCGAATTTGAGTGGAAAGAATCATGGGATCATGAGGATATGTGTCACATCTCCTAATTGTATTGTAACTCTAACAAGACATGTGTCTTATCAGTTTCTATTTTGATTAGGACTCTAGAGGTAGAGGGAGATATTCATGGACTCTCATTTATGAGATGGCTTCTCATCTTTTTGTATAAATAGGAGATCTCTCTCCTTCATTTGTTAGTCTTTTAGCTTGTGAGTTCTTTAGCTTGGAGTTTGTAGTTCTTCCTTGATGGCTTTTGAAAGCTTTGGAGAACTTTGTTGTACTTTGTAATTTTGAAGAATTTGAATAAAACTTTGATGTTCTCAGCATGGAAGGAGATGTGAAGTAGATGTCATGGAGCATATTAGAATGTAAGGTAGAGTAGATTTCATTTTGTAAATTTTGCTTTGATTTCATTATGTCATTTGATTGCTTTCAAGTTTGATAGATTAGATTTTTTATTCATGCGATTTTAATTCATACAAGTGTGTTCAACCGGTTGATTGTAAATTAGTAATGCACATAGCTTTTTAATGACTAATGACATGATGGAATCATCTTGTCCTTCTGCTGATTTATTTTCTGAGTTCTAATTCCAACATTGTTATTTCTTTCAGTTTTGTTTTGTTCATTTACTTTTCTGCAAGATAGATATTAGACTACTCATGTCATTTTCAGTTACCTCCTATAGCCAGAGTGAGTCGAATGGTGAGGGATTGAAGTATGAATGTGTAGTTTGATATTAGTTTATTTTTCTGCAAGTTAGTTATTGAATTTCTCATGTCATTTTCAGTTACTGCCTATAGCCAGAGCGACTCAAATGGTGAGGGATTGAAGTATGAATGCGTAGTTTGATATTAGTTTATTTTTCTGCAAGTTAGTGATTAGATTACTCATGTCATTTTCAATTACCTCTTATAGCCAGATCGAGTCGAATGGTGAGGGATTGAAGTATGAATGCGTAGTTTGATCTTAGATTCATTTTATGCAATTTAGATATCAGATTACTCAATTTGTTTATGATTACCTCCTATAGCCAGAGCGAGTTGAATGTTGAGGGGTCAGAATATGAGTTGATGTAATATGATTTAGTTTACTTTGCTTACAGTTTTTGAATTGATTTAAGTTCAATTTTCTTTTTATACAGCAGCAAGGATACTGGGTTTCATAGTCACTAGCTCATTGATTGGTTGTTGCATTCTATTTTGATTGAAGTAGCTGCATATTTACACTTTTGTTTAAGTACTAATTCCATCAATAACATGTTTTGAGATCTTTTGAAGTGCTAAGTTTTGGAAGTTACCAATAGGGACATAGGCCTTGTCTTGAAATCTCTATCCATACTTGTCCTTTAAAAGTATTCTTAAGACCTTAGAATAGGATTTCCATTTGCATTAGACACTTTAGGAAAACAAGAAGAACAAAACCCCAAAAACAACATAAACTATAAAACAACGAAGTAAGAAAAAGGTTAACTAAGCACATATGGTGCACCACACTTCATCAGTTTACGATACCCGGATTGATAATTTATGTAGAGCAATTTAAGACGTTAAATTGACTAGACAGTTGGGTATCAAAGATTTTGAGCTATATCTGGTACTCAAATACTGTGGCTTCCTACACATGTACATCCAAGAAGTGATGGAGTTCCTGAACATATCTTCACTCAGCACGACGTACCGATATGCTGTTAATATCGAGCAAATGTTGAAATAGAAGAAGCGAGACTTTGGATCTGGGAATCTGAAGCAAGGGAAAGGCTTCTCCAAACCACAAAACCAAGGACAAAGCCAAGGCGAGGCAACCCAAGACAACTTGTCAAAGCTACAAGAAAAGCACAACACCACAAAGTTGAAGAAGGACACAAGAAAGTGGTGTGAGTTCCATAAGAACCCCACTCACAACACAAGTGAGTGTCAGACCAAGCAGTCGTTGGTGGCCAAGTTGAAGGCTTCCGAATCAGATGCATGTTCTGACCTTGAGTCAGAACCCGATAAGGGGAATGGAAAACGGAAGCAGATCATTGACGTGGAGCCCAGCACCACTGTTGCCACCACCAAGATCTAGAAGAATGAGCTCAAATATCCAGAGGAGGGGGAACGCCTTTTCCACTCATAGATGTGGGTGAAGAGTTCACTACTGCAATTCATTGTTGATAGTGGGAGCCAAAGGAACCTCATTTCATTAGAGGTTGTGAAGCGGCTGGGACTCCCAACTATACGACACCCGCAACTGTACAACATTGGGTGGCTTCACCAAGGATGAGATCTCCGAGTTTGCCAGTAGTGCCGCCTTCCCTACAGCATCAAACCCTTCACAGACGAGGTATTGTGTGATGTTGCACCTCTGGATGTTTGTGATTTATTATTATGCCAACCATACTTGTGGAGGTGACATGTTGTGTATGAGTCAAGGCCTCGCACTGTCATTATTTCCTTGGGTAATTTATTATATAGGATACCGGAGGTAGCCCCACCTACCGCCACTTCTTTAATCTATGCTAAGAAAGGTAGCAAGCTCATCTCCTAGACTAGGAAATTCATTTTCTGTCTGGTTCGCTCCCAAAGTAAGGGGAAGTTCATCACCACATCCATGACCCCCGCGAAGGGTTCCTCCACGCAGCAGCAACAATAGAGGGATACAGTCATGAAAGAACATAGGAACAACTTCTCCTCACCCATAGGGGTACCACACAACTTTCAGGTGGGCAACAAAGTCTAGTTACATATGTAGAAAGAACGCCTTACAAGAGCCCATCAGAAGCTCCCACCACTCTGACATGGTTCTTACAGCATTACCAAGGGTGTGGGAAACAATGCTTTGGAGCACTGCATTCCTCCATTCCTTCGCTTGCACTGAGTGTTTAGTGTGGAATGCCCTCGACCATGCTTCCCACCAGTACTGGACACATCAGAGATTACAGAACAGCTCACCAGGGACCAAGTTCAGCAGATGGAGGAACTCAACACAATGGGGACCATTGCTTCCTAAGGGGGGAGGAATGATCCAGGTGGATGTTGGTGGCCACCCACCTATCCCACTTGGACCCCCACAACTGTGTCTTTCAGTTTTTCAGTTTCTTTAATTGTAGCACAATGTATTATTTTTAGCAGTTTTTCGGGTCCTAAACTTCCGGAGCCGTTTTGAGACCCTAAACGAATTTTTTGGGAAAACAAGGAGAAACATGGGTCATTGACCCATTTTTCTCTTCCCAAAGTTATAATCCTTGGATAGATCTTTCTAACGAGCTATTGTGCGCGTCAAATGAAGATCGTATGCCAAAGTTAAGACCCCAGGAAGTTAATGTACCAATTTACCCAAACAGGTCCCATAGTTTGGCGTTTGATCTCCTAGGGTTAGGTTTTTGGAAGTTTAGGGTTTTCCATTGTTTCTCAAAAATAAATAGGCCTTCGAGCCTCATTGTAACACACTTTAGAGGCATGTAGCCGCCACATCTCTTCTCAGAGATAAGCTACCATCGCCCTAGTTGGTTTATTTCCATTTCTGTTTGTAAGCATATTCCAATATTTTACATTAATGAAATGAAGCATTATTTCCACTGAATCTCTGTTTTTATGTTTATATCTGTAAATTGTTGCATTCCTATTTAAATCTGGATCAAAGATAGACTTAGTAGAAGCTTGGTTGACCAAAAGCCTATACAATGAGTTATGAGGGACTATTTATAGCAAACGGTGGGGTGACCCTTGACATTCCCCCTTTGTGATAGTTCATCTACCCTCAAGACTCTTCACCTACTCTATGAATGTTACATCCAACTGTTGACACTTGACATGACTCAAGATTACAATGCACATGTACTCATGTGAGACAACATGGCTTGAGCAAGCCTTGCAAGACATAACTGACACTCGGTCTGCTGTGGTGAGAACAATGCTTTGACATGCTTGTGATGGTGAAGCTGGTGAATTGATGCCAACCTTGGTTGTCTGTGATGGTGTGCATGAACCTGGTGAGCTCCAATATTGCAGCAATAATGCTGCAACTCCCGGGGCTTCCTTCTTTACTTTTATTAACCCGGTAGTTCGTAACAAACTTGGAAGCGACGGTGTTGTATGCACAAGTACTAGATCTTACTACAGGCTGTCACTTGATCAGTTGCCGCAAGTTCGCTAGGAGCCTAAGCCAACTTCTATGAGTTCTCAGAAGAAGCTTTAACTGTGATGAAAGGAAACTAACTCTACAGGGGCTATTCTAATTGCAGAAAGAGAAGGAAAATTGAAATGAAATGCAAACCCTAGTTTACCTACTAACCCTACTTTTGCAAGAAAGGAGATGGAAATTACTGAAATGGGTGCCATTAACTATTGAAAAGGTAAATTTCATTTATTCAGGCTACTTCTGAAGAGAAATGAGAAAAAATCATCTATTTGTACTTTTTAGTATTTTTATGTGGAATTATTATGCTGGTGATTTGACTGGTTGTGACTGTGCAGAGGTTTGGTGGCAAAGGAAGATGGAGTTGGATTTTGCAGATGGTGAGGAAGGTGTGGGGAGGTCCTAAGAATCCCCTAGTACCCTTCTGAAGACTTCCATTGCGATCAGACTTTGAAAAATCTATCATAAGAACTTCTACAGGAGACTGCAGGGGATCTGCAGGAGGTTCTACATGAGGATCTACAGGAGGAGGCCGAAAGTGGTTTTTGGAGATCTGAAGGTGGAAAAATTATGAGAAAGGAGAAATGAAGGTTGGATGAAGGTGTTGAGGGGTCTAGAACTTGTCAACGAAGGTCAGGGATGAATGAGATGGTTGGATTTGTTCAAAGGGAAAAAGAGCAACTTTATGGAAAAACGCAAAAATTAGGGCAGATTGGTGAAATGTGGCGAATGAGTGGGGAAATCTTGAGAGATGAACTGGTACAGGCTGTGTTATGGAGGAATGATGAGCTAGAATGTTCTACGAGAGAGCTGCACACTTACTTCTCAAAACTGTCCAAAGTAAGAACCGAAAACAGAGTTTTGTCTATCTTAACCTAATTCTGACCTAAAACCAGAAAAATGTTGAACAATACTTTATGAACAAAAAATTATGTGAGAAAACCATGGTAAATGAATAGAAAATGATCTAAGCATGTGAATCCAAACTAATATCAACTTCTCCAACTCGAAATATCACACTAGCAATTGCATCGGAGGAGCACAAACTGTGTTTTTGGTGGTAGCAATAGTGCCTTGACCTCAAATCATGGTCCCAAGGAGGGAGAAAGGAGATCAAGACCTGTTGGTAGCCTTTTTGGATCTTTTTCTATTACTGCAGAAAACTACTTAAGCAACTTGAAGCAA
Source organism: Pinus tabuliformis (assembly GCA_031772625.1). Lineage (NCBI taxonomy): Eukaryota > Viridiplantae > Streptophyta > Pinopsida > Pinales > Pinaceae > Pinus > Pinus tabuliformis. The sequence goes on along the minus strand of CM062811.1, from coordinate 666,634,134 downwards.
AAACAAATATTCTAACCATCAAAAGCAACCTAATCCAATGAAGTAAAATGAGTATATACAACAGAAATTAATTCATGAATGGAAACAAAAACATATAAGTACAAAAAAGAGGTGTTGGGCACTTAGGTTGGGCCCTAACCCAAGAGCTCCAGCCCTCTGGAAAAAAATCAGTGCTGGTTCAAAACTTTATTCATCTTCATTATCAAAAATAGCAGTTACATCACATAAAAACTGTCTCAAAAAGAGCTCGAAAATGAGCTGAGTACAATGCTGCACCATAGTGTGAAAATAGACTAATAAATGGTCAACCTACTGAGATTTGAAGCCTTCTTATTTATACAAATAAGGACTCCCAACAGTCCTCCTAAACTTAAGGAACTTGGCTGCCTAGAACTGAAGATAACAACAACCCTACTTGACTTGCTCGGCTGCCCCTTGGAATCATCAATGTGGGCCTGTATACTTCGAGCTGCTGATGGAGAATTTGAGGAAGGGGTCACTAATGAAGGAGACACCCCTCCTACAAGTCGTCCTCCTTGTTTCCTCAAGTTTAGCTGCCATATGCTCATGATTTCCTTGTCTTTGTCCAAAATTGTCCCAAAAAATTGCAATAACCATTCATTAGACTTCATGGCAAAGTGACTATCCCCATTCACTCTATTGACATAAATATATTCAAAAACATGCACAAAAATATTGAGAATGGTGGATTAAATGAAAATAATAGGTAGAATGAGCCCATATAGTTACCCATTTCTGGGGCTCATCATCACCCATCTGCTGAATGGGTTGCTCATCCTCTGAGCAACTAATCCAGCTCTTCATCTTTAATAGCTCTAACGGATTCCCTGACATCCCAAGCCTCTGATGTGATGTCTTCCTCTCTATCATGGAAACCTGCTTTCTTGTCCACTTCCTCCCATTGTTTCCGTTCTTCCTCCTCCTTAACTCCTTCCAACAGTCCCAATAGTAGTGGAGGATTGAACTTAAGACCAATCCAGTTGGCTTTCAAGTTTTGCATTGAGTGTTTGTATAGGGGTACTCTCTTCATGGTCTCCCTCATTCTATTTGGGGAGTGATACTCCTTGATCCTTAAGCTATGTGGCAATGTATTCCACCTTCATGACATGCATGCATGAAGGCAGTCATCGCCAAACAATCTCTCCATATCTTCAAAATGAGCAATAGCTTGTGCTTTCTTGTCAACACAATCAGGGAGAACTTGGGGATTAGCTGCAAGGTGTTCATGGGCATAGATGAGAGCCAATGGTTCTGCTGGTTCTGCCCTTATCATCAGGGGCTCACTTAGCTCTTTTGTCATTATCTTCTGATATTCCACTGCTCTCTTTTCCTCATGGCTCAACCAAGAAGCCATAGCCATTAGCTGTAAGTCTCCCAATGCCGCATTTGGATCCCATAAATTCATGTCAGGCAGTGTCATGTTGTGTAGGTAAAATTTTGCTAGCCTTGTTTTATCCGCGGCTGAACTATGATCACATAAATCCATAAACTGACCATAATATTGAAATGGAATTGTGCCCCTCTGGGCCAATGTTTTAATATGGAATTGGAGCCATTGGTCTTTGAGATACAGTGCATAGGATTTACCTGATTGTCTGCACTGCAAGGCCTCCATTGCCCAGCTGGCCATGCAGGCTAGCTAGGCTTCCTTTTCCTGCAACTACTTTTTCAAAATCAGCACTTCAGTTGCTGCCTGAGATTCTCTTTCTTTGTTTAGAAAATCTTCGGCAAAATCACATAACCAATCTTTTGTCGACGCGTTTCGAACCAACCAGTGTGGTTCATCGTCAGGACAAGTTGAAGAACCAATCTGGCCTAGCTTGATTAAATAGAGGTGCAGAGACTCCAACGGCTAATTTTGACCAATGACCCTAGTCAAGTTAGTTAATCAATATTTAAAATTATATAATAAAGGAGTTAATTAAAAATAATTAAATCTAATATTAATTATTAAGAGAATTCATATCTTAATAATCTAGTTATCATGGTTATTTCGCGTTTATCCATATTTAATATAATTCCAATATATTTTCTACACATTATTAGGTAAATGGTAATAATGGTAAGTTAGAATTATAGAATATATTATTTTTATTTATTATTTAAATATAAGGGTCTATTCAAAATTAAATTTAGTAAGTTATATATGTTTATTAAATAAACCACTTAATAATTTATAATTCCAACAAATTGTTAAATCATAATTATTCCTAGAATTTAGCTCCTTATTCCTTAAGGAGCTAAATTCTAGGAATAATTATGATTTAACAATTTGTTGGAATTATAAATTATTAAGTGGTTTATTTAATAAACATATATAACTTACTAAATTTAATTTTGAATAGACCCTTATATTTAAATAATAAATAAAAATAATATATTCTATAATTCTAACTTACCATTATTACCATTTACCTAATAATGTGTAGAAAATATATTGGAATTATATTAAATATGGATAAACGCGAAATAACCATGATAACTAGATTATTAAGATATGAATTCTCTTAATAATTAATATTAGATTTAATTATTTTTAATTAACTCCTTTATTATATAATTTTACATATTGATTAACTAACTTGACTAGGGTCATTGGTCAAAATTAGCCGTTGGAGTCTCTGCACCTCTATTTAATCAAGCTAGGCCAGATTGGTTCTTCAACTTGTCCTGACGATGAACCACACTGGTTGGTTCGAAACGCGTCGACAAAAGATTGGTTATGTGATTTTGCCGAAGATTTTCTAAACAATGTTATGGATCACAGAAGTCTAAATTCCTTAATAAATTCTCTTTCTTGCTGCTGTTGCATCAGTGTTTCACTATCGGTCCGTGGTTCTTCTTCTTGTTGTTGTTTCTATGTTGCCTCACTATCTGCCTGTGGTCCCTCTTGTCGTTGCTGTCCTTCCAAGATTGGCAGCTTATCTCCCCCTTGAGGTTCTCGTTCCTGTAACTGCTTTTTTAACAGTTCATTTTCTTCCTGTAGTTGAGCTCTTCTGATGCTCTCTGTGTGCCTTACCATGCTCAACTCCCTGCTCATCTCTCTCAACTTGTTTTCCATGTGCCCTATATCTTCGACTCCTTTAGATTTAGCAATCTGCATCCAGGTGTGGGTCCTGACTCTTTCTTTTTCTAGTTCGAAGAAAAGAGGCACAACGAATTTTTGTGGGATGATCTTCCCACCCTCTAAAAGATTGTAATAGGAGCCTAAGTTAGGCTAAGGTCCTGGTTCTGGTATTTCTTTTGCCTTCCCTTCCTCTTGGGACTGTTCCTCTGCCTTCTTTTCCAGTTTTTCAATTTATTTGAGCTTGGCCAGTGTCTCCTGTAGAGAGGTTTGTGCCTCCTATAGGACTGCTTTAGAGTCCATCAATTTGATCCTTTCCTTCTAGGTGGAGGTCTTGGGACTCCCTCTCTCATAGGTGATAGAGATTTTGGAGGGACATCCCTCCTTTGTCACAGTTGGTGCATCCTCAATGATAATGGGTTCTTTCGATGGTGGCTGGGGCTTGCCCACCTTGATTCTGGTTCTCCTCCGGGCTTTAAAATACATTGATTTCTGTCTTTTCCTTTTTCCCTTTTGCTTAGCTAGAGTGCTCAATGTAGCAAGCACAGCTGCTGCTTCCCTTGCTAGTGTTTCAGGTGATATTTCTTCTTACTGTTTTTCTTCTTCACCCTCTGCAGTTTTTCCTGTGTTTGTTGTTTCTATTTTATTTCTGCTGTCTCAGGTGGTGTTTTCTCCTTTTCCTACTGAGTTTCTGCCTTTCCAGTGGTAGTCTTATTCTAAGTTGTCTTGGTCTTCTTTTTCTCAGCTTTTGTCCTCTTTCTCTTTTCTGCTCTTCATGTTGTTTCCTTCTCTACCTTAGGTTCAACTGTGGCTATGTTCTTTTTCTCTTCTTCTCCCTGTTTTTCTTGTTTTTCTTCTTCTACTTGAATATCTTGTGCTTCCTCACAGATTTTCTTTTCAAGTTCCTCTGTTTTCTCCTCTTCTTCACTATCAGATGGACTAAGTTCATCTGTGAGAGTTTTTATGTCGTCTTCCCTAGTCATATTCTGGAAAATTTCCCAGGCTATAGGGATGGTGTATGTGTGGAGGGCATCCTCTACCAATAAATTAATGAGGCTATGGTGGGCCAGCTGGTCTAGGACCCCTGAGGAGAAAATATGGCACACTGAGTTTTCTAGCTGCAAGTAAGTCCATTCCATATCTTAATTCATACAATAACATGAAGTGATAACCATAAACTATACTAAATCTTCCCTCACAAGAGAAATATTTCATGATCTGGTAGCTGACCTCATCCCATGGATGAGGTAGACTTGTCCTTCTGATCCCATTCTTATCCTCTACAGGATGTTCATCAGGCTGAAAAAATGTATTTTTAGCAACTTGTCCTAGTGGTTTTTCTTCTTTGCTCCAAGGGAGCCCAAGTGGAAGACCTATGATTCTGCTGATAAAATTTGGTGTAAGCTCTAGGGTTAGACCCCTGAAACTAACTGTAGCATGTGTTTTTGAATGGGGTCTTAAGGACATTAAAAATTCCTTGGTCACCTCCTCATCATATCCATGAATTCTCTCAAAGAAGGACATCCAGTTTTCCCTGGTGAAGAGGGCCACCACTTCGGGGTGCTCATGCAATTTGTTGGAGTTCAAAGGCTCATTTCTCATAAAAGCTCCTGCCATGGTGCTTAGTGACTTCTAAAAATGCTTAGGTGAGGAAGAAGGCAACAATTTTCAAAACCGGACATAGAGGAATGGCTGATGTTTGTCTTTCTGAAACCATAAGGGAATTTCTCGTGTTCTTCTTTTTTCACAACATCAATTTGCAAATTTTCCCTCCCTTCAAACTGTTTTCAACCTGAATTTACTTCTCGGCTTGTGGAAGAACTCAATATTTTGACAGAACAAAAAATATATAAATAGTGTTTTTTCTCACAGAGTAAACAGACTTCCAAATTCATTTCTTTCCTAAGCTTGATTTTCTATGGTTGCATCCCTCTATTTTTTTTTACAGAAGAATATGAGGAAGAAAAAGACAAATTTTGAGTGCAGAGAAGAAAATGGAGAGACTGTATAGAACTCAGAAAAACAAAGGTAGACTTTTGTGCTCATGTTCCTTTCCTTTTTCAACCCAATACTGTGCTTCTAATTCCACCACCTTGTATAGATATATCACATGCAGAGTGGGTTTCTGAGCCTACCTCTTTTTGAGCTCGAATTTGAAAAAAATTTCGATTTTTTCCTCTGCAGAGCTACTCTCTGGCCTTCTTGTAGAAAGCCTCCTGTAGACGGTGTTCCTGCTGCTGTAGAATGCGATACTGCTCCTTTAGAGCCTGATAAGCAGGAGGGTTTTGAAAACTAGCAGAGAACCACTGGTTTGCTATTCTGAAGGTGGTAGGTGAGTGCTTCAGTCGAGAACTTGTTGACTCAAATGAAAGAAAAAGGTGGTGGAGGCTTCAACCGCAGTGTACTTAAGCTGATGGCATGATCTGCAGTGACGAGGTGAGGTGGCAGGATGGGTACATTATCCCCATATGGACCGTTGGTCCTACTCCAGTGCCATAATGGTATTCCATGTCACCTGCCCACCATCACTTCCATTATTCCCATTATATGCCGCCACCATTACAGATTCTGAGTTTTTTCTTCCTGAGTTGACGGACCACACGTGCTGACTACGTATCTAAACTATAGTTTGAATGGAACGAAGCTTGTTTGAACTCAATGAGGGTGATTTGAACTAAACGAGGGTGATTTTAACTGAACGATGGTGATTTGAACTGAGCGAGGGTGGCCAGTTAGCTGGCCATCAATTTCATTTGATTGTGACCATCTCAATGTTCATGCAGTTCCTAAATAATATTCATGCATCAGAGGAACATGTTTAGCCACTTACCTGTGAGTCGCTACCGTACTCTGCATGCTCGGACTTGACACTTTGGTTTTTTTTTTTTAATTACTGCTGCTGCTGGTGCTCGTGGCCTCTAAACTGGTGGCCTCTACTGGTGATTTTTTATCATGAACCACTCCTAGTATGTTGTATACATCTTTGCTACACTAACCTTGCCTCTGGAGCTTTTTTTTTTAAGGGATCAGCTGTTACAGGAATCCTGCAAGATTTCCTGTAGCTGCTTCTTCCTCTAAAATTCCTGGCTGATGCTTGAGCAGGGATTGAAGAGATAGCTGCACAAGGTTCTGAAGGGAAGGAGTAACAGCTGGAAGACATCAGGTAAGAAACAATTGAAGAATGTTTCTGCTTTATTCATCATCATTCTTTGTTTAAAGAATGAAAGAAACAAAATTTTTGTATTTGTCTGTGCAGGGAAAGAAAAGCAAGTGGAAGTGTGGGTGTGCAGGGATGAAATGGAGAATTAGGCAGATGGATGGCGGCAGGGAGGTCTACAGGCCTTCTGGACAAATTTCCACCACTCAGATTCTTCTTTGAACTTGATTTTGGGCTCTCTGTAGTTTCTACAAGAGCCTCCTGTAGAATGCACAGAGTTTCCTGTAGGATGCAAAATTTTCAAAACAAACGAGACCAAGGCCTGGGAAAAAGTGATGGAGGAATGAGTTATCAAGGGTGTATGTAGCCTGGCCATGTCCTTTGTCTTGTGTGACCCTCCTGCAACCTGCAATGCATTCAAAAAGACGTTAGGTTTTTTTCTGTTTTTTTTCTTTCCATCCTTTTCTTTTCTATTTTCTATTTTTTTTTTTTTTTTTTTTTATGAGACAGCTGGGGCACCTCCAGGAGGTTTTCACCCTCACTACCTGCCCTGGGTGCCTCCAAGAGGTTTTCACCCAGGGATCCTTTATTCTTTTTGTTTTTTTTTCCCTTTTTTTTTGTTTTTTTCTTCTTTTTTCAAGGTGTGGGGGGAGTGGAGGTAGAGACCTGCTCCATTACCGACATGGTTTTACTCAGACTCTCAATGAATTCTTGCTTGGAAAGGGGCTTCCTGTAGATCTTCAATCGATGCCCATTGATGAGCATGGGGATGGCTTCTTCATCGATGGTCCGGATTAGGAATGAACCATTGTCATTGCATTTTTCTACTGTGTATGGTCCCAACCATCTTGTCCTTAGTTTGCCCTTGAAATCTTTATATCTTGAATCATACAGCAGTGCCCAATCTCCTTCTTGGAATTGTTTTTCTTTGAGGTGTCTGTCATGCCATATTTTTCTTTGAAGTTGGACTACCTCTGAGTGGAGAAGGGCCTGCAATCTCTGCTCATCCAATCCATTTAGTTGAAGTAACCTTTCCTTTTGTGCATGGCTGAGATCTAGGTCCAGCTGAGCTGCCATCCTCAATGTGTTATATTCAAATTCTATTGACAACAAATCCTTCTTCCTGTAGACCAGCTCATAGGGTGTGAACCCTGTGGTGGTTTTCCATGTGGTGTTATAGGCCCAGGTGGCCTCTACCAATCGATATGCCTAATCTTTTCTGCTGCTGCTCACTGCCTTAGTCAAAATTCCTTCCAAAGCTTTGTTAGTGACTTCCACCTGGCCATTTGCTTGTGTATGATAAGGGGTGGAATTTTTGTGCTTAATCTTGAGATGTGTGAGCAGGTATTCAATCAGATTGGAGGTAAACTGACTCCCTTGATCTGTAACTAATTCTCATGGATAGCCAAACTTGTAAAAGATATTTTCCCTCAAAAACTCAGCTAATTTTTCTTTTGTTGCTGCCTTGATTGCCTTTGTTTCTGCCCATTTTGTCAGATAATCAGTACACACAATGATGTAAGATTTCTGTTTTGAAGGAGGGTTGATGGGACCCACAAATTCCATGCCCCACTTCTCAAATGGCTCGAAAGTCACTTGAGGTTGTAGGGGCATCTCATCCCTTGGAGTAGGTTTCCCCATCATTTGACATCGGTCACATTGGCTGATATATTTTCTGACATCTTGATGAAGAGTGGGGCAATAGTAACCTGCTTGCAAAATTTTGAAGGCAGTCCTTTTTGTTGCAAAATGGCCCCCACAGGGCCCATCATGATAGGTTAGGAGAATGTCAAAAAATTCCTCCTCCCTGACACATCGCCTCAAAATCTGATCTGGGCCAAGCTTAAAAAGGTTGCCCCCAATCCAGGTGAATGGGGCACTTTTCCTCACGATCTTGCTCTTCTCTTTTGAGGGCAGGTGTGGTGGAAACTGTACTGAAACCAAGTAATTTGCTATATCAGCAAACCATGGAGAGAGTACTGAAATAGAGAATAGGTGTTGATCTGGCATTTGATCATCCACCATTCCTTCTTCACCTGTAGGAAGATCTAATCTAGACAGAAAATCATCAACAACATTTTCCTCACCCGGTTTATCAACAATGGTCAAATCAAATTGCTGCAATAAAAGTAACCATCTAATGATACGAGCATTTACATCTGATTTATTCATCAAATACCTAATTACAGCATGATTGGTGTGTACGAATGTTTGATAGCCGATGATGTAGTGTCTGATCTTATTTAGGGAATAGACTACAGCTAGGAGCTCCTTTTCAGTTACAGTGTAGTTTAATTCTACCTTGGACAGGTTTTTACTGACAAAATATATGGCATAAGGCAACTTCTCATCAACTTGCCCTAAGGATACTCCTATTGCTTTTTTCGAGGCATCTGTGTGACTATGGAAAGGTAGGACCTAGTTTGAGCCTCTCAAAATTGGGGCAATTATCAGTTTACCTTTCAAGGTATCTAGAGCCTCTTGACAGTTGTCAGTCCATATGAATTCAACATCTTTTCCCAAAAGACAAAACAATGGAGAGGCTAGCTTACTAAAATCCTTAATGAATCTTCTATAATAGCCTGCTAAGCCTAGGAAACTCTGAACATCTCTTACCTTTTGAAGAGGTGGGACCCTTTCGATGATAGCAATCTTGTTGGGATCCACCTGCAATCCTTGCTGACAAATTGTATGACCTAGCACAGTTCCTTCAGTCATCAGGAATTCACATTTTTTAGGGCTAAGGGACAAGTTCATTTCAATGCATTTAGCTAAAACTTTTCCCAAGTTAGTCAGAGCTTCCTGCAAGTTAGAACCATAAGGAGTAAAGTCGTCCATATAGATTTCCACTGAATCATGCACTAGTTCAACAAATATGCTCAATACTGCTCTTTGGAAAGTGGCAGAAGCATTGCACAACCCAAAAGGAAGGACCCGGTATGAAAAAGTACCCCAAAGACAAGTGAAAGTGGTCTTATCTTGGTCTTCTGGGTTGATTTGGATCTGGTTGTACTTGCTAAACCCATCTAGGAAGGAGAAGAAATTCTTCCTTGCCAGGCCATCTAATATTTGATCTATGAAATGCAAAGGAAAATGGTCCTTCTTGGTGGCCTTGTTCAATTCCCGATAGTCTACACAAATTCTCTACTTCCCATTTTTCTTTGGCACTAGCACCAAAGAAGAGACCCATTTGCTATCAGAGATGGGGTAGATGAATCTTGCATTCAACAACTTTTGTAGTTCCTCTTTGACAATGTCCTTAAGGGTTGGATTCATCCTCCTTTGAGGCTGCCTGACTGGTTTACAATCTTCTTTAATGTAAATGTGATGAGTACAGACTGAAGGGTGGACTCCCTTCATCTCCTTATAGCTCCAAGAAAAAGCATCCAAGTGGTTTTCCAATAAGTTACACAGTTCTTTCTCCTTAGAGGTGGATAGGGATGAGTTGATCCTCAAGGTTCTTTCTGGGCCGAATTCCACATTCTTCACTTAGAGAGAGGTCGGATCAGCCACACAGAGATCAACTACAGGATTGGCCTGGGTTTCTTCCACTAACTCTTCTAATGGCAACACATTGGGGGGTGGATTCTGAATCAAGTTTTCAATAAGGTCATCCGTTGTTTGTGGTCCCCCCATGCTAGCCTCTATTGTACACAATGGTGCGGAATAGACTTCATCCTCATCTTCCTCATCCAAACAGATAGGTAAATCATGTTCTAACAGTGGTTGGGCACGAGGATATAGGACTAGCTGTTTGGACATATGCCCATTCTTGATTGTCATGTTCCCAGCTCGATAACTGATGTAGGCATTTGCAGTAGCCAACCAGGGTCTTCCCAGGATGAGAGGATACCCGGTGAGTTTTTCCTTTGGCTAGAGGACTAGGAAATCAGTAGGATACTCCCAAGAGTCAATAGAGACCATTACATCTTCCACAATCCCCTCAGGGGTCATGGTGGAATGGTCTACTAACTGCAAGACTATTGTGGTCTTTCTCAGGGAACCCTGAAGGTTGAGCTTGAGCATAGTGTCCCTGGTCATCACATTAATGGCAGCCCCTAGATCAATCAAGGTATGGGGGATTACGGTGCCATTGATGTAGACATCGACTACAGGACTCCCAGGGTCTAGATATTTCGGACAGATTACCTGCCCCAACATTAGGTCAGACAGTTGTCCTATGACATTGATAGTTGGAGCATCTCTCTTGTGCCTGACTAGGTGCCTAAAGCACTTCTCCTTGATCATCTTGTTGTATATGGGCACATCTTTTAAGGCTTGGAGAAGTGGTATCTTTACACATAATTGTTTTAATTCTCCCAGAAGTTCAGTTTCTTCTGGGGTCGATTGTGCGGTTCTAGTTAGTCTCTCAAGAAAGGGTGGAATGACTTTTGGTTCACTTTCTTGTTTTTCTTCCTCATCCTCCTTAGGAGGAGGTTGGCTATCTGGGAGAAACTTCCTAGACCATAGGTTAATCTCCTGAATCTCCACAGCATAGGTCAGACATGATGTTTCTCCACTATATACCTACTGGGCCTATCTGTTGTTGGGGTTCGGGTTCAGTTGAGTAGGTATTTGGGGTTGTCTTGGTGGAGCAGGAGGTAATGGTTGTGGTTGAGTAGGTGGTGGAGGCAAAAGAGTGGGAGGAGAATTGTACTGGGGCCTCCACCCCTAGTGAGGTGCATTCCACTAAGGTTGTGGCTGAGCATAAGAGTGAAACGAATGAGCAATTGGCGAAGCCTGGTATTGAGGAGGATATGACCAACGAGGGGGTGTGGACCAGAAAGGATGAGTAGGGAGACCCTAAGAAGGCATGGAAGTGGCTTGATTGGGGTTGTAATAAGTCTGGGATGTCCCTTGCATTCCCTGCTAGTAAGGTCTGGGTCCATGTGGCCTCCTTTGGTTCATGAAATAGAGTGGTTTAGTGGCTCCTTCAACCCCTTGATATGCAGCGTTAATCCCGGGCAAGGAAGGGCACTGATTTGTAGGATGGTCTTCTTCACAGACTAAACACACTTCTATAGAGTGCAATGGACATTTGTTCCTAGGATGGTTTCTAGTGCACCTGGGACAAAAGATGGCCAAAGCCCTTTCAGCTTCCTCTTGCTTCCTTTTGTTATGTAGGGTATCCATTTGCATGGAAAGAGTTTGCCTCATCTCGCTCTTGAAATCTTCCAGCTGATTCTCAAGTTCATTTCTAAGGGATGAACTGGATGAGGATGTACTGGCTAAAGGTTGACTTCCCCTACCTCTCTTTCTAGCTGACCTAGAATGGTTTCTAAACACAGTCTTTATGTCATCATAAGGCAGTTGGTAGATGTCTCCCCCAGACAACAAATGGAGGGTATCTAGAAGGTCTTCAGGGACTCCTTTGAGCAGAACCAACTTCAGAGATTTGGGGTCAAATGTTCACCTGACCCTTTTATAACTGAGTTGAAACCTTTCTTCGTAGTCTTCTAAAGATTCATCACTTCCCATGGTCATTCAGAATATTTCTTCCTTGGTATCCTTTGACCTAGAGTAGTCCCGATACTTGTTGTTAAAGGCTTGCTGCATCTGAGCCCAAGTTGTGATACTTTTTCCAGGTAACCCCATGAACCAGTGCAATGCTGCATCCTTGAGGGTAGAAGGAAGTAGTTTCAACTTCTGCTCATCCTTTGCATAGTCATAGGTTCGACAGAGAACAACAAATTCAAACAAGAAGGTATCAAGATATTCGGTAGTCAATCCATGGAAATGAGGTAAGGTTGAAGGAATTTTGTTTTTCATTTTTGTGTCCCCATTGGTCTCTCGGATCTGAAAGGCACCTTCTATTCTTTCCCCATTTCCTCTAATGTTTCTGTTTTCAGCCATGGTCTCAAGAGGAATGGTTTCTTGCTCTTCTTCTGTTATAGAATCTTCGTATATCTCTAGGGGCTCACCTATAAGTTCTTTTGGATCACTGCCACCAAAGAATAGAGAAGGGTGACTTAGTGATGTGGTGGGGGTGTTGGGTAGGAATTTTCCTGAATTGTCTCTGTTCCTACGAGGCATGAAAGGAAATCTCTTTTTTGGGTGATTGTTGTGTTTTTTTCTACTTGTACCTGCAAAACTGAAATGGATTGAACAATAACTTGCAACTAACTAAAATGAATCTTGCTAAAATGGAAATTGCAGAACTGGAATGAAAGCAGGAAATGTCTAATCTATGCTTGCTGAAATGAAACTGCAGAATTGAAATGAAAGCAGGAAATGTCTAATGTACGCTTGCTAAAATGAAATTGCAGAATTGAAATGAAAGCAGGAAATGTCTAATCTACACTTGCTAAAATGAAAGTGCAGAATTGAAATGAAAATAGGACATGTCTAAGCTACTTTTGTAGAATTGAAATTAGAGAATTGAAATGAAACAACTACTTTACTTTTGCTGAAATAAACTACTTAGCAGAATGTTGCAGTAGAAAAATAGAAGAAAAACAGTAATCACAAAATACTCTGATGCTTCCCAGGGAACGGTGCCAAAAAGAGTGGTGAGCTCTAGTATTGTAGCAATAATGCTGCAACTCATGGGGCTTCCTTCTCTACTTTTATCAACCCGGTAGTTCGTAACAAACTTGGAAGCGACGGTGTTGTATGCACAAGTACTAGCTCTTACTGCAAGTTGTCACTTGATCCGCTGGAGCAAGTTCGCTAGGAGCTTAAGCCAACTTCTATGAGTTCTCAGAAGAAGCTTTAACTGTGATGAAAGGAAACTAACTCTACAGGGGCTATTCTACTTGCAGAAAGAGAAGGAAAACTGAAATAAAACGCAAACCCTAGCAAACCCTAGTTTACCTACTAACCCTACTTTTGAAAGAAAGGAGATGGAAACTACTGAAATGGGTGCCATTAACTATTGAAAAGGTAAATTGCATTTATTCAGGCTACTTCTGAAGAGAAATGAGAAGAAATCATCTTTTGGTACTTTTGAGTATTTTTATGTGGAATTATTATGTTGGTGATTTGACTGGTTGTGACTGTGCAGAGGTTTAGTGGCAAAGGAAGATGGAGTTGGATTTTTCAGATGGTGAGGAAGGTGTGGGGAGGTCCTAAGAAGCCCCTAGTACCCTTCTGAAGACTTCCATTGCGATCAAACTTCGAAAAATCACTCACAAGAACTTCTACAGGAGGCTGCAGGGGATCTACAGGAGGAGGCCGAAAGTGGTATTTGGAGATTTGAAGGTGTAAAAGTGATGGGAAAGGGGAAATGAAGGCTAGATGAAGGTGTTGAGGGGTCTAGAACTTGTCAATGAAGGTCAGGGATGAATGAGATGGTTGGATTTGTTCAAAGGGAAAAAGAACAACTTTATGCAAAAACACAGAAATTAAGGCAGATTGGTGAAATGTGGCGAATGAGTGGGGAAATCTTGAGGGATGAACTGGTACAGGCTGCGTTATGGAGGAATGATGAGCTGGAATGTTCTACGAGAGAGCTGTACACTTACTTCTCAAAATTGACCAAAGCAAGAACCGAAAACAAAGTTTTGTCTATCTTAACCTAATTCTAACCTAAAACCAGAAAAATGTTGAACAATTCTTTATGAACAGAAAATTATGCGAGAAAATTGTGGTAAATGAACATGAAATGATCTAAGCATGTGAATCCAAACTAATATCAACTTCTCCAACTCGAAATATCACACTAGCAATTGTATGGGAGGAGCAAAAACTATGTTTTTGGTGGCAGCAGTAGTGCCTTGACCTCAAATCATGGTCCCAAGGAGGGAGAAAGGAGATCAAGACCTGCTAGTAGCCTTTTTGGATCTTTTTCTATTACTACAACAAACTACTTCAGCAACTTGAAGCAAAAACAACTATTCTAACCATCAAAAGCAACCTAATCTAATGAAGTAAAATGAGTATATACAACAGAAATTAACTCATGAATGGAAACAAAAAAATATAAGTACACAAAGGAGGTGACGGGCACTTGGGTTGGGCCCTAACCCAAGAGCTTCATCCCTCTGGAAAAAAAATCAATGCTGGCTCAAAACTTCATTCATCTTCATTATAAAAAATAGCAGTTACATCATATAAAAACTGTCTCAAAAAGAGCTCAAAAATGAGCTGAGTACAATGCTGCACCAAAGTGCGAAAATAGACTAAGAAATGGCTAACCTACTAAGGCTCGAAACCTTCTTATTTCTACAAATAGGGACTCCCAACAGTCCTCCTAAACTTAAGGAACTTTGTTGCCTAGAACTGAAGATAACAGCAACCCTACTTGACTTGCTTGGCTGCCCCTTGGAATCATCAATGTGGGCCTATGTACTCCAAGCTGCTGATGGAGAATTCGAGGATGGGGCCATTAATGAAGGAGACACCCCTCCTACAAGTCCTCCTCCTTGTTTCCTCGAGTTTGGCTGCCATATGCTAATGATTTCCTTGTCTTTGTCCAAAATTGTCCCAAAAAATCTGCAATAAACATTCATTAGACTTCATGGCAAAGTGACTATCCCCATTCACTCTATTGACATAAATATATTTAAAAACATGCACAAAACTATTGAGAATGGTGGATTAAATGAAAATAATAGGCAGAATGAGCCCATATAGTTACCCATTTCTGGGGCTCATTAGTACTTCATGGTGACATCTTGCTGAAGCGAACTCTTGCCTTTGTTGCAACCGGTGCATTGGTTTGTCCCCTTCATCCAACTCATCTACTAACATGCACATGGTCTTCTTCATTATGGTTGAATCGGAAACACACTGATGCATAGTGTCTGTGCTGATATTTAAGTGTGTGTTGGTGGTCATAGGCATCAACTTGCCGAAGTGCATGTTCGGCCCCAATTGGACTTGCTTCTTGTCTTCACCTTGGTGAGTGTGTTGAATGGGTTGGATTGCATGTGTGCACTCAACGATATGCATATTGTTGAATCCCTTGCATGCGATCAACAACACTGCTCACCATGTCTTCTTTGTGTGAGCTATTGGGGTGGATCCTTAACTTTTATGGGCGCAGTTTCCTTCGTTAGTGCATGTTGCACCTATTGTTGTTCCTGTTCCTGTTGCAACTCATTCATCTTGCTGTGTAGCTTCATGTTCTTCCTGAGTTGCTGCTTCAGCACATGCAACTCCTTCTTTGTTCCATCTTCTACCTTCACGCGATCTTCATGTCACGCCGTCACTTCATAGCCAGAGTCTCCAAAATTTCTTTCTTTATCAGTGGATCTGCTTGATCTTGCAGCTTTGTTCCGCCTCTGTGTTGTCAACAACCTTCCTCTTTTATTCGCTACATTTGATGCATTCGCTACATTCGGTATGCTGCCTTCAATTTTTTTTCATGATGTTGCTTTTTATGATGTTAGTGCTTGATGTCCTTGTCTACGAACAACTGGATGTCTTCGTGGGTAGGAAAGTCCATGGACACTTGATTGACTGCATCCCAAAGTTTTCTCTGAACGGTGTCTTCATCTTTTCTCTACTAGAAACCATTGTACCTGTATCGCGGAGAGGAAAATGAACACCTGGGATACCTGAAGACATGGAAACACTCATGGCAAGCAATCTGTTAGTCAAAAACCAAAATGAACTTGAGAGCTGACTTGCAACATACCTAGGTGCATGATCATGAAGGTTGCGCAATTTCGGTCTGGAGGTCGGGATACTGATTGCCAAGACTACACAAGGCACAATCTAGGCTTCTAGGAGACTGACTGACTACTGGAACTATGCAATAGTCGAGTTTGGCTGGTGACTGCTGGGATTGTGCAATGCACAATTCCAGCTGGGAAGGACTGTTGGCCTAGGGACAAATTTGCACAATTTCTTCGACCAAGTAGCCACTATCATCCAGAAATGTGCAAAACAGTCCTCGAGGCCAGTGTTGGGTAGGAATGCACAAATCTGGAGAGGAAGGTGAGTCTTTCTTTCCCATATTGTGTAATGTAGCCTTGGTGAAGGCAGAGCCCGAGCCAAGGTTGGCCCAACTCGCCGATAGGCAACTGAAAGAAATTAAGTCAGTGAATGCATGGCGACACTAAGTGATTGCAGAATTTATTAATAGTGCATGAAAAACATGAATGAAATATTCAACAAACAGATCAACATGCATGTGGGTGAGGCAGTTCGCCGGTTGGGCGAACATCCGTGCAAAATAATTTCATGCATGCGACGACAGTGAGATAGCAACAAAAACTAAAACAGAGCTAGGAAAAGCTAGTATACATGTAAATGACAACAAGAATTCAAAGTTATCAAGCAAACAATACTCCCACAAGAGAAACCACAAAAAGTGACAGAAATGCAACACAAGGCATGGGATGCAAGATTACCCTAAAACAACTAAGCTGAATGTGCTAACTGCTCCTAAATGTGATGTGGGATGTTAGAGCCGCAAGGTTGACATGAGGAATGAGTTCTACAATGTCTGGTTGAGGAGTTTTGATAACATCGAGGTTGTGACAGGCATGCCACGAATCTAGGGGAAGCAACACTTGGTGGGAGGTTTCAAAATTGCTCCTTGCATGTAACCTCCAACTACTAAACATAGATCCCTGAAATGAGGGATGCCTTTGTATGCTGCCTTGGGAGAAGCAACCCTTGCATGAAAGTCTGTCTTGCTCAGTTCCGAAGGGAACCGTTCAACTTAGCTGCACATGCAATAGACTGCTCGACTGCTAGAGAAAAATGCGCATTTATGGCTAGGATCTGAGCTGGATGCCTAGGAGATTTGCGTAATTTCTAGGTAGAGTAGTTGAATGCTGCCCAAATTTGTGCAATTTTTGGTCTGAACAACCTACTTCTTGGAAAATTTGTGTAAATCCTACTCGGAGGGTTGGCTGGCAGGATTGCACAATTCCTGGAGGGAAGGCTGGTTTCCCTCCAGAAATGCACAATTTTCAAGGCGAAGCTGCTTAGCCTGCAGTTGGAACAAGTTCGAGTGAAAAATATATGAGGGGAATGGATCAACTGTGATCGACAGGCTACCTTTGTGCAAGGAAAACACTAAAGCTTGAGTACTTGACAAAGCAAGACAAAGTGTTGTGTAAGGTTCATATGGAGGCTCCAAAATAGGCCAAGGAAAAATTTTGGAGGGTGGTTGTAATCGCTACAACACCTGGTGACACACTGGTAGAACTCCAGCTCTCTGCATAGAGCTTGTTTGTGAAAAGAAAGTATTGTTCAGTTCTTAGCTCATCTTGGCTTCACACTAGTTTGGTTGTAAGATGTAGCATATGCTAGACTCTTGGTCAATTGACACACATTCCAAGCCAAGGCAACACAGTTGTTTCGATTGGGGTTGAGGGGTAATAGGTGCACAAGTAGTATAGTCATCAAAGTCTTAGTTTCATCTCTAGTGTTGCTCCATTGCCAACAGGCCTGGACAGTACCCCGGTGGAGTCACATAGGAACACAAGCATGGCACCACTACCAGCGAGCCTAGCTAGTACCCTGGTCGAGTTACTTGCATCACCTCTTTGCACAGGAAGCCTTTCTCTTCATTCGCCTTATTCATTTTTCATTTTGATTTTTTTTTTTTACTTTTCATTTATTTCATTTTCACTATGCATAACACTTATTCATTTTCAGAGGCGGAAAAGGGATCCCAACTTATTGAGAGCAGAAGAGGTTATTCCAGCAGAGATGTAGTTTATTATATCTCTGATGTGCTTGTTAAGGATTTCCCCTTCACCTTACTCTACTTGACTGGGTTGACAAGGGTTAACCCAAAAACAACCGACTAGAGAAGGTGACACTAGTTAGCACACAAGCGTTGTGTTTACACCAAGATTCACTTCAAACAGTATGTATTTTCCTTCGACGTATCATGGACTAAAAGTAACAAGCTCATCATACAGAGGTAAGATGACAGATAACCAAGTAGTGATAGCTATACAATCCCTCTTGTATTTTACCCAACTCGCTTCAAGAGTCATACATGGTTTCATGCAAAACTAACCTATGAACGAAACAAGTGAATGAACTAACAATCAACAAAGCAAAGCAAGAGCAGAAACAAAAATGAAAGCGAAGAAATTAAACAAACAAGCAAGCAAACAAACAAGAAAACAAAGCACGTAAGAAAACAAGCATGCAAGAAAACAATTGAAAGAAAACACTACTTCTACTCCTACACTAATGGTACATGGGCCTAATCACGTGAAGTGATACTTCCAATGCATCAATCGACGCATTGGTAGACCCATGTTGGTGAAGGCTTGGTTCACGAGCAACCTAGTTGTGCGAACCAGCAAGAAAGAAAGATATAACAATGAGGACAACCACACTTCATGATTCAAAGTGCCCACGGGACATAAGTGAGTGCACGTGCATGACGGGCAGTCCGTGGACTTATCATGGTGCCATTTGACACTACGTGCAACTTTGAAGCATAAGCACACTCTTGACTGTGACATGCAAGAAAATGAAAGAAACAAAGATAACTTGCATTGTGCATGAGTGCTTGCAATGTAAGACTCCTCCAATGCATGAGCAATGGGATTGTGTAGTTCGAGTGGAAGAAGTAAAATCTGAGTGTTAGATTGATCTTGAGTACATACAGATGAGTGATGAGGAGCCTTGAGTAATTAAAATATTTCCTGATCAAAAGCGAAACCAACCTTGGGATAGGGAGGGCCTGACATAACCATTAGCTCGGGCTGAAGTGCCTCGATGGTCTGTGGGGTTTCGACTTCGTTGACAAATAGATCTTCGTAGACCAATGGCTTAGATGGATTAACAATGAGTGAATCAACATCGTGATCAGATGATGAGGTGAAGAGATCACGACAACCAAGATCACAAAATTCAGGATGTTGGTTGGCATCCTCATGGTTTGATGAATCACACGTAGGTGTAGATGAGGAGGAAGGATGTTCACCCTCTGCGTTTCTGGAAAAAGCAGATGAAAGATCAAGTGAATTTCCAAGCAGGTGAAAGATCAAGTGGATTTCCAATGAATGATTGGTCTTCTCCGTTGTTGGATTATGGGCTAACATACCGCGTGTCCTACGAAAGATCAACAATGGGCGCATCTGTGGATGAAGATACACATGCGAAATCATGGATGGAAGGTTCACTAATGATGTTAGGAAAGAAAAGAGGGGGCTCGGATGGAAGGGAGTCATCCTTCGCTGAGTGTTGATGCTCAAGCTCCCACTCATACTCTTCATGAATGACAGCGCATGTTGGTTGTGCAACACCAACTCCGTTAGTGGGTTGTTCCTCATTCACAACAAATGAAGAGTCCAGAATGGACGAACACAAGACAACATCATCCAGAGGAACACTTGGCTGTGAAGACGAAGGTCGCAAATATGGAGGTTGTAAAAAAGAATGCATATGAGAACTCGAAGGAATCACAACCAAATATGTGCGAAAATCAAGTGGACTGATGTTGGGAGAGTGTGAAGGAGGAATAGGTGTGTGAGAATGATCCTTAACTTCATTGGGCAGTGGTGGAGCTACTGAATGAGAGGGAGGCAGACAGTCAATTGAGACAATTCCCTCTCCCACATGAGATTTCACAGTTCCATCAATGAAGAATGTTGAGCAACGCTTGATATCAAGCTTCCTCTTGGGACAGGCAGATTTCTTAAGGCAATACTCGAACTGGTCCCAAAGATAAGAAAATTTCATCTGGCTCTTCGGAGCTTGAAACTTCAAGTCATGGAAGCATTGCCAAAAATCAATAACGGATTCATGCGGATCCCTCCATTGTTGTAATAGTTTCCAGTCAAGATAGTCTAGATCAAAATGATAGAATGTGTCTTCAATGAGATCATAGAAGTGCTCAAATGAGTGAACGGTGCTAGCTAGTAGACTGAGCACCCAACAAAATGGAGATTTGCGAAGTGTGTATGCAAGTAGCAACCTGGCCTGTTCGTCAGAAAACTCATCTTCCTCATAAATCATGAAAATAAAGTTATATAAGTGCTCTAGCCAAGCCACTTCACCTTCACCATCAAACATGTGAGTGGACAAGAGATTGAAAAGCTTCCCCGAGATGGAGACATCTTTGCGATTTGAAAAACACCTCGGGGGAAGAAGAATGCAAGATTCCATGAAAGATATGCAAAGGTTCAAAACTGGATGGGAGGACATTGCCTGTCATCAGGCCCTTTTTCTAGTGCTAGAAATGTTGATGGTGCTAGACCCACCAACATGTCAAGGGGATCTCCCCTGTAAGAAGTCCCAACTAGACCTCAAACCGTTAGGTGTAGGAGTCCCAGCAGTGGGTTGTAAGGTAATGCCTTGATCGCAATGTCGCACAGATGCAAGTAGAATAACTCCATCAGCAACAAGGGTGTGACTGATGTAGTGAGTCAAGGAAGATGTATGAGAGGTTCCAAAACTTCGAAGGGGGAAGGAGGTGAAGGTGAGTTCCAAGTTGAAAGGGATCAGTCCCAACTCTAGGAACACACAACACAAACGACATGCACAGATTCTGGCGATGTAGTCCAATCGGATGTGGCAGTCACATCATACAAGGTAAGATAACACGTACAACACTCATGGATCAGTGTGAGATGAGTGTGACAGTTGTTATGGAAAGGTTCAAGTGAAAGATTTGTCTGATGTTTGGCAGAGCAGTCGACACAAACAGTGACAACATTAACAAATATGCAACACATTAACAACAAGACTCATATAATTGCATGTGAATCAGTTCATACACAAGTACTTAAGTTAAACAACATATATCATTAAAGCAACTGGAGAAGTCCAACTACAATAAAAACATATGCATGAAAATGTGCTAGATCTTATTATATAAAGAAGTGTAAGTCATCATACAATACATCCATGTAAGCCTGCTAGCCCCAATAGTGGAAAGTTATAGCCACATCTGTCTGCTCCTCCAAAGAGATGTACTAGCTCCGTGCAGTGGAGAAGCCAAGGCGCGTTACAATATTGTCCAAGCCTTCTTCAAGATAGTGTTAGTAGAAGCTTGGCTAACCAAAAGCCTATACAATGAGTTATGAGGGACTATTTATAGCAAAGGGTGGGGTGACCCTTAACATTCCCCCTTCGTGACAGTTCAACTACCCTCATGACACTTCACCTACTCTATGACTGTTACATGAAATTGTTGACACTTGACTTACACTTGACATGACTCAACATTAGAATGCACATGTACTCATGTGAGACAACATGGTTTGAGCAAGCCTTGCAAGACATCACTAACACTCGGTCTGCTGTGGTGAGACCAACTCTTTGACATGCTTGTTATGGTGAATCTAGTGAGTTGATGCCAAGCTTGGTCGTCTGTGATGGTGTGCATGTACCTCATGGTGACGTCTTACTGAAGCGAGCTCTCGCCTTTGTTGCAATTGGTGTAATGGTTTGGTCCCTTCATCCAACTCGTCTACTAACATGCGCATGGTATTCATGGGTTTGGTTGAACCGGAAACACACTGATGCATAGTGTTTGTGCTGATCTTCAAGTGTGTGTTGGTGGTCATGCGCATCAACTTGTCGAAGTGCATGTTCAGCCCCAGTTGGACTTGCTTATTATTTTTGCCTTGGAGAGTGTGTTGAATGGATTGAATTGCATGCATGTGCTCAATGATATGCATGCTGCTAAATCCCTTGCATGCAATCAAAAAAACTTCTCACCATGTCTTCTTTATGTCAGTTGCTGGGATGGATCCTTAACTTGCACGAGTACAGTTTCCTCCGTGAGTGCATGTTGTGCCCACTGTTGTTCCTATTCCTATTGCAACTCATTCATCTGTCTGTGGAGCTTCATGTTCTTCCTGAGTTGCTGCTTTAGCAAATGCAACTCCTTCTTTGTTCCATGTTCTTCCCTTGCACGATCTTCATGTCGCGCCGTCACTTCATAGATCGAGTCTCCAAAGTTACTTTCATTATCAAAGGTTTCGCTTGATATTGTAGCTTTGTTCCACCTCTGTGTTGTAAAAAACCTTCCTCTTGCATTTGTTGTGTTCACTACATTCGTTGCATTCGGTATGTTGCCTTTAGTTGCTGTTCAAGATGCCACTTTCTATAGTGTTGTTGCTTGATGTCCTTGTCTATGAACAACTGGATGTCTTTGTGGGTAGGCAAGTCCATGCACACTTGATCGACTGCATCTCCAAGTGTGCTTTAAACGGTGTCTTCGTCTCTGATCTCCTGGAAAAGATTGTACCTATACTACTGAGAGGTAGATGAACACCTCAGATACCTAAAGACATGGAAACACTCATGGAAAGCAATATGCCAGTCGAAAAGCAGAATTAACATGAGAAATGACTTGCAACATACCTGGGTGCATGATCATGAAGGTTGCACAATTTCGGTTGGGAGGTTGGGAGACTGACTACCAAGACTTCACAAGGCATAGTATGGGCTAATGGGAGACTGAATGACTGCTGGAACTACGAAATGCATAGTCCAGTGTGGCTGTTGACTGTTGGGATTTCACAATGCACAATTCCAGTTAGGAAGGACTACTAGCCTAGGGACAGATTTGTGGAATTTCTTGGGCCAAGTGTCCATTGTCCTCCAGAAATGTGCAAAACAGTCCTAGAGGCTAGTGTTGGGCAGGAATGCTCAAATCTGGAGAGGAAGGTGAGCCTTTCTTTCCTAGATTGTGCAATGAAACCTTGGTAAAGGCAGAGCCCGAGCCAAGGTTGGCCCGACTTACCGACGGGCAACTAAAAGCAAGTAAGTCAGCGAATGCATGGTGACACTAAGTGATAGAAAAAGTTATTAACAGAGCATACAAAATAAGAATGAAAGATTCAACAAACAGATCAACATGCATGTGGGTGAGGCAATTCGCCGGTTGGGCGAGCATCCGTGCAAAACTGTTTCATGCATGCGGCAACAGTGAGATAGCAACAAAAACTAAAATAGAGCTAGGACAAGCTAGTATACATGTAAATGACAACAAGTGTTCAAAGAAATCAAGAAAATAGTACTCCCACAAGCGAAAACACAAAAAGCGATAGAAATGCGGCACAAGGCATGGGAAGCAGGCTTACCCAAAAACATCTGAGATGAATGTGCCAACTGCTCCTAGATGTGATGTTGGATTTCAGAACTGCAAGGTTGATGTGAGGAATGAGCTCTGCAACGTCCGGTTGATGAGTTTTGATAACATCGGGGTTGTGAAGTGCATGCCACGAATCTAGGGGATTCAACGACACGTGGTGGGAGGTTTTAGAATTTATCCTTGCATGTAACCTCCAACTGCTAAACATAGATCCTTGAAACAAGGGATGCCTTTTCATGCTACATTGGGAGAAGCAACCCATGCATTCAAGTTTGTCTTGCTCAGTCCTGGAGGGAACCATTCAACTTAGTTGGAAATGCAAGAGACTGCTCAACTGCTCGAGAAAAATGTGCATCTTTGTCTGGGAGTTGGGTTGGCTGCCCAGTAGATTTGCACAATTTCTGGGTAGAGCAGTTAACTGCTACCTAGATTTATGCAAATCGTAGGTCGAACAGCCTACTGTTGGTAAAATTTGCACAAATCCTGTTGGGAGGGTTGGTTGGCAAGATTGCACAATTCCTTGAGGGAAGGTTGGTTTCACTCCAGAAATGTGCAATTTTCAAGGGGAAGTTATTGAGCCTGTAGCTGGACCAAGTTTGGGTGAGTAGCCTGTGAGGGGAATGGATCAAATGTGATCGACAGGTTACCTTTGTGCAAAGAAAACACTTAAGTTTGACTACTTGATGAAGAAAAACAAAGTGATGTGTAAGGTTGGTAGGAAGGCTCCAAAACAAGCTAAGGAAAAAATTTGGAGGGTGGTTGTAGCCACTACAACAGGTTTCCTATTCAGCACTAATCCCTCTCATCTTGGATCAACTCCCGTTCCTTTGTGGAACCCCTATCCCATTAATAGTGGATCTCATCCCTTGAAGAATGGATCCTAAAATTCCCATCCTTGGCCTATAAAATATAACATGTATGAGGATTGGGGGAGGATTGTTGGAAGTAGGTTTATGTTGTTGATATTAGGTTGGAAGGATATTCTTGTAAGGGAAAGGGTTGGAGATTGTAGAAGGGGCTTGCAACATCAAGGCTATATGGTTGTAAGGCTATTCTCTAGTTTATTGATATAAAATCAATTGTTCTTTCTCAATTACATCTTTGTTGATGTAATCTGTAGGATTCCTTGATCACCTACATAGTTTTTGATTTCATATTGATCAGTTTATGATATATAATTGATTAGTTAGTCCATTTATATCTTTGGTTATATGTTGGATTCTTTGATCTCTTGTTTTTTGTGTCTATGTGGATCTCTTTCAAGACATTATGAAGAAGCTGTGGGGAGCGACAAGAGGATCTCTAAAGCATCGAGGATTGAATGGTTAGAAGCTTTGAAAGGGACTTCATCAATCACTTAGTTTAAATGGTAAGAGGCATCTATCATTGTATTTTCTTTCAGTCAATCAGAGTCTAGAGAAAGGTAACAAATCTTGTTTATTTGTTTATGGGGTTTTTTAAAGTCTAGGGAGATCGCTCTTGTCCGCAAGAGGGATAAGTCCACATAACACAAGAAAATGAGAGTCTCGATCAGACATAATGGATGTGGGAAACCCAAAGTGGACCCATACAAATTTGAAGAAGAGATGAGGAGTCTTCTTTGCAGAGATCTAATTTTTTACCAGCCATTAAGACATACATTTTGGTAAATCGATCCACAACGACATACAAATATTCATGAACTCTCCTAGACAAGGGAAAACTACCAACAAAATCCATTAACACACTTTCCCATGGACGAATCGGAATAGGGAGTGGTGTGTAGAGCCCCAATTTTCTATTAGTGGGATTACAAACTCAACACAACACGCATCCATTTACCTACCGATTCACAATGTTTTTCATGTGAGGCCAATAAAAAAAACTCTACAAATGACAATTTTTTCCCTACACCAAAATTACCTGTCACAAGGGAGGTATGTGCCTCTCTGATTACATGTATTCATTCTTTGGTGGGGACAAAAAGTTTTCTAAGATGGTACAACAATTTTCCCTGCAAATGGTAATTGTCTACTTATGATCCATGAGTCAGCTTTGTATAAATATCCTTAAAATATTCATCATCAACATAATGTTAAACATAAATTTTAAAAGATAAAGAATAATTTTGCAAAACTGTAGATGCAGAAATAGGAGAGCGAGAAAGAATATCTAACACTTTGTTGCTAGTGCCCTTCTTGTATTTTATTACCAAGTGAAAATGCTAAAGGAACGCAATCCATATGAAATGGCATGCTTGTTGAAGCTTGGTTTGTGACTAGAGGTACTACAAGGGTTGGTGATCAGTGTGAATGATGGTTTCCTTGCCAATCAAATAGTGATTCCACTTCTTCAGGCTTTGGTAAGGCATACAACACCTTGTCATATGTGGGGTAGTTCACAATATCTTGGGAGAATATATCCAAATGGTAACACATAGGTTTCCTCTGCTACAGCAACACTTCTCCCATGGCATACCAATTGGCATTTGTCTTGATCTCAAAATGTTGCTCGAGGCGCGGTAAGGCCAAAACTAGTGCGGTACTAATATTGTCTTTCAATGTATCTGTTAGGTTCCTATACTAATAGGAGTCATAATTTTGAATGACTAAGGTTAAGCCTTGTAATATTGTACATACCTTTGCTTTCTGCAAATGATTTCCCTATTATAAAAAAGTAAAAAATGTAAAGAGGGTATGTCCTAAAAGATAAATCAAAGGACAAAAAGAATAAGAGAAGGTCAAAAAATGAATGTATATGAACCCCAAAAACAAAAAATACCATGAAAGTGTGCAAGTCTAAATGCCACTACTATTTAATTTTATGCTTAATAATGATTGTGTGAAACTTGTTACTCATGCCACAATCCATGGTAATCAAACTATTTAAACTTGGTTATTCCATGCTTTGAATTTTATTTTTATAGTTAGAGAATAAAATTTGACCAAACAGTTTAATCTTGGTAGATCATAGTTAGGTAGAAAAAATAAAAGGAGCTCATAAGATTAATCTGAGCCCTTGGATGATTTAAGGTTATAAATAGATAGATTACTTTTCCAAAAGAAAAATAGATGAATAAGAGTTTGCTAGCCTAAATGCACCCTAAGAAATGAAGAAAATATGTTAGAGGTAAGAAATGGGTAAGTAGAAGAAAGGTTGTTGAACTACAAAGTTACTTAGATCAAAGAACATACATCATGCTTAGATACATATTTCAACATGTGTGGTCAACTATGAAAACAAAGGCAAAGATTTACAAGTTCATATAATTAACTTCCCCTCATTCACATTTTCCCCTATACGTACTAATTTCCTATCAACAATTATGTTCTAAGTACTTTAAATCCTACAAGTCAAAGAGGCTCAAAGCATTTCTCTGACTTTTGGTGGGACCGAACCCTCAGCTTAATGACTTATGGATGTAAGTGCTAGAATCCCCTTCATAAAATCATTTCCCCTTCATTTCCCTTCATCACCCTAAGAAAACCTCTTTTCCTAAGGATAAACACCTTTTACCTAAGATAAGTGAAAACCCCCCATATAAATCCCTTTCCACTCTAAAACCCACAAAAAGCCTTCTATCCTAAGTATAAAGCTAAATGTGCAAACGCATACATTTTACCCTTTTACTAAGGAAAAACCCATCCCGCACATCACATTTCATATTAATTCCTAACTTTATTATATAATCCCGATATAACCATTTCCCATATAATAATTAAATCTCTATGTAAATACGCCAACCCCTAGTTTTAAATAATAACTAATACAAATACCCATATCCTGATACAACTTCACTTACTTTGCCTAACCCAAGATTAATCCCTAAACTAATCCCAAATCGTCGTGATTAAGACCCCTGGGCCCCCCATCAACTCCCGTTTATTTCCTCTGCACAACTTTTCCGCTACACTACCGTCTGATCACAATCGCCTAGATCTAACGGACCACAGCCATATCGGTGGGCCCGATAGCCTACCTTTACCCGCCCAATAAGGCGGTTTTCCCCGACCCCTCGAAGGCTATGTGTCAAGCTCCGATGCACATCGGGTAACCCCTCCTAAAAACCACCCACACCACAAAAGTGGTGCGACGAATCTTAAAACTGCCTCCCCGTCGATTCGATAAACCACCCATCCTCCGTAAATATGAAGTTCGCACCATATTTGAAAAGTTGCCCGTTAGACTGTAAACCTTGAAAAAACTCGTGTTTTCAAGCCTTTCGCTCGTTTAACTGTGTAAACCCATAAAACCCTTCCATGCCACCCTGAACCTTTGTAACACCATTCCACCTACATTCACGTCCAAAACACTACCACAACCCCTTCCCCTGGCATCCCTGTGCAAATGAATCCATCAATCACCTTCCATGCAGACCGGTGCTTTCTTAATTATTATTGAATTTTACAGGTGATCAGCAGAAGGTCAGAGCTTGGATAAATAATTCTGATACTAGTCACATAACCTGTTTACTCCAAGACTCGACAAAGAAACCTGTTAAAAGTCGATATTCAAATGAAGAAGATCATTATATAAGGAACAGAATATGAAGACAATTACACACAGATCCGAGAAGAGGACAACTACACAGAGCATCGACCGTCAAAATAGAGGAGCCAAACCGAAGATGCAGTTAGAAGACAAGTAAACAAAACATACTTAGACTTGATCAAAATCAAATTCTCGATACTGATACACATAAAAACAAAGAAATTTACTGTTGAAAAATAGAGTAAAAGGTTAAATGTGCAATAAAAGGGAAAACACAGTGAAGGACAAAGATAGGTAATCTGAGTCAAAGAGTATCAGTGACAGAGAGTATCAGATGAAAGCCATAAGTGAATAAAACCTCTAGTGCAATACTTCAAATAGCAAAGAGCATAAAGAGCTAAAAAAAAACCATAATAGCCAGTAATACCACAATAAAATTGACAACATGAAAGCAATTCATTAGTTGCTTGCAAGAAGATATTTCTATTTCCTAGATTAAATCTCAAGTTAGTTTGAGATATTTGGAAAGACACCTTAGTATAAATACTTCACAATTTGAAGTATGTAGTGTGGATTCTTAGACATTTCTATAGACTTCTTGATCGAAAGACTATAAAGCCATTGGAGCATTGACTGAGCCAGAAAGCTGGATTGATGAATAAAGACCAGATATTTCAAAGGATTCATGTGCAGAGCGAAGTGTAGACAAGTATTTTCTCACGTTGTTGTTATCTCTTAAAGTTTATCATACTTTTGATCTAAATCTGAATTCCATAACTGGAGTATTGTATCAGAATTTGTTTAATTACACTCTGCTATAATAGCTAGGCAAATACATGTTTTGTACAGATAATCTAAGTTAAGGAATTCTTAATTGCTCCTTAGTTTTGGTTTTTTTTTAATCTATAGCAAAGGATTCTAACTTGCCCTTTGTTTTCGATTTCCCTCTGTTCCTTGTTTCAATCCTGGTCAGAGAATTCTTAATTTCTCTCTCACCTTGGTTAAAACTTTTTCCATCCCTCTGGCCTAAAGACCTGCACTCTACTCTACTATCTTGCCCTTTGAACATTCCCTTTGGTGAGTTGATCCAGTCCTGCTGCTCTTTTGTTGACTCCAAAGCTCAATGGACTAGAGACATCATCCTATCCATTTGTTTAAATAACTCCACCACCCAATCTTCAATACAAATCAAAAACCCCTTGAACCTTAAGGACTACCCTGAAATCCCAGCAAAACAAAGCTAAATCATATAGAGAGAGCCCTCTCTGGTCTTAGGTTGGCTAGAGCCTATGGCTAAAAGTTGGTTTGTGGTTACCTCGATCATTTTCTTTCTTCTAATAACTTCTAGAGAAAATTTTGAGTGATAACATAGTGGCGAATCCACTGGGGAGAAGCAATTCCTTGGTCCTAATAAAGCTTTAAGAAAATTTTAATTCTATAGCCTCTTAAAGTTGTTTGTTAGAAGTTATATTGAAAAATTTCACAAAAAACAATTAAAAAATTTGAAATTTGGCTTCTAGGAAGACTCATTTTACTAGGGCTAATCCAGATCCCAACCCTCCTCTAGTGGTTGATAATCCCAACCTGATTTCAAAAAAAACTAAAAAAGAAGAAAGTTCAGTTAGTCAAACACCTTTAGTTAATGTTAATTCATGTCCTGATGAGTGGTTATTTTTAGAAGATCTTCCCTTTGATGAGAAATTTGGTCTTTCATTACTTAAAACAAAGTTTGAAAGTGAAATATACAAAACTGTTCTAGATCCTGATTTCATTGCAAACCTTGAAGTCCAACAGGCCAACAGATCAATTGATGAGCATATTATGAAATCTCCACAATCATCCATTAATACTACTACTACCCCTAAGTTTTCTAAATATATCTCCACTACTTTGAGTTCACCCTTATTCCCTTCAACTTTAGTACCTTCTGAAATCCATTCTGCACCACCATTTACACCTTCACTCCCTCACCAACCTATCGTTACTCATTCACCACCTACTAGTCCTGGTTCTTCATCCATTACTGCATTAATCCCAATTATATCAACCCCACATCTTATCCCATCCCAGCCAACAACAATGGAAAACATATATGCTTCTCTTGTTTTACCTGCCCAACTTCATTCTATGCCTGTAGATTATCAAAATAAGATTCCCTTGTTTGATGCTATTGGTCAATACACTGCCCAGCAACATGTAAACAAGATGTCTAACTTCTTTGAACTACATGAATTAGATGAAGCCGATGTCCAGATGAGACTCTTTGCCCAATCTTTGACTGGTGATGTCAATAAGTGGTTTAAAGCCTTTCCTACCAACCATATAGCAGACCTAGGAAATTTCCAAAGGTTTTTTATTGATAGGTGGGAAAAGGAAAAGAATCCCTTACAAATCCTTTCAGAATATGAGAATATAAAGAGAGGACCTAATGAAACTATTCAAGATTACTGCACTAGATTCAATAATATATATAATGCAATCCCAATTAACCTTAGACCCCCACCTGACTTAGCATTAATAAAGTTCCCTGATGGTTTTGATATCGATATGTCATACTAGCTTAGGGAAAGAAACCCCCCAACATTAGAAGAAATGCAAAGTGTAGTTGTTAGTGTAGAAGCTAATTTGTTAGCTAAAAGGGCTAGAGTTAGAAATGAAAAGAGAACTGCTAAGGAAGAAACTTCACCATCTGATCTTAAAATAGATAACTTGGCCAAAAACATGGAAAGACTAATGGAAAGAATAGGTAACATGGAAAGGAAACCCCAATGGGATAACCAACAAGCACCTCCAATTAGAAACCCAAATTTCAGAAATAACCAAAACATAGGGAAAAACAGACCAGATCAGAATATAAGGCCTCCTTTTCAAGAAAATTATGTAGAAACATCCAATCCAGAAAATCCAGAGCATGATACACAAATTAACCTAATGGGAGTAAATGATGAAGACACTGTTTTTCTAACCCAAGATGAGTAAGAACTGTATATGCTGCAACAATTATAGGTACAGTCTGGTGAATCATTTGATTATAAACAAGGATATGACTCTGCTATTTTCGAAGTCCACAAGCAATATAATCTAAGAAGCAAGAGGAATGATAATTTCCCTGATCAAACCAAGAAAACAACACAAAATCAACCCAAGAAGGTAAAGAAGCCCCTATTTCAAAGATCCTCCAAACTCTCACTAAGCAGAACCCAAATCCTTCTTGCCCCACAATTGTAGATATAACCTCTGATCAACCTTCTATTGATCAACCATCCACTTCAATTCCACTTGAAAATCGACATAAAGAGATCCCCAATAAATAAAAAGAAGACAATCCTAATCAAATCCCTACTGCTAAAACTCAAAACCTTCAATCAAAAAAATCTTCTTCGCCTTTCAATTTGGGAGCAGAGATAGCAAAGCCAAAGATTCCAGTCCCTTTAACAGAATTAATCAAGAATGAACCTTACAAATCATAGATAAACCAAACCTTAAGCATTGTTAAAAATGAAGATTTATTTAACTTGTTTGATGACAAACTAGAACTTATATTTGGTCCTGATGTTAATGGCAAACCATTAGAAGGAGGAGTTTCACCTTTTTACATAAGCCTTAGTATCCATGACAAAATTCTACACAATGCAATGTTGGATTCTGGAGCCTCTCTCAATTTAATGCCCAAATCAATAATGGAAAAATTGAACCTAGACATTACAAGGCCTTACAAAGACTTATTCTCATTTGACTCTACTCAAGTAAAGTGTCTAGGATTAATTAAAGACCTATGTGTTACTTTAGTCCAATATCTTGCCAAAAGCATCCTAATGGACATTGTAATTGCTGAAATCCCACCAAAGTATGGCATGCTGTTATCCAGATCATGGGGAGCCAAACTTTAGGTATCTCTACAACTAAATATGTCTTATGCAACAATTTTTGTTTTTGGACAACCTAAGAAACTATATCGAGAAACCTTAATGAAATATATGGTAAGTAGCCAGGATCAGCCTCAAAACTTTCCCATCTACTACATACATTCAAACATTGATTCTTTTATTTTGTATAATGATGATCAAACACAAGAAACACTTTTAGACAATATTGATACAGAACCAAAAGAAATTGTAGCTTCTACACAAAATGAGACTAATCAAACTACAAATCTATTCAATGAACAAGAATGTCTAACTGTTGTGAATGATAAAATGTTTGTTCCACCAGATAGTGAGAGTTATGATCATGAGATATTATGGCATTTAGAATTTGATGGATCAATCAATAGGTTAGGAGCAGGAGCAGAAGTGTGGATATATAACTTGGAGAATAATTACTCAGAAGGCCATGCATATAGATTGAATTTTAAATGTACAAATAATATAGCTGAATATGAAGCATCAATTTTAGGTCTTAAGTTAGTTAGGAATCTAGAAGCTAAAAGATTTTATGTTATGAGAGACTCTGAACTAATTATGAAATAGATTGATGTTGTATATATGACTAAAGACCCTAGATTAAGTTGCTATAGAGATACTATTGTAGAAATACTTAACACTTTCTTAGAAACAAAGTTTGCAGTAATCCCTAGAAAACATAACATGCAAGCCCATAGTTTAGCAATGTTTGCTAGCACTTGTAAATTACCCTTCCAACATAACTATCAATACACTCCTAAAGTTAGGCACAGACCTGCAATTCTAGATAATTTGAAGAACTGGCAAATATTTTCTAATGATAAATAGATAATAACTTTTTTCTTTCAAAAGAAGAGTTTGTAAATAACAATATAGATACTGATACATCCATAGATCCTGACACTAAGGATAAGATAGAAATAAATAAGATAGAATATGATAAAATAGATAGACTTAACCCAACTAAATTCACCAAATCAGATGTAGATAACTTAGAGCTAATGGAGATTGATGAAATGATCAACGAAGAAACTGAAGTAATTAATCTTAAGGATAACTTCTTACCAAAGGGATTAACCCCTCTGGAAGATTTATTTGATTCAAATGATGTTCCTAAGAAACCTAAAATCAAACCATTAAGATCTGATATAGAGGAATGTAATATAGGCACTGATGAAAATCCAAAATTGACCAAACTTTCAAAATCATTACCTCCAACTGAAAAAGTGAAATACATTGAGTTGTTGAAAGAATTTAGGGATGTTTTTTATTGGAGTTATGAGGACCTTAAATCCTATGACACCAACATCATCCAACACACAATTACTATAAAAGAAAATCAAAATCCTTTCAAACAAAAACTAAGAAGGATCAATCCTGTCTTATTACCTGCAATAGAAAAAGAAATCCAAAGGATCTATGATGCTAAAATAATTACACCAATTAGATTTTCTGATTGGGTCTCAAACTTAGTGCCAACAAGAAAGAAAATCGGTGAGATCAGACTCTGTGTGGATCTTAGAAAACTCAACAAAGTATAACACAAAGACAATTACCCTCTCCCCACGATGGATCACATTTGACAGAGTAGTTGGATCAACTAAAATCTCATTGTTGGATGGGTTTTCTGGTTATAATCAAATCTTAGTTCATCCTGATGACCAACCCAAAACTGCCTTTACTACTCCTTAGGGCACTTTTATGTATGTGAACATTCCTTTTGGGCTAATAAATGCAGGAGCTACTTTCTAGAGGGCTATGGATATAGCCTTTGCTAAAGAAATTCATGATTTCCTTGTGATATATCTAGATGACATTACTGTTTTTTCAAAGTCTGAAAATCAACATTTAGATCACCTAAGGCAAGTCTTTATTAAAGGCAGGAAGTTTGGAATCTCCTTGAACCCCAAAAAGTCCTTTTCTGGGTTAGAGGAAGGAAAGTTATTAGGTCACATAATCTCGAAAGATGGTATAAAAATAAACCCTGCAAGAATAGAAGCCATCTTACAAATAAGACACCTTAGGAACATTAGAGAATTACAAGCGTTCTTAGGAAAAATCAATTTTCTTAGAAGATTTATATCTAACCTAGTAGAATTAATTAGATCACTTAACAATATGCTGAAAAAAAAAACTCCACCATAAAATGGACTGTTGAGGCTAAGAAATCCTTTGAAGACATTAAACTGGACTTAACTAAAACACCTATACTAATAAGTCCTAAATTTGATAGAGATTTCATTTTATTTTCCTTTACTTTAGAGCACACAATAACTGCAGTCCTATTACAGAAAAATGACAAGGGCTATGAACAACCCATTGCTTTCTTTAGCAAAGCCCTGAGAGATGCGCCCTTGAAATACAATATAATGGAAAAGTAGGCCTTGGCTTTGGTCAAAGCTATTAAAGATTTTAGGGTATACATCTTATATTCTCACATAGTAGCCTATGTTCTTAATTCAATGGTAAAAGACATCCTAAATTAGGATGGTCTTGATGGAAAGAGGGGAAAGTGGATTTCTACTATATTAGAGTATGATATAGAAATTAAACCAACGAAGTTAATCAAGGGCCAAGGTTTAGCCAAGCTAATGGCTAAATCGAACTGTCAGGCTTTAGATATTAACTTTATTGCAACAATAGATAATGAAGAGGAGATGGTGACTCCACTAATCAGCCAGGCCTTTCTTGAATCACCATGGTATGCTCATATTTGTTATGTTTTACTAAATCTACAAGCTCCTCATGAATTATCTAGGACTAAAAGCAGGTTTTTAAAGATGAAATCCTTAAGGTTTTGTATGTTAGACAATGTTTTGTTTTGGAGAGACCATGAAGGTATTCTTCTCAATTTCTTATTAAAAGAAGAAGGTGACAAAGTTTTACAAGAGTTTCATGCAGGTGACTGTGGAGGACACCTTTACTGGAAGACTAGTGCAGATAAAATCCTTTGAGTTGGTTTCTACTGTTCTACCTTCTTTGCTGATGTCAAGAAATATGTGACCTCCTGTCACAAATGTCAAATCTTTGAGGGGAAGAAAAATCTTTTACCTTTACCCCTCAAACCAATCTCTGTTGAAATACCTTTTCAGCAATGGGGTCTCGACTTCATTGGTGAAAGTCACCCACCCTCCTCTGCCCAATACAAGTGGATCCTTACTACCATAGACTACTTTACGAAATGGATAAAGGCCATACCTTCAAGGCAAGCCATAGATATTGTTATCATAACCTTCCTTGAAACCAATATTCTATCTAGATTTGGATGTGCAACTAAGCTCATTACTGATAATGCAGCAACCTTTATATCCAAAAGAATGATAGATTTATGCAATAAATACCATATCACCCTAGGCCATTCCACAACATATTACCCTCAAGGTAATGGATTGGTTGAATCCTCATACAAAAGCCTAGTAAATATCATTAAGAAGTTACTAGAGGACAATAAGAAAACTTGGAATAAAAAGCTAGTCAATGCCTTATGGGCAAACATATTGACTACTAGGAAAAATTGGTACTTCTCCCTATCAACTAGTTTATGGAATGGAAGTTGTCTTTATATCCTCTTTGGGAGTACCAGTAATGAAGATACTTAAAGAAATATAGGTTGAACCAAATAGTATCCAAAGAAGAATCAACCAAACTATTCATCTATAACAAACAAGAGAAGAGGTCTATGTCAAGTCTCAAGTTGTGCAAGAAAAGATTAAGAAGATTTTTTATAAGAGAACCAAGGCTAAAGATTTATACATTGGCGACAAAGTGCTAAAGTGGGACTCAAGGAGGGAAGATTAGGAAAACATGGGAAATTTGATTTCCTATGGAAAGGTCCATATGTCATTTATGCTTATAGAGGAACTAATGCTTTCTTTTTAAGAGAAATTGATGGTACATATGCAGAAGGTGGGCCAGTGAGTGGTCGAATGCTAAAACATTACTTTGAACCTAATTACTAATTTCATTTTTGTATATTCTATTTTCAAAAGTCTAGTTTGGATTGGATAATTATCATTGAAGTTGAAGCCCGAAGAGAAGGCCCTAAGCTTTAAAAGATTCACTATCATAAGTATCAATATGTAGATTCATAGAAGGACACTTTGCAAGGAAACATCAACAACAATTCAAAGGCTATTGATCTCTAAAGTTCTTGACATTTCACAAGGAAATGCCATCCCCAAGTGGAGCCACTATTAGGTTCCAATACCAATAGGGGTCATAATTTTGAATGACTAAGGTTAAGCCTTGTAATATTGTACATACCTTTGCTTTCTGCAAATGTTTTCCATATTATAAAAAAAGTAAAAAATGTAAAGAGGGTATGTCCTAAAAGACAAATCAAAAGACAAAAAGAATAAGAGAAGGTCAAAAAAATGAAAGTATATGAACCCCAAAAACAAAAAAGACCATGAAAGTGTGCAAGTCTAAATGCCACTACTATTTACTTTTATGCTTAATAATGATTGTTTGCAACTTGTTATTCATGCCACAAGCCATGGTAATCAAACTATTTAATCTTGGTTATTCCATGCTTTGAATTTTATGTTTATAGTTAGAGAATAAAATCTGGCCAAACAATTTAATCTTGGCAGATCATAGTTAGGTAGAAGAAATAAAAGGAGCTCATAAGATTAATCTGACCCCTTGGATGATATAAGGTTAGAAATATATAGGTTACTTTTCCAAAAGAAAAATAGATGAATAAGGGTTTGCTAGCCTAAATTCACCTTAAGAAATGAAGAAAATATGTTAGAGGTAAGAAATGGGTAAGTAGAAGAAATGTTGTTGAACTACAAAGTTACTTAGATCAAAGAACACACATCATGCTTAGATACATATTTCAACATGTGTGGTCAACTATGAAAACAAAGGCAAAGATTTACAAGTTCATATGATTAACTCCCCCTCATTCACATTTTCCCCTATACTTACTAATTTCCTATCAACAATTATGTTCCAAGTACTTTAAATACTACAAGTCAAAGAGGTTCAGAGCATTTCTCTGACTTTTGGTGTGACCGGACCCTCGGCTTAATGACTTATGGATGTAGGTGCTAGAATCCCCTTCATAAAATCATTTCCCTTTCATTGCCCTTCATCACCCTAAGAAAACACCATTTCCTAAGGATAAACACCTTTTAGCTAAGAAAAGTGAAACCCCCCCATTTAAATCCCTTTCCGCTCTAAAACCCACAAAAAGACTTCTATCCTAAGTATAAAGCTAAATGCGCAAACACATACCTTTTACCCTTTTACTAACGAAAAACCCATCCAACACATCACATTTCATATTAATTCCTAACTTTATTATATAATCCCGATATAACCCTTTTCCCCTATAATAATTAAATCCCTATGTAAATAACCCAACCCATAGTTTTAAATAGAAACTAATACAAATACCCATATCTCGATACAACTTCACTTACTTTTCCTAACCTAGGATTAATCCCTAAACTAATCCCAAACCATTGTGATTAAGACCCCTGAGCCCCCCACCAACTCCCGTTTATTTTCCCCGCACAACATTTCCTTCCGACTACTACCCAATCACAATCGCCAAAATCTAATGGACCACAGCCATATCAGTTAGGCCCGATAGCCTACCTTTACCCGCTTGATAAGGCGGTTTTCCCCGATCCCCCGATGGCTACGTGTTAACCTTCGATGCACATCTGGTGACCCCTCCTAAAAACTGCCCATGCCACAAAAGCGGTGTGACCACTCTTAAAACTGCCTCCCTGCTAATCCGATAAACCGCCCATCCTCCGTAAATATGAAGTTCGCACCATATTTGAAAAGTTTCCCGTTAGACTGTAAACCTTGAAAAAACCCGTGTTTTCAAGCCTTTCGCCCATTTAACTATGTAAACCCATAAAACCCTTCCGCGCCACCCCAAACCTCTGTAACACCATTCCACCTACATTCACGTCCAAAACAATGCCACGACCCCTTCCCCTGGCATCCCTATTCAAATGAAGCCATCAATCGTAGGTTTTAACCCCGTATAGAAATTACCTGCATACGAATTCTAAAACACAGAAAATAAACAATGCGAGAGCATAACACATAAAATACATATACACAGAGATTTTACCCTGGATCCCAAAACTAGGACTACCAGCTTGATTTTTCGTTATTTTCCTTTCAATGTTATAATACATATTTATACATGCCGAAGCATCCAATACCACGGACCGAAAACCATCACATCCAATACCATGGACCGAAAACCATAGGTTGGTTCGCCCAACCTAATATAGGGTCCAATATTTTTTTTCCTGGGGCGCTGCTCCCGACCCCATAGAGGGGGGCTACCCGCCCCCCAGACAGGGGGGGCTGCCGCCCCCCCTGTGACCCCCCCCCGTTGTGCAATCGGCTCAACAAAGAGAGCGGGTCTGCCCCCCCTCTAACCGCCCAGTTCACCACGTAGGTTAGTCGTGGAAAGAATATAACACAACCCAACATTCTCCCACTTATTGTTTTCTTTTCATAGGGGGCCACAGGAGAGCTTAGTCATTTTTCCAGCCCTGAAATGCCCATTATTTCTCTACACCAAGAGAACTTATCAGAGCTCACAGATTTTATCAATGCATCTGCAGTATTCTTCAAAGAGTCCACCTTTACCAGCAACACCTTTTTGTCTTCTATCATATCCCTCACAAAGTGATACTGAACATCAATGTTCTTTATCTTTGAATGATAAGCAAGGTTCGTTGCCAAGAAAATTTCACTTTGGCTGTCACAGTCTATCCTTATAGCTCCCTGTACTAACCCCATACTTGAACACTATCTCTACAAACAAACTGCTTCCTTTCTTGCATGAGTGGCTGGCATGTTTTCTACCTCTGTAGTCGACAGTGCCACTACATATTTTTTCTTAGTCATCCAACTGACTGCACCTCCAAATAGGTTAAACACATACCCACTTGTAGATCTTCTCTGATCTAGATCTCCAGCCCAGTCTGCATCAACAAAGCCATGAATATCCAACACTCTGCCCAATCCTGGTCTTCCTTGGTAGCACAAACCATAATCACTAGTGCCACGCAAATACCTGAAAACCCGCTTCACTATTGTCCAGTGCTCCTTCCCTGGTTTTGACATAAACCTGCTCAAAACCCCCACTGCATGTGCAATGTCTGGTCTAGTGTAGACCACTGCATACATCAGGCTACCGACTACACTTGCATATGGAACATGGGACATGTCCTCTTCCTCTTCTTGTGTCTTGGGACACTGTTCAATAGATAACCTCACACCTACAAGAATAGGAACCTTCACCAGTTTACTATCCTGCATATTAAACCTTTGCAGTATTGTCTCGACATACTTCCTCTAGTTTAACCAGAGCTTCCTCTTTGCCCGATCTCTTTTAATTTCCATGCCCAAAATAAAGTTTGTAGCACCAAGATCTTTCATTTCGAATTTGTAGGACAATTGGATCTTCAAATTCTAGATAATTTCTTTGTCATTTCCAACTAGCAACATATCATCCACATACAAGACCAAATAAATAACACAGTCACCAATTAATTTAAAATAGACACAGTGATCTGCTTTGCTTCTGGTGAAGCCAAGTCCCTGTATAAATGTATCAAATTTCTAATACCACATCCTTGGTGACTGTTTTAACCCATACAGAGACTTCTTTAACTTGCATACTTGTTCTTTCTTACCCTTCACCGCAAAGCCTTCAGATTGCTTCATGTAGATCTCCTCTTCCAGATCCCTGTGAAGAAATGTTGTCTTCACATCCATCTGTTCTACCTCAAAATCAAAAGCAGTAGCAACAGATAAAAGTAACCTAATAGAAGTTACCTTGGCAACAGGAGAAAAAATATCACCAAAATCAATTACCGGCACCTAGGAATAACCTTTTGCTACCAACCGAGCTTTGTATTTCTCCACCTTTCCTTCTGCATT
Source organism: Pinus tabuliformis (assembly GCA_031772625.1). Classification (NCBI taxonomy): domain Eukaryota; kingdom Viridiplantae; phylum Streptophyta; class Pinopsida; order Pinales; family Pinaceae; genus Pinus; species Pinus tabuliformis. The sequence continues at coordinate 666,594,625 of CM062811.1, read as the reverse complement.
TGTCTTCTTCTTGAACACCCATTTGCTGCCAATGGGTTTCCTTCCAGCCGGCAACTCCACCAGATCCCAAGCCTCATTTTTGTGCAAAGATGCCATTTCATCAACCATGGCCTCTTTCCAGAGTTTTCCATCCTCTGAATCTACTGCTTCCTTCACAGTTTTGGGATCATCATCAGTAATAGATAAAGCAAAATTTGAACAGAAAGCAGATGGACTATACCTTTCTGGCTGCCTTTTTTCTCGAATTGATCTTCTCACACTCGGAGTTTGTGGCTCTTCATCCTCTAATTCCCCCTTTGTTGTAGAGTCTGATTCTTCCTCCTTTAGCTCAAACTCTATCTTCTGAGGTTCCTTTGGTTGGACTTCATGTTTAATAACATATTTCACCTCTTTGAACACCACATCTTGGCTGTACACAACCTTCCTTGTTGCTAGGTTCCAAAGCTTATAACCCTTTAAACCATCCTTATACCCAATAAAGATGCACTTTTCAGATTTACTATCCAACTTGGTTCGTTTCTCCTTTGGAACATGTACATATGCATCACATCCAAATACCCTCAGATATGAAAGGGAGGGTTTCTTACCAGTCCATACCTCTTGTGGAGTCTTATCCTCCAACGCTGATGAAGGTGACCTGTTGACCAGGTAACATGCAGTATCCACCGCCTCTGCCCAGAATTCCTGTCCTAACCTGGCACCACTGAGCATGCTTCTTGCCCTTTCCATCAACGTCTTATTCATTCTTTCTGCAACTCCATTTTGCTGAGGTGTATATGGAGTAGTCTTCTATCGTGCTATAACACACTTCTTATAGAATTCTTCAAATTCCTTGCTGCAAAACTCTCCACCATTATCTGTCCTCAACACCTTGATCTTCTTCTCTGTCTGATTTTCCACTAGAGCCTTAAATTCTTTAAACCTGTCAAAGACTTCAGATTTCTTCTTAAGGAAATATATCCATGTATTCCTTAAGAAGTCATCTATAAATGATACATACTACACAGACTTACCTAGTGACGGAACCTTCACAGGTCCAAACACATCACTGTGCACAAGCTCTAATATCTGTTTCGCCCTCTTACCACTAGAGGGGAAACTCACCCAATTTTGCTTCCCATATACACAATTTTCACAGAAATAAAAATCCAGATAGCTATTACTCATACCTTCTACCATACCTTTACCATGAAGTATTCAAAGGCCCTTCTCTCTAATATGTCCAAGCCTTTAATGCCACATCATGGTCTTTTCTCCAGAGACCACTAGATTTTCTGCTCCACTTTCAGGAACCACATAACTGTTGCACCTATCAACAACTGTGCTACCTTGCAGCTTGTATAGATTTCCCATCTGAACTCCCCGCATCAATACCAGTGCTCCCCAAATCATCTTGTAGGTATCCTTCTCAAACACTGTTTTTACACCTGCATCATCCAACTTGCTTACAGAAATCAGATTTCTGGCCAATGCAGTAATATGTAGAACACCTGGAAGTGTTCTAACCCTTCCACCTTGCAACTTCAACTTTACTTTTCCGCGACCAATGGTTATAACCTTCCTGTCATCCCCCAAGAAGACATCACCACCATCATATTTCTCATACTCGTAGAACCACTCTCTATGGGGAGTGAAGTGAAAGGATGCACCTGAGTCAATCAACCATGCCTCATGATCTACATGTGTACTTGAAGAAGCCAAGTACACATCCCCACCTTCATCTAAGGTGGTTTTCACCTCTACAGAAGGAGCATCATCAGATCCCTTTCCTTTATCAGGAGCTTTAGATTTACAGTCCCTTTTGAAGTTCCCTTCCTTTCCGCATTTCCAGCACACCACCTTTACAAGTTTTCCTGGATATTTAGATATCCCTCTAGATTTAGATCTCTCATTCGATGACTTATTTTTGTTTCTATTTTGGGACCGCCCTCGTACAGACAAGGCATCACCATTCTGGCTCTCCATATTTTTCTGTCTCATCTCCTCCATCAGCAAGGATGAGACTAATTCATCAAAATGCAAGGTAGTTGCATTGCTACCTATTGCAATAACCAAACTATCCCACGAATCTGGTAGAGAACACAACAAACTAATGCACTTATCTTCATCTGAAATTTTAATATCAACAGATGCTAACTGACTTACCACAATATTAAATGCGTTCAGATGCTCTCTCACCGAGTCTCCATCTTTCATCCTCAGGTTATACAACTTTTTCTGCAAGAACAATTTATTCACCGGAGACTTAGATTGGTACAAAGTCCCTAACTTGTCACAAAGCCTTCGCCGTAGATTTCCCTGATACATTCAACAATATTGAATCTGAGACACACAATCGTATTGTGCTCTTTGCCTTCCGATCCAACTTCTTCCATTCTTCATCGGACACTCCCAATGGTTTAGTACCCGGATCTACTGTGATCCACTGATCTTTATCCACCAACAAATCCTCCATCTTGAGTTTCCACAACTCAAAACTCTGACCATTAAATTTCTCGATCTCTATCTTTCCACTGCTCGCCATATTCTTTCACCACCAGAATCGATCTCATAGATCTCCCACTGAACAAGGTATACCACAGGCCCGAGCGAAACTCCTCATCAAAAAAGGCGTCCCCTTGAAGCCAAAACATCTCTGATACCAAATGTAGGTTTTAACCCCGTACAGAATTTACCTGCATACGAATTCTAAAACACAGAAAATAAACAATGTGAGAGAATAACACATAAAACACATATACACAGAGATTTTCCCCTGGATCCCAAAACCGGGACTACCAGCTTGATTTTTCATTATTTTCCTTTCAATGTTATAATACATATTTATACATGCCAAAGCATCCAATACCATGGACTGAAAACCATCGCGTCCAATACAATGGACTGAAAACCATAGGTAGGTTCACCCAACCTAATATAGGGTCCAAAAAAAAATTTCTTGGGGCGTTGCCCGGAACCCCATAGAGGGGGACTACTCACCCCCTTCAAACCCCCCGGACAAAATATAACACAACCCAACATCAATCACCTTCCATGTAGACTAATGCTTTCTTAATTGTTATTGAATTTTGCAAGTAATTAGTGAAAGATCAGAGCTTGGATAAACAATTTTGATACTGGTCACAAAACTTGTTTACTCCAAGGCTCGACAAAGAAACCTATTAAAAAGCGATATTCAAATGAAGAAGATCATTATACAAGGAACAAAAGATGAAAACAATTACACACAGAGCCAAGAAGAGGACAACTACATAGGGCATAGACCATCAAAACAGAGGATCCAGACTGAAGATGTAGTTAGAAGACAAATAAACAAAACATACTGAGAGTTGATCAAAATTCAATCCCGATATTGATACACATAAAAAAAAAAATTACTATTGAAAAACACAGTAAAAGGTTAAATGTGCAGTAAAATGCAAAACACAGTGAAGGATTAAGACAGGTCATATGAGTCAAAGAGTATTAGTGACAGAGAGTATTAGATGAAAGCCATAAGTGAATAAAACCTCTAGCGCAATACTTCAAACAACAAAGAGCATAAAGAGCTAAAAACAAACCATAACAGCCAGTAATACCACAATAAAAGGGACAACATGAAAGCATTTCATTAGCTGCCTCTATCTTCCTACGAGAAGATATTTGTATTTCCTAGATTAAATCTCAAGTTAGTTTTAGATATTCGTAAAAAAACCTTAGTAAAAATATTTCACAATTTGAAGTATGTAGTGTGGATTCTTAGACATTTGTATAGACTTCTTGATTGAAAGATTGTAAATCCATTAGAGCATTGATTGAGCCAGCAAGCTGGATTGATGAATAAAGTCCAGATATTTCAAAGGATTCTTGTGCAGAGCGAAGTGTAGACAAGTATTTTCTCACGTTGTTGTTATCTCTTAAAGTTTTTCATACTGTTGATCTAAATCTAAATGCCATAACTGGAGTATTGTATCAGAATTTGTTTAATTACACTCCACTATAACAGTTAGGAAAATACATGTTTTCTACAGATAATCTAAGTTAAGGAATTCCTAATTGCTCCTTAGTTTAGTTTGTTTCTTTTAATCTATCTCAAAGGATTCTTAACTACCCTTTATTTCTGATTGCCCTTTGTTCCTCCTTTCAATCCCATTCTGAGAATTCTTAATTGCTCTCTCACCCTGGTTAAAACCTTTTCCATCCCTCTGGCCTAAAGACCTACACTCTACCCTGCTATCTTGCTCTTTGAACATTTCCTTTAGTGAGTTGATCCAGTCCTGCTGCTCTTTTGTTGACTCCATAGCCCAATGGACTAGAGACATCATCCTATCCATTTGTTTAAAGAAACTCAACACCCAATCTTCAATACAAATCAAAAACCCCCTAAACCTTAAGAAATAGCCTGAAATCCCAGCAAAACAAAGCTAAATCATTTAGAGAGAGCCCTCTCTAGACTTAGGTTGGCTAGAGCCTATGCCTAAAAGTTGGTTTGTGGTTACCTCGGTCATTTTCTTTCTTCTAATAACTTCTAGAGAGAATTCGAAGTGATAATAGTATCAAAGGATTTTTTCTGCTTACCTCCCCACTCAAAGTTTTGCTTCACACTTGTCAATGCATTCAAAGGGAATGCAATGATGAAGAAGTTGGCAATGAATCTTCTCCAGTATTTTACTACACCGAAAAAGCTAAGAAACTATGTAACATTGGTGGGTTTAGGCCACTTCAAAATCACATCAACTTTAGAAGGATCTATTTTCAATTGTCCACCTCCAACAATGTGACCGAAGTAAACCAAAGAGGTATTACCAAATTCACACTTAGACATTTTGACATACAATTCTTCTTTTTGCAAAACATCAAGCACATTTTTAACATGACTCACATGATCTTCCCATGTCCCACTGAAAACAAGAATGTCATCAAGATACTCAAGTAAAAAATCATCAAGAAAAGGTCTGAAAATATCATTCATCACCCTCATGAATGTGGCGGGAGAATTTCATAGTCCGAATGGCATCACTAGCCATTCAAACAATCCCTGTTTTGTCTTAAATGCAGTGTTCCATACATCTTGTTTTGCAGTCTCGACTTGATGATAGCCACTGCGCAAGTCTAGTTTTATGAAATAGACAACATTTTTCAATTGATCTAATAAATCATCAATGCAAGGGAGAGGGTACTGATTATTCACAGTTATTTTGTTGAGTTCACTGTAGTCCATGCACATCCTCCATGTGCCATCCTTCTTTGGCACCAACACAATGGGTGAGTTGCATGGAGAAGAACTTGGTCTTATGAACCCTTGCTTCAACAATTCCTGCACTTGTTTCTTTATCTTCTCCATTTTAATGGCTGACAACCTGTACATACCAATATTTGGTAAAGGAGCATCCTGCTACAAGTGAATTTCATGTTGGATCTCACACTTTGGAGGTAACCCACTTGGTTCCTAAAAATTCGCATTATAGTTAGAAAAAAATTCATACAATTCCTTTTTATGAGTGGGATCACAACCTTTGAAAGCTTCATATTCCTCTTCATATTTTACTCTCACGGCCATGAGCATGCAACCTTTGCTGGAATTGATCAATATCTTCATTTGACTCGCACTTACAAGATTGGCACAAATATTGGCACGATGAGCTCTAACAATGTATTCCACCTCATCTTTTGTGAGATGATACTTGTTTTCATGGAAAAAGAAAAATTATTTCATGTCATACAAATATGGACTCCCTAATATAATGCCACAGATATCCAAAGTTACAACATCAAGATCAACCTCATCTACTTGTTCGAATGCAATCACTAATCTAGCCCTACATTGTTTGGTTACATGTAATCTGTCTTTGTCACACACCCAACCAAGAGGGTAGGGTTTCAGATGAGGCTTGGTCTCAATAACCCAAAGGATAAAATTGATCTTTTAATGTAGAAACAAAATTGGAGATTACCCATATTTTTGCTACCTTTCTACAACTTTCTCTCCCACCAGACGAGAGCGGTAGCACTGAGATGAAGAGATGGTAATTGGATATTTGCCTCATCTTCCCCGATCTACTGAATCCGAAAATAACCTTGATCTATCTAATTCAATTTTTTAATTTCTATGCATTACATTCTCCACTATATGTGGGAAAATCAAACTTTACATCTAGGTTAAAAAATGTCTTCTTAGATTCATTCCTATGGTGCGTGTTAGAATGATGAGAAGAGGAAGAAGAAGAAATGTCACTGGTGGATAGAGAGCCGACCTTTACTAATGAACCGAGCTTCATCGAGGTCTTACATTACCTATTAAGTTTAATTCGTCTCTCCTTGAGCTCCATCAACTTTCCTCTTCCCTCAACCAAATCCTAAGACCCTGAAAACATAAAGGAAAGAACAAAAATCAAAGAAGAACACAAACCCTTAAAAATAATAATAACATGACACCTACAAACAAAGTGGCATGGCCATGCTCCAGACATAAACAAAACTGAATATAAATTGCAAACAAATCACAAAGCACCAAAAGTACAAACTAGTAACAAACACCATGACTCAACCCCATGGTCCCTGGTGCTTCCAAAATAAAGTTGAACTTGAGCCTTCTTCAAGATTTCATGGCAGTATCTTTTGACATGCAATCCCCTGCATCATACTTCCATAAACACACAATTGTTAGTGTATAAATAATTATAACAATATACTAGTGACCTTACCTTGTTGTGCTAAGCCCTCGACATTGTAACTAAACACATACACATATCACTTCTCAAGGAAATCCAATACCTTGACGAATCCAACCATAACTAAAAAACTAGTTGTTATTCTTTTCAAATACATGTTCATGAATCTAGGACATATCCATATAATGTTAGACAAAAGCAATGTTAAGATGAATTCATGTATTCATGCAAATAATTCATTCATTTTTAATTTTGGTTTCCAAATGCATCCGAAGAAATTCTCACCGAATTCCTTTCTTTTTCCTTTTTCCTTATTGCAATTGAATATTATCATGTGCTATCACATCACCCAGCTATTATTTATATATATATATATATATATATATATATAAAAAATTGTTACCTTGTCATGCTAATGCCAAGCATGTTGCCTTGCAACTGTTCACACATGTGAGTCAGATATTCCAAATATCAAGACATCATGTCCATTAATTTCAAATCAACCTTTACCAAGTCTAACAACCATGTCATAAATTTTAATTAAATTACAATTAGCAATCATAATACTATGATTAATACCCATTTATGCTCAATTGCATACCAGTTGTCTCAACACATAATGTGTTAGTACAATCGTATTAAAACAAGATCATTCCTTCATGAAATCTGTTGACACCTAATCCGAAACGGATGGGTGAACTGGACAGTCATCAGGAAGATGAACTGATCCGTTGTATTTATGTATATAAATATGAGTTAGCTAATGAATAATAATATCAGGTTTTCTCTCCCGCTCATTCTGGAGTTACCCTAGCCTGACATGGTATCAGAGCGCAGGTCCCAGATGGGATTCCTTGTAACTCCTCTGCCTGAAACGTCTGCTTGGCTATAACGCCTTTGTCATAAACGTTAATTTATCTGCACATATAGCGCTACCACTGCTGAAGACTGCGCCCTCTGTCCTCAGCGCCTCTGGCCTGACATGGTTCTCTGCCTTGACATTATCTGCCCTGACATTATCTGTCCTGACATGGTATCATTATCTGCGCATCAGTTTTGATTTCCCTGAGCGTTCTCCTTCTGTCCTGAGCCTGCACGGAAAGCCGACTTGTTGCAGAAACTTGTTTGGTATTATCGTTTGTATCTTAGACTATCAGAGAGAACTCGTTTTCCTTCTTTGGTGCTCCCTTATTCTGTATCTATGGCAGAAGCATTGTATGGAGTTGGCAAAATGAATGGGCATAATCGATGTTGGGTATTACGCAGTTTTATGTGATAGTATTCGTATATTGAAATTTTGAAACAATCCATCATCGTTTATACGAGCCTCGTTATGGTATTGCGCAGTTTTATGCTGCCTGAGCGTTTGAATATACGTGTGTATCTGCTCCACATTTATTTCTCTTGTAAAATATACCTCTCCGCTCCTCCGCCTACTGCCACCATAATACTCTTTTCGCTGATACCAACCCGTAACTGCCACCATACTCTTCCTATCGAAGCAATCGTAGGCGCATTTAAAGAGCTGCTGTTAAATGGCCTGAAGGTTCACTCGACAATTCCCAGAGCTTAATATCATTACCGAGTTCCTAATTTGCAGAAATCAATTTCTGAAGGTGAATCTTGTATTGGCTGGAAAGGTGCACCAGTTAAATAAGAATACGCACTTCAGAACTGGAAGGGAATTCGACTGTGTCGAGAGCTGTAACTATTCTCTGTAGCTGGGCAATCTTGTTTTGACCTTTGTGGCCATGTAGCTATCCTTTTCACCGCCACGAGATATATGCTTTGCTTCTTTCCATCCATTGTATGCTTTGGGTTTCAGCCCACAGTGTGGAATCAGACTTTTATTTTGTCTTTGTATTAAAAGCGAAGGGGCCACACTCGAGTCGATTGATTTAGTTATTGAGCTATCTTTCGAGGTTCAATTTTCTCTACGAATGTTCACTTATTGACTCTGTAAGCATGCACATGTGCAGCTTCTTGGTTGACTATATTGTTAAATAGTTTGAATCAGTCAGAGTGTTTTATATATCAAAGCATTGAAGTGATGCCTTGCGCATTTTTTTCAAAACAGTAGTATTGCAGTGATATGTACAATGAAATGCTGATGTTTTTTTAGAGGGATTTGAAGGCTGTAACGTAAGGCTTTTTTATCAGCAGAAGTATTTTTACAGAATGCATTCAATCATCTCTATGGTTGGAATAGTTCTCACTGGCAAGGAGAACTATTCTGAATGGTCTCGGATGGTAAAACACACCCTCATCTACAATGAGTTGTGGAAGGGAGTGTGTGTCGGAGAAGAAGACAAAGACCCTGTGCAGCCTACATCAGACAAAGAACTCACCATTTGGGAAAACAAGAACAGCAAAGCCTATGCATTGATCGCAGCATCTGTAAATGAAGAAGTAAGTCGTCATATTTCATCCTATTCCACTGCCTTTGAAGCTCTACAAAAGCTGAAAGAACTCTATGATACACATTCTGCACTTGAAGTTGTTCAGCTCATGATTAAACTCTTCACTCTTGAATTGAAAAATAATGATCCTCTTGCTCTTGCATCTGAAATAAAGTCTATAATGCATGATATTAAATCCACTAAGGTTGATCTGGATATCTCTCTTATTGCCTTTCTCAAAGCACTCTATCCTATCTACTCCAATTATCTTGAGTCTTTACAAGCAAATGGAAACCTTAAAGATATAACCTTTGACTCTCTTGTGAAAAAGTTTGCTGAAAGAGAGAAAGCCTTTGGAAAGAAAACAGTCCCTGAATCTTCTGAAGAGACTGTTTGCCTTGCTCATAAAGAAAAGCATCCTGCTCAAGATTCTACAAGAGGAAGAGGTGGACGAAGAGGAAGAGGAAGATACTTCAGAGGCAGGGGGGGCAGACATTCTCAAGCAGAAAAGGCAGATCTGCATTGCATTCGCTACAAACGAAATGGATCTCATGATGCTTCTACATGCAAGCTACCATGGGAAAAGGTTGAGCAGAGAAGAAATCAGCAGAAAGGTAAAACTGATGACACAGACAAAGGTAAAGCACCTGAATCCGCTCACTATATTGAGGCACAATGTAACATTGGAGTAAATGAAGATTTGTTTAATGCTTCACTTGCTTCTTCGAAAAATGACTGGTTGCTTGATTCAGGAGCAACCTGTCATATGACTCATAGGAAAGAATTTTTTGAAGATTTCACTGACAATGTTGATGGAGCGGTATACTTTGCAGATCAATCAAAAATCAAGCCATCAGTGCTTGGCACAATCAGGCTTAAACTGCCTGGTCTTCCAGAATTTCTTCTGGATCATGTTCTATATCTCCCACAGCTCAAGAGAAACTTGTTGTCCCTGGTCCACATCCGCCAGCAAGGTCACTCCATTCGTATGTTTGATGGAAAGCTTGAGGTAAGAAAGGCATCTGACCATTCACTTGTCATGAGGGGTATAGAAGAAGAAAGACTTCTTAAACTGCAAGGAACCTATGCTCATGCACAACATTTTTCATATATTTCTCATCATGAAGAAGGTACACTTCCATCAAGTTTATTATGGCATGCTAGATTTGGACATTTAAACTATGATAGTCTCCGCTTGTTGAAGAAAAATGGTGTTGCTGGTTTGCCTACAATTCCTAGAAAACATAAGAAATGTGATGCTTGCATTCTAGGAAAGCATAGCAAACAGTCTTTTCATGATTCACATTCAAGAGCACATAGGAAGCTTGAACTCATTCATTCAGATTTATGTGGTCCAATGCCTGTTTCTTCTGCAAATGGAAATAAATATATCATGACATTTATTGATGATTACACCAGAATGTGTTGGGTTTATTTATTGAAGAACAAATCTGATGCTTTTCAAACATTCAAGAATTTTCATAAATGGATTGAAAATGATGCACAATCTCATATTGGGTCTATTCACACTGATAATGGAAAAGAATATACATCAAATGAATTTGAACACTATCTTCGCCAACATGGGATTAAACATCAAACAACTGTGCCTTATAATCCTCAATAGAATGGTGTAGCTGAAAGAATGAACAGAACAATTTTGAATATGGTACGATCCATGCTTTTCTTCAAAAATGTAAAGACAATGTTTTGGGCTGATGCTGTTCTATGTGCTGCATATATAAAGAATAGATGTCCATCTAGTGCTATAAGAAACAAGACTCCTTATGAATTGTGGTATGGACATGTTCCTTCGGTAAAACATCTCAGGATATTTGGTTCCACCTGTTATGCTTTAATACCAAAGGTACATAGAAACAAACTTGGTGCTAGAAGTCGTAAGCGTATCTTCCTGGGGTATTCAAACACATCTAAAGCATACCGCCTCTATGATGAAGTAAATAAAAAGTTTGTTTTATCTAGAGATGTCATTTTTCTTGAATCATCCAAATCTGATAGTGTTGTTGAGCAGAAACTTGATCGCTTGGATAGATTCACAAAACCGAAATCATTCCAAGAGTTTGATAATCAGATTCCACATCTTGAAGGGGGGATTCCTATACTAGATCAACATGTGGAATCTCCTTCTGAAGAACAATCTCCCCTGCATGACACTCCAACAACGGATGATGCTTTAAGTGATGTAATTGATAGAATTGGGAGACTCAATCTTGATTCAGACCCAACTCAATCAACAGAGCAGCCTGGACCATCTCAGAAAGGTCCCCCAAAGTGGCTGACAAAGACACTTGAAAGTGTTCATCCTGATGAAATTGGAAAAACAGGAACCAGAAATACAAACCGACAAGATGGAGGTGATGTAGATAACTCTAATTCACCTGTTGATATGGATGTTACTTATGATTGTGAATTGAACTTGTCTACAGATTTTGAACCAACTTCCTTCAAAGAAGCTGCTTCTCATGATGAATGGAAAGAAGCGATGTAGAAGGAGTATGATGCCCTCATAAAGAATGGCACTTGGAAGCTGGTTGATCCTCCATTTGGAACCAAACCAATTGGCTGCAAGTGGGTCTACAAGAACAAGTACAAAGCTGATGGCTCACTTGACAAGCACAAAGCTAGGCTTGTGGCAAAAGGTTTTGCACAGAAGGAAGGGGTCAATTATGAGGAAAAAATTTCCCCCACAGCAAAATGGGCAACCATCCGGACACTCTTTGCACTAGCTGCTCAGAACGGTTGGAAAGTCCATCAAATGGATGTAAAAACTGCATTCTTGAATGGAGATCTAAAAGAGAATGTTTTTATGTCCCGGCCTGAAGGATTTGCTGTGAAAGGACATGAACACAAAGTATGCAAACTTGTGAATTCCTTGTATGGCCTCAAACAAGCACCACGAGCCTGGTATGAAAAACTAACTGAGCATCTTCTGAAACTCAACTTCAATCATTTTGATCTTGATGATGCAACTTTATTTGTCAAGAAAGTTGGCAAAACAGTTGTATATCTTGTGGTATATGTAGATGATCTTTTAATGACAGGGAACAATGAAAGCTATATTGCATCCATAAAGAAAGAATTAGGAAAAAATTTTGAAATGACTGATTTGGGCTATGTTCATTACTATCTTGGCATTGAAGTAACCCAACATCCAAAGTCCATATTTCTTTCTCAAAAGAAATACATTGGAGATTTGTTAAACAGATTTGGCATGACAGAGTGCAATCCCCTTTGTACTCCAATGGAACAAAACTTGAAGCTCACATCTATTGAAGGAAAGGAATTTGAGGATGCAACAAAGTATAGACAGCTTGTAGGAAGTCTCATCTACCTCACTACTACCAGACCAGACATTTCATTTGCTGTTGGAATCCTCTCCAGGTTTATGCAAAAGCCTTGTGAGGGACATTGGTCTGCTGCAAAAAGAGTTCTAAGGTACTTGAAGGGAACTCAAGACCTTGGAATCAAGTATACACAGGTGGACGACTTCAACTTGATTGGATACTCTGATTCAGACTTCGATGGAGACAAAGAAACTGGGGTATCTACTTCAGGATATGCTATGAGTCTTGGATCAGGAGTTGTCTCCTGGAGATCACGCAAACAACCAGTACCAGCAGATTCCACAACAGAAGCAGAATATGTGGCAGCAGCTGAAGCAACGAAAGAAATTGTGTGGCTCAGGAAAATTCTTGAAGATTTGCAGGTAAAACAAATACAATCAACTCCACTCATGATTGATAACACATCTGCAATAAATTTGGCCAAGAACCCAAAGTTCCATGATCGTACTAAGCACATCAATACTAAATATCATCTGATCCGACATCATGTTGAGGCCAAAACAATCCATCTCCGTCATTGTTCCACAAACGAGCAAATTGCAAACATCTTCACCAAAGCGCTTGGAAGAGAAAAGCTTGAAAGATTCAGAACGATGCTTGGACTCACCAACATCCCTTCAGATTAAGGGGGGGAATGTTGACACCTAATCCGAAACGGATGGGTGAACTGGACAGTCATCAGGAAGATGAACTGATCCGTTGTATTTATGTATATAAATATGAGTTAGCTAATGAATAATAATATCAGGTTTTCTCTCCCGCTCATTCTGGAGTTACCCTGGCCTGACAAAATCTTATAGACACATAATCATATCATGCAATTAATCAAACATTCAAATAACTCGTAAACATACAATGTTAGATAAACAAAATAGAAAGCATAATCAAATGCATACCTCAATGTATCTCAGGGAAGGCCATCGCAACTGCGTAAGTTAGTTTGGATTAGTATGACACAATATCACATGTATATTGACTCATATCTGAATATCATAGTCATAACCATCTGCATAGGCCAATCCAAACTAGAATGATACATATAACATCTAGATCTAAGCTTCAATGAACATACTCATCAAGCATATGACCGCAATGCATATAACAACAAGTTACTATCATTCATGACTATCTGATGTAGGTGAACATAACCGAGCTAATTAACTAACATCTACCATGCATGTAACCAAAACAACAATAGAATGACATGCATGTACATAACCATAATGCTTATAAAAACCATTGATCATCATACCTGTTTTCCAAACATACAATACATGTATGAATATTTTCTCTTACCCTGAGGTCTGGTGCTCCAACTGCGTTCTAATAATCTGCATATCCTACTCCATCTCAGCTAACATATCATCATCATAACATACCAACAACATCATGGTAACAAAACATACATAATGACCCCCACAATGCATGTCTGACCTACTACGCATGCATAACCATAACCATAATAGTGCATGCATAAAATCATGCATCTAGGTCATCCAGTCCAAGAGTTTGAACCATGCTCTGATACCACCCCTCCCACATTTACCCACTTTAACTAGCCTGTCGGGGTAAACATGAGCTGAGGGCTACTATGACATGACCTGACCTCAAATATTTAGTTATAGGAATGGGGTTGAAAAATGGAACTTACTAACCACAACCTGTCATCCTATAGAGCTTACAGGACACTCAAGGGCTAAAGGACCACTCTAAATGACCAAAAAATGAGCTAAATTGTTTTTTTAATGACTTAACACCCCAACTACACGCATGATAAGGCCTCCATGTGGTTATAGGCCTCCAACCGCATGCACAACACTGCCTCCATCTTGTTGTGACCTAAACTTCCTAGTTTAGTGCTTGCGGTCCTGAGATCTGAGCCACAATTCTAGGCTAGTGTCCAGACCACTGTCCAAAAATTCCTTAAACTTTCCATAATTATAAAATACTTGAAGACAATTCCAATCATACAAAACTTGATCAAATACTTGACCTAACCAGGCCTAACCATGACAGTCATTTTTTCAAACATATTGTGAAAATATAATCTAGAGGTCATGAATGTGTATCTAAACATATGAGTTTGAAACTTATGAGAGAATCACCAAGAAGGTCTAAATCCCTCTCATAATATCTGAAATAACACTTGTTAGCCCATTCATTTATTAATCATTCATCAACTAATTAAAACATATCAAAATCCATAGCTAGAACTTACTATGGAACCATGCTTATAACTAGAATAATAACCATGATAGAACAACCATCAAAGCTACAAAATAACAAGTATAGGTGCTCATGAAATACCATAGGAAAATATCTCTTATTAACATATGCAAAAACCAACCAAGTCAGAGACTTCCATGTACCACCTTACCATATATTGGGTTGAACCAAATCTTTCTTTCAACCAATCATCCCCATGCCATATTCTAAGCATGAATGTGGGACTAAAGCCATAAATAACCAGGGATTCTTAAATATTAAACCACCTCGACCCTCATGCTCCCGCAATCTAGCCAAAAATGGTCAAGAGATCACATAAGAAAACCAATACATAAACAACTAGGGCTTCTTGGAGATTAAACCACCTCCACCCCCAACCCTTGGGAATTTTCCTAAGACCAACTCACCCAGTTCCAAAATCTTCTAGAAATCCAAAGATCAACCAAATAAATGAATCCCATCACACCATGGATATCGGAAGTGGCAGGGCAAGGCCTAAAACATTGTCATACCCAGAAAAACCCATGCCACTAATAACAAAACCAAATACACACATGCATCTAGCATGCATTCACAAACTGTCTAGGAAATCACACATGAAACCTGTTATCTGCAAGTCTTCTTGTTAAATCTGTTTGATCCAACTTTCCTTGCTTGTCTCTCACTTTCCTTGTCCTTCCTTTTCTTTTATTTTCTTTCTTACTTTCTTTTTCCTCTTGGTGCTCTTCTCTCTTTGAAACTAATTCCAAAGACAATCTGACAAAAGGCTCCCAAATTGATCCTCTGATGCCTTTTCATTATTGATGCCTCTATTTTCTTCATTTTCCTTCATTTTTCCTTCAATTTCCCTCTCATAAAAATATGTGTCTCTCCACTTTGTTTTTCTCCTATTTTCCTTTATTTTCATAAATAAATGTTAATTATTTCCACTTTTCCTTTGCCAATTTCCTTAGCCATAATAAACCGAAAGTGACACCCACTAGGATGTTTTTTCCCAACGTTCAGCTTGGAATATGTGTCCTATGACCTTGGTCTTATTTTTTTTTTTCTACATGGAAAATCAACTAAGGTTGCTATAGTATAAATGAGTAATTTGGACCTACAAATTCTCAGGGTTGTAACTTTGGCATATGATCTCCATTTGACTATCATAATACCTCGTTTCAAATATCTCCATGAGGAGGTTGAAAATGAAATATGCTAAACAAACTTTTGCACTTTTCTAGTCTCTTTTTTTCCCCTGAAAATGTAGTTTAGGCCCTCAAAACAACCTCATAAGTTTAGGAATCGAAAAATTGCCAAAAATAGAAAGTTCTGTTGAATTTAAGGAAACTAAACTAAAAGGTAATAATTTGGGGTCAATTTAGGCTGATAATAGTGTGATTATGTGTTGTTGGGTTTTTTTCATTCAGTTCTGGACATGTGGAACCCATTTTCCATAAGTGTATCTTGGAAATCGGGTCACACATAATAACTCTCATCTCATGTTTACCCTGGTGAGCAAGTTAAAGTGAGCAAATGTGGTGTGGGGTGTTACAGAGTGGTATCAGAGCTTCCAAGTTCAAGCACTTGGACTAGATGGGTCAGTGCATGATGTAATTCTTGCATGTTAATTGTATATGTGTTTAGGAATGCATTGTGGTGGCTATGGTCATCATGTATATAGTTAGTGTTACAGTTTTGTGCCATCATGTTATGATGTTGAGATGATTAATATGTTAATTTCATTATGTATCGATATCATGCTAATCTGGATTTATTGTGTAGATGAGATAGCCACCCATGAGATACACTGAGGTATGATTTTCATTATGTCTATATTTGGTTTATCTAACATGACATGTTTGTAGGAGATAGAAGGCCAAAGATGATGAGCATAATGGTGGACTACAATTCACATGACTCTCCTTACAAATCAAATGAGTAGCATGGAGATGACTATTCTCCCGATATAACATATATGTTGAGAAGCTTGAAGGCATAAATCAAAATATGTAAGGAAAACAATAGTAGGTTGATTGAGGTACAAGAAAGGCTTGCCAAAGGCTCGGGAAAACCAAGTAAAAGTCAATGCAGTTATTCTATAGAGTCTTTAATATTTGTAGAGACATGGAAAATGAAGGATCAGTAATGGACAAGAGGAAAGGACAAATGATGCCTATAGTAGCAGGTCTCAGTCGGGGCATAGGTTAGACAAATATGTTACAACCAGAGGTGGAAGATCATTGGATACACCTAAGAAGAGGGGTAGTGCTTATGGGTTCTATTCTAGTTCTAGATCCAAGAGACATCATTGCCATCATTACTATCATCCTTATATGAGGAGTGAGAAGTTGTTTTTTCCAGAAGAGTTCAAGAAATCCAAGCCTCCTACATTTGATGGAGAGATGAAGGGGTCACAAGATGCAAACGCATGGTTTCTTGGGATGAAGAAGTTTTCCAGATTGCATGAGAATTTAGAAAAAATGAAAGTCAATATTTCGAACTTTAATATGAAAAGGAAAGAAAACATCTCATGGGAACATGGAAAGCATGTTAGAGGAATTAGAGAAGAGGAGTTGTTTTGGGATGAGTTTGAGAAACTCTTCAAGAAGAAGTACCTGTCTAAAAGGTACTATGATGACAGGGAAAAATAGTTTTATGAGTTGAATATGGGCTCTATGACTGATGATGAGTAAACTAGCACATTCTTGGAGATGTTAAGGTATATGACTTACCTCAAAGATGAGAAAGAAAATATTCAAAGGTTCATCAGTGGATTACTAGTAGCATTCAAAGATAGAATTGAGTTTGATGAGCCTTGGTCATTGGAGGAAGCCATCAGAAAGTTGAAGCATTGTTATGAATAGTCAAAGTACAAGTATGAGTGTAAGAAGGATTGGAGAGGGAATGAGAAGAATAAAGGAAAGTGTGCTAAGAAGCGAGGAAGAATTCAGGATGCAGGTGATAAGAAGAATCCAGTGTCGTACAAGAAGTTTAATGTAGTTGAAAAAGGTCATGGCTCTCAGCCTAAGGAGCAGAGAAAGGGCGATGGTAGGCAACCTTTGAGGTGTTGGAATTGTGGTGGAGAGA
This sequence comes from Pinus tabuliformis, assembly GCA_031772625.1. NCBI lineage: Eukaryota > Viridiplantae > Streptophyta > Pinopsida > Pinales > Pinaceae > Pinus > Pinus tabuliformis. Next base: position 666,576,913 of record CM062811.1, on the reverse strand, counting down.
TTCACAGGAGAGATTTCCCACGTAATCAGAGTGGCAGAATTCAGATTTATATTGCTCAGGAGGCATGCACAGATGGAGACATTAGTGACACTATTCCTCAGATTTATGTAGCAATGGTTAAAAGGTAGGTTGACCATCAAGCATCTATTATCAATATGAAAGGTAAGCTTCATGATCAAGGTTTTTATATTTTGATTGATCCTAGATCATAACTATAGTTATATCAGTAATGACCTAGTGCGTAAGTGTTTCCTGAGTAAAGAAGTGCAATCATAATATTGGTTGGTGTAGTTGGCTATAGGGACCAAGAGAAGAGTTCATCATTAGGCGAGGTCTTGTGCATTTGAGCTGAATGGTATGCCTACATCAATACATATAAATGTGATTCCTTTGGGTTCATATAGCAGGATTTTAGGCATGGACTAACTATTCATTCACAAGACTAAAGTGGATTTCTATGACAAGGATATTGAATGCTTGAACAATGACGGAGAAAGAAGAATATTCTAGGGAAAGAAGAAGCATACATCAGTGAGAATGGTTACAACTGTGAAAGCAAAGTGTAGCTACAGGAAAGGGTGTTTGCTATTTGTAGTGCATATTTCTAGTTATAAAGAGAAGGATGTTGAGGATAAGGAAGTTATGAAGAAGTATTTTGTCTTACAACAATTTCATGATATGTTTCCCACAAAATTTCTAGATTTATCACCTCACAGGGAAATGGAATTATTTATTGATTTGATGCCATGAGAAACACCATCATCAAAGGCACCTTGCAGGATGAGCACTCTAGAGTTGGTGGAATTGAAGTTGTAGCTTAAGGAAATGCTTGATAAGGGATACATAAGGCCAAGTGTAACACCTTGGGTTGCACCAATGTTGTTTTCTAAGAAGAAGGATGGTACTCTTAGATTGTGCACTGATTACAGGTAGTTGAACAAGGTGACCATCAAGAATAGGTGTGCATTGTTGTAGACTGATGACTTGTTTGATCAATTAAAGGGAGAAACAATCTTATCAAATATTGAATTGACATTGGGATATCATGAGGTGCACATCAAAGAAGAAGGAATCTAAAAGATTTCATTTTGTAGGAGGCATGGGAATTATGAGTTCGTAGTGGTTCCTTTTGGTCTTACTAATGCTCCAACTACTATCATGTGTTTGATGAAAAATCTATTGCATCCTTTTCTGGAAAAGTTTGTGATAGTGTATATTGATGACATATTGATATATTATATGTTGGAATTATGATATAGGTGTTGTCCTTGATGGCAACTCACTCAGATGACAGATCATAGTGCAGCAGGTCAATAGCAAAATCAAACTACAAAAAATGAAGAAAGAGGGGTATATGCAAGTTCACCTTGACAAAGAAGCATATACACGCGGGTTAACAGGACAAAAGGAGCATATAATGTACACACACAATTTCACAGAAGGAAAAGCGTGTATATCTTGGAAAAATAAGTTTTGGTCCAAGGTATTTGGTCCATGGTATTTTGATCCATGGTATTGATCTAAGGTATCTGGTCCGAGGTATTGACCCTAGGTATTTGGTCCAAGTTATTGGTCCTAAGTGGTTTTGGTCCATGGTATTGAGAAAAGCCTAAAACTATATAACGAGGAGAAAATCATTAGGCCAAGTGTGCAATTATTGAATATCTGATGAAGCGTGAGATCCAGTATGCAGGTTATGGTTTGTGATGCCTTGCTTGATCTGAACCAAGGATGCACCTATGTGGACGATGATGGATGATGGATCGAGATATTAAGGCTTGGAATGTACTATCATTATGTGGTTTGATCATGGATAGACTAGATCTGAATACTGATGCATGTTTTATTCTGCAAATGATATGATCTAGGTATGACTGTATTCTGAAATAACTGTGAAGTTTTTAAGTTAGTATTTACATATCTGTACATGGGTTCGCTTTGGTAAAAGCACGTATACATGCTGGTTCGGCTCATCAGAGTAGAATATACGTTATGAAATATGATATCTGAATTTGCAGTTGGTTCTAGTGGATGTTGCAGAGTTCTGGGTTCTACTTTGGGTTCTGGTGACTGTGTTTTGATGACAAGGCTTCAGTGATTTAGTTGTTGGGTGATTCAGAGATTGTAGATGCAGATGTATTTGATGATTGTATTGCAGTTATGATTTATGAGCTTCAATGTTGTTGATGGGTCCAATATGAAAATTGGATGAAACGTGGCCTTTCAGATTATGGTGTTGTGTTCCAGGAGTATCCAGTTTGAAAATTTATGAAACGTGGTCCCTAGAGGAAGAGAGAAGGTCGTAGCCTTCTGTAGGCCAGCGCCTATGTACTGATAAACATATCAGCTAGTACAAGAGCCAGGGGGTTGGAGCTCCCTTCCAGTAGCAGCTGGAAAATGAGTGAAGGTTGTAGCCTTTAGTAGGTTGGCGCCTACGTACTAGTAAACATATGGGCTAGTACAAGAGCTAAGGGGTTGTAGCTCCCTTCTAGTAGAAGCTGGAGAATGAGAGAAGGTTGTAGCTTTCTATAGGTGGGTTCTTGCATACTGGTATGAGTCTGCACTAGTACAAGATTATAAACAGGTTTTTCTTATATTAAAAGAAGACAACAGTAGGTGGTTTTTGTCTCGCATTGGGTTTACACCTTGAACCTTGGTGTTCATGTGTGTATGTTATGTGTGATGGTCTATTCTATTTTTACTGCACCTTATTACTACTTATATGGTTAATGAAGCACTAATGCACTGATTAAATATCAACATATGATGAATTAACTGAATCATAAGTTTGCTGGATATACGCTAGTTGCATTAAATATAGTTGCGTGTACACGCAAGTTCCTTTAACTGAAGTAGCTTATATGAATCTGATTATGGAAATGAAAAAGTTATTGATTTGCTAATACTGATTCACCCCCTCCCGCCCCAACCCCCCCCCCCCCCCCCGCCCACCCCACCCTCTCAGTATTATTTCCAACATTATAAGAATGAGGAAAAACATTGAGAACACCTAACAACAATATTGAGATTGTTGAGAGAGAGTTAGTAGTATTCCAAGCTCAGAAAGTGTAGTTTCTTTTAGATTGAAGTTCATTACTTGGGAAATGTTGTTCCCAATGAAGGAATAGTAGTAGATCCATAAAATATTAAAGCTATCATGGAGTGGCCAAATCCTAGGAATGTGGATGAGGTTAGATCATTCCTGGGACTAGGAGGTTATTACTAGAGGTTCATCAAGAAATTCTCAATGATTGGCTATCCTATTACATCCCTGCAGAGAAAAGGAAATAAGTTTGAATATATTGAGGAGTGTGAAACTAGCTTTGAGCAGTTGAAGCATTTTCTTACAAATGCTCCAGTATTGAAGATTGCAAATACTGATAAGGAGTTCGTGGTATGTATATATGCTTGTAAGGAAGGACTTGGTGAAGTCTTGATGCATGAAGGGAAGGTGTTATTCTATGAGTTAAGGATGTTGAATGATTACAAGGAGAACTATGTGACTCATGATGTTGAATTGGCATATATCATTCCAACATTGAAGATGTGGAGACATTATCTTCTTGGCAAGAGTTTTGTCTTAATGAGCAACCATAGTGGGTTGAGGTATTTGTTTGAACAACATAATCTGAATGCCAAGAAATCTAGATGGCTATCTACCCTCAGTGAGTTTGAATTTTAGATTTTCTATATTAAGGGCAAGGAGAACATGGTTACAGATGCTCTTAGCAGGATAGTACAGTTGAACCACATTTCGGTTATGAGTTCATATGGGATAGATTTACAAGAGCAGATCTTGCATGTAGGGAAGCATGATCAAAGGTACTAGAACCTGAAATAGAGATTGCAACAACAGGGTGAAAGTGATAGGTATGAGGAGTATCACCTCATGGAAGGTGGCTTGGTCAGATTTAGGAACAAGATTTATGTACCAGATAGCAGTGAGTTGAAGAAGCTTATCTTGAGGGAGTTCCATGTTAAGACATATTTAGGCCACCTAGGATATCAAAATATTTTGATAGTTGTTAAAAAGTTATATTATTGGTCAAATTTGAAGAAATAAGTGGTTGAGTTCATTGCAAGGTGTTTATATTGTCAGCAGGTGAAAGCTAAGTTTAAGCATCCAGCTAGTTTATTACAAATGATTTCGATCCCTGAATGGACACGAGAGGTCATTTCCATGGAATTCATTACAGGTTTGTCGAGGACGTCTAAGCAACATGGTTCCACCATGGTTTTTTTCGACACGTTGAGCAAGGTATCTCACTTTATTGTAGTAAAGTCTACTAATTCAGCTAGTGAGGTAGCTCAGATCTTCATCATGGAGATAGTGAGGTTGCATGATATCAACAAGAAGATCATATCCAATAGAGATGCCAATTTCACTTCCAGTTTTTGGAAGGAGTTATTTTTAGGCTTGGGGACAGAGTTAGCCTTTAGTACCGCTTATCACCTGGAGATACATGGACAAATAGAGAGGGTTAATAGGATTCTTGAGGACATGTTGAGGATGTATGTCATGCATCAACAAAGAAAGTGGGTGGAGTACCTTCCACTGGTAGAGTTTGCATATAATAATGGGTATCGGGAATCATTGAAGATGAGTCCATTTGGGGCTCTATATGGGAAGAGTTGTAATACTCTTATTAGATGGAGTGACCTAGTGTACATGGTGCTAATTGGACTAGATATGTTGGCTAAGATGGAGCAGGAGATGCAGGTTATTAAAAATAATTTGAAGGCAACACGAGATAAGTAGAAGAGTTATGCATATAAAAATAGACCTTTCAAGGAGTTTCAGGTTGGGGAGCATGTGTACTCATGCATATAGACCAAGAAGAGCTCCTTGAGGATTGGATCATGTGCCACATGTTGTAAGCAAGTTCTGCATATTTAATTTGCAAGGTATTTCTAAAATGAATTCCAACAAATGACTCCTTTGGTGATGCACAACCTTATATTTATATTTGATTCAAAGTGTTGAGTTCACTTAATCGACTTCTTATTCATTGAATAAATGAAACACATGCAATAATAAGTAGGAAAATCACGTATGTGTATCATAGAAGGAAAATGTTTTGCAATGTCTTTGTTCATTACTGCCACATATATGGAAAATATGGATGAGGGTTCCTCCTCTCTTATCGTCATTGAAGGTTCTTATTAAAAGTGCTCGACATCACAAGATTTTCAAGACTTTTGGAACACTTGAAAAATCATTGGTTTGTTATATAATGTCATATGTTTCCTATGATTTTCATTCAATTTTATTTATTTATTTGGGGGAAAATTTGGATTTCATAAGAAAATTTCTCTCTCGGGGTTTTCATGAAGGCAGGTCCTTTTCTTTAAAATAATTTATTTAAAATTATTGAGGCCCGAAGCCCAATACCGAAAGTCCCCCATTCTATGAAAATACACTATAAGAGTTCATCATTATCAAGCTAACACCAAATCACAAGAAGGCTTGACACATATTGCAAAACCAAGAGGAGAGCCCATGGACGGGCTGACACTATTACACAACACATCAATGGTTTATTAACTATGGATGAATACAAAAACGTATAATGTGTCATCTTTAATTGATATGGGATTTATTTCTATTCGCATTACAAAAGGGTCACAGAGGATTTTTTCTGCCTATATCACCTTCTCCCTATTGCAAATTAATCTGGACACTTTGATACAGTGGTAGTCTCACTTCATAATAGAAATCACAAGAAGGGGAAGTGTTAGCACTGCTACATGATCGGGCATTTTTTAGGGTCGAGGACAGCTTAGCCGTGGTGTTTTATGCAAGGATGGGCTAGCAGCAGTTCATTTAATCTTTTCCCCTTCATTGGTTTTATATCCTTATAACTCCCGCCACCCTGTTTTTTGCTGCCCTACCTTCATAACCCTTTAAACCCATGTTTCTCTAGCCTCCCGGGTCATATTTTGTTTTTAATCCTATTAACCCCAAAAGCTTTCAAACTTTGCATTAACCTTTGTTTTCACTTTGGCCTGGGCTCTAACGTTTCAATCATATATAACCCATGCACATATTTAAAATTATTATAACATGGACCCACTTTTATCTATCACATCATCCAGCATATGCACTCGTTGAGCCCCGACTGTCCGATCTTCCCGCTTGGTCATTCGACATTGTACACAAATACGCTTCGTCAAGCTGCACGTTATATAATCCCCGGGGAAGTGGTATTCCGCCAGCCACATGTCTTATTATTATTCCATTGCATCACCTTGTACGAAAACCTCCCCAGCATCATAAGCGGTGCAATAAAACCGCTCTCTGTTTCCCCACCCGTTAACCTATGGTCGTTTCCTCCTCCCGTGAGCCATTGGATCGCTCTGCTGTGATCCAACAGCCATCAGCTACCCATTCTCGTTCCTCCCCAATTGTCCATGTAATCCATTCAGTGGCCAGTGTTCCATCTCGGCCCATGTTCGTTTTGAAAGCATCTTTCAGTGGGTTCTGCAGTATTTTTGGATCGGTTCTGCATGCACAAAGGAGAAAGCCAAAGATCAACTCCCTATACTCAGTAGGTTAAATTCTCAGCTACCTGCATTCAAAGACAATACGGACAAGGACAAAGAGAATGTTCCTCGAACAGTTCAATGACAATAGCAGTTATTGAAAGTTATCAAGATAATATTTCAATTGTTCAGGAAGGACACTAAAGTACCAAAAAATGTCAAATTTGTTAATCAAAACAGTCAGAATGTATCAGCCACTTGTGTAGTTAGTTCCCCTTTGAATCTAAATCCAAAGAAACCTTCCCTTTTAGTCCAAGGCACCCCTTTATCTCTGCCATCCATCACATTACTCCCTACCATTCAATCTGCTAGTATTCTTTCGAATATTCCAATCATGGCAGGACATCAAGCACCTACGAGAATAGAAAGGATTGTAGCTACCAGATATGGACCATTGGTGTTGCCTGTGCCTTTAAATCTTATGCCTGTGGGAGAATATCATAAATATATGCCTAAATTTACTGGTGCAAAGGGAGTAACAGCAGAAGAACACCTTGAAGCTTTTTATAGTTATGCTGATAATCTAGATATAAGTGAAAATGATGTGTGGATGAGAGTTTTTGTCCAGAGCCTTGATGGTGAGGCTAGGAAGTGGTTTAGAGAATTACCCCAGAGATCCATAATAGATATTGAAGCATTGGATGATGCATTTTTGAAGCAATGGGGAGATAAAAAGGACTTGTTGTATTATCATACTGAGTTTGGTAATCTGAAGAGGGAAAATGGGGAATCTATACCTGATTTTAATAAAAGATTCAATAGAATGTATAGCAAGATACCAGCTGAGGTCAAGCCTACTCCTACCTCCGCCAAACTCACTTATGCCAATGCTTTCGACTCAGATTTTTTCCTATTATTGAGAGAAAGGAGATGTGCTACGTTTGCAGACATGCAGGATGCAACCTTAGAAGTAGAATCTAATATTATGGCTGCAAAGAAACTAAAGAGTCAAGATGACAGAAGAAGACAGAGAAATCAAGCATCTACTTCTTCTGCATCATCTTCAGAGCCTAAATTAGACAAAATGACTAAGATGATAGAGTCATTGGCTGCTGAAATTTCTAAGCTAAAGATTGAACAGAACTCGGGGAAAACAAGGCAGCGAAACACATTTGCTCCAAGAAACCCAAATTCGTTCAGAAGAGCAAATGAGTAGTTACAAATAATGTAGAGGGGTGAATATTTAAAAGAATATCAGAAAGTTAAAGCTCCCTTTCAGAATGCAGTCATGGAGGAAGAGCAATTTGAGGAAGATGAGGATGAAATTCACTGCATGGAAGATAAAGGCAGTGCTGCATTTTTGACATTAGCTGCATATGAAGAGTCATTGCTACAAGAACAAAACAGTCAGGAGTGGGACAGAGGAGTTGTTCTACAATTTGGTGAGCAGCAACAGAGATATAATCTGAGATCCAATGCAAAGAATGCCAAGGAAAATCCTGCCCAAAGGGTTGCTGTCTAAAAAGAGCCACATAATATCAAGCAGAGAAGACCAGCAGCTGATGCAGTCATCCTCAAAGCTCCAGTTCAAGAGGTAAAAAGTTCTGATAAGTCTTCTTCTTCTTTCAGCTTTGAGTCAGAAGTCCAGAAATTGAAGATATTTGTGCCTCTGGCCGACTTGGTGAAGAGTGAAATGTTTAGAAAGCATATCCTTGAAGCCCTTGAGCTAGAAACCAAACAAACCTCCACCGACTCTGTTAATATGCAAGATGACAAGCCTTCCATTTTGCTCAGCCCTTTGGTTGAACCTGCTGATAATAATTCTCCATCTTTTTATGTCTCATTGACCATTCATGATAAAATCCTCCATAATTTCCTGCTAGACATAGGGGCCAATCACAATCTAATGCCAAAAGCTGTCATGGAGGAGTTGGGCCTTGATATCACTAAACTCTATCATGATTTATTTTCTTTTGATTCAAGGAAGGTGAAATCTCTTGGATTGATTAAAGATCTGGCCATTACCTTAACTCAGCTTCCCATGAAGAGCATCATGATGGATATTGTGGTGGCAGATATCCCTCCGAAGTTTGGCATGCTGCTATCCAAAGGTTGGATTAAGAGACTAGGTGGGACATTACAGAATGATCTATCTTATGCAATTGTCCCAGTTTTTGGAGGAGAGAGCAGGAGGTTTATAGAGAAGCACATCTGGCATACATCATCAGTGATGAGAAGAATCCTACGAATCATCCTATATATGTAGTGGACACTGATTTTGGAGCATGCATTCTCCAAATAGAAGAATCTTAGAAGGCCGAAATGCAGATCAGGAAATCAATAGTTCAGGCCGAGAAAGAGCAAGGAAGTCAGGTTTGGGAGATGTTCCTTGATGGAGCATGTTCCAGGGAGACTGCAAGAGCAGGTGTGGTGCTAGTGTCTCCAAAGAAAGAGAGCATTCAGCTGTCTTTTAAGCTGGTTTTTCAAGTGACAAACAATATAGCAGAATATGAAGCACTATTGTTGGGGCGTCATGTAGCCAAAGACAGAGGAATCAAGAATTCAAAGTGTTATAGCTCCAAATCTCACTCTTATGGTTTGTGATGCTGCACTCATGGCCTAGGGCAACCCCTCCTTCCAGACCTAGTCCTAAAATTTAAAAAACAGTGTTTTATTCCCTATACACGACATTGCCCTGAGTTAAACGCGTGTACACGCGGGTCTGTGTATACCCAACCCGCGTGTATGTATTAAAACACTTAAAAAAATAAATAATTCCTCATTTTCGAGCGGAGATCGCAGGTTTTACCTGCTGATCACCTGTTAGTGCCCGTGGCCCAACTGTTCCCAACCAACTCCTAACTAAAAAACTACTTTGGAGATGGTATAAAAAGACATCAAAGGGAAGGCCTAAGAGAGAGAAGAGAAGAGCAAGATTATTATGCTGAGATTTTCCCCTTAGACTAGGTCTGAAGTCCTTGGTGCCTTCTGCACTTCCCCCATTTTGCATAGGAAACCCTTGTTTCCATGTGTATTGGTGATCATTCATCTTTTATATCACCATTGAGTAAGACTTGGAAGGAGCTCTTGTTGGAGGCTTGAGGCTGGAACGAATCCGGGAGGAAGCTTTGCTTGGAGCCTGCTGAAGGTGTTTCAGGTGAAATCTTTCCGTTATATGTACTTTACTTGCCTTTATATAAAGAAATACGTCTTGGTTCCCGAAACAATCTTTCTTTATGCTTATGAGATTCTTGTCTTGAATTCTTATGCAAGTAGTTACTTAAAGATTTTTATAACTAACTTTATAGCATGAAGATGGTTTTCATATAAGTATTTGTCTATGTACTGTTGTGTTCTTTGATTTGTTTGTTTTACAGGTCAAAGAAGAAGAAGGGAACTCCAAGAAGGGTTTGGACCCTAAAGGCCTTCTCGAACGTAGGACCTTAGGTACGTACCCTAAACATTAGAATTTGCTTATATTAAAGGTAATGGTTGTGTGTGTGTTTCTTTGAATAAGCAATTTTCAGTCTGGTAGAGTCTTAACCCAAAGGACCCTAGGGGTACTTTCCCCTCAACCAGAATTGGCGACTCCACTGGGGAACAACACTCTTGTTGTTCCTAGTTTGGGTAGTCTTCAAGCCAATCAAGGCTCAGCCTCTCTTTTTGCTGGCTCTGACTGTCTGATCTGTTCTTGAACTCCAAGCTTTTCCAGTCTTTTCAGTCTGTGTTTTTTATTTTTCTTGAAAATCTTCGGATACGTTGTTTTGCTGGATTACAGAAGCGTATATACGCAAGTTGTACTAAGTGAACCCGCGTATACGCAGGTTTCCTCAGTTACAGTCGCGTGTACATGCACTCTGCACATCACTGCAGGCACGTATATTATCTAATTTTCAAGATTTATAAATTTTCTTTTTGCTGAATGTCTGTCTGGTGGTTTGGGTCAGTTTAAAGCAGTCATTTTCCAGTAATAGTCCTCTGTTTAACAGGGGGCATCTTGTTCTGAACTCTTTCTAGTTATAAGGAGTATCAGTCTTGTTTTCGTTGATTGCAAGCGTCATTGTTTTTTGACACACAAGATTTCTGATTAAGAATCTTGACTGCTCTGTTTTGGCAGAGTAGGAAGATTGGATTCAATCTTTGTGTTCATTTTGTTTCGGTGACCTTTTGTTTGCTTAACGAAACCATTTTTGTGACCATTTGCTCCTTTGTTTCGGGAAAGTTGTTTGTTACCATTTTCTTGAAACTTGTCTTTTGATCTTTTGGACTTTCATTGCTGCTTTTGATTGTCATGAGCGATTTCAAACGCATTTATTTTTGTTGGGTTTTCATCATTTGAAAGGTGTCAATTCACAAAAGTGTTTGGTTGCCTATTCATCAATCATTGGTGTCAGTATTTTTGAGAGCATTCCTTGAAAAAAGACTTCTTGGCTTCATTGAAAGAAAATCTTTTGAAAGTTTTGAGTTTCGATTTCTTAAACTTGCTTTTCATTTGATTTCCTTTTTGCGGAGTGAAAGTGCTTTATGTTTATCTTAGAACTTGTTTTTATTGTTTGGACGAAATGATTGGTAACACATCATCTTCTATCTAAGCATTTTAGTGGCAAGACAAATTTGATAAAGCAGCAACTTTCCTTCTTTGTTTTTAGAGTAGTCTTTAAATCTTGCATCCGCATATAGTTCTTGCATTAGGATAGATTTGCATCTCTTTTTAGGCATATATAGTTTTGTTAGTTTTTGTGAGTGTGGAGTCTGAAAAGAAAAGGAAAATTTGTTTATATTAGAAGTACCTCTGAACCTCATAGAAATTGCTCTTCATCGAAAACAAAAAGTGCATGTGCATGTAGCTAAGTTTTATTAATTTCTTTTGCGTCCATAAAAACACCACAAGTTTCATCTCCATTACCTTGTGACTTAAAGAACAGCCTAATAAAATCAAGCGCTAATTAAAATCCACTAGAACTTTTTGTTTTAGTCAGTTACACCAACAAGTTTAGGATTTTAGGGCCTTGGATTAGGCGAGTGGAGAGTTAACTCTCCAAGGCCACATAAAACGTCAAACATAAGAGTCTGAATAAAGAGAGAAAATCCAATAGCGTTAGGAAGACCAGGAAAGCTCCGGATCTGGGAGTTAAGCACGAGGGTCTGTGAAGACAGGGAAGAGAGATACCCCCTCTCCTACTTGTCCGAACTTACCTCACGACTGTTCCGCCTGGCTTCTGCGACGAGTTGGTACCCATAGTTGCCTCTCCTAGGGATCTACACAAGTGGCTGCGGAGGGGAATCTTGTGGCACCTGAGGTTGACGTTGTATCACTCTCGACAGTACTACTGGAGGGCACCCTTGCGAAGCTTGGGGGCTTGCACCGGCGCAGACTGTTGTTAGGAGGTCAGCGTAACTTCCTCTGATACCTTCGCTGATAGGACTGGGCCCTCATCATCCCGGACTATCTTCGGAAGGCCCCTTATTTCACTTTCTCGTATTTTGGTGTCCGGTCCTAATCACCCAGAGCGGAAATACTTGGAAGTTGTTTGACTGGCTGTATCTTTAGAGACTTTATAGTGTGTGCTCTGTGCTCCTAGTTGGCCTAGCTTTCAATTTTTTGAGTCTTTAGTTAGATCATAACAAAAAATTCAAAGTGGCTGACCGATCTCCCAGACGGTCTCGAAGACTTCGTGGTATTTCGCCGCCAAGTTTAGAGCCTTCTCCGAGAAGGCGCAGAGGGAGTACCACCGGTGGGGTTCGTCCTACGCCGGTTGACGCATCGGAGATTGATCCTCCTAGCGGAGCCATTATTGCCCAAGCAAGGCCTGGTACTTCTGAACAAGAGAGGGATAATCCAGTCCTTTCTCGAGTTCTTTTTCAAGCGGAGAATAACGTAGAGGTAGAAGAATTCTCAGAGTCGTTAGGGGCTCCGAATTCTCCCCTACCATTTAGTCATCCAGACGTATTGCAATACGTTGGGACTCCGTCACATAGACCATCAAGTCCAGGTTACGCTACGCGCTTACCATTCATGACCACTACTGGAAGCATGGCATCTACAAGTGCTGCGACTATGCAAACCCCTACATCGGTGCAAGGGGGAGGAACCATTTCCATCCCCTCCACTTCCTTGGTTGGATCTTTTGCGAGCACATCTCTACTTGGGTCTACCTCCATTCCATCCATGAGTGGAAATGCCCAAACCAATGCTTTTAGTACTGGACTCTTCTCTTTTGGCACCCAAGCACAGGGTATTCCATCGGTTCCGTTTAGTGCCGCTACGTCCATGATGGGCGGATCGGCTTCTTTCCAGGGTTTTCCTTTCGGAAGTGGTCATATACCACATTCCAACCCGACGGTAGGATCCATGCCTTTTTCTTCTATAGGACAAAGTAGCAATCCTTTCCAAGGTTGGAATAACCCTGGGGTTAGTAGCGCGGGAACTGGGAATCCGTTTATCGGCCAACAAGGGAATAGGCCGTACACTACGGTTAGTTCGTTTCAAAGTATTCCTCCCCTTGCTTCGGCTTGGAATCCATATCAGGGGTTATCAACTCCTTACCATTCTTTAGGAGGAAACTTTGCGGGTTATGGAGGTTATACGGCAGGAGTTGGTCAAACTCCGAATTTTGCTGGACCACAAGGCTTGCCTTTTGGTTCAGCTGGTTCTACTGGTCACTTCGGGCAGCCTGGTGCCTCCCAAATTCCAGGACAATCTTTTCAGAGCTTTGGGAGTTCTGCCCAGTCTGGGTGGAATCCCCTAGGTCCTCCTAGGCTTCCGTTTCTGGCAACGTTAAACTTGCCAGATCTCACAAAGTTAACAAATGACCCAATCAGGTATAATCCGGCTTGGCCTCTGGTCCCAACCAAACTCCCTTCGGACATTCGAAAGTTCGAAGGGAAGAGTGGTGAGGACCCGAGCGACCACGTAACCACATTCCATCTGTGGTGCTCATCCAACTCCCTCATCGAGGATTTGATTAGGTTGAGACTCTTTCAGCGCACCTTGACTGGTAATGCGGCCAAGTGGTATATAGAGTTGCCAGGGGGCAGCTTTACATCGTTCGCCGACTTAGCCAATATTTTCTTAAATCACTTTCAGTTGCCTGTCCGCTATGACGTCGGAACTGAAATCCTGGCCACCTTTCGTCAGGATAAGGCTACTCACATTTCCGATCACATTCAGGAATGGAGACGGAGAAAGAGGCTCATTAAAGCCGAAATTCCTCCGGAGTACCGTCTCGAGTGGTTTTTGAAGTCTTTACAACCCGAGATCTCCAAGGATGTCTCCATGTCTGGGGTCTATTCTGAGGAGCAAGCCATTTTTAGGGCCCAGCAATTGGAATTGATCTACTCTCAGTCTGGGATCCTACAAAAGTACTTGCCAGATGCTCCTGGATCTAAGGTTGATTTAGCTAAGCCGAAGCCAGGTCCGCACGCGGACAGTATCGTTGGGTCAGTAGACACATCTACAGTGAACTTGTTGAATCAATTGCAGCAGTTGTCTTTGCAAACTGCTTCTAACAACCAAGTCACATTGTCTAATCCTCCCGCTTCCCAAACTTCTTCAATTAATGCCGTCCAATCCGATAACCCCAAAGGAAATCAAAATTCCAATGGGAAAAAGAAAGGACGTGGTAAGAAGAAGAACTCGGATGGGAAGCCCGATGCAAATAAATCCAGTAACAACGCTGGTGGTGGTAAAGGTGAGTCGAGAAAGAAAGTTAAGTTTCCTTGCAAGTTATGCAAAGGAGACCATCTAACTCATCTTTGCCCTAGGATTGAAGACGCTCAACGCTTGTTGGGATAGCAAGGGACTTCTAGTTCGCAAGCTGTGTTAACTAACCCGTTTCCCCAAGGGCAGCAACTTCTTGCTGGCGCGAGTTCGAATCCTGGGACCTCCTCAGGGGGCAACCAGGAAGGGGAAAAAGCATCAAATGTTTTTATGATGGGTTCAAATGTCCATGTGGCTACACGGTCACGCGATTATGGTGAAGGTGAAAATTCTAAGGGTAAATCAGTTCCCAAAACTAACAACCCACTTCATATTGAGCGACCTTCTGTTGAGACTATACCTCGGGTGCCGAAAGGTTCCGCAAAACGCGCGACTATCAACCCTAATATTAGGGCAGCCCAGAATTACTCCATTGTAGAGGATCTGGCCCAGAGTCCATGTGCTATGTCCGCGTTAGAGGTTCTCCAGTCATGTCCTGCTCAACGAAGTGCCTTGCTATCGGCAATGGGGGCAATGGATCCAAGTAACTCCTTAGCTCTCACCTTTGATATGAGTAATGTCAAAAAGAGACTTCCTCATCACATGGCTTTCCAGATAAAGTCTACCTACCAGAAAACGAATATTTTTCGGACGGTTGTAGATGAGGGAGCTTCCACGTGTGTCATGTCTATGTCATGCTGGAAGGCCATTGGATCACCGTCGGTTGTTCCTTCACCTACCCTATTGACAGCATTTTATGGTCACTCTCATAGGCCATATGGGATTATCCCGGCTTTTCCTGTATGTGTTGGAGGAAAGGTCATTAATATTGAAGTAGAGGTCATAGACGCTAACCTAGACTATAATCTCCTCTTAGGAAGGACTTGGGTATACGAGATGGATGTCGTGGTTTCGACTTTGTTTCGTGTCATTTGCTTTCCTCATGAAGGGAAAATCGTTAAGGTTGACCAATTGGACTATTGTCCAGTTGATCCTCAAGAAAACTCTGACTCTACTATTCCTTTAGTGGGTAACCCTCGTCCGCCTACCGAGAGTCTAGGAGTCGGGATGTACTCTTCACTGATGGGTACGTTTAATCTTCCCCCTCCTACAGCTGGTATAGATACAATTTCATCCTCCAGGGATCCTTTACGGAGGGAGTTTGTCCAAACTCCTTATTCTTCGAATCCTGGAACCTTAGCTTCATCTGCGACCACATCAGGTGACGACAAGGTGGGTGGAATAGAATCTCTGATATCTACAGTGGAACCTAGATGTGAATCTATCGATAACTCTGTAGATAACCATTCTACTATTTCCTTTGGGAAAGAAATAGATGGTGATGTGGCTCATTTTCGGACCCTTGATTCCACCTTTGCATTGGATTGCTCGGATATTGTTTTTCCATCGGATGAAGCGATATTCGAAGCAATGACGGCCGTAGATTGACCTTTGGAAGATTTACATCGTCGGTTACACTTTTATGCCCCTGTGCATGAAGTCGAATCTCGGTCCTCCAGTTCGACTAGTGATGTTTGTACGGTCCCTTTGGCTCCAACACATTCATTTGCCGAGGAGAGTATATTGATTGGTTCGATCGTCGTACCTATAAACATCCCTAGGAGTCAGTGGGCGGAGCCTCCTGATGGGCTCTACCTAAAGAAGTACTTTGCTTAGTTAAGGTTGGGCAATGACTTCTTTGTACTTTATGTATATATTTATACATATATCGTCGAGCGTTTTCTGATATTAGTGCTTTTTGGTCTGCTGTGGCAGGTACTGATGGATGATTTGGTCTATTTTGGGTTCGCCGATGGTGCTAGTCGACACACCCGGAATCTTGCGTCCGCAGCTTGGGTACTTTACTATCCAACTGGTCAATTGATGGTATCGAGAGGCGTGTGTATCGGTCCTGCTTCAAACAATATGGCCGAGTATATAGCTGTTATCAATTTATTATCCGAGGCAATCTCTTATGGGATCGACTCGTTGGTAGTATATCTTGATTCTCAATTGATAGTGTCTCAATTAAATAACATTTATCGGGTTAGGGATCCTTTATTATATCGCCAATATTTAAGGGTGAGGTTGTTGCAAAGATCATTTATTTACATTAATTATTTGCACATTCCAAGATCTCAAAATTGGTTAGCTGATTCTATCGCTAATCAAGCATTAGACTGGCATATCAATCATTCATCATCATAAAATCATACATCAAAAAGTCAAACTGTATATATATATATATATATATATATATATATATCATAAAACGCCTCGAGTGTACATATGTGTGTCCAAAAATATAAAAAATTGGGACTCAAATGCCCATAATCATGTCAGGCATATCTAACGCCTCGGCTCAGGATGAGTGTCTAAGTATGTCACTATAGCATTGGCCACGCGCCGAAAGACGCGAACCCAGTCACGTGGCATGCCAACCACATGACGCTGCATATCCGGAGGAAGGTCCTCTATCTCGGCCATCGGTACTCGGCAGCTCAGTCTCGCCAAGTTTCGTTGGACGTTGTTCAGGGTCCATTCCGTATCCGCAGCCGCCTCTTCGGCTCCTCGGCCACGCCGTCCATGCCGCGGGAATCCATCTGGTCGTACAGGCCCAATGTATGGAACATGACCATCATATTAGTCATTTGAATCTCATCAAAAAATATTTTTCAAAATTCATCATTATATTTGAAAAATCCAAAAAAAATAAAATAATAAAATAATAAAAAATTCTTACCAATCTCGCCCCATGCTACATCCGGTGGTAACACTAGATCAGGATCTCCTCGGAAATCCAGCCCAGCATAGGGGTAGTCATCCACGGCGATGATCTGCTGCTCCCACCAAGCAAAGAAGTCATCGTCAAATGCATTCCTTGGGACTTCCCCACCCCCCAGACGTTTCATCAGGTCAGCCCACCGGCCCATGCGTGGATCACGTGGACTACTGATGGCAACTGCTACCCTGGGGCGAAGTGCAGGAACCTTCTCGAAGAAGAAAGTGCACAAGATGGTCCCGAACCCAAAGTTCTTGGTCTGTCCCCTCCTGATAGAAGTGAGTTGTTCCTTCATGTTGGCAAGAAGAGGAGTACACCAGTCAAACACAGTAGTGAGACAGTCCACTGCCACGCTCATGTTTACCCATGACGCCTGATGTAGTGAGGATGATCCGTTCACTCGAGCTATGGTGAACAAGATTATCCTGAGTGACAAACTCTCCACATGTGGGATAGAGATCTGGCTCCCGACCTTCCGATGACCCGGGCAGTACAGCTGTACATAGTCATCTACACTGAGGCTATTCCGTGTCCTGCCCCGGGAATGTACTACCTCTCCCCTTCGGGAAAGGCCCGTGATAAAATATATGTCTTCCACTTCTATCCTGAGTGGCATCTGATAAATCACAAATGCTTCCTCATCGACATCCCAATAATCAATGAACCTCTCGAGCAGACGCGTGTTTGCTTTCATATTTGGCAATTTGAAAAATTTTAGCAATCCACATCCCTGTAGGGCATCCAA
The DNA here is from genome assembly GCA_031772625.1 of Pinus tabuliformis. Taxonomy (NCBI): domain Eukaryota; kingdom Viridiplantae; phylum Streptophyta; class Pinopsida; order Pinales; family Pinaceae; genus Pinus; species Pinus tabuliformis. The sequence continues at coordinate 666,559,204 of CM062811.1, read as the reverse complement.
TGCCTCATCATTGTTCATAACTTCATTATCCACGGCTGAGTGCTCTCTTTCACGCCATGTGATAGTCATCCTGGAAGAAAAAATCATTTTCATCCGTTAGTTTTGTTTATAAAATTAGTTCGCTGCGCACACGCGGGTTCATATATACAGAGTCGCGTGTAGAGCCGTCGTATACGCGAGTTCAATATTGCCAACCCGCGTGTACGCCGTGAAGGAATCTTTTGCAAAAATCCAACGGTAAAACATCAACTAAAATTCCTAAAAACTATCACAATCAATTGCAAGACAAGTTTGAGGCTTACCTGGAAGTTTTCGGCAAGTTTGAACGGTTGAATTGATCACAAGAAAGTTTGCTCCTTTTGCTCCACAATTTTTGCTCTCCAAGTCAAATGGTGAAAATGGTAAGTCAAAATTGCCTTTTATAAGTTTTGAAAATGCAAAATTTTTTCAAAATTTTATTTTGTTTGGCCTCATGTCACTTTTAACTTGGGAGCTTGGAATGTCAAGTTTGGTTTGTTTTCAGGACATTTTGGACATTTTTTGACAGTTCGAGACGGTTCCATGACCGCTGACCCGTCATGGCAGGTATCGTGTTTTCACTGGCATATAGGTTAGGGACACCATTTTTCCATTGCATTATGCATACTAGCCTCCATATGACCGATACATCTGTCGTAGGGTCCACTCCATCGTGTTATGGTTCGTAAGCCATTTTCACTCGCCGATTCTTTAAATCATGACACGATGGTAGAGCCATCCCTTTACATGGGCATCGTAGTTAGCACCTCACTGACATTTGTTGCCCATGCTGCTTCGTTTTGAGTAGGCTCAGGAGTCCTCTGTAGTCCCGCCATGACTTATGCGTTGAAGACTCATTCCTCTTTGCTTCTTCGCTTCGTTCTGTCCTTATACCCTAGAGGTTCCTATGTGTGTTGAGTTGTACTTCTGCATTGCATGTTGACCATTTGCACCTTTTGGCCTAGAGCCGGCTTCACTTGGACTCGTGTTTAAGCCAACTTTTGACCATGACGTCTACAAAATCAACCTTGCATACCTTTGACTTCTGCAGCTTGACATACCTTGATCCGTGGAAGGAACATACCTCTGAGTGTCACTGACCAGTTTTCACCTCCCTGCATCGAGCATAGGAACGTTCCCTTCCCAGGAACTAGATCATCTGTTTCACCGACACTCGTTCTTTCCACTGTACCATAGCATTCTTTTATTCTTTTTCCGGCTTAACAGAAAAAGACAAAAAAATTAAATATTCCAAAAAGAGCGGGAACAGGGACATTATTTCCATTTATTGTTGGCAGCTAGAGTCAGTCGTGTCGCCCTTGAACAAAGCACTCAAAACAAAGTCTCCTCCGCATGGGTGGGATTTAGTTTGACTTAGGTATGCCATAACCTTGTTATTGAGTCAGTTCTCCCCCGATTGGTTATCTCTTCCAATCATATGGAGGGTTCGTTCGTGCCTCCTGCATGGCGAACTTATACAGAGTCATCATATGCTGCCACATAGTCACATTGAGTCGTGCTTTTGTTCAAGGGAAGTTAGCCTGAGTCGGCCTCTCTGCGGTGTCTCTTGACTCATTTTCAGTCGGCCATCCCTGGTTTTCAGTATCATGTCTATCATCACATCAGTTATATTGGTCCTTTACTCGTGCCAGTTTGAGAAGGTCCCCATTGACTTCTTGCTGGCGGGTCTTGTCCTTATCGACGACGACACCTTGCTCTGAGGACAGGCCTAGAGCCGCACCCTGGCCCTATTTTCATTATTGATAGGTCACCTTGTGCTCAGCATCGATCAGTATCATGGGTCTTTGACTGAGTGGTTTCCCTTGTGTTCGACATCAGCATACATTATCACACATTGGGATTCGTGCAGTACCTTTCTTTCCATTTGACCCTATTGGTGGATACCTCGCCTCTGTGTCAGCTTTCATTATTGGTTGGTTCAGAGGGTTTCTGCCATGCGCTAGCCACATCTTGTGTACACCGGAAACGTACTTTGGTTGGGTTACTACATCTTTTTCGTCCGATTCCTTCCACATTATTGGCCTACGGGTTACACTCGCGCTAGTTTGATGGAGGATGCCTTAATGCCTTCCTTCTAGCGGATCTTTCCCTATCGACTCCGACTCATTGCTCTGGGGCAAAGATCGAGAGTCCATTTGGCAGTACCTTGGGGTTTGCAGTCATTAGTGGAAGATTCCTTGCTATCGATAGTGGGAAACCATCATTGTCTCCTGATCGATAGATTCTTACAGGTGTTCGACTCCAGCTCATCTATTCACACTTGTTAGATTGTACTGGGTACCTTGACGCTCATTATCATTATCGGTGAGTAGTCTCGCGTTTGTTAACGGTATACATCAATGACCGGTAATCAAACGATTTCTCACATGGTCGACTTCAGATCATTTATTCCCATGGTGTAGAAATGTACCACGGCGGTCGGTGAAGACCTCAGGTTGTATCAGCATTCATTGGTTCACTTGACAGTTGCTCCTGTTGCTGCTAGTTGATACCACTCCACCTTATATGTTGCAGTCAGTCACGGCAACATTCTATATGCTGGCACCTGAGTTTGCAGTGTAGTACCATCCTATTCCATCATGTTCAGTTGGTACCTTTTGGGATCAGTCTTTGATATCAGTGATCCGTTGCATCTTTCAGCATCATTGACAGTCTTATATGTGATATTCAGACATGTACTTGCTCCTTATGATCAGATGATCCATTATGTATCTTCCAGTCATTTATACTTGTATACTTAGTGGATCCACTTGTACTTGATATGCGGACATGCTTTACTTTTTTATGAGCATGGGTATGCCCGCCTCAGACAGTGTTTCTTTCCGATCTCCTTTTGGTGGCTTGGCAGGCTGAATTCTGGTGAAGTCCTCCTCGGTTTTTCGACAAGACTTCCTTTCCATGTTCTTACATAATATATTTCGTCCATCATGTTCCCCTTCTGACGTCATACATTAGGGGGCATCTGTTATAGCTCCAAATCTCACTCTTATGGTTTGTGATGCTGCACTCATGGCCTAGGGCAACCCCTCCTTCCAGACCTGGTCCTAAAATTTAAAAAACAGTGTTTTATTCCCTATACGTGACATTGCCCTGAGTTAAACGCGTGTACACGCGGGTCTGTGTATACCCAACCCGCGTGTATGTATTAAAACACTTAAAAAAATAAATAATTCCTCATTTTCGGGCGGAGATCGCGGGTTTTTACCTGCTGATCACCTGTTAGTGCCCGTGGCCCAACTGTTCCCAACCAACTCCTAACTAAAAAACTACTTTGGAGATGGTATAAAAAGACATCAAAGGGAAGGCCTAAGAGAGAGAAGAGAAGAGCAAGATTATTATGCTGAGATTTTCCCCTTAAGTCGGGTCTGAAGTCCTTGGTTCCTTCTGCACTTCCCCCATTTTGCATAGGAAACCCTTGTTTCCATGTCTATTGGTGATCATTCATCTTTTATATCACCATTGAGTAAGACTTGGAAGGAGCTCTTGTTGGAGGCTTGAGGCTGGAACGAATCCGGGAGGAAGCTTTGCTTGGAGCCTGCTGAAGGTGTTTCAGGTGAAATCTTTCCGTTATATGTACTTTACTTGCCTTTATATAAAGAAACACGTCTTGGTTCCCGAAACAATCTTTCTTTATGCTTATGAGATTCTTGTCTTGAATTCTTATGCAAGTAGTTACTTAAAGATTTTTATAACTAACTTTATAGCATGAAGATGGTTTTCATATAAGTATTTGTCTATGTACTGTTGTGTTCTTTGATTTGTTTGTTTTACAGGTCAAAGAAGAAGAAGGGAACTCCAAGAAGGGTTTGGACCCTAAAGGCCTTCTCGAACGTAGGACCTTAGGTACGTACCCTAAACATTAGAATTTGCTTATAGTAAAGGTAATGGTTGTGTGTGTGTTTCTTTGAATAAGCAATTTTCAGTCTGGTAGAGTCTTAACCCAAAGGACCCTAGGGGTACTTTCCCCTCAACCACAAAGGTGTTTGGAGATACTGATCTGATTATTCAGCAAGTCAATAAAACATTTCTAGCAAAGCACCCAAGGCTTAAAGCATACAGAGATGAGGTATGGAGAATCATAGATTCCTTTGATTTTTTCTATATTTCATACATTCCTAGAGCCCAAAATCAGCTTGCTAATTCTCTTGCTATGTCTGCTAGTCTATTCATACCTCCTTTGCCTCCCAGACTAGTTTATGAAGTCCAGATCATGTACAGACCTTCCTTGCCTGAAAATGTCCACATTTTGAAAGTTTTTAATGATGATGATGAGTTGAATAGGTTCTTGCAAGTCATTGGTGAATTTTCAGAAATGCAAATTGACCAAGAAAATGATGCCTTGTTAGAAAATCCCAAGTCCCAGCTTAGAAATAAAATTGGTAAAGACAACATTGTTCAGCTTCCTAGTAACCATATTCCTAAGGGCCTAATTCCTCTTGAAAGGCTGTTTGATCAGAATGATGTTCCTTACAAGGCTGCTCAAAAAGAAGATCAATCTGCAGTCTGTAAGCATAATATAGGAAGTCCAGGTCAGCCTAAATATGTAAATTCGTCTGCTGATCTAAGTGTTGAATATTGCAATTTAATGAGGCAATTTGCTGATGTGTTTGCTTGGGAGTATAGTGATCTGAAAATGTATGACAAGAATATAATTCAACACAAAATCCCTCTGGAAAAAGACACTGTTCCTTTCAAACAGAAGCTGAGACCAATAAATCCCATGCTTCTTCCTCTAATTGAAAAAGAACTTTAAAGTTACTGGCTGCCAAGATTATAGTCCCTCTCAGATATTCAAAGTGGGTAGCCAATTTGGTGGTTGTAGGGAAGAAGAGTGGAGAAATCAGACTTTGTGTTGATTTCCGAAATTTGAACAAATGTTCTAAGAAAGACAACTATCCTCTCCCCAAGATGGAGCATTTGTTGCAGAAGGTCTCAGGAGCTAAAGTGATGTCATTTTTGGATGGATTCTCAGGCTTAAATCAGATTGCTCTGCACCTAGATGATCAAGAAAAGACTACATTTACCACTCCTTGGGGCACTTTCATGTATGCCAAAATGCCATTTGGATTGATGAATGTTGGAGCCACTTTTCAAAGAGCTATGGACATAGTGTTTGTGGGTGAGAAGGGAAAATTTGTTCTTATCTACCTTGATGATATAACTGTTTATTCCAGCAGCCATCAAAATCATTTACAGCATTTAAAAAGGGTGTTCTTGAAGTGCAGAAGGTTTGGAATATTAGTCAATCCAAAGAAATCACAATTTGCTTTGCATGAAGGCAAGCTGTTGGGACATATTGTGTCTACTGTAGGTGTCCAAATTGACCCAGAAAGAGTCAAATACATATAGTCTTTGTCTATTCCAAGATCAAAGAAGGATATTCATTCTTTTTTGGGCAAAATTAATTTTCTCAGGCGGTTTATTCTGAATTCTGCAGAATTAGTGAAGCATGTAACCTCCATGTTGAAAAAGGGGTCAGAGTTAAGATGGAATAAAACAACAAGAAAATCATTTGATTCCATCAAAAGGGCTATTAAGGAAGCTCCCACATTAATCAGTCCTAACTACAGCAAGGAGTTCCACATATTTTCTTTTGCCTTTGAAGACACTATTGCAGCTGTTTTATTGTAGCAAAATGAAGAAGGTTCAGAACATCCAGTGGCTTTTTTCAGCAAGAATTTGAGGGATGTTGAACTGAGGTATGATATTATAGAAAAATAGGCATATGCACTTATTAAATCCTTAAAGGCTTTCAGAATTTATATTTTGCATTAAAAAATAGTTGCATATGTTCCCTCTGCCGCAATGAAAGATGTCTTAACTCAACATGATGCTGATGGAAGAAGGGCGAAGTGGATTGCTAAAATGATTGAATTTGATATAGAGCTGAAGCCCACAAAGTTGGTCAGAGGTCAGGGTTTTTCCAAGCTATTAGCTGAAGAAAATTGCAGGTCTTTAGACATTGATTTTCTATATGCAAATGCAGAAAATAGTGAAGTAGAAGAAGAGGAAAACACAGCTGAAATAGAAAGTAAATAGTCAGTGGCTGAGAATCTAAGTTCATGTAACTGGTATGTTGAAATAATTAATTTCTTGCTGAAGCTAGAAATCCCTTCAGAATTTACTCAAAGTCAAGCAAGAACTTTAAAACTCAGGGCAGCAAAATATTGCATCAATAAAAACTTGCTCTACTGGAGGGATCCATCTGGAATATTTTTAAGGTGTCTGGACAAGGAACAGTCAAAAGAAGTGATGCAGCGATTTCATAACATCATATGTGGAGGGTATCATTATTGGAAAACCATAGCCCACAAAATTCTCAGAGCTGGGTACTATTGGCCCACTTTATTTTCTGATGTATTTGTTTTTGTTAAATCTTGTGACAGGTGCCAAAGATTTGAAGGAAAGCAGCAGTTGAAATCCCTACCCTTAAAACCAATTCAGGCAAAAGGACCTTTTTAACAGTGGGGTTTGGATTTCATTGGTGAAATAAATCCGTATTCTAGTGGCCAGCACAGGTGGATATTAATAGCCACTGATTATTTCACCAAATGGATTGAAGCAGTCCCTACAAAGAAGACTGATCATTATGTGGTAATAAAATTTTTAGCAGAGAATATCTTCAGCAGATTTGGTTGTCCACAGAAGCTGGTAACAGATAATGCAGCAGCTTTCAGGGCAAAGGAACTAGTGGAAATGTGTGACTCAATGGGCATTAAACTTATTCATTCTACCTCATATTATCCATAGGGAAATGGTCTAGCAGAATCCTCTAATAAGAGTCTGATCATGATAATTAAAATGTTGTTAGAGGATAATAAAAATAATTGGGATTCAAAGCTCAAGTATGCACTGTGGGCTGACAGAGTGACCATCAAAAAATCCACAGGGAGTTCTCCATTCAAGCTGGTATATGGCACTGAGGCTATATTTCCAATTCAGCTAACTCTCCCTGTGGCAAAATTCCTTCAAACAGAGCAAGATGAAGAAGAAGACATGGCAAGAAGAATCACTGATTTGGCAAAGTTGCATCAGATTAGAGAACAACTAGTTGAAAAAGCTGCAATACATCAGAAGAGAATCAAGGATGCTTTTGACAAGGGAACAAAAATAGATAAGTTTCAGGTTGGAGACTTGGTTCTGAAATGGAATGCATTAAAGAAAAAGAAAGGAAATCATGGGAAATTTGATGCTTTCTCGACAGGGCCTTTCATCATTTCACAGATTCAGGGGAACAACACCTTCATACTGAAAAGTATGGGAGGAGAACCAGTTTTTGAAGGCCCGGTTAATGGGCGTTTTCTGAAAATTTATAGGATTTAAGGTCTTTAGCCTTAAAAGTTGTAACTATTTTGTTTTATCAGTATCAGTATAGGTTCATTCAGACTCCATGCCCAATGGAATACTAGGAATTTTGTTAATTGCTTTTTATCAGCAAGGCATTGATCTGCAGGTTCTTGAGACCTCACAAGGAGGATCTCATCCCTAGAAGGAGCCAAATGTTAGCATTGCTACATGATCGGGCATTTTTGAGGGTCGAGGACAGATCAGCCATGGTGTTTTCTGCAAGGATGGGCTAGCAGCAGTTCGTTTAATCTTTTCCCCTTCATTGTTTTTATATCCTTATAACTCCCACCACCCTGTTTTTTGCTGCCCTACCTCCATAACCCTTTAAACCCATGTTTCTCTAGCCTCCCGGGTCATATTTTGTTTTTAATCCTATTAACCCTGAAAGCTTTCAAACTTCGCATTAACCTTTGTTTTCACTTTGGCCTGGGCTCTAACGTTTCAATCATATATAACCCGTGCATATATTTAGAATTATTATAACCTGGGCCCACTTTTATCTGTCACATCATCCAGCGTATGTGCTCGTTGAGCCCCGGCCGTCCGATCTTCCCGCTTGGTCATCGACATTGTACGCAAATCCAGCTCCGTCAACCTATGCATTATATAATCCCCGGGGAAGTGGTATTCTGCCAGCCACATGTCTTATTATTATTCCATCACATCGCCTTGTACGAAAACCTCCCCAGCACCATAAGCGATGCAATAAAACTGCTCTCCGTTTCCCCGCCCGTTAACCTGTGGTTGTTTCCTCCTCTCGTGAGTCGTTGGATCGCTCCGCTGCGATCCAATGGCCATCAGCTGCCCATTCTCATTCCTCCCCGATTGTCCGTGTAATCCATTCAGCGGCCAGTGTTCCATCTCGGCCCATGTTCGTTTTGAAAGCATCTTTCAGTGGGTTCTGCAGTATTTTTGGATGGGTTCTATGCGCGTAAAGGAGAAAGCCAGCCATCAACTCCCTGTACTTAGTAGGTTAAAGTCTCAGCTACCTGCATTCAAAGACAATATGGCCAAGGACAAAGAGAATGTTCCTCGAACAGTTCAATGACAGTAGCAGTTATTGAAAGTTATTAAGATAATATTTCAACTATTCAGGAAGGACACTGAAGTACCAAAAAATGTCAAATTTGTTAATCAAAACAGTCAGAATGTATCAGAGGCCCATATCTGTGTGTAAATGTGGTTGGTGGTCCATTAAGACCCCTCCACGCATAGGCTAGCTGAGATTTTTTTTTTTTTTGTACACAAATTTTATATATACCCAGAAAAACGATGTAATGAGTTTGATGAGTGTGAGGTGAGTGTTAGTGTGTTGTAAGCTTCAACTCCTAGAGACTGTAACTACTATGTAACCTGCAGCTTCTGGTCTTCATTTCCAACTAATACAAGCTTCTTTTGCTATCATTTGCTCACTTTTCACTTCTTCTATGTTCCAAGATGTGCTTGTTTTACATTAATTCATGTGTTGTGAATGTTTAGCATCAGAGGGGCTGTCATCCCACCTCTGTGTTAGAATTTAGCATGCATCAGTGAATTTGCTTGCAGGTTTCTGTTGTTTTAATACCTGAGAGTTGTCATCCTTTCTGTGTATTAGATAATAGATTTACAAACCTCCTTACTGGTTGCAGCTGGCCATCACAGGGTCCTGTGTATCTGCTGGTGTAGTCAGTCTTCTCCATCATCTCATTGTGTTTAAACTGTGAGTAGTTGGTGGTTAAAATCCTTGTAGTTTGGGGGTGTTCACCCATGTCTGGGGTTAATCATAGTATAAGTGGTTATCTGGCTTGAATATACAACATTTCTTTCATTCATCCATCATTTTATCCAACAATTTGTTGAGTTTGTAATGTTCCCAAGCATCACTGATATACAACCTAGGTGAGTTTCTTGGGGTGATAACAGGCGGCAAGAGTAGGACTCTAGGATTTCAAACCCTTCTTCATCTAATTTTAAGAACTTCAATGATACTCACTCAGCAACACGAATAAACAAAACCAACATTCCTTGCCACCTGTAAAATCTGAATATTGAACTAAGACGGGATCGTAACATATAACTCTTGGGAATTTGCAAGGAAAGTATCAAAAATTGTAGCAGAAGAGATGACAGAAGATGCAGAGAAGAACTTTGAGAAGGGCATGGGAAAACTCTTCCACTCTAAATTTTCCTCAACTCCCACCAGTGCTACAGGAACCCCTTCTCCCAATGATTAGGATCTTAGGGGGAGGCCCCCAAGATCTAAAAACTTGAAATGGACCTTGGGGGGGAGGCCCCTAAGATCTGAAAAATTGAAATGCCAGAAGAAAAGTGGAGAACACTCAGTAAACAAAACCACAATTTTTTTATTAAAATAGATAATAACTATAAAAGCTACATCGTGGTGGACAATATGTCCTTTTACAAAATACAACTTGTTATTTATAACCTTTTTTTGTTACAATACCATAGGTAAATTCCATGGGTGGGTAAATACCATGTGTGAATGAATACTATAGTTGGATGTCACAATACCATGGGAAAATATCATGAGTGAATTAATACCATGGGTGGATGCCACTTACAATACCATGGGTGGATACCACTTACAATACCATAGGTAAATTCCATAGGTGGATGAATACCTTGGGTGGATGCCATTTTCAATTTGGATCATTCCTCCCTCCTTAAGAAGAAATGGTCCCCATTGCGTGAAGTTCCCTCCTATGAATCTTTTTTTGAATATGAAGAGCCATTGAAGACAAGGGTTTTGTGTGGTTAACCCATAATCATGATGAATGAAGATCTGAGGATAGAGATACCCTGTAATGCATGTGACCAACTATCCTACTGACAGTGTGAAGCCTAGAAAATGGACTTCGATGAAGCGTGGGTTTGTGGATGACCCATAACCATGAAAAACGAAGATATGAGGATAGAGATATTTTGTAATGCTTGTGACCAATTGTAACAGTAACAGTGTGTGGCCTAGAAAATGGACTTTAATGACAAGGATTTTGTGTGGTTGATCCATAACCTTGATGCTCGCTGTTGATAAAGTAGTAGGGGCCTACATAGTCTGGGGTGGGAGGGAACATCTCCAAATAACCCAAGCTAGATACTGCTATGTTGAAACTGATGAATGTGAAGTAGGTGCCTCCAAAATTCGGGTGGGAGGGCACATTTCCAAAGGGAGCCTGCTTCGAATGCTGCTCCAAATTTAAACTAGACATAACTCAGTCAATATAACTCAGAATCTTTATTATAACCTATTTTTGGAAACATAATTACCATTTTGCATCTACCCATGTGTTTGAAATTTATATCTGGACACTCTGGAAACTCAAATTCGCACTACAACTGTTTCGCCCTCACAATAGTTCTAGGAAAATAGTTGAATTTAAATCAATGATATCTCCCTCGTCCGAACTTAGATTCAACCAATTTTTTTTTGAAATTGGGTGATTTTTCAAGAAGAGCTCAGATTTGCAATATTTTTTTGAAATTCTACACAAAAGGTACAAATTATGATAGGAGAGCCACCGTCCGTGAATTTCCATCAGAAAAAGTTCTGCAACAAAACTAATTTTAAGTCAGCGATATCTCACTCATCCAAACTCTGATTCGGCTGATTTGTTTTTTGAATTTGGGTATATTTTCACAAGGAATCTAGATATGTTACATTTTTTTTCTAAATTTTCACCAAAAATTCCACATCTGATCTTCAAACTCACCGCCCAAAAAAATTCCTGCAAAAAAAATGAGAAAAAGAAAATTCTTCCCTCTTTTCCCAAGAAAGTGCTCTATGGAGGTCGTAGCATGTGCATGAAGATTGTTGAAAATTTTTGTAAAACTTTGAAATTGATATGCATCAAACCCTCATTCCCATGGAGTTGTAACCAGAATCTGATACCACTAATGTGGATCTTTCGGGGAGGCCCCCAAGTTCTAAAAATTGAAATGGGTCTTGGGGGGAGAGGCCCCCAAGATATGAAAAACTGAAATTACGGAAGAAAAGTGGAGAAAACGTAGTAAAAAAACCCAAAAAAAAAACTTTTTTATTAAAACATGTAATAACTATAAAAGTTACATTGTGGTGGACAATCTGTCCTTTTACAAAATGTGACTTGTTACTTATAGCCCTTTTTGGTTACAATACCGCAAGTAAATTCCATGGGTAGGTAAATACCATGGGTGAATGAATAGTATGGGTGGATGTCACAATACTATGGGAAAATACCATGAGTGAATGAATACCATGGGTGGATGCCACTTACAATACCATGGGTGGATGAATACCATGGGTAGATGCCACTTAAAATACCATGGGTGGATGCCACTTAAAATACCATGGGTGTATGAATACCATGGGTGGATGCCATTTTCCATCTAGATCACCCAAATAACCTGCACAGAGTCAAAAAACAACCCAACAGGGACACATGTCGAAAGGGCCACCATCATCATTCATATTTAGTGGGTTGTCTCCTACACTAAGAGTGAATAATCCAAAATCTATTTCAACATCAATAAATTCACCATCACCTCTATGTAGAACCTGGGATCAAGGAGACCTTATGAGGCTTCTAGAAAATTTCAAGTCCTTGATATGGCTTGGAAAGACGAAGGTCATTGGACTAGTGAATTGTGCAAGGAGAGGTTAGGTGAATGTTGATGTGGATTTGATAGCTTGTGAATCATGCGGTGGTTGCCTCAACTTCTCTACTCCTCCTACATGGACACAATCACAAGTTGAGAGTGAAACTGCTATATTTAAGATGAATTTTGATGATGGACACAGGGCTCATTGTCCATGGAAGGGTAATGAATGTGAGGAAGATTTAGAACATTTTCCACCTACGCCTTCCCATGCTCTTGTTGAAAGTTACAGGGATTGTTGTGATGCACTCATTCAACTACCATCTCTCCCAGTTGTCTGTAGTTCTTCCATTGAGGAAATCAAGAGATCTTGGTCTCCTTAGATAGACTGCCTTCTTGCTCAACCTCCTCCATTACGAAGTGTAACACTATATCTAAATAGTGGAAATTTTTATGGAATTGAGATTGATGGTGATGTATCTGCAACTACTAGTGCTAATTTATATTATAAGGGTCAAAGGCTTATTAGCTTATGTGAATGAGAACCGAGGTTTCTTCCTTATGTTGTTAATTGTGAAGATTGTTCTACTTAGCTTGTTGAAGATGCATCTCATAGAGAATCATCTCCACTTGTGGTCCATGTTTACAATCCTAGTGTTCAACTTTCATGAAAACCTGGGGTGAATGAATCCATAAAGTCGTCAGAGAAAAACAATTGTTGGTATTCAGTGGAATCTTGAGACAACCTTAGTGGTTCTTGACTACAACCTTTATGGATCTAGGATGGGAATGTGGGCCTTCTCTACCATCTATAGACCTTTGTATCTTGTAACTAATGGTTTAGTTGAATCATAAGAAATTTGAAAATACTAAAATGATAGCAGTATGTATGATATCATCATTGAAGGGTTTCAACTTCTCATGATCCAGGTGGATATTGGTGGCCACCTTCCTATTCCACCTAGACCTATAGTTAGTTTCATCTATTTCCTTGTTTATTTCACCATTTACTATTTTTAGCAGTTTTTCAAGTCCTGAACTTTCAGAGAAGTTTTGACCGCCTAAACAATGTTCTTTTGAGGTCTGCTGCAACCCTGTAGCCATAGGCAAGAGCTTGCCACAAATCCTGTAGTACCTAGAGAGACCTTTCCAATAAGGCATCGTACCCGCGAAAGAAAGATAATATGACCAAGTTACGACCCAAAGAATTTGTCCACCCAACTAACACCAACAAGGCCCACAAACTCTTGGCGTTACATCTCTTGGGGTTAGAGTTTTGGTTGTTTAGGGTTTTATCTTCTTGTTCAATAACAAATAGGTGCTTGAGCCTCATTGTAACACAGTTAAGAGGCATGTAGCTGCCACATCGCTTCTCAGAGATAAGCTACCATTGTCCAAACTAGTTTATTTCCATCCTGTTTGTAAGCATAGTTCATTATTTTTCTATTAATGAAATGAAGTGTTATTTTTGCTGCATCTCTGTATTTATGGTTATATTTGTAATTTGTTGTGTTCCTGTTTAAGCTCGGATCAGTGGTATCAGAGAGGTCTTCTCTTTATCTATTTTTCTTTGCATGTGTCCAACGAGGTCAGGGTATAAGGAGTTAGGGCTTGATCTAGTTGAACCATTGCAAGACTAGTCTCGCAAACCCCGATGGCCTCCCATGGCAAAAGAAAAGAAAGACGAGGAGTAGGAGATCCTTCCATAATGTTGCTCGAAGAAGTCCTTGAGTGAAAAAGGAACATGATGATGGATAATTTTTCCCAGATCCTTTGACGACTACCCACAAGCGATGTATCTTCATCCAATAGCCACTCTAGAGGTGCTACTCCTTTTAAGGTAAACATTAACTTCGATATTCCCATATTTGAGGGCCAAATAGATGTAAACGATGTAGATAAATGGTTAAATATGTTGGAAGGATATTTTTCAGTTCATGACTTTTCCAATCAAGAAAATATTACTTTTACACTTCTCAAGCCGCCCCACACATCAAGGACTGGTGGGAAACCTACTGTGAACAAAAGGACGAGAGTGAACCCTCGTTGTTTTCAGCTGCACCCACTTGGTATTCTCTCCAAGATGTCATGAAGGAACAATATTACCCTGTCGAGAGTTATGAAGATAAATACATAAAGTGGACCATGCTATGGCAAGGAAGGGACCAAGATGTGCCTAATTTCACAAATGTTTTCCATACCCTTCGCACGAAGCTGGGTATCAAGGATCCTGAGCAGCATTTGGTACACAAGTACCATGACTGTCTACATAAGTAGATCTAGCACAATATGCTTGGACATTTCCTCGCTCGGCACGACATACCGATACACTGTCAAGATTGAGAAAAAGTTTAAACAGAAGAAGTGAGACTTTGGATCTGCGAATCCAAAGCAAGGACAAGGTGCCCCCAAACCATAGAGAAAGGACAGAGCTAAGGCAAGGCTACCTAAGAAAAATTTCTAAAGCTGTAAGTAAAGAACAACACCATGAAGACAAAGAAGGACATGGGAAAATTTTGTGAGTTCCATAAGAGCTCCACTCACAACACAAGTGAGTGTCGGTCCAAGTAGTCATTGGTGGCCGAGCTCAAGGCCTTTGAATCAGATGCATGTTCTAACTCTAAGTCAAAAACTGATAAGGGGAATGTCAAATTAAGGCAGATCATTGATGCAGATCCCAGTGCCACTGTGGCCACCACCAAGTTCTAGAAGATTGAGCTTGAAGATCCAGAGGAGAGGGAACGCCTCTTCTCCGCTGCAGTTCATTGTCAACAGCGGGAGCCAAAAGAACCTCATTTTAGCATAGGTCATGAGGTGGCTCAGCCTAAAGACTACAACGCATCCACAACCATACACCATTAGGTGGTTTGACCAAGGAAGAGATCTCTGCATCAGCGAACAATGTCACCTTCCCTACAACATCAAGCCCTTCACGGATGAGGTATTGTGTGATGTTGCTCCTCTTGAAGTTTGTGATGTATTATTAGGAAAACCATACTTGTGGAAGTGACATGTTGTATATGAGCCTAGACCTCGCTCTGTGATTATTAATTTTTCAAATAAGTTGTATAGGATACTAGAGGTAACCCTACCTACCACCATCTTTTTTATCATTGCAAAGAAATGTAGTAAGATCATTTCCCAGACAAGGAAATTGTTTTCCTTATGATTCACCCTAAGGGAAAGAAGAAGGTTGTGACCAAGGCTTCGAGGTAGGTTTCCTCCACATAGAAGAAATAGATGGACAAGGTCATGGAGGAGTACATGGACATTTTCACCTCACCTGCAGGGGTACCTTCTAACCCCGGGCACATCACTGCCCAATGGACTGATCTATCGACACTCTATTCTAGACAATGATGAGATCAAGAGGAAAATTTAGGAACTATTGCAGAAAGGGCATATTAGGCCAAGCTCATCACCTTGTGGGAGCCCAAATGTATTGGTATAGAAGAAGGATGGGACCTGGAGACTCAGTATTGACTATCGGGCACTGAACAAC
This sequence comes from Pinus tabuliformis, assembly GCA_031772625.1. NCBI lineage: Eukaryota > Viridiplantae > Streptophyta > Pinopsida > Pinales > Pinaceae > Pinus > Pinus tabuliformis. Next base: position 666,543,741 of record CM062811.1, on the reverse strand, counting down.
ATCACTGTCCAGAATAGGTACCCAATCTTGCAGATTTATGACCTTCTGGACCAGCTCAAGGGGGCCAAATATTTCAGCAAGATTGACTTGAAATTAGGTTATCACCAGGTGCCTATCAAACCATTCAATGTGTGTAAGTCTACCTTCAAATCGAATGAGGGCCTTTTCGAATGGCTAGTCATGCCATTTGGGTTGACGAATGCCCCTGCCACCTTCATGAGATTGATGGAAGACATCTTGCGACCCTTTACCAATGAATACATGGTGGTGTATTTAGATGACATCTTGATTTTTAGCTAGAGTTGGGAAGAGCACTTCCAACATATTCAACAGGTCCTTCAAACCCTGCGACAACACAAGCCATACACTAACTTGGAGAAATGCACTTTTAGACTAACCCCGGTTCAATATCTAGGGTACATAATTGATGAGAAGGGTGTGCATGTGGACCCAGCCAAGATACAAGTCATTCGGGATTAGCTATCCCCAATCACTCTAATAGAGCTCCACAAATTTTTTCGTCTTGCCAATTTCTACCACAGGTTCATGTTGGGGTTCTCTCATATCACTTGGCCTTTAAGTCAAGTCACCAAGGGCAGAGTGAAAGCAAAGTCTTTTTGGTCCAGAACCCAAAAACACGCATTTTATGAGTTGAAGCATCACCCATGCTTTTCACTAGTTCTCACATTACCAGACCTGCAAAAACCATTTAAGATTGAGACAAACGCCTCTGACTATGCTATTAGTGTGGCTATTACTCAGCAGGGCCATCCAGTGGCTTATCACAGTGAAACGCTTTCAGGCACAGTCTGAAAGTATCCCACTTATGACAAATAAATGTTTTCCATTGTGTAAGCCTTTCGTCAATGGGTGTATTACATTTTTGGGAAGGAAACAATCATCCACACAGACCAACGACCCCTGTAGTTCATACAGACACAAGGGAAGCTACAGAATGATCAAAATCATAAATGGTGCACTTACCTACAACAGTTCCATTTCAACATTAAGCATAATAAGGGCAGCACCAATAATGTCGTTGATTGCCTCAACCGACCAGCAGTCATGGCGCTGATCACTATGCTTGACTCCTGTGGGCACAAGACTTCGGGGTGGCCACATCTTTACCAGACCGATCTAGAATTCGCTAGCACATACGAACACTCCTGGAAGGGAGGAAAGTACCAAATTTTCACCGTCAAGATGCACTATTATGAAATCAGGGGCACATTTGTGTTCCTTTAAGTGAGCGTGCCATGATGATTTAGGAGGTATACTATAGTAGGGTCACTGGACATTTCGAAATAGAGAAAATTGTGGAGGTATTGCAGAAGTAATTTTATTGGCCAAATCTTCGTCGGGATGTTGGGAAGTACATTAGATCCTACACCACCTGTGCCCTTTCCAAAACAACCATCAAGAAGCAAGGCCTATATACTCCTCTACCTACTCCTATTCGATCTTGAGAATCTATATCCATGGATTACATGTCAGGACTTCCTCCTACTAAGCAGGGAAACGATTGCATTTTCGTGGTCATCGACATATTCTCTAAGATGGCCATCATGGCGACCTCCAAGAATAGTATCATAGAAGAGGCTAAGCTCTTTTTTGAGTGAGTGTGTGTACACTTTGGGATCCCACAGTCTATTGTCTCATATAGGGACAACATATTTCTGAGTGCATTTTGGTCAAGTCTCTGGTCAATGTTGGATACAAAACTTACAAAGTCCACCAATTTCCATCACCAAATTGATGGCCAAACAGAGGTTGTCAACACGATGATCATACACATTCTGCGCATGCACAACTCGAAGCATCTACACACGTGAGATGAAATTATCCCCTATGTCTAGCAAAACTACATAAAGAGCTCTCCACATCTCAATGAGCCACAACCCCTTTGAGGTAGGGCCGGGATTTCAACCATTATGTCCCATTGATGTGGCCATACCATTTGTAGCCACTCAGGCAGATTCTGCTCATGTCTAGTCCAAAGCTAGTTGTTACAGGGAAAAGTGTCTACTCAGAACTGCTTATTCCACTAAGGTGTGACAGCTGCCTTAGAAACAAACAAAGTAAAGCTACTTTCGTTTTTCCTTTATGAAGTATAGATAGAGAGGAACAAAGAAGACCAACCTCTGTCTTGTGCTAATCTCCTGGTTCGATTCCTCTCTTCCTTGATAGTCTTTCGCTACTTATTCCCTTGCACGCCCAGCTTCACAGAGTACTTGTAAGATCACAGTAACACAGAACTATACAAGAACATGGATCTATAATCATAAACAATCTAGGATCAGATGTAAATTGACCATACAAATGCAGCAAACATAAATGACACAAGGGTATGGAAGAAAACTTGAATAGCTTTTATTGATAAACAAGAAAGAGCCAAGAGGAGTTACAACTAGTTGTTCTGACCCAGCATCAACCTCTCAGCAAGGAAGCCCCTCTTCACCTCATACAAAACTTAGATCACCCAACAATCTGATGTTTGTCTCAAGAAACCAACAACAATTCCTTACAATATGCAAAATTCCAGCCTCTGGATCTCTGGGATGAGGGATCCATATATAGATATTTGTAAGGGGGATGAGTCAGCTTGTGATTTGATTAGTGTCTTCCCTCTGATAGTTCTTGCTTCCACTTGGAGATTGATGATCTCTTACTCATCCTTGGTCGAATTCAGAGAGACAAGTGTCACAGGAGAAGTTTCTGGAAGCTTCCATTGCCTCTCCACCTCGGGGAATGACACTACCATTTGTCATTTCTCGCCCATCGCACCCCACAGAAGGGCTTTTTGAAATGCAACACACCCACACAGTGTACTTAGGTGAGATGCAACGCACTTGGCCAGTGGAGCAGCTGAAATGATCCTGTTTTGACCAATTCTGAGCATTTTTTCATGGAGAACTTCTGGGAGAAGCTGTAATCAGTTGACCTTGTTCCTTTAGGGGTTAGAACAACACTTTTAGGGACTTAGGAGCCCTTGGTTTATGGACATTTCATGCTTGGGGTTGCAGTGCCCAAAAATGTCTATAACGCCAGTAGGGATAACAACTTCATTGAGTGCATTCAAAACATCTGCCAGTAGGCCATGATATATTGGATAGATCCAATACTGATTTCAAGCAACGCCATGATGAACATTGAGTGCCACACAAGTTCCAGGTGGGTGACAAAGTTTGGTTACATTTGGAGAAGGAGCGCCTCGCTGGACCCCACCGCAAGCTTCGCCCTCTCCGATAAGGTTGATACACCATCACCAAAGTTGTTGGTAATAATGATTTTGAGCTCAATATCCCAGTGTTTCTTGGTCTGCACCCAGTGTTCAATGTAGACCGCCTTCAGCCATACTTTCCACCATTGTTAGACACATTCGACATTGCAGAAAAAATTACACCAACATAGCTCAACCTAGACTGCATAGAACATGACACAACTGATCAACTCATGGACACATAGATCAAGAACACTCACGAATAGAGGATCCAACTATATCGATTTATCAAAGTAGGGCAACTCCTTCACCAAGGCGGGTGGTTCATGAGGGACGAGGCTCAAAACAAAATTTCTCACCTCATGGAGGCTCTACACGTAATGGAGACCATTGCTTCCTAAGGGGGGAGGAATGATCCAGGTGGATATTAGGGGCCACTTGCCTATTCCACCTAGACCTTTAGTCGATTTCATATGTTTCCTTGTTTATTTTAGCATCTCCTATTTTTAGCAGTTTTTTGGGTCCTGAACTTCCAGAGTAGTTTTGACCCTTTAAACGACGTTTTTTTTGAGGTTTGCTGCAGGCTTATAGCCATAGGCATGAACCTACCACAAATCCTGTATTACTCAGAGAGACCTTTCCAACAAGGTATTATACGTGCCAAACGGAGATAATATGACCAAGTTACGACCCTCAGAAGTTGGCTGCCTAACTAACCCCAACGAGGCCCACAAACTCTTGGTGTTACATCTCTTGGGGTTAGGGTTTTGGTTATTTACAGTTTTATTTTGTTACTCAATAATAAATAGGCCCTTGAGCCTCATTGTAAAATAGTTAAGAGGCATGTAGCTGCCACATCTCTTCTCAGAGATAAGCTACCATCGCCCAAGCTAGTTTATTCCATCTTGTTTGTAAGCATAGTTCAATATATTTATATTAATGAAATGAAGTGTTATTTCTGCTGCACCTCTATATTTATGGTTATTTTTGTAATTCGTTGCATTCTTGTTTAAGTTTGGATCATCTCAATAGGTGGATTGGTCGTGTTTGGGAACAATGTGCATGGAAATACTCCAAACCTTGTAAGAATGTCATTCCTCTTGATCAAGATGAATTTTCTTGCAGTAAGCGGCTAAATACCCCACAAGTGCAAAGAAAATGGACAACCTGCATTATTTGTGCCTAATATTGACAAAATATTAACGTGAAAAATTTCTTGGAGATTAAATAGTGGAGAGCCCCCAAGAGGCGGTGTCCTCAAATTTCACATCAAGGTGAACCATGACCATAATTAATCTCGGGGACACCCTTTTCATTTCTAGAAACCACCAAAGGTGGTCTTGAGGGCAGTGTTTGGTTTTCAAGAATTGTATGTGGTTTTTCCTACATTTGCATAAATACAACAAAACCCACATACCATCCACGTTCAACCTCACTCCTAATAGCGCATAGGTCAAAGCTTTGGTCCCACTCCTATTATGCACAAATAAATATTATTAAATGTAATGTGAGCCCAGTCGAAAGAGAAAGGTGGTGCATTGTATAAACATTATAAAAGTGAGATTTAATAATATTATATATTAAGAAAACTCTTTAAAGTATTTAAAAGTGAGATTTAATAATATTAAACATTCTTATTGAAATTTTATCATTTCAAATCCTTTTAGAAATAAAAAGTTTCGTAATAGTTTATGAGTTAGTTTTATAACTGAATAGAAATAGATAGGATAGGAGTGTGAAAAAAAAGAAGTGTGACATTTTGTAGGGGTTCAGAGTGTTGGAGTCATGACTCCTTTCTAATAAGAAAATTTCTCTGAAATCAAAGAATACCAATAAATTTGAATAAATCGTTGGGTGTAATTGCATCAATTATTTTTTCTCTTGTGATTCAACATCCATTTATGTTTTTTCATCTCTTAGACAGCGTAAGATGCAACTAGTTTTTTTTGGTTAATTTTTCATGAATTTACTTAACTATACTCATGTTATTTATGTTGAAGCCCTTAATTAAGCACTCTATATTCTGGAAATTCATTCACATTTTCTTAGTCCAACATTATTCTTTCTGTAGAAGTTTAGATTCAGATTCTTAATTACCTGGGTTTAAAATTTTTCCTTTATTTCTCTTCAAACCGATTAACAATGATTGAATCAACATCATGATCAAATGAAGAAGTAGATAGATCACGACAACCAAGATCAGAAAATTCAGGATGTTTGTCGGCATCCTCCTTATTTGATGAATCAGGAAAAGGGGTAGATGGGAAGAAAAGATGCTCACCCTCTGTGTTTTCAGAAATGAAAGATGACAGGTTGGACATGTTAGAGCTCAAATCTACCTCAGGCTGAAAGAAGGCAGAATTCAAGGTAACATCAAACCACGCTTAGCCTCTTAGCTAGCCCTATGAGGACAGGAGAGGGCTCTGTCCGGGTCAATCTTAGTAAAAATATTGGATGGGGTTTGAGATGACTTAAATGGATAATGGATACTGATTTTAGGCTAGTAAATAAATATGAAAGAGGTAATTTAA